>JADLZK010009435.1:0-600000 GCA_015847255.1 Hyparrhenia diplandra | reverse complement strand
CAACTAAATTCATCAGAATGAGAAATATCCTGATGTATCTCAATCCTACACATTGAGACCCCCATGCATCACTCGAATATTTTCACTTCTAAAGCTAAAGATCAGCTCGCATATATATATATATACACGCTTTGAGGAAAAACCTGGTGCCTCCGCAGTTTGTTACTATATATAATTGGGATTTGTAATGCTCCAGTCCCTCTCGGCCTCTCTCCCTCTCATAGACACAACTATCACTCTCCTTAGTCACATATATATAGCATCGAAACGGCTTTGCGAAATTATAAGCTACCATGAAGTAACGCTAGGACAAGTCAAATTTCCAGTTGTTGAAAAATAATAGCATAGTTATTGGTTCAGCCGGCTCACTACCAATTCAGATCCTAGCATTGATGGCCCCTTCATCTTAAGTCGAGGGCACACAGATGGCGGTGACCTCTTTTATCTTACCTCATGGGAAAGCATAAATATATGTGTGCAGTGTTGGCTTGTTTATCCTTCCATTTACAATTTAAGCAAACAAGCTCAAGCAGCAACTTGATACAATCTTTTTCTCAACAATTGTACTGTTTGTTTCATCTTGGCTGCGGCGTCCATGTAAGCATCAGTTGTCAACTAGAGTATCGGATAAAGCAAACCATTAGAGTAGATTATGCATTTTGTAGCTATAAGAAATTGAGGAAACAGAATGAGTGATTGGATTTCATTCTCACCTAGTGACATGACTGAACAAGAAAACCGTTCTTCCAACAAGAAGGGAGACAATGTAACACTTACTAGCTGCAAATGTTCATTTTGGACAGAAGCATAATTAACCTTTAGTTACAAGCATATGGTACGTAGGAATCACTTCTTACATAGTCGTTAGCTTTGAATTTCATTACTTATAAGCAAGGAATCACTTCTTACAAGTTTAGAACTCTGACTACATAAAACATTAACTTACTAACACTGAACCAGACTGGACTGAACTGACAGGGTTGACCCAGCTGGCAGACTGTACCCGAAAAAACGAAATACCTGCTATAACCTTGGGCCTGGCATGGCAGCACTAGAAGCCAAACATAACCAAAAATATTTTCTAGCTAATTCATTCTCAGTAGATTTGTCAAAATAAAATCATTCTCAGTATGACAGTTGCGTCACGCAGGCCCTCAAATACCAGAGATCGATTTTCATCCCAAGCCGACTAGTCATATGAACACTAGCATTGTCCCCTTTTGATGGAAATGGACTGCCAATTCCTTCAGTTATTTTTGCATCCTACTCCAGTTGGGTATTTAGCAATTACATTCACCAGCATGATAAAGGTCATGATGTACCTCAATCCTAGACATTCTGATCCCTGTGCATCAATTGGAGCATAGATACAGGCTCGCTTTAAGGAACAACTGGTGCATGATCAGGATGGAATCACCTCTGCACTGTATTGGTATTTGGGAAATATGCTATGAACATCTCCCTCCCCCTCTCTTACTCAGACACAACTCTATCTGCTCTCGCTAAGTGTATATTGCACGGCCTTTACAAACATTACTTATACTCTAGTCTGAAATAAGGTCAGTGCAGGACAAAGACAGTTTCTTATTTAACAGTACTACAAAATAATAACATATTTATTGGTTCTGCTGGCTCGGCACATCAAATCGGATCAAAGCATTAATAAGCTCCTTTACTAGAAACTAAAGGGGCATACCCAGTGCCATAGGCTCCCGCACTGCGCGGGTATGGGGAGGGGTCATTAGCACCAGGCCTTACTCGACACTGTGCAATATGTGGACGAGGCTCGAACCTGGACCTTCCGGTCTGGCCTTGTTTAACGTAATTTGATGGCACACTGAAGGTGGTGGCCTCTGTTGTCTTAGCTCATGGACAGCTTAAAACTATATGCACTGTTGTCTTGTGTATCCAGCCACACATAACTGGGTGACCTATATATGTATATTCAATAAATGATATGATACACTAGTGGGTTTAGTGTACCTCTAAGATATTGACGCTGGGCATAATAAGGGATTAGATTCCATTTTCACCTAGTGACTTGACTGAACTAGAAAACGGTTCTTCCACAATGAAGTGATAAAATTTAACACTTACTATCTGCAAGCATTCTTGCTTCAGACAGCAGCATGAATGACCATTAGCTGTAAGCATATGGCAGGAACCACTTCTAAGTTTGTCGCCAGGCAACAACACGTCAAATATATTTGTAGAAGTGGCTGGAAATATGGACCTCGTCTACCATCCCTTAAAAGATAACAAACACCTAGCTAGTCACCAACTGTCCTTTCTCGAGCCGCCGCCGCCATCCAGCCTGCGACATGTCTGCCTGGAGCCATACCTCTATGAACAACAATCACTTCTTATTAGTGTGATTTTTCGCAAGACATCAGAAACACCTGACTTGATGGGAAGTGGAATGGAAGAGATAAGTTAGGACATGGGGTGGAAAACTATCATGTGCAGTGACGATACTTCTAAGTTGTTAATTGCAAAACCCCATTTATTTGGGTTGCTGGTGTTACCAGACATGTCTACAAATGGCGCTGTACTTATACGAGGGGTAGAAATCTATTTTTATATGCAGATTGTATGCTGGTGTCAGTTCGTCAGTTCGTCTATTTTTACTGACCAGCAACTGCGTGCTTTTGAAAAACAAAATGGTGGCGTCTCTTAAATTGTTTTTGCAATAGTGCATTGTGCTACACGCCTAAATAAGATATGTACTCGTCAAATTTATCGTACTAAAATTCATTTATGTCATTCATAGTGTTTTTCCTATCATCACGTTTGATTTAGAGACCAAGAGATATTGTTAATTGTGTAATTGTTTGAGTGCAAGAAATGGACCAACGTACTGGTTGGACACTTTGGGAAATGACATTCCTCACATTTCAGGATGACTGATTACACATAGGGCTGTTTGTGTTCAAAATATGCCAATGGTGTATTTGTTACATTTATTCAATTCTATTTTCCTAAATTTTAGATTAGCTTCATAATGGTCAAGACGTGAAGTTATCCCATCTGCTAAAGGATCAGCATGCATCCAATCTCATTAATTATGTAATAAACAGGTTAAAGAGTTCTTGGAATCTCCTGTGCTTCGAGCAACCGATTGTCCGACTTTGGCTACCATGTTTCAAAATAATTTGTCAGCTGAATAACACCTTAATAAATAGAAGCAGTGACCGGAAAGGTGTGGGGGTAATAAGTCAAGGAGACCTAATTACAGCAAGGACCACCAGGGCTAATTAAAGCATGATGGACATTTTTCAGGACCATGGAAGCACTTGGTGACCATCTATAAGTAGTACTAGAACCTGATAGGTGCAAGGAGCCATCATCCTGAGCCCTCGGAATGAAACACAAGCCAGAAAATGCTGGTGCTGCTTATCAGACTGGGAAACATTGGGAAGCTTTGTAACTGGCACTTACAATTTGTGTGAAAGACATAGATATTAGTTGCCTCGCGCGGATCACCACCCACTGCCTCGTATATCATATTACGTGGCCAATACACAGTATCTAGCATCTAGCATGCTTGGACAGCTAGGATATTGCATTCGAGTTATGCATCTTGGAGTATGCTGTGTGTCGTTGCATCAGCTTTAGCAAACTGTCCCGAGCTGGAAGACACTACTCCAATGTTGCATGTCGGTCAGTCCATTGCCGGGCTCCATGATGTTGGTCTAATTTGAAGACATACTGGTATACACTGTTAATGCGACTTACATGTCCATGTTAGCATGTATTGTGCGTTCCTTCTGGAACTCCATGGCATTATCCATGCAGTGGCTTTTTGGGATCGAGATGGTCTTCGAGTACATGCACAGGAGAGGGGGCGGCGGCGTGCATCTATGGCAGGGAGAGGAGTTGGCGCCAGGATAGGGAAATGGGCTTTCGCTCTTGTGTTTACTTGATTTGATCCGTTACATCTCCCGAGTATTTATAGTTCTCTTGGGACTTGACTGCTAAGTAAACTAGGAGATCCTTATCGGACTTGGATTCTCTATTCTTTCTTAACAAACTCAACATCTTGTCTTTAACCAACTCTTTCTTAAACCAACTAGGACTCGATAACGTAACTAAAGATGACCACAATGGGACCAACAGCAGCGGCGGCAGCAAACACAGGCACCCTCCTCTCCATGCGTGTGGCTAGGGCATGCCATGGAGCCCACCCAGTGCGTAAGTATCCACAGTGGTCCCCCCTCCTCGGGCCCTTGTTGGCCCATTTTTTCCGCAGGGTAAAAAGACCCATGTTGGGTGTGTGGCAGACAATGAGCTGCATACAAATTCCATCCTTTAGCAGTGTGTACGAGCTAATACAACAAACGAGCAGGATACGCTATGCGCAAGAGCACCAGTTTGCGGTGTCCTGTAGACAAAAGTCCCTAGCACTACATTCATCAAAATGATAAGTATCCTGACGTTTCTCAATTCTACATATTCAGGCCCCCATGGATAACACCATCTAAAGCCAGAACAGCTCGGACATATATATACAGGCTTTGTTTCTTTAATGAAAGATATATAATGGCTTTGGAAAACCTAATGCCTCTACAGTTTATTACTATATAATTGGGACTTGTAATGCTCTGCTCCCTGTCTCCCTCTCACATACACAACCATCACTTTCCTAATAAGTTACATTATATAGCATGGAAATACCTTTGAGAAATTATATGCTACCATGAAGTAGCGCTAATGTAGGACAAGACAAATTTCTAAGCAACTGAAAAATAATAGCATAATATTGCTTCAGCCGGCTCACTATCAATTCAGATGACCCTTTGGCTTATGTCGAGGGCACACAGATGGCGGTGACCCATGTTTTTATACGCGCAGTGTTGGCTTGTTTATCCTTCCATTTAAAATTTAAGCAAGCAAGCACAGGCAGCAACTTCATTGAACTTTTTTATCAATTGTACTGTGTGTCTTCTTGGCTGCGGCATACATGTAAACGTCAGTTGTCAAATAGAGCATCAGATAAGGCAAACCGCTGGAGGTAGATTAAGGATTGCTTAGCTACAAGCATATTGTAGGAATCACTTCTTAGATAGTCGTCATGTTTCTCATATATATGAACTGAACTTCATTACTTATAAACACCGAAATTACAGAGGTTTAGACCTCTGACCAAGTAAAAACATTACCACGCTAACACTGAACTAGACTGGACGGAACTCAGAGAGTTCAGCCAACTGGCAGCCTTTACCCAAAAGAAACAATAAACCTGCTATAACCTTAGGCCTGCACGGAAGCACTAGAGGAGAAACATAACCAAAAACATTTTCTTCATATTTCACTCCCAGTATAGTAGTTGTGTCACGCAGGTCGAAATTTCAAATATCAGAGATCCGTTTTCCTCCCAAACCGACTGTCATATGAACCCCAGCGTTGTCTTTGACTGGCATCTCCTCCTTTTGTTGGAGTTGAACTGCCAGATCCTTCAGTGATTCGATCTGCATGCTACCCAGCTATAGCAATTACATTCGCCAGCATGATAAAATTCATGATGTACCTCAATCCTAGACATTCTGATTGCTGTGCATCACATGGAGCATTTTCACTTCTATGACATAGGAGGAGGACCACGCCACCCCAGGATTGTCGAAAACACTGGCGAATGCATAGCAGGCCGCACGTGTACCTACACATCGTTGTCTCAGTCTGCGGCCGGAGGCGAGGGTCCCGGCACAACAGCGCCTTGGTCCGTGGCACCACATTGCCCGCGCGCCCGCACCAATCAACGCCCATGGGTTCACTCTTGTTGTAAGCCATCGGGCGTAGACGCCGCTAGGCTTCGATCCTCGTGGGACATCATGGACGATCAGTGGGTTGGGCGAAACTTCTGGGTCGATGTTCATCGCCATGTGACTCGATATGGGGATGGATGGGACGATCAACGGTGGCTGTGTTGGCGAAGGTTGACTGATGAATTGCATGCTCTGAATCTCCGCTTGTAGGAGCGCTATCTGCTGCCTGATCTCTGCCGCCTGCGCAGACGCCTGCTGTGCTTTATAGATCTCCGCGTAGGCGGCGGCCGCCTTGTCCCTTTCCTGCTGTAACCTTTGGAGTGAGGCCTGTAGCCGGCGCAATTCCTGCGTGCGGGCGGAGGTCCCTCCCGGGCTTCGCCATCTCTTCACCTCCGCCGCTACTTCCTCCTCTTGTTGTTCCTCATCAAGTGGAGGGTCCTCCCCGCCGTCGCGTAGGTACTTCGTGCTATGCTTGGGTCGGGTGCTCTTTGGTGGGGCTTTTGTTTTCATGGTAGTCCTCTTCCTCTTCTGTGGATCAATGGTTTCTCTGTTCGGGCCCCACGGTGGGCGCCAATGTTGAGCTAGGGGTTCTCAACACGGCGTGATAGCTCCGCTCAGGCGGTGCCCTGAGGGATATCGTTAGGGGGGATACGCAGGGAACTAGGAGGGATAATAATGATTGTTCATAAATGGTATTCACCAACCTCCTTAATGGGGGAGGACTCCTCCCTATTTATAGTGTTACAATTGCCAAGGAATTTGAGATTACAAGTTTGCCCTATAACATTCTCGGCATATTCCCCCATATTAACACTCCACGCGAGCTCTTCGTGTAATTGCACATTATGCACCGCCTTCCTCCCACGGGGTCCGACACATCAGCTTGGGCCCTCGTCGGGGGACCTCCGCTAGCCCTCCGCCGTGATCCGCCAGGGTCTCGCTCAAGCTCGGCTCTCCGGTCTTCTCCTGATGCTCCCCGCGGACTAGGCGGAGGTGGCGACCTTCGCGACCTGGCGCTGCGGCGAGCGAAACCATTGGTCTCGGGAGCTCCTCCAAGCTGAGGCCGGGGCCTCCGCCAGCCCTGATAGCGGAGGTCCGGGGGCTGCTCGTCTTACCTGGAAGGTCACAACACGAAGTCGTTCGTCAGTGTAGGCCTTCGCACGCATTCTCTCCTGCCGCGATCACCTCCGCTCAGGCCGCAGGGATCCGTATCCCAACATGTAGTTCTTCCAGATCACAATCAATATTGAAAAATATTCCAATTTTTGACAGCACCATATCAATATACTTTTTAGAAATATGACAACCCACAACAAACATGGAATTAAATGCATAGGCATACTACAGTGCCTAGAGACGACACTACACCCTGCTTTCGGCTACCATTCTGCACAGCATGGGCCGAGCCGCATGCATGATGGCACCTAGACCAACGGGCTCAGCATTCGATCAGGTGGACGGATGACCAATTCCTGCCACGTGTGGTTTTGCCTTTGTTTTCAGGGGTTTCAATTTTTTAGTTTCACTTATTCCATGTCAATCTATACTATACCTATAAAAGTCGTAGATCCCACGACTTCCGCCAAAAGACTCAGTTTACTGTAGTTTCTACAGTACCACGCCGCCTCCGTCATCCGACGAAGCCCGCGAAAGCTCACTGCCGTCCATCCCTCGGGCCTCTCTGGAACCTTCTCCAGATCCCTCGCCCCCAAGCACCGCGACGTGTACGCCCATGACGGCCTTCAACAGTTCAACATCGCCTCGGTAGGATGCCCTCCTGCTCCTCCAAGCTGTTCCCGTCACACGCCCCTCGCTACCTCCTGCTCCTCCGACCTACCCATCATCCCGCGCACGCGCTGACCCCACGGCATGTTGCCGCAGCCGGCGCGGCACGGCACAACGCTTCCCAGCAGGCGCGAGCGGCGCAGCGCGATGCAACACGCGTCGGCGGCGCAACGGGTATCGGTTTCCATCACCAGCGACACGGTGACACCCACGCGCCACGCCAGAAACCGCCCCGGCTTCTTCCTGCCGCAGCACAAAGGCCCCTCAAGAACTATGACGCCGCTGCCACTTGCCGTCCTGGTCGCAGAAACACTGCAGCACAGAAAAAAAGGTTAGGCCAGCTCCATCTCCTACGCCCGTGTGGCTCACTCATGGGTGATCTCATTACTTAATTAGTATCAATTGAGTTAATTCAATGTGAATTCAAAATTTCGATTTGCCTGTCCAAGTAGCCTTCTTGCTGTTTGCTAAAATGCCAAAGTGAATACATTTTATTCCACCAATATAATCCTTGACCATCTGACTTCGTTGTTTCAGTTCTGCCATTTTCGGATGCCATTGATTCTATCAAATTAAGACTCGCTATTCAACACCTATTGTAACTATAATCAGACCTCTCCTACACCAAGATAATGATGGTGTGCTCCAACGACAATGGGAACATAGCAGACAGTATGCTTCACCGAAATAGCAAAGCATAATGTGACATTAACGAAACCTCACGCTTTACAACTACAAGATTGCACTGCCTTTGGACTAACCTTATATATTCAATATTGGATTATCCAGTGGTCAAGATGTTACCTAAAGACTTCATTTGCTCCTTTATAAGTTTGATGCGTTATTATTTCCATCCAACCCAGCTAACCACGTTGCTGCCATTTGTGTATTCAAAATGTAATGCTCATGTTACCTTACATTGAATCAAATAATTAATTACCACTGCCCAAAAAAAAAAAAAAAATGGTTCTATGTTCTTATGGTTAATCGCATATAGCTATTGTTCCTCCAAAGTCTGATGAAACAAAAAAAAAAAAAAAAACTTGCAAATTTAGCCATCCAGGGATCTCCGGTTTCCTGCTTCTAATCCCTCGATCAGTTTGCAGTATACATAGATCATATTGATTTTATACTGTGCTTCCATGCTTTCTCATTCTATATTTTCATGCTTGCTACCCCCAAGCGCGCCAAGGACTCCTGCTAGTTTAATAGATATCTATATTATTAGGGGCAAATGGAATGTTGGTTTGAAAGTAACGAGTGCAAATTTGAAAAGAGAAGGGCAAAATCACATACAGACTGTTGGATAGGGGCGAGAACGCAATTTTCCATTATTATTATTGGGAAATAATAGTGATGGTTGTTCTGAACATACTTCATGAATAAGTATACAATTGCTTCCATGGTGTCAGTGCACGAAACTCCCTGCTCACTATCATGGTTGTACCTGCAGAAACCATTCGGTTTCTTTAAACTATATATGCACTTGACCATAAATAAATAGTATTGGTAAAAGATAAAAAAATGGCACTGAAAAAGGAGATAAAGCGAGGACCATAAATAGCTGGACCCCAATATCTGTTGCGTGGAAAAATTTGGACTATATAAGTAGCATGACGTGGCGGTTACGATGGAGGGTCATGATCACGAATAATGAAATACGGGCCACAAAATGGTTGCGAGTCATTCATGTTGCTGGTTATCTAGTTTGGGAGGCATCGGGAATAATAGCTAGCTGCGCTTCTACTGGCAGAGAGGCCACTGCATGTGGCGTCTGCACGGAGTGAATGAAGACACTGGTACTTTAAGCCTTAGGTCCTGATAGTCTGATAGTGAGTACTGTCAGGAAGCGGGGAAAGAAGGGAAAACATGATAGAAACTGCCAGTTAGCTTGTGTAGATCACGACCCACTGGTGTTTCTTGTTGCATAATGAAATATCTATTATTTCTGGCTAGCCAATAGGGTAAGAAAACTTGAATTATCTATTGTGCGGGAAATCATCCAAAAATGTTCTTCTGGAAGGGATGGAAAAAAAAGCAACACTAGTCTTTGTTTTTTGCTGGCTTTCTGATTAAAATTTGTTCTTTTCTCTCTTGTCATGAGCGATTGATCTGAAACTCAGTAAGAATTGGCTGTGTATTACTATGTCCAGAATTGCGCATATCCTTGAGAAAACATAAGGAAGTTTTGCAACCCTTAGCATAGATTTCCATGAAAGAAATTCACACAAGTTATGCTTGTATGACCACCCACCGGCAGACAGTTGTAAGTTTGTGTTAGATACTGAAAGTATTGCCATTAGCATTTTTGCTGTGGCACAAGGATCTGGTAACCATCGGTGCATTCCGAATTATCCATTGTGCGACATCATGAACTGGAGCACTGCATAACCAGTCCAGCAATGTCAGCGTCATCCACCACATTGCAAATAAATGTCTAGTTTTGGCTAGACGCATGCCAGGATCCTTGTAAACATTACATATTCATGTCCTTCTCAGAAACTACAAAACAAAATTAGAAGTTCATGGTAGCACTGCACATTTGTGTTTGGATCACCTAATTGTTGCATTCTACGTTGCACTTTTTATTAGCAGCTATCACACCTCAAATGTCGATGTGAGCACAAGATTGTTTGGACCAATTTCTTAATAAGTTGCTCACTATTTATTATATTATCATGCCTCCTGGTCTAGTTCAAACGTGGCTACAATTAGTAAATTGAGTTGTCAGCATACATGTGCGTGTAAGCTGATGGGAGCAATGACTCACATGTTGGATCTTTCTCTTTTTGCAAGGGTATTCACATTCTTGATGTCATATTAGGAGTCATTTCTTTTGAGTTATAAAAGCGGCAACACATTTTTTGCATAATCATAGGGCCAGTATTACGCTACTAGTTGGGTGGGTGATATCTCAAGAAGCCTTATCAGGACAACTGATGAGCTAGGCTTGCCATGGCCATCTGGTCCAACACGGTCTCTCTGCAAAAATGTCCTCTCGTCCTTTAACTCTCTCACCAGCTACAAAAATGGAGTCAATGTTGGAACCGATGGTGAGCTACAAAAATGGAGTCAATGTTGGAACCGATGGTGACCACTGAGTTATGGATCTTGGAGCTGTCTTGCTCGTTACCCAACCCAAAAGATTAGCCCATGAGTCTCGTAAGAGGTGTAGCCGCTCGCACACCCTCACGCGAGTGACGTAATTATACGTTTCCATGTAAGGCTGGGCGGCTAATGCTTGTGAGAGAAAGTATACCGGACCGATAAGCGCTCTGTTGGGTAGAGAACTCCAAACACGTTTCTTGATGAGTATTTAGTCACAAAGTGATTGATACAACATGTCCATTACAAGAGATGTTAGGGGTATTTATAGTCCCCCTAGCTTCGTAGTTTTTGGCAAAAAGAACAATTTCTACATTTCATACAAATGTCTAACTATACATCTCGCGAAGCCATTCTTGATGCCTTCGCGAGTAATATCTAGAGTTTTCCTTCATATGTTGGCCGCGAAGGTCTATAGACGAAGTCTCCATCTTTGGATCTTTTTCGACGGCTTCGGACTCACGGTCTTCGTTCTTTCTTCGCAAATGTTGATCTTGTAATGTAATCTTTCTTGACTTGACTTTTACTTCTCCTCTTTTAACCTTCGTATAAAACTCGTCAAGTGAACAACCTTCAAAGTTTGGGTTAGAAGTTTGGTTAAAAACAAAGTAGACCCCCAACAAAGAGCCCCTCGTGGGCTTAATGCCAACTTCAAAGGCATGAATCCCACGAAAAGTTTTGGTAAACTTTGTGGTAAACGTCGTCCCAAACTTTGAAGTTGGGATTAATATCTTCGCTAGAATGTAAATTTTGAAAGATTTTAAATATATATTTTTATTATTTTTATTTTTATAACGGCTAGTTTGACTGTTTTGACCAGCTAGTGCCTATAAATAGCGGAGGACCCCCCTGTTTTTTCTTACCTTTTCAAGAGGGAATCTCTGCTGAATTTTTCTTTGGAGTGCGAAAGGTTGTTGCGAAGGTGTTTCCTGAAACGAAGGTGGTTTCTCTGTTTTTGTTTGTGAGGTTCCTTATAACCGAAGGTACACATATGTATTTTTTTTCTTGAAGATGAGTTTTGTTTATTTCTTTTGTGTTTTTGTTTTTAGAAAGATGTTCTTCGTTTATTTTTCACAGATGGCTGAAGAACAGAGTGTTTCTCGTTATGCTCGGATCCGACAGAGGTTTTGGATTCGATGATGAAGGACTTAGTGGAGTTAGTGCTTCACCTTCGGAATTGATTCCTGATGATGGCTACTCTTACTTTTTTTTCGGGAAAAGTAAAATGAAGAATTCAGATTTTGCTGAGTTGGAGAAGGCTGGAGTTTTGAAGCCTGGGTATTATAGACCTGCAGGTCCTGATGAAACTGTGCCCCTTCCAAAGAAAGATGAATGTATTGTCTATAAAGACTTCTTCACAACTGGTTTAAGATTTCCCTGTCAGGATTTTTGGAAGATATCTTGAGGGCCTATGACATTGAGATTCATCATCTGACGCCGAATGCCATTGCTCGGCTTTCTACCTTCATTTGGGCTACACGAAGTCAAGAAGTGAAGCCAAATATTAACACTTTTTGTGATCTTCATGAACTTCATATCCAATATCGGAGCAAGAATATTGATGGCAAGAATGATACTTATTATTTTGGTCATGTTGCAACTTTCGGACGGCTAAAGGTGCAAGACAGATTTCTCCAGCTGCAAAAACAAGTGGGCTGATGGTTGGTTCAAGATGTGGTTTTACCACAAGGTTCCTTTTGTCGAAGAAAAAAGTTGGTCGCAATTTTGTGAAGAGGTACCCCCTTGTTTGCCGAGATGCACAAACGAGAGTTTGTTGTGAGGCCTTCGCCTAAAAAGTCACAACTGCAAGTGAATGTATGAAGGCTTTTAAACTAGCCGCTTCTCTTCAAAGTACAAGAGACTTGGTTGAAGAATTTATTGCTTGCTAGAGTTTGGCCACTTCGTCGAGGGTGGAATATTCTTCGCTTTCATTCGAAGGAAGTCCGTGGGAAAACTTATAAGTACCCGGACCGAGATATTGTTAAGCCAGCGGAGTTTAAAACGAACGAGGATTTTGTTGGCGGCCGTGGAGTTGAGAGCTTGCTCGTTCTTGGGAAGTATGTTCGGAAGGAGAAGAAGTTTATCGAAGAGATTCTTGGTGAAGATTATTCTAGATTTAATCGAGTTTTTGGTGTTGCAAACATTTCTTATGAAGAACGCCCTCCACCACCCTATTCTCGTCTTTGAAAAAGAATGCTTTGGGGAAAATGAAACGAAGGGTGACGGTTTAAAAGGAAAGAAGAGAAAAACTTTCGTAAGTTTTAAGGCCGTACGGTAGAGGCAAAAAAGATTTTGGTTTCTAAGAAGCGAAAAAAAAGTTGATCTTTCTCCAATAGTTGATCTTTGTGATGATGAAGGGTTTGCTATTGATGAAGAGTTGATGGGTGTTTCGGCCGAACAACTTGAGGTGAGAAAAATGTGTTTAGCTTTTGCTAGCACTCGGGTTTGACTCCCCGAGATGTTAACACCTCTTGCTTCAAATTTACTGCGTAATTTGACTTCTCGTGGAAAAACTAGTAAGAAGTCTAGCGAAGATGTTGTGGAGGATGTTTACGCTCCTAGTATAGCTATTGTCTTGTCACCTAGATCTCAATCAAAAACTCCTCGCTATTTTATATGTTGATTCCGATGCTAAAAGTACATCTAGGTCCTGGAACCGGTTAAGGGTGATGATTTGATGAAATTAGCAACCGTGGCTCAAAAATGTTGTGAAATCTAGAGCTGGTTTGAAGGAAGGTGATAGTTTTGTTTCTGAGAGGGTTGCATTCACTGTTCTTGAAAAGATTCCCGTTGAAGGTGAAGATTTGCAGACTACTCGACAGACTATTCCTGACACTATTGCTGATGAAGGTGGTATTGTTAAGGCTTCTGGAATTGTTGATAGGATTTCAATTGAGACAGATATTGAGAATCCAATGAGTGAAGGAAAATCCCGAGGGGCCGAAGTCATTGAGAAGATTCAAAAGCTATGAAGAAGGGAACGATATTGCCGCTGTGACCTTTGATGATTTCAATGATGATATTTTTGATGAAGAAGTTGAAGAAGGGAGACAACTTCGTCTTGAGGATTCTATAATCAATGTGGAGACTCAAGAAAGAGTTTCTTGTCCTTTGAAAGAAGGAGAAATTGTTGGTAAGTCATTTTTCTAGCGTTTTGTGCTTTGATTGAGTGAGAAAAAAGTTTTTATGCTCATCCCTCTTTTTTTTGTTTTTATGTAGGCGATTATTTTCCCGATGCGTCAACATCTTCTAAGGATAAGATTATTGATTTTGGAAAAATGAAGGATGTTGCCCGGGATGTTCCTACGCCAATGGTTCCTTCCGAAGGTCTTTCTTCACTCTCGAAATTGCGGATCCCGAAAAAACTTCAGCGAGTCCTTGATTTACGTCGTTCAGAAGGTGTTAACTTGGATTCTATTAAATTCATTGGTGTTGGTGCCGAAAGCTTCGTTTGATGCCAAGGAAGACTGAGCTTCGTCTTGCTAAATGCATTGATGATGCTTTTACGTACTGGATCTTTGAGGATGAATTGGCGAAAGAAGGACCCTTTTGGAGCTTCTTTGAAGCAAGCGTTTATTTGATGTATAAGGTATTGGAAATGTCTTGACTTATTTTGGTTTTTATTTTTGTTATACACTTGTTTTATTTTTTTATTATGCTTGTTTTTTTAGGGGGCAATTCTTGCGCGCCGGAGCCAACGCAAAGCTATAGAAGACAAGCTTGTTCGCGCCATCTCTTCGAGAGGAAAAAAACTTTTTGATGAAATTGCATTGTTGAAGACTCAACTTGCCGATATGGAAAAGGAAAGAGGTAAGGCAGTTGATGAATGGCATCGATGGATGGACTTTATCATAAGTCTACCGATACTATTAAAGAAAAAGATGCCGAGCTTGAGATTGCAAATAAGATGATATCTTCTTTGCGAAGAGAGAGAAAGCATATCTTGAGAAAAAAAAAATGAAAGAACGAGGAAGAATTTTTCCGGTCCTAAGTTTAACGAGAATGTGGGAGATTTTCCGTAATTATTATGAAAAATTTGGTGCAAAGCCCGAGGAACCTAACTCGGGAGCTTGGAGAATTTGACCCTTTCTTCGATTGGTTATGTCGTCGCGATGAAGATCTTGGCGTTATTGTTAGCACCTTCGATACTAGCGTAATGTATGCTACGAGAGCACTTCTTCATTTGATGTCCGAAGCAAAGGATCCCTTGTATGCTGAATTTGCAAAGAATGATTACAAGTTCCCGGCTGAAGCCGTGAAAGCTGATTAGCTCGCGTACTCAATCTCTTTGCAAGAAATATTTTGATAAATATTGGCATGTTAGCGGGCGGGAGCATTGTTTTGAGAAAGTGAAGAAGAAGATGGAAGCAAAGAGTTATTGTTATGTTTTTTTTGTTTGTTGTAGTTGTTATTTATGTTTTCTTTTTTCTTAAATTTTGATAGAATATTTGCGAGGAGGAGGAGAAGAGAAAGAAGCGCTTGGAGGAGGAAGCACTCGAGCTCGCGATGATGATGTTCGTGAAAGGAACTTGTAGAAGTAGTTTTTCTTAGGGGCTCTATGTTGTTTTTTTTGAGTGACTTTGTGAGGAAACTTTTGTAAGTTAAGTTGATACATCATGATGTTTAACTAAGATGCATCCTCGCGCGTGTTTCAAGCGAAGCCCTGCGAGGATGTTGCTAATGTATTGCCTTTGATGATTGCTATGGAGAATAATGTGTTTGAAACTTCTGAATTTTTGGAATGTCGAGAATCTGTTGGTGAAATGGATATTGATTCCTTTGTTGGAAGAAAATTTGAAGGTTTGAGAGTTAATTATGGAAAACCTCGGGTTGTTGATTTTAGTAACTTTACACATGTGAGGTATTGTTTATTTTTGATGAAAAGAGCGATTTTTCTTGAAAAATCGAGTTTATGAAAAAGTTTTGTGTTTTCGCTTTTGTTTAGTCGCCGTTCAAGTGCTTCTCCGAATTATTTCTCGGATAACATTCTAAGGCGGGAAGTGGATAAAATAGTTGATGAAGCTTTGGAAGGACTTTTGGGTGAAGTAGCGAGTGTTGTTGTTTCTGAAGACAGTGATTTGTAAATTTTATTTTGGCTAAACCATATTTTTGGTTTTGAATTTATGTTGTAATAAAGCATTGTTTCTTAATCTTAAAATAGTGTTGTTTTCTTTTCTATTTGCGAAGGTGGAATGGCAGACTTTACTTACGAAGTCATAAAATAATTTCCCTTAGGAAAAACGTCGTCCCCTTTTCTTTTTGTGAATGGTGAAGTGACAAACTTCGCCATTTAAGTCATAAAATATTTTCCCTTAGGAAAAAAAAAACGTCATCCCCTTTTTCTTTTTGCGAAGGTGGAAGGCGACAAACTTAAACTACGAAGTCATAAAAATATTTTCCCTTAGGAAAAAAAACGTCGCCCCTTTTCTTTTTGCGAAGGTGGAGCGACAAACTTAAACTACGGTCATTAAATATTTTCCCTTAGGAAAAAACGCCGTCCCCTTTTCTTTTTTAAAAGGTGGAGCGACAAAACTTCGCTACGGTCATAAAATATTTTCCCTTAGGAAAAAAAAAATTCGTCCCCTTTTTCTTTTTGCGAAGGTGGAGCGACAAACTTCGCTACGAAGTCATAAAATATTTTCCTTAGGAAAACGTCGTCCCCTTTTCTTTTTGCGAACGTGGAGGCGACAAACTTCGCTACGGTCATAAAATATTTTCCCTTAGGAAATCTTAGGTAGTAATTTTTGAAAATTACACCTACTTTATTTTATTCGTCGATGCGAGAATGTTATGTTCTTCGGGCGTTTGTTTTTATAAAAAGTGAATGTAAAAGAACATGAAATGTAAAGAATGCCGCTTTTGGGGAAACTACATTCTCATTTATATTGATATGAGAATTTACAATAGAGACCGCCTCGTTAAAAACCACTCACCCCGCGAAGGGCTTCCCCGAGTGGAAAAAAGAGTGCGACTCTTTTACAAGTGAAATGTAAACTTTTTGCTTGAAGCTAAATGGTACTACTACCTATTTACATATTTACAAGAGAAGCTCTTATCTTCTAAGGATAGTACTTTACGAAGGTCTTGGATATTCCATGTGTGACTCAACTCCTCTCCCTTCAAGGTCTCCAAGTGGTATGATCCGTGTTTGTATGATTTGGAGACGATGAATGGACCTTCCCATTTCTCAATTTGGAATTTTACCACTTGTGTCTTCATTTCTTTTTCTCTTGAGCACAAAAATCTCCGTGCTTGAGTTCTCTTTTTGATTACTTTTTTGTTGTACCATCTCGCTTGTTTCTCGCTTGGTACTTGTTTAAATTCTCAAGGGCTTCGTTTTTTTTCTTCTTCGAGCAAGTCCTTGCTTGTCTTTAGATCTTCTTCACTTATCATTTGTACATTCGTCTTGGACCTTCGTATTGAAGTTCTTCCGAGTCATAGCTTCTTCTCCATATAGTAGTCCGAATGGTGAAAATTTCGTTGATCTTGTGGTTGTTGTGTTGTGACTCCAAACCATTATTGGGAGTTCTTCAATCCACTTTCCTTAAACCCACCGGGTTTCTTGAAATTCCAAAGTGCAAATTATTCCATTTGCTCTTTCAACTCGCTCCATTTGATTGTGGATGTTTTATCAAGCAAAGCATAGTTGGATTCCGAGATTTGTGCAATATTCTCTCGAAATCTTTGCTATCAAACTGTGTTCCATTATCTAAGGTAATGTGTCTTGGAACTCCAAATCTGCATATGATATTTTGCCATAGGAATTTTTTTTTTTCATTGTTCCCGAAGACATGTTTGTTACCGGCTTTGCCTCGATCCACTTTGTGAAATAATCAACTGCAACAACCGCATATTTGAAGTTTCCCCGAGTTGGTGGTAACTTTCCAATGATATCTATTCCCCATCTTGCTAATGGCCAAGCCGGTTCTATATGTTGGATTGGATTTGCCGGAGCGTGTGTCTTGTTTGCTGAAATCGACAATTGTGGCAAGTTTTGATTATATCCTTGCTATCTTTTTTTGAGTCGAAGGCCGCAAAAAACCTTGTCCGAAAGCTTTTCCTCGCAATTGATCTTGGTCCTGCATGAATTCCACAATTTCCATTGTGTATTTCTTCTAATATCTCCTTTCCTCTTTGCTTGAAACACACTTTTAGCAGAGGTTCACATATTCCATTCTTGTAAAGTTGATCGTTGATGATTCTATAATTTCTTGTTTTGTGTTTCATTTTGATTTCATCGACTTCGCTTTACGGTTCATAATAACCTTTGAGGAATGCGATTATTGCTGATCTCCGCTTAAGCTTTCTATTATATGGATACTTCTTGGTTCTTCCATCTTTGCTTGAATTGATGATTCGACAACACTTGATAGAATACATCCGCTAGTAATTTGATTTTTTGGGCTGCGGCTTTTTGCGATTGTGTTGCGCTTCTTCATTGTTTGATCTTGAAATGCTTCGTAATGTGAAGCCTTCAAATGTCTTTCCCGATCTCTTACATGTTGTAAATATTTTGCCAACTCGGATCTTTTGCCTTGTAGGTTTTTTTTCTATATGTCCCGCCACAACTTGTGAGTCTCTGCTTTTGATCAACAATTTTTGGATTCCCATTGCTCTTGCTTTGCGAAGCCCCGCCAATCTTGCTTCATACTCTGCGATGTTGTTTGTGCATTTGAATTCTAGTCTTCTTTGCATATCTCATTTTTATTCCTCGATGGTGAAGTTATGATAGCAGGCTACTCCAGCACTGAGGAGCCCCAAGCACCATCACAATTAATTGTCCATTCATGACAAGTTATTGTCCATTCTTGAGCTTCTTTTTGTTCTTGTGAATTTGAAGTTGGGGTCCAATCTGCAACAATGTAGTAATCGAGATATTTCTCCGCCCATTTTCCCAATCTTCCCGATGACTTGCAACTTTGAAGAACATCTTTGAGGGATGGTTTGTTGGAATTCTAACTTTGTGTGCTTGAAAATAATGCTTCAACTTTCTTGTTGCCATTAAGACTGCATATGCTATCTTCTCAATTTCGAATAGTATATCTTGGAGCCTCGATAGGGCTTCGGATACAAAGTATATTGGTTCTTTGCATCTTTATGTGCTCCTCTAATTTTTCTTGCACTAATATTTGCGCTTACTTTGCATCCTTTGATGCCGAGATGTATAATAGCAGCTTCTTCTTGTGGACTTGGGCTTGCCAAGGTTGTTGGATTTGATAAATATCTTTTATCTCTTCGAAGGCCTTTTTGTTGCTCTTCTCCCATGCGAAGGTCTTGCTTGAGTTTTTCAATGCTTGAAAAATTGGAAAACTTTTTTTTCGGTGACTTTGATATGAATCGCTTCGTGAAGCCAATCTTCCGCTTAATTTTTGAATGTCTTTGATGCTTTTTGGAGCTTGTGTTTCCATTATTTGCTTTGACCTTCTCCTCGGTTTGGATCGATTCCTTTTGATGATACAACACATCCTAGGATTTTGCCTTTTTTGACTCGAAGGTGCATTTTTCTCGGGTTGAGCTTCAAGTTTACTTTCCGAAGGTTGGAGAAAGTCTCTTTGAGATCTTCGATGTGTTCCTCTCTTTTCTTGCTTTTCACGATTACATCATCAACATATGCCAAGAAATTTTTTCCCATTTGATCTTTCAATCATCAAAGTCATTCGATGAAACTTGATCCGGCATTGCGAAGCCCCTCGACCATTCTTTGGAAACAATACGTTCCAAATGGAGTAATGAAACTTGTTTTTTTTCTTCGTCTTCTTTTGTTCATCCGTTTGGTGATAACCGAGAAACAATCCAGAAACTCGGCATTTCACTTCTGCCGCTTGATCTACCAATGTGTCGATTCTTGGTAGAGGGAAATTGTCTTTTGGGCAAGCTTTGTTTAGATCCGTGAAATCTATGCACATTCTCCATTTCAAGTTCTTTTTCCCGACCATGACTATGTTTGCAAGCCATGTTGTAAATCGACTTCTCTTATGACCTTCGCGTCTAACAGCCTTTGAACTTCAGCTTTTTGCGGCTATTGTCCCTGTCTTTCGATAATTTTCTTAGCTTACGCTTCTTTGGTTTGTAACTTGTATCAATGTTTAGTTTGTGTTCAATGATATCTCTGTGACTCCTTCTAGGTCTTTTGCTGACCAAGCGAAAGACGCCTTGATTAATTCTCAAGAAATTTATAAGATTCTTCTCTTCTTGTTCTTCTAGATCATTTGCGATGATAACTTTCTTGTCCGGTAGCATAGGATCTACCGGAACTTCTTTTGTTTCACCTTTTGTACAGATTTTCACTTTCTTTTGTGGCTTCGCATTTTCTTTCTCATCTTGATCTTCGATTTCTTCGATTGCCGTAACATTTCTTTGAGCCGGAGTTGAATCTTTCTCAATATTTCTTGCTTCCGTTTGATTTCCATGGATAGATATTGGTCCATTGATAGCTGGAATTTTCATGCATAAGTAAGAATAGTTGATGACAGCGGCTTCGAAGATATTCAAGCTTCCTCTTCCAAAAATTGCATTGTTGTATTGGTGTGCATTTCAACAATATCAAATGCAACTTGTTCTATTCTTGCATTGTTTTTTGTCTTGAATGAAACGGCAAGACAATTCTTCCAATTGAATTTATCCTTTTACCACCGGCCAACTAATGGGTATTCGACTCTTCCCAAGTTTTGCCTTTTGATTCCCATTGCATCCGGTGTTGATGCGAAGAGCATGTGCGGAGCTTCCACCGCCTACCAAGATTTTTGTTACATCCCATCTGTCAATATTTGCTTCTATTACCAATCGTCCATGTGCGGGTAATCTTTGAGCTTCATGTCTTGTTACTCAAAAATAATTGGTTGATGTGACCACTTTGTCTTTTTGTAAGGGCCTTCCATTGAGATTGAGTTTACCCTTCGAAAATAGTTCTTTCTTTCATTGTTTGTTTCATGCTCCATACTTTGTTTCCTCCCCGAGATTGTCAATATCCCGCCTCGCTTGGTGTTCTTTGTATTAATCATCGAAATGGTCGGAGAATTATTGCCTTGATTGATGGTAGGATTATTTGATACCGATTCTTTGAACCGGCATTTGTCCCCATGGTATTGTAGCTAATGGTTGACAGTTGTAAATTTGTGGTGGTCCCGGTAACGCTTGATGCGAAGGTCCCGGACTTGGGTGAGGATTGTATCCTTGGTTGTAACAACCTTGGTTTTTGGGGAAAGTTTGCCCGCCCCAAAAAGTTGATTGTTTTCGACTTTGTGCAGTTCTGTTTTTCTTGTTGAAACTCATCAATGCTTTTCTTGATTGCTGGGCACATTTTTTGATGTGTGGCCAGCCCCTTTGCCGTGCACAAGGCAAAACATTTTTCAGATTTTAAAGGTCTTCTTTTGCCAAATCTTGCTTGATTGAACCCTCCTCTATAATTGTTGTTTTGATTTCTGTTTTTGAAATTGGCTTCGCCGATCATTGTTGAACATATTCTCTCCGCTTTGCTCGTTGTTAATTTGATTCACACGTTGTGGTGGTTGATACCGATATTGTCTTCGCTCAAAGTTTGGGGTCTTATATTGGTTGAACTGATTGTTGGCCTTCGCTGATTTCTTTCAAGGTTTTCTTCTTCGATTCTCTTTACGTAATCGCCATCAGATTTTGCATATTTCGGAACTCTTCGTAGAGTTGGGCAACCTGTTTTCGGTCTTTCTCTTTTCAGGTGAGATGAAAGTTGACTTGCCCTTAATCCTCTGATGGCTGGTATGATGACCACTTCATCTGGTATGTCTGGAATTTGAGTTTTCATCTGGATGAATCTTTTGTAATACTTGATCAATGGCTCTTTAGGATATTGTTTGATGTCAAATAGTTCATCGCTTGTTAGCTCGGTGTGTTGGAAGCCTTGAAAGTCAATTAGCAAGCTTGTTCTTAACTCGTTCCCGGCTTTTGATAGACCTTGGTTTGAGCGAAGAGTACCATTTTTGTCTTTGAGCCTTTCATTGCCATGATGGGTGATTTTGCTAATGTTGTTTCATCTCCTCCTCCCGAGGCGATCGCGGCTTCGAAGCTCATAAGAAATTGCCTTGGATCTGTCATTCCTTCGTATGTTGGGATTATGTTGAACTTGAATCCTTTTGGCCATTTTGCTATTTGCAGGTCTATTAACAAAGGTGATTCTGTGTCAATTACTGTTGAGATTCTGTCTTGTTCTTTTTCTTTCCCCAACTTGTTTGTTGAGCTTGGTTCTTCAAGGTTAATGACTTCTTTTTCTTGTTTTTCAAGCTCTTCGTTCAGCTCTCTTAGTCCGGCCGCTTCGCAATTCTTTGTTTTATGGTCTTTTCTCTTGTGCGTTGCCTGCACTCCTCGAGCTCTTTTTCTTTTCTTGCTAAGTCTTCTTCGAGTGCTTTTAGCCTCTGTTCTTCGGCTTCATTATCTTGGGACTTTGCTTTTTCTCTTGCTTCTTCACTTTCTTCATCTTGTCCATTTTCTTGTGATCTTGTTTCTTCTCGGATGCTTGTTTCCTTGGTCTTCCCATGTCTTAATTGGTCGTGGGAATGCTCGAGCACACACAAACGGTGGGCGCCAAGATGTTGGGTAGAGAACTCCAAACACGTTTCTCGATGAGTATTTAGTCACAAAGTGATTGATACAACATGTCCATTACAAGAGATGTTAGGGGTATTTATAGTCCCCCCTAGCTTCGTAGTTTTTGGCAAAAGAACAATTTCTACATTTCATACAAATGTCTAACTATACATCTCGCGAAGCCATTCTTGATGCCTTCTCGAGTAATATCTAGAGTTTTCCTTCATATGTTGGCCGCGAAGGTCTATAGGCGAAGTCTCCATCTTTGGATCTTTTCGACGAAGCTTCAGACTACGAAGGTCTTCGTTCTTTCTTCGCAAATGTTGATCTTGTAATGTAATCTTTCTTGACTTGACTTTTACTTCTCCTCTTTTAACCTTCGTATAAAACTCTGTCAAGTGAACAACCTTCAAAGTTTGGGTTAGAAGTTTGGTTAAAAACAAAGTAGACCCCAACACGCTCGTAGTCCAAGCGAACAGGGCGTACATTTCTTGGATTTTCAGGGTTATTTAAGGAATTTCCACACCATATGAGTATTACACTTTTTCCACCAGCAGATTCAACGTGAAACCCAAAGCACTACTCCTTTCGTCATCTTCGCCATCGGGTCAGGCATTCCAATGATGTTTGATCTTGGACATCATCCTTAATCGCTTTGGGGGTTTTTGGATCATATTTAACTCAAGGATTAATTCTTGGTGCTAGATCTTATTACACGTCTGTGGCGTAGCCTGCTTAGCTAGTCGATTCTACCAGCACCGCTGAGCTATAGGATTCTCCCACGAGCTGCAAGTGCAGAAGTAGAACAAGTGACACCTAGCCAATGGGTTAAA
This sequence comes from Hyparrhenia diplandra, assembly GCA_015847255.1. Lineage (NCBI taxonomy): Eukaryota > Viridiplantae > Streptophyta > Magnoliopsida > Poales > Poaceae > Hyparrhenia > Hyparrhenia diplandra. The sequence goes on along the minus strand of JADLZK010009435.1, from coordinate 576,956 downwards.
CAATGTGTTGTAAACACATTTTGGTCGTTGTTAATGCAATGGCCGCGGCTTTAAGGACTGCAGTTGCATTGGTCGGAATCGCACAGCTAAAGCTGACAGAAATAGAACTTTAGATACAAATCTAGCTAACGGGTTTTAGCTGAGGTAGAACGAAAATGTTTGTATTGGGGCCTCGAGGAATATTGATACTAACAAATCATACACGCTGAGACATTGTCGATGTCCAGATACATCACAATCCTATGGTTTACCATAAGACTTGTATATGATCCAGCAAATTTGCTCGGTGTTGCTCTATGAAAGCTACTTTCGTATATAGGACCCGTATATATAAACACTTGGTTACTGGTAGTAGTATGTTAGCGGGGCATGCTTGTAGGAGCCGTATATATAAACACTTGGTTACTGGTAGTAGTATATTGTTTGTTTTCAAATGAAAGCAGTTAAAATATTTATGATGCTGGTGCCAGATGTGGGATCCACACGGGCCATTAGTAATTTTCATAGACAAGATTAGATTAGAATTGACTATAAGAGCCTCTTCAAGACTTCTCAAAACACTTTTTTGGCACTTGGAAAAACCAAAGATCACATATGGAATTCTCAGTGGCTTGAAGAAACACTTTTACGGGGCCTTCTACTCCTTCACGCCATGGCCATGCCTTCATTGGTTGTGTCTGGGCAGCCACAACGGGCAGCTGGCCCTGGTTGGTCGTAGCTGTGCCCCGGCCGGCTGGGCAATGTTGCCGGACGGCTGCAGCCTTGATCAGGGACGTCCATGGCATCGATGCATTGGAAATCGCGATCCCACACGTTTGCAGGAGTCATGTTTTTTCTGAATCTTTACTGAAACCCGTCTTCGGTGCTCCCAAAACCCTTTCCCGACAAGGAAAACTTAATGATTTTTGGAAATAAGTTCTTGCAAACTCTTGGAGATGGTCTAAAATATTATTAAAAATCAATGCTTAAGCGTGAAAAATACGCGGACACGCAAGGGTATAGAAAAATACTTTACTGGACCTTCTGCTCCTTCCCGCTGTGGCCAGCCACAACCATATGCTAGCCCTTAGCGATAGCCTTAATACATTGTGCCTGGGCCAGCTGCCGGCCGGCTCGGGGCACCAGTTGTCTAGCTGCGGTTGGCCATCTAAGGCTTGTAGTGACTGCTGCATTGGAGAACGGAGGCCGTTACACAGATGCCGTGGCACACGCGATGCCACACATTTTTATATTTCTAGTAATAGTTTTTGAATTTTTGTGAAGAAACCCTTGTTTATCTGCGGTCTAAAGTATCATTGGAGAGGCTCCTATTCCTCAATAAAAGGAAAAGGTCGGAATTTAACCCTCAAGGTATTGTTGAGTCCAATAAAATATATATAATTGATACCACTTTTGAAAATAAATATCTACGAATTTTCATGTTTACCCATTATAACTAAACACCATGTCACAAGACTCACAACTGACCACAAACAAAAAGAGTTTGTGTTACTTCTAACATATGCATGCTTGAGAATAAATCAAAGCTAGAATGAATTTACATATAGATAGATATCTGTTTTGTGAAAGTTAAATCGAAGGTATCTGTAATTAAGAAACATCTTAAGTGTTTTCAATTCACAATGTATCAAGGCTATCGCTGGATTGTTTTTTCATACGAAATCATATGGCTGCTCAAAGCCCGAAACAGTCTTACAGATGTAGCTGCATACATTTACTCCTCCAAATACCAGGTTTACTGTCCATGATGTTGAAAAATGTGGATGATACTTTTCGGGGAACTAAAGGGCCGGCGCTGTAGCCCATATAGAAATTTATTAAAAGAGGAAGCATAAAGTATTTCAGCTGGAAACAAATGTCTAACATGCATTTCATTGAAGAACAGCAAAGTCAAGCATCCAGCCTCAGGGTCTGGAGGAGTCTCTCTACCACAGCAAGCCCAACTTACTTTTTTTTTTTTTTCAAAGGAACAGCAGGGGAGTCCCCTACATAATTTTTTTTGTATTTTCAATTAAATGAAAGAATGTACAAAGACAAAAGTTACGAAGCTTCTAGGCTCAAAAGAAAGAACCAAAAAGTTACATAATCGACTCTCCACGCACTAATTGCGGCACTCTTCGAAGGCTTGGCTTTAATGCACACCAGTCCATGCTCAATTTTGAAGATTCTTCTCCAATCAGCAAGACTATTTCTTCCAATGTCGAAGATGATAGAGTTTCTGATTTTGGAAATAGACCAGCAAGCTGTCATTAAAATTTCTCTGAATATATATGTTGCTGTTGAAATTGGTTCTTCCTTCTGTGATCATGTCCAATGGGGGCAGGTTCAGTTTCCACTGGATAGATATGGCATTCCAGCAAGCACTACTGAAGGAGCAGTCAAAAAATAGATGAAAACAGGATTCCTTAATTCCTTGGTTGCAAAGAACACAAGTGTAGTCACCCAGGACTCTGTTTTTCCTTCTCAACAAGTTTCTAGTGTTCAGCTGGTCCCTGAAGAAGAGACAGAAGAAGAACTTCTGGTTCCCTGTATTACTTGAACTCCATAGCCATTTGAACAAGGGAAAGGCTGGTCTGTCTGGTTACAGATGATGTGTTATGTGGCCGTGGGCTTGTTTGGCATCAGTTCTTCCAATTTTCCATGATTCTGCCACTACAGTCTCTCAGCAACCACAAATCCAATTTCATGATGCACCCCAATCCTACTTTCGACTTCTGTGAAGAGCTTGTGACCCTTAGAATACTGATTGTTGAACAAACGAAATAAGAAATAGAAATTCTAGTTGGTGGTGTTGTATATATATTGTCTCCATCTATATCTTTGTCTGTTTATATATATGTACTATGTACTACTGGCTTAAAGTTTTTTTTTACTTACAATGCTATAAAGGATATACGAGCCAGTACACTGCACCTTCCTTCACATCTAGGCCACCATTGTACATTTCCATTACAATATCCACAAACAACAGTGCATGACTCTCCCTACATTGGCATGGATATACGTGTAGGAAGCATTTGTTTAACCACTTATATATGTATCATCCTAAAAAATGTCATTGATAAAAGAACAAAGAAATATGATAAAAAATATAACCTAAAGAATCAGCCATATGTAGCTTTATCCCTATTTCTAAGGCATGGAAAAACTTGGTTGTGCTAGCATATATGGAGAGGATAGCAGCCACAAGCTATGCTTGGTTGGAGCCACTAACTAATGCGTGAAGGCCGAGCCACATGCTGCTGATGCTACACACTCCTGAACTCCTGATCGATGCTCCACTAACTAATGCGTGAAGGCCGAGCCAGGTGCCTGGTGCACACGGTTGTAGCAGGCATGCGCACAAACATTGGGATACAGCCTATAGTAGCTTGTAAAATGTTTAGCCTGGTGCCTCTGCACCAGGGTGCATCAATGTGGCTTCGCCCCCTGCCAGTGGAACACCACGGTCTACAGCTTAGGTGTTAGCTTGTTTAGGCTACGGCCACGATTTCTGTTGCCATTTTTGCTAGGGCATAGGGAACTTGTCGTCTCTGGTGCATTATGAATTAACCGTTGTGTTGGATAATCGATGTTGACTACAACTAAAGTTTTTTTTATTTGGCTGACTTATCGGGATGTGTTTGTTAAGAATGAATAGAAATAGGCAATAATATTGTTTATTTCTAGCTTTTCATTTAAAGTAATGGGCATCGATACAATGGTAGTGGTCCAGTGGACATTATGAACCAGCTCAACATATATGTGGACTCAAGCTAAGTGTCGTTGGATGTATGCAGAATGAACTTCTCTAGTAGAAATTTGGATTTCATTGGATGAACTGCATTATTGATATTATTGATCCCAAGAAAAAAAACGTAGGTACAACTAATCCGTGCCAACCATCACACTGTAAAAATATTGGATCTATGGTCATTGAGGCCCCCGCCCATGGGTTCAATACCAAATTTAAAACTAGAAAGCTTCTCTGCTCCTGCATTAATTAACTAGAGCTAAAAGTCCCAAAGTCTAAAATAACAAAATAGGAATAAGGGTTGCTATTATTAGAAATGTCTAAATAATATAATGTCATATTCGTGAAGCAGAAAAAGCTGCACAGTAACCTATATATGTTTTGTTCACTCAGTAGCTGGATATGTTTTGTTCACTCAGTAGCTAGATATGTTTTGTTCACTCAGTAGCACCAGAAAGCAAAAGATTATATTTGTCCCAATAATCCCTGCTTCTTATGTTTGGGATAACAAGAGCTGAATATGGCACGAGGGCAACACAAGTAGTACACACCAAACCGATGAGTGTAGGCTGAAATACAGAAAACTGTTTGTCTTCCGACAACACGGAATAATAATACTCCCATTCTATCAGAGTTGAGAGATGGTTAATGTCCCAATGCATCCCCATCCCACTATTTACCATATGCTGAATACGCTTTCTTGATTAAAGCTACAGAATGTGTTATAAGGAAATTTTTGGTAACGCCTGGAGGACCTCTTTATATCATCACTTGGTGTCATATTAGAATTCTTAGCCTATAAATAACATGCAATGTGAGGTGTCATTTAGTTTAGGCAGTCAACTTTCCACCTTCACAAACATGTTGGCACCTATTCGACACCACAATATGTTACAGCATAGGCCCTGGCATGAAAGGCATCGAGAAGTGCACTGTGTTGTTTCAACTAGTTTTGTGGAAAAATGCATTGAGTTCATGGTACGAGACACTAAATCGGGTGTGGTCCGTATACAGTGACAGATGTAAATGTAGACTCAGCATTGTAGCATGTTAGGATTTGAAGGGACTGTGACTGGACCCACACAATCAATGTGTGTTTGGCTGCTCACTCTCACTTCTCATGAGCTGCTAGAGATCAGCTTGGTGTAATATATGTTGTAACAGAACCATATGTGTTATTGTTAACAACAAAGGGATTGAACATTTGTTCGTTTTGGTAAGAAAGTGAGAGACTTGACCTTGACACGACGAGAGCCCTTCAAATGTGAAAACAATGGTTTGGAATCCTAATGATTATTCATTCCCATCTAGAGAAGGATACATTCTAATGCCACAAAGACATTGCCATGTTGCTACGTTTGAGGGAAATGTTTCATTTCATAGAGCTGTCCTTAGCAAACAGTTACTTGAAAAATGTTGTTTGTGATGAGTGATAAACGTAACGAGTGATTGGTACTTGGTCCATCACCTTAAAGGCGCAGTGAATGGGGCTTAACCTACTGTTATTGATGTGACAGACTTCATTATTTATAGCTGATACAACATCATTGTTTAATAATTACCAATGACAGAAATAAAATTTCTCTTTCAGGTTTATCCTCTTTATTTATTTATTTTGGTCCATGATGGAGCTGACCTAAGGTTTGGGAGAATCTCCTACCTACAAGTAGCATATAGAACACCATTTCAACTGCAGATAACACTACCGTAGTACAGCTTTTTTAGGTGTCGGCCACAAACCATCGGAATAGGCTGAAAACCGTCGGGAATTGTATTCTGACGGGCAGCCGACAGAATCGGCCGTCGAGGAACGAAGCGACAGGAAAAATGAACCTTTCCTGACGGCCTGCCATCAGGAAATAATTCCCGACGGGAATTCCCGACAGCCACTCTTTGACCCCGAATCCAGCCAACATGTTGCCGTCGGGAATCAAACCGACAGGGGAACAAATATACACCACAAAATTCCAATTTAATATACTGCAACCATTAACCCAGCTAAATATAGCTGATTTCACTCCGATGTCAGTCAACCAACATGTACAAATTGAACTTATTGTCCATCAAAAAATACATTATTTATCACATTCACATGTCATCCAAATTTAAATAGCAATATCTGAAGTCACAAGATTGCATAATGCAACAACAGAATGTGGCTTTTAGCACGGATTACAGACTTGACCTCCTACAATTACCACATTACCATCTGCAAGTAAAGAAGAATTAGCTTGGTCAGGCACATCCACAACTATGCAAAGGTCAGAAAGATCACTAAAGTAATTTCTGTACAAGCAAGCTAATGAAGTATTGTAACACCTATAGAAAAACAACACAGAGTATAAGTATTTTTTGCTACACTATGCTGCATGACTGACATATATATATATTAAAGACAGTATAGAGAAGCATGACTGACATACCTGCATACTAGAAACTGCCAGTCTCCCCGCTTATGGTTATCAAGAAATTTCTGTGTGAATTTGCAAGGCAACAATGTATAATCCCCTTGTAAAAAGATCTGGAAAACAAAAGGTACAGAGTAAACAAAAAGATCTGGAGAACTTCAATGAATGACACCTCAGAAAAGACTTCTAGTTAACTAGACTAAAGGCTAACTAGTGAAGTTGGAACTTGAACTGAAGCAATGCTAGAGTCGACTGGCCACTAGTTTTTTTACTTGCCTCATTCCAAAAATCAATATTGATCAATATTTTGCACATTGGTATTTATATCTGCCTCCTCAATTAATAGTCAAGGCCATCTGCAAGTACAGAGACTATTAAAGCACTGCATAATCCATCTAGTTATGTACAGCAATATATAGTTGCAAAACAATTAATATGCTTAGAACTGGAATTTATACAAATGCATGTCCTGACTGTGCATAATATTGACTGTGTATATATTAAAAGGGCATAACAAGAGCAAGAGTACCACCAGAACAGCCAAGTTGTCCTTGTTTGCTTCTGCAACTTTCCACAATTCCGTGTTTGCTTCTGCGTACTATTTTTTCATGCTTGGTGTGAGAAGTATTTGGTGTTACACACTAACAAAATAAATAAAGCATCAGTTCTACAGAAGAAAGTAACCATCTAAGTACTATTTTTTTTCATGCTTGGTGTGAGAAAAAAGTGTAAAACAGGGAAATTGAACGTACATACTAGTCAGAGAAATGGAACCTAAGATACCACAACAACATTGTTACTATGCAATAAAGAACTATGCTCTGAAAGACGATGAATAAAATTATTTCAAGTATCATACCAAACCATGGAGTAAATAAATAGCAAGAGAAAAGTTGGACCTTCAGGTATGTTTAAGTTGTATCATATACATGTAGACTAGAAGTTAGCTGCATTCACCTGAGAATCAACGCATTCAGTGTCCTGAGCTGAGCTATGCTTAATTAGTTGGGACTCAACATAAGGAGTTAGCTGCATTCTACATGAGTTACACAAAACTGCATCAAGGTGATTTTTCCCATGTATGTGACTGTCGTTTTTCTTTTAATCAATGAAACAATAGCTAAGTTATCACACAAAAAGTATACCGGAAAGAAATATCAGTCCGGATCGAGAGGGAGATTGGGAGAGAGAAGCGGGGCACCTTATGCAGATCGGGAGGGGACCAGCGGCGGCACGGGCGTCGGGGAGCCCTAGGGACGAGGATGGTGAGTGCGTGGACAGCCCCTTCGAGGCGGCAGTGGCGAAGTCGTGGGGATCTCGTCGGGACGTAGTCGGCCGGGCGGCGCAGACGCCAGGGGAGCAACCTTGGGATGGTGGCGGCGCTGGAGACGAGATCCCCTCGCGGCGGCAGCTGCCGGCGGCGTGGGTATGGTGGATCCACCTCGGAGCGGCTACCGCCGGCAGCGCGGGCGTGGGGAAAAACTTCCTCAAGACAGCGCCGGAGTCGGAGATGCACCTCGAGGCGGCGTCTACCGCCGACGCGACCGTGGGGGTCCCCTCGAGCGGAGGCGGCGCGGACGACGGGATCTGCTTGGGGGCACCGGGCGGACGGGAGAGCGCGGACGGGAGAGCGCCGACGCGAGGTGGATCTGCGGGACCGGAGGTGCGGACGGGAGAGCGCGGACGGGAGGAGGCGCGGCGCGGGATCCCGGAGTGTGGGATGGCAGCGGCGGGCGGAGGGTGGGCGCGCCTGCCGCTGCGCGTGGATGAGTCCGCTTGGGCAGCGAGCGGCGGCGGGATGGGAATTGGGGAAAGATTGCTAGGGTTCTGGGATATGTCTCTCGCGGGCGGGCTTCTTGGCGCGCCGAACGCCCTCACGCGAATATATTTTCGAGGGCCGGGTGAGGCGGAAAACGGTGTTTCCCGTCCGTTTGAATGATTCCTGATGGCTATATAGAAACCGACAGGAGTTATTAGACATTCCCGACGGTTTTCGACGAACCGACAGAACTTACGAAACCGACGAGAATTTTCTGTAGTCCGGTAGTGTAAGTACCTCTACGTATAATTCAAATGAATTGCAAAATACAGATATAAATTTTCTTTTTTGTCACATGTTTCATCATGATAAAGATACAAATAAGTGTTGTCATATTATAGACTAATTCAAATTTCCACTGGTAACCAGGCATCACTTGAATATATACTAAGAAGTGGTAAAGACATCATCCTATTCGAAAATCTGAAATTGGGCATTTTTTGTGTTTATCATTAAATCGTATTAGCAGCGTCACCTACACATTATATTATACTAAGGAACGAACAGCATGTATATTTGTTTGTACGACAAGATGTTGTGTAAACTATACTTGCAGGGTTGGCTTCTGAGATAATCACTACAACACACTGGTAGGAACTCCATGAAAATGATTGCGGCCACGGGTTTAATTATGCATTAGTTTGTAAACAAGCATGTCAGGCAATTCAACATATACGTTGTGGGGCATGTAAACAAGCATGTCAGGCCACTGGTTGGCATCTATCTAGCGGGTTTGCTAAACTGTGTAGCCCTAATATATTGATACAATACATGTCATGACATTTCAACGTCCCTTTGTAGCTTGGCTGAACTACAAGATGTTTGCAGGCCACAGCAGAACTGGATTTCATCAGCATGATAAAAGAGCTGTAGCATCACCAACGTCCTGATGCATCCCAATCCTACACATTTAGGAGCCGCTACATGACATGGAACAATTGCTCCTCTAAGGCTGCAGGGTCTCTGTGAGGAGCACCTGCAATATATTGCTATATATATCTGGAAATATGCTCTCTCTCTCTCTCTCTCTCTCTCTCCCCCTCTCTCCCTCTCTCTCTGAGTATGTGTGTGTGTGTGTGTGTGTGTGTGTGTGTGTGTATGTGTCTGTCTGTCTGTCTCCGTTCCCCCTTCTCACAAACAACTCTCTTTAAGTATATTACTATATATAATGGGCTGGGGGCTCCCTCACACACACTCTCTCTTTCTTATAAAAACTAGCCACGTAATAAGTAGGTGAGCTTATGTCATCAATCTTATAAAAACTAGCCTGAGCCCCAACACACACGTAAGTAGAGCTACATGAATCCGACGGTGACAATGGAAATAAATGGAAGGCAATCTAAAAACTAAACCCTATTTGTCTTTTGACAATGTAATAAGGTTTTGTGAGATTCCATATCACAATTTAGCTGAGTTAGCTACACCTTGCGACTGAAGGAAGATGGGGAAAATAAATCATGAACGAACCAACAAAAGGTATGTAGGTTCAAACCGAGGGCATGAAAACTTGTTTTCTTTTGGAACTGCAGGAAAGCATGCCCTTTAGCAACTCGAAAACATAAGTAATCCTAGCATAGAAGCATATAGAAGTTACAGAATGGGGGAAAGAGCAACCATAAAATTATTAGCACAGCGCTACATACATACATGAAGGGCCGCCATTCTGTCCAGAATTTGGCTATAAAGATTTGTGAAAAATGTAAAAAAGAGTGAGAAGCTCAGCATGCAGTTTTAAACCTGAGAAAATCTGAGTAAACTCAATTTGGAGGTGAACATACAGTGCTAATTATTCTAGCGGCTGTAACAGGACTTTGGTACAACCTGAGTTCGGCGAAGAGAGCATAGGCATTGTGAGAGGACCTTGGCGGTCAGTAGGATTCCGGTTGAGGCTGAGACCTTGCCCATTGCTAGGAGTCTGGCTGAGTCCATTGGTGGACGTGGACTTCCGGGCGACGGTGAAATCAAAAGCTGGTGGAGACCAGGGCTGGATTTGGTTCAGAGGATGGTGCAGCTGTGTACGGAGGTGAGGGCGTGCGAGAAGGCGGTGGTGGGCATATGTGTATGGAAGTGAGGGTCTGCGAGATGGCGGCGCGCATCTGTGTATGGAAGTGAGGGCGCGTGAGATAGCGGCGGTGGCGTTCGAGGCCGAGGCCGAGGGTGAGGGTGAGGGTGAGGGTGGAGCGGCCGGACCAGTAAAGGTGCCATGCAGCGCAGTGGTGTCAGCGGTGGCAGCCAGTACTGAGGGCGGCAGGGCAGAATTGCGACGTGACTTTGTTGAGGGACCGAACTGGGAGGCCGTCGAGGGGGTCGAGTGGAGGAGGTGGTAGTATCTAGAAGTTGACGGGAAGGGATGGTAGGATATGTATGCTGGAATGATCTAGCGGGTGTATAAACAGTACCGGGTCTGAGCTACAGTACCGGATGCACTATACGAAGAACAGGATCTGAGTCAGCGGGGAAGCAGGCGGCACTGTTAATGTACAGTTCAGGGCTTCGCTAGGTTTAAAGTATATCTATAGATGATGTTGAGTGGCTGACGCTGTCATGTAGCTTATGCCATAGTTTACATTATATTGTGTAGTCTATCATCTCATGATTTGGGACAAAGGGACATACTTAAACCCTTACTTGTCAGAGTTAAGGTCATGACCCAAGACTGCAGTCGATACATAGAAAAAGATTGCATTGCCACGTATTTTGGGATGACTGGTTACACAAGGTGGTTTCATGTGCTGGCTTTGTTAAAGCTGTGATTAGATTAGATCAGATTAAGTTCTATTTGCATAAATTTAAAGGCTAATTTCATTATTGTCTAGAGGTCTCCAACATATGGGACTGGGCCATGGAAAGGCTTAATTTACAACTAAGACTTCTAATTACTATATACAATGGGGAGCATGGTGAACGTACAGATGCATCTCAACATGTGCTGGCTTTGCCTGGATGATATATGCGCAGCATGGTGAACGCACTGATGCATCTCAATCATGCATATTGAGCAGGCAACTATTTCACTTCTGAAACTACTGCCTCAGTGTTGGAACCTTCCCTATATTACTATATCCAATGGGGAAATATGCTCTCCGGCCCTCTGTCCCTCCCTCCCTCCCCCTCTCTCTCTCTCCCTCTCTTCCTGTCTTTCCGTTTCCCTGTCTCACACACAACTAAGTAAGCTCTCGTTTTGCATATATGACTTCACTCAGTGTTCATTATATATATGCGAGCATCAGACATGGTTCATGTAGGACAAGTCCATTCTGTAGACATCAATGACTTATGACCTTTATATCTTAACTTGAGGACACACAGAAGGTCGACCCAATAGTATTAAATGAATTCGAGCTATGGATATATAACTATTATATGCAGTGTTGGCTTGTTTAGTGGGCTAAATAATATGTAGGTGACTTCACACTGATCCTACGAATGAAGTTGTAGTCTGTTTCGAGGCCAAGACACTTGTATATACTCTGGAAAAAAAATTGCATTGCCTCATATTAATTTTTGCTTGAAAGGTTATGTTAGTGTTAACATAGAGCAGATGGTGGCTTTGTTACATTTGTGATTAGATTAGCTTAGATCAGATCAGCTTACGTAGGGCAGAAATCTGTGCTTTCAGTGGCCGGGATTTGGTTGCTGTTTCATTTCCTGATCGGCACCAATAATCTTTTCCTGCAGGCGCTAGCAGCATCTCGGGTCTCGAGTTTGTTTTTTCAGTATTTCCGAAGGTGTAGTGCATCTGGCTGTTGTTTTAGGTTTGATCTCAGTCGGTCAGTTCCAGAACATTTTGTCGTTTCTCTGTATAATAATTTTTTCAGTATCCAATTGGAAGATAAACATGAAAACTTCAAAACATCAGCTATTCAAAGAAGGGAAATTTGCTACAGGACAAAAAAAGTGGCGCGCATTTGCTGGAACACACTTTTCGATCAAACACTCACCACCAAAACCGTTGCCATTTGTAAACCATAAGTTCTATGGCTATGAAATTTTAACCGCAAAAAAAGATATGATAGTTATCTACAAATCATCTAATACTCACTTCCATAGAAAGTGTGTTTCAGCAAATGCGCGCCACTTTTTGTGTCCTGTGGCAAATTTTGGATGGAGTTTTCCATTTTGTAAATTTGTTTTTTTTTGTCATGTATTCACGTGGAGTTAGCGCACGCATTATACTAATCCCTCCAGTCATGCTTATCGTCACCAACACATGCTGGGTGCTGTGGCATGTCCAGGCTAGCGAGTCGCAACCTATACTAGTGTAGGTGTGCAGGTCAGTAGTTTAACATTCTTTGAGTGATGCTTGATGACAATTATCAGCCTTGTTGGCTTAGGAGTTGTAGCTTCATGGGTAATATTGTAGTGGTTGCTGTTTGTCACCATCGCCGAAGTGGAGCTTTTGACGGAGGATTGGGAGCAGTGGGAGTGGCTGCGGTGACTAGCCATGGCTTCCGATCACTAGTACACAAACGCTCTTTTGTCCCGGTTCTCCATAGTGTAAATTGAACTGGGATTACGCATCCGGGACTAAAAATCGAGTGGTGAGAATACGAACCGGGATTAATAATAACCTTTAGTCCCGGTTCATAACACCAACCGGGATGCCCCTGAGGCCCAGGCCCAGGCCCAGACCAGCAAATTTAGTCCCGGTTGGTGTTACCAACCGGGACTAAATCTCTCTCTCTTTTTTTTTTCTTTTCTATTTCTCATAATTTCATGATATATTTTGCTTTAAATTTTGTTTTCGAATACGATTCTAAACAAATGATATACACGTTCAGGGAAGTTTCGAATATGATTGTACACTACAAATGATATAATACGCATTTAGGGAAAGTTTCAAATACGATTCTATATTATACATCAAAAGCAGGCATACATTGTTTTCATCGTCATGATGCCACATATTTAGAGTCGATTACAAGTTCACTGTCCTACAAATATAATGCCAAGTGCGGACTCAATTACAAAGTTCAACATCACTCCTTCGGCCGGATTTGGGCGCCAATTTTCTTCATTCGGCCCGGATTTGGAAGCCATTTTTCTTTAGGGTCAAGGTAGAACTCAGTGCCTTATGCTAAGACCTCGTTATTGATAAATCCTGCCAAGATCTCTTGCATTGCTTGAGATGACTTTTCTTTACGGTTACGCTCTTCAAATATTTCGTCTTCAATTGGAGAAAGGAACAATTATTAGTATATATTAATATGTATATAATATATAATAATAATAATGATGATAAATATATTGTGATGCATATATATATGATTAAAAAAATTTCCATGTATTAAGGCATATATATTACAACAAGCATATTATATATATAAGGCATATATTACAACAAGGCATATATTACACCTTTATATGTAATACAACAAGCATGTCAGGTTATCAATCGAATTTATCCACATTCCATGTATCGTTTAGATGGCTGCCCCTCTGATTCTAGAGAATAGTCATAAAATTGTGTAGTGTACTTCAATCTCAATAACAACCTACAGCGCCACTCTGCCACCATACATTACCAATTAGTTGAGGTTGTTTAGCACGTCCTACAACATATGCTGCAAATTCAACACATCCAGACAAGGCAGACATGCTAAAATTGTACTTATATGTGTTAGAATCACATTATATTTAGCAATTCATCATGGCAATTCACTAAACAACTCAATAATGTCCAATTCAAGGGGCATACCGTGTGCTGAAAGCCCGGCCACTCCAGGTACTTCAGTTGCCTCGGCTGCTCAGCTAAGAAAGCAACCAATCCCTTCAAACCCATAACAATACAATGTAACAAAATTTAATTTCACATTCAGACAAACCAAAAAGAGGGGAAATCCACACTTACGCAACAAGCTCTCTGAAGACTGCCAGCCAAAGCGGCTTGTCGGCAGCCAGCTCGTACTCATCTCCCGAGTTCCTGCCGTCCATGTTCGACAAAGGGCGGGCGGCGGGGTGACGCGCGAGGCAGTTGTACGATGACGACGAGGCAGCGGAGCATGCGCGTGGCGGGCGTGGGCGGCCGGACGACGGCGGGCACGCGCGACGGAGTTGCGGCCGGGGCGACGGATCCGTCTGCGGGGGCGCTGCCAAGGATGCCGCCACGGCTCGAGCACGCTGCGCGGCGGGCGCGCCGGGGCCCGGAGGAGCTTGCCCCTTGCAGCGCAGCGGGCCGGTCGTGGCCGGGCGGAGGAAGTGCACGCGCAGCCACGCGCCGGGGCCGAAGTCGGGCGGCGGCGCACGGCGAGGGCGTTGGCGGCGTAGAGGTATGCTGGAGATTGACGAGAGGATGAAGGGAGGCAGGGCGTTGGCGCTTCATATACCTGCCTCTTTAGTCCCGGGTGTATAGGTTGAGACCGAGACTAATGTTGTAGTATTCCCAGTTGTCAACTAGAACCCGGACTAAACGTTTGAGTTTTACTCCCGTGTTTCGAGTTTTTAGGGCGTGTTTGCTACCTTGCAGCCCGGCCAGCCGAGCCCGGCGGGCCCAATCCAGGCCCGAGCCGGGATGCGAGGGGATACACCGCCCCGTGTTTGATTTCCAGCGTTTGGGGGCCAGGCGGGCTGAGATTGTGTTTGCAAAACCAAAAAAGAGCCAGGCCCAACGTCAACTACCACCAACCGCCAACCCAAGAATGTGTTTGTTTGCTAGCCCGGCCCGGCAACTACCACCAACCGCCAACAAACCAACCGCCACCAGCACAAGCAACACACATGTACCCGTGTTTGAATCAAATAAGATGATGAACAATGAGGCCTCAGCAATTGCATCTTTTCTTAGTTGACACTCTACTAATACAGTAGATAATGGTACAACAGTAAGCATCACAGGCCATAGGGTGTAGCAAATTCCAGCAAAGATAATGCTACAAGATAGCATGACATGGCAAAATGGAGGACCAATTTGCATCACAGCTCCTGGTTCCAAATCATCAAAACCAGCAACAACACCTGTTAACATGCTCTGGTGGAGCTGCTTCCAGGAAAGGGTGCTCCAAGTTGGCTAGGTACTTAGCATATGAAGCTTCAGCAGCTGCTCTAGTTGCAAATTTTTTGTAAGAGTTTTTTGAATAGCCGGATACCTGTTCATTGCACCTTACCCAACTGTTGTAGACCCCAGGGACATTGCCACGGTAAACAACATACCACGCCATTGCCTTACCAAAAGAAAAAACAAATGTATGAGAAAGTTGTTCAATTGTGCCTCAGATTGTAATGCCAGTGTAAACAGTAGTGTAATGAACTCAAATGTAGGCATTTTCTACCATCATAGGCATAAAAGAGGACTCAGTGCTAGGTGTACAATGACCTTCATTGCTGGTAGTTGAAATTCATGGCAGGCATGGAACCATGACTACGTCCATTCCAAGCCATCATAGAGGCCACAGCACTCTAGTTGCTGGGAATGGACGTAAGTCATGGCTGGATGACTGTCATGAGGTAATGAAGCAAAGGAGCTCAGATCATGTAATTGACATCATAGTCCAGTTGGTAAAGTCATGACAACCAAAATAATAGTCGATGAGGTCCGACACCAAGAACCAAGAGGCTATGAGTGAGTCTTTCACAAACTCCACACAAAAGCCTGGTTTTGCGGTTGTGTGATGTTTGTAAAAAAATCACTCAGGGCCATCTTTTGTTTTGGGTACCCACAGACCAAGTCATTGTTCAGTATACACAATAAAAACAAAATGCAACAGACAGTTTGTGAAGGTAGCCTCAGAATGTAATGCCATCAGTTTTCAACATTTAGTAGGACCATGGGGACCAATAGTTGACAGGTTTCATGACAGCCATTAAACCATGTGACACATCCAGCCTAGCCATCACGGAGGGAAATGCACTCTAGTTGCTAGGCATGGATGTGTCACATGGTTGGATGGAAGGCATGAGAACAAAACAGGTACAAAAAACTCTAATTCCTCAAAGGTCCAGCTTCAACAAGGTTAAAATAGCAAGTAATATGGCAACACAAGTTCATCATAGGCATTAAATCAGAGCATTCACTGTTATCATTTTCCCAAAAAAAATTCATAACTCAAACCAGACATGGAACTCCTAGGGACATCATTCACCTACCATCATCTGAAACTTTAGGGTTTAAGGTTGCAGTTGAATGGTGTGCCACAGGAGTTTGATGGCAGGAATGAAAAACCCAAACAAGGCCTCAAAGATATACGAATGGAATCAGTAAATCAAACACTTCTTGCAGTATCTTGCAGTATCCTCAGCCCATGGACTGTCAACATCTCAATCCTCACTGGTGGGTGCCAAACAGGTAACAAACTCATAGCAGCCATGGGGTCTTCTAGATCATCCATAGGTTGCCATCCAAAATGGAACAAGGGCCAAATGGTTGCGATCCCCGTGGATGATGCTAGAATACCCGATGACTACCATGAAACAAGAACAATAACTAACTGCCACCTAAGATTGTCAAGAATGTAGCATCATTGGCCAATGGAAGAGACAAAATCGAGTACAAATCAAAAAAGAAAGCCTCAGCACCTGACTTAGAGAGAAGGGTCAGCACAACTTTGCATCATAGGGGCCAAATTAGTTTCCTTTGCCATCAACAAAGCCTAGTTGGAGCAGGAACACAGCCTGTTTACTGACCCCTCTAGGCTTAGTTTCATGGCAAGGGAAAACATGAGCACCTCATACATGTTGTGGCATCATAGGCCAAATCAAAATGAGAACATGATAAACAGTTGCAAGGACCTGATCCATTTTGTCACCACAGACTGCAAACAATGCATGACAGAGCAAAGTAAGCTATAATGTAGTAGTAAAATGAGGAAATGATGTAGAAACTAAATCAAAGCAGTGCATATTAGTTCTGCTGGTAGCCAACAGAGGCTACCAAATAGTGAATTACAGTACCGTGTTCAAATAAGCTTACCTACCAAATAGTTTGCCTCACTCATGGGGCTCAACAGTACCTGCCAGTCTCCACTAAGGTTAGACACACAACTAACCTGCACAAAAGCTAACTTGCACAAAAGCTACATGCTAGTGGTCAAAAGGGGGAGGTGGAGGAAGTATACATCTCCACACAAGAGCTCCCTCATGTTAGTGCTTTGACACTTTGCACCAACAGAACTACATGTAGTTCCTGCCAAGCCAGGTCCTCATCCACACATCCCTATGGATGGATTCCATCTGGACAAAACCTGATGCAATGGCCTTGTTCTCCAGAAGGTGGGTGTAGGCCACAATGAGAGCCTCAGTGGGGAATCCTTCCATCTCCATCACAAAGAAGGTGCGGTCTTGGGGGTCAACATGAGCAGCCCCAGTCTCCCTCGAGCACTAGCAACATCCCTAACAAAGATCGGGACATGTTAGTCGGCATGAGTACCTCATCCTCGGTGAAAGTCCCCCTCTTCCTCTTCCCACCCACTTTGCATCCGGGGCGCCGCTTCTTGCCTTGCTGCCCTCACCCACCTCAAGGACATTCTTAGTGTCAGTAGGATTGGTGAAGGCAGAGCCTTCAACTTTAGCTTCAGCCTAACTCACCCCTAAGGCCTCACCAGAGCCTTGGGCCCACTTACCAGTGGCCTGGGAGTGCCCAAAAATGGCCTCCATCTCAGAGTAGAACCTTATGGGACAGTTGAAGAACTCAGCATCTTTGGGGTGATCCTGCAGCAGGTGTGATAGCTTAGAATTTGATTTGGAAGGTTAGAAAGTATAGGTGTGCAGGTGAATGTGACTACCTTGCAGTGACCAAGGTAGTGGTCCTGATCAAGCATGATGGCACTACAGTCATTGTCCCACAGAGCTCCACTAAGCTCTTTCAGCTTGGTCACCCTAGACCACTTCTGCCTCCACTTCCTTAGGTGGTTGTACACCTGAGTAGGAGTAACAACATCCCCATTGTAGTCCTTAAGACACTTTGCCACCCAATTGACATCCTTGTCCTTGAACACCTTGTCAGGCCTAGTACCATCACTTAACAACTGGGCCATTCTCCTAAGCACAAACCCTGAGGTGTTGTTGTTCCACCTCATGGGTCCTGCAGCTCCTGCAGCAGGTGGTGCAACACCACCCGGCCCGGCGGCGGCCGCAGTCTTTGCAACACCACCAGCACCCTCAACAACAACATCAGCAGCACCAACAAACCCAGCCTCAACAATTCCAGGAGCCATCTAAATGTGGGCTCAGGTTAGTATAGGAAAGCAGTAGACAGTCATAACAGTTAAATAAAAATTACAGGAAAGACAGTATAGCAAATACAGTAGATAATATGACAGGAACCTCAGGTGCATTAAAATATCACAGGCCAAATGAAGGAAACGTCAACAAAGTAGTCTCCGCTTGTCCACTAATTATTACATGCCAACAACACAACCCAGAGGTTCCAACCAGGATAAACAAATCAACAAGTCCAACAATGAAAGATGCATGAATTAAGTCCTAAGGTTGCTCCTACCCTGCCACATGGCTGCACAAATCTCATCCCTCACAACATCCATGGCAGCAAAGTCCTCGGATGCAAGGTCATCATCATCCGTATGGCGGTGGGGCAGCAGCACCCGTCCTCATCCGCACCATCATGTCAATGCCAAACCCCAGACCCAATTGTGCGGAATGCAACATGCTAGGACCAGCTTCACTTGTGTCTTGTATGGGTGAAAGGGTTTGTTGTCCAGAATACGCCACCTGTTCTTCAAAGCCCCTATAGCTCTCTCCACAGTGACCCTAAGTGATGAGTGCCTAAGGTTGAACAGCTCCTTCTCATTTTGAGGTCTGTTCCTGTTGTTGTACTCAGATAAGTGATACCTGACCCCACTGTAGGGAGGTAGGAAACCACTCTTGCAGGCATAACCTGCATCTACTAGGTAGTACTTCCCTACAAGTTGGGTGGACAGGACACTGTGAGTGTATGGATAAGGAAGCAAGTGTATGGTTATGCAAAAAAGGTTTCAAATGTTACCTTCGGGCACAATGAAACCATCTTCTCTCTCAATGGCATCAGCTAGGATGTGTGAATCATGTGCTTTGAGCCCTCCCAACCAGCCAAAAACATAAGTGAACTTGAGGTCAAAGTCCACAAAGAACCATCACATTCTGTGTGGGGCTGGTTTTCCTACCCCCGGCTTCTGAATGCGCCTAGGCACCCTTGCAAGTACATGGGTGCCATCAAGGGCGCCAATGCAATCCTAACAAAAGTTTGTAGTGTCATATAAGTTAATCTGTGCATGTAATTTTGTTAGGGCTCATGAGTACTACAAACAGGTAGTTACCTTGAGGTATGGGTTCCATCTAGGGCTGTCCAGGACCTTTCTGGGTGTTTCACCTGTGGGGGGTTTGATAAGCTCATTTCTGAGCTCACCTATAGCATACAAGACCTGGTGGAAGTTCTTATGGACTGTCTGAATGGACCTAGCAAAGGATTGGTGCACCACCCTGAACCTCTAGTTGTGACCTACGATGTGCAGGAACATTGCAACCTGTTCCTCTACCAGACAACCACCTGTCTCAGGAACAAGACCTCTAGTTCTAAACAGCTGACAGAGAGCAAAAAAAGGTGCTCTGGTCATCCTAATCATAGACGACACTCCCTATCGATGGGCTGTAAATGGTCAGAGGGTACGCTTGCTGTGAGCCTCGGTAGTGGCCTTCACCGGTAAAGCATGGGATTTGGTTCGGTGGAGGGCTCCTAATCCTCTTTGGACACATAGGCAACCATAACAACAACCAAAGCAGCAGCTTGCTTGGCCAACACATCCCTTTTGTGTGCAGGATCCATCTACAGGCATCAACATTGAACAACAAAATGATTTGTTAACCTGGTTGGCATCCATATGGATGTGTAATCGTGCATAAACAGATACATGTCGTGGGCTGCAAAATTATTGCCTCCCAGTGACAGCACAAGCGTAATCGACCATATTAACAGAGCAAATCAACGGATCCAATAGCTAGCCAAGCGAAGTACACAGCACCAAGGACCAACCCATGAAACCGAATCAATGCATACACAGGGCAAAATAAACTAAGCATCATCGCCGTTACGTAAACAAAAGCGGCATCGGTGGTCGATTTCACCTCGGGGTGGTCGACGAAGGAGCTGCCGGACGAGGAGCCGAGGGAGAGGAAGTAGATCCGCACCACCGAACCACCGGACCCGAGGAAGAGGAAGCGGATCCGCAACCCAAAGAACCGACGAACCGAGGAAGAAGAAGACCCACTCGTCCCGGAGTCCCAGCTCAAACGGAAGCAGGAAGGAGCCCGTCAACGACCAGATCCACGACGCCTCACCTCACCTTTGCCTCGCAGACACCGCCGCACCACCGCCGCCTCGCCGATTTCTCACGGGATGTGGGGATTAGGGTTTGGGAACGGAGGAATGGAACGCGGGAAGGAGGGGGGGAATAAATAGGCAAGAGGATTTCGGGAGCGGGAGGAGGAGGAAACGCGCGCGGAGGTTTCACCATTCCCACGTGAGCCCGCCCTGGGGACGCGGGAGCCGCCCGCCATCGCCCACGCAGCGCCGAAATCGGGGAGAGGAGCACCCGGAGAGCTTGGCTTCGGGATACGGTGTGGGAGAGCGTGGGTCGGGAGCCAAAGCCAACGCACCCCTTTGCTCCCCGCCGCCAAGCCAGCGGGTGGCCTGAGCCCATCAAACACGGGCCGTTGCGGGCCGGGGCTCGGGCCACCCCTCCTTCTCCCAAAGAACACGCCCTTAGTCCCGGGTCTCATCAAGCACCGACATTAAAGTCATTTTTGCGCCGAGCTTTGGTCTTGGCTTGAAAATTTTGGACCTTAGTCCCGGTCGTAAATACACCAGGACTAAATAGGAGTGAATTTCATTTCCGCCACATTCAAGCACGCTTTAACTTTTTATTTATATATTCTATTTATTTACATCCTAAATATCTGTTATTTGCCGCAATAAATTATACACTTTGGGTATTTTTTTTTTAAAATGTATATTATATTTCAATTCTATTTATTGCTCACATAAAAAATATGTAACCATTTCAAATCTTTTTGGGTGGACTCGGTTCAACTTATAATTACAGGAAGAACTCGCACGGAAATTGATTACATTGGAAAAAAGTACCAAACCAATTCGAAAAATTCTCAAACTTGGCGGTTCCTACACACGGGGCATGTGAAAGCGTGGGAAAAAGTTTGGGGCCAAACAAAACTGAAATACGCGTGAACCTCGGAATCATGAAAAACCTAAGTGCGGAGACATGGTTAGTGAAAGGTTGCGTATACCTCTGTGAAGGATGTTGGGTCTACCGGTGTTAAAATTGCTTGAATTTTTTTTTTGCTCATATACACCCAAAATATGACCCCACGCAAAAATTTTGGTTTTTTTTCATCATTATTTGAATTACTGCATTTTTCTCCGCGCCCGTGTACGACAAACCATGGCGAGTTTCGTATGGAAAACAACAGGATTTTGCACCCACCTCCCCCAAAAACTTCGTCTCCTAGGGCACTAGAGACCTTCTCACAAAGTTTGGCACCGTTTCAGTTCTTTTTGGGGGTGGACTCGGTTCAACTTATAATTACCGGAGAACTTCGTGGAAATTCAATTAAAGCGTAAAAAATACCAAACCAATTCAAAAATTCTCAAACTTGGTAGATCCTGCACACAGGGCATGTGAAAGCGTGGAAAAAAGTTTGAGGCCAAAACCACACTGGAATACGCGTGGACCTCGAGAATCATGGAGAACCGGGTGCGAGAGACATGGTTGGTGAAAGGTTGTGTTTACCTCGTGAACGATGTTGGGTCTACCCGTGTTAAAATTGCTTGAATTTTTTTTGTGCTCATATACACCCAAAATATGATCCCACGCAAAAATCTTAGGTTTTTTCATGATTATTTGAATTACTGCATTTTTTTTCTCCGCTACTGTGCGACAAATTATGGCGAAGTTTCAGTATGGAAAACAACAGGGATTTTGCACCAACCTCCCCAAAACTTCGTCTCCTAGGGCACTAGAGACCTTCTCACAAAGTTTGGCACCGTTTCAGTTCTTTTTTGGGGTGGACTCAGTTCAACTTATAATTACTTGGGAAAACTCACGTGGAAATTGATTAAACCGGAAAAAATACCAAACCAATTCAAAAATTCTCAAACTTGGCGGTTCTTACACATAGTGCATGTGAAAGCGTGGGAAAAAAAGTTTTAGGCCAAAACCACACTGGAATATCATGGAATACACAAATGTGTTAATAAACAAAAAAACGTATTTTAAATAAGAGAAAGCCAAAACTATGAATTCAAGTTCTGAAAACGTAATTCTATATTACGCTAACGATGTTGGTCATAATATAATAAAATCTCGGTGTCCTTTTTGCAAAAGTGATGTTGCCTAAAAAAAAAAATTTAGTCCCGGTTGGATATTCCAACCGGGACTAAAGTCTACCGGTTTGGGCTTGGGCTGGACCCAACCCAAAACCTTTCATCCCGATCCCTACTCTCAAACCGGGATTAAAAGGTTGAGAATTGGAACCGGGACTAAATGTCTTATTTTAGTCCATGTTGTTGGCTAGAACTGGGACTAAAGGTTTTCTCCGGATGAAAGTTGCCTCGGACATCGTTCCTCCTAGAGCTTTACTCCCGGTTGGTAGTTTCAACCGGGACTAATAGGAACTTTAATCCTAGTTTAAAATGAGAAGCGGCCCGTAGTGTAAAACGCATCCGGGACAAAACAACGTCTTTGTAGTAGTGGATTGAGATAGGTAAGGCAAAAATCCCAGGTAAGAACTCAGACACCGATAGAATATTAGCATATGCCGTTTCCTTTAGCATCTACTTAGAATATGCTTTCTCTTTCAAAACAGTCAAGCAAGCCACCCTATATGCTGGCTAATAGAAACTGAAATCTAGTCCAAGACATGTCAGTTGTTCCAACAATGGTCTCCCAAGTTAAGTAAGTGGAACTGTGGGAGCCTGTTAGTGGCAAGAAAGCACAGTAATGTACCGTCTGCGGCATATGCTTCCACATACAACAATGGCAATCCGTGACTGTAGCAGAATGAGAGTTAACCCCTCAGGGTTGGACAGCTTCCAGATGTTTCCCAACCCTAAACTGCAGCATGGTAATTGTAGGAGCAGAGTGCTCTCCATAAAGCATCGCATTGTAGGTTTGCTTCATATTCTGTGGGATGGTTTGTTGCATGCATAGATGTGCTTTATATATACCTTATAGACTTAAATGCATTGTTGGCTCCTGAACTTGCACAGTTGTGTCAAATAGGTCCATAAACTTGAAAACCAGACATCTAGCCCCTCAAACTCGCAAACCCGTTCACTCCAGGTCCAAGGCGGTTTTTAGGCCACGTGGCAGCCTAAAAAAATAAATAATATTTTTGTTATTATGTAACGTGGAATCTTGTCTTTTGAGGTTCATTTCACCATAGAATAAGTAAGTTTGATCAAATTGTTATTCCCACTTGTTATTCTCATTTGTTTTGTTATTCAAATTGTCTTTTAAATTATTGCATTTCAAAAATGATCAAACTTATATATTCTATGGCAAAATAAAAGCGCGGCATGACGACATAGGTCTCTGCGTGGGCGAGAAGCCACTCTACCTGCACGCGTGTCATTGCTCAGCACCTTCTCACTATGCGCTTCACGCCGACGGCCAGTCGTCGCCTTCTCGCAACATCAGCGTTTTTCGTAGGGGCGGTTGGTGAGATGCAACCGCCACAACAATTCGAGCTGCCCCTACCAGCTGGGCGGTGTTCAAAATCGGGATCTCACGCTGGTGTGGGAAACCACCCCTCCATCTGCGCTACATATGTGTATGTGTCCATACCTCATTCGGATCCCCATTATTAGTGCAAATTGACTATTTGAGCCCTTGAACGGATTCATATCAAAACGCGTGATTCACTACAAAGTTTCATAAGTTTTCAAGATCTACAGTTCTCACTTAGGGTGTTTCTCCGTCCAAGGTCATTTACAAAATTTCAATTTCAAATTCGAGACATTTGAATGTAGCTTTTGCATGACTAGATAATTTCAAATTAAAAAAGTGGTCAACTACAAAGTTTCATAAATATTCAGGGATCTACAATTCACAAGGATGGTGTTTCTCCATCCGAGGTCGTTTACAAAATTAGAAATTGGAATTTCAAATTTGAGACATTCGAATGTAGTTTTTGTATGACTAGATGATTCAAATTAAAAAGTGGTCAACTACAAAGTTTCATAACTTTTCAAAATCTACAATTCTCATGTAGGGTCTCTAGCCGAGGTCGTCAATTGGAACTCCAAATTCGAGACATTTCAACGTAGCTTTTGCAGAACTAGATGATTTCAAATTGGCGGTGTTCAAAATCGGGATCTCACGCCGTGTGGGAAACCACCCTCCACTGCGCTACATATGTGTATGTGTCCATACCTCATTCGGATCCCCATTATTAGTGCAAATTGACTATTTGAGCCCTTGAACGGATTCATATCAAAACGTGATTCACTACAAAGTTTCATAAGTTTTCAAGATCTACAGTTCTCACTTAGGGTGTTTCTCCGTCCAAGGTCATTTACAAAATTTCAATTTCAAATTCGAGACATTTGAATGTAGCTTTTGCATGACTAGATAATTTCAAATTAAAAAGTGGTCAACTACAAAGTTTCATAAATATTCAGGGATCTACAATTCACAAGGATGGTGTTTCTCCATCCGAGGTCGTTTTACAAAATTAGAAATTGGAATTTCAAATTTGAGACATTCGAATGTAGTTTTTGTATGACTAGATGATTCAAATTAAAAAGTGGTCAACTACAAAGTTTCATAACTTTTCAAAATCTACAATTCTCATGTAGGGTCTCTAGCCGAGGTCGTCAATTGGAACTCCAAATTCGAGACATTTCAACGTAGCTTTTGCAGAACTAGATGATTTCAAATTGGCGGTGTTCAAAATCGGGATCTCACGCTCGTGTGGGAAACCACCCCTCCACTGCGCTACATATGTGTATGTGTCCATACCTCATTCCGGATCCCCATTATTAGTGCAAATTGACTATTTGAGCCCTTGAACGGATTCATATCAAAAACGTGATTCACTACAAAGTTTCATAAGTTTTCAAGATCTACAGTTCTCACTTAGGGTGTTTCTCCGTCCAAGGTCATTTACAAAATTTCAATTTCAAATTCGAGACATTTGAATGTAGCTTTTGCATGACTAGATAATTTCAAATTAAAAAGTGGTCAACTACAAAGTTTCATAAATATTCAGGATCTACAATTCACAAGGATGGTGTTTCTCCATCCGAGGTCGTTTACAAAATTAGAAATTGGAATTTCAAATTTGAGACATTCGAATGTAGTTTTTGTATGACTAGATGATTCAAATTAAAAAGTGGTCAACTACAAAAGTTTCATAACTTTTCAAAATCTACAATTCTCATGTAGGGTCTCTAGCCGAGGTCGTCAATTGGAACTCCAAATTCGAGACATTTCAACGTAGCTTTTGCAGAACTAGATGATTTCAAATTGGCGGTGTTCAAAATCGGGATCTCACGCCGTGTGGGAAACCACCCCTCCACTCAAGGCTACATATGTGTATGTGTCCATACCTCATTCCGGATCCCCATTATTAGTGCAAATTGACTATTTGAGCCCTTGAACGGATTCATATCAAAACGTGATTCACTACAAAGTTTCATAAGTTTTCAAGGTCTACAGTTCTCACTTAGGGTGTTTCTCCGTCCAAGGTCATTTACAAAATTTCAATTTCAAATTCGAGACATTTGAATGTAGCTTTTGCATGACTAGATAATTTCAAATTAAAAAGTGGTCAACTATAAAAGTTTCATAAATATTCAGGATCTACAATTCACAAGGATGGTGTTTCTCCATCCGAGGTCGTTTACAAAATTAGAAATTGGAATTTCAAATTTGAGACATTCGAATGTAGTTTTTGTATGACTAGATGATTCAAATTAAAAAGTGGTCAACTACAAAGTTTCATAACTTTTCAAAATCTACAATTCTCATGTAGGGTCTCTAGCCGAGGTCGCAATTGGAACTCCAAATTCGAGACATTTCAACGTAGCTTTTGCGTAAACTAGATGATTTCAAATTAAAAAGTGGTCTCCATAAGTTTTTGACATCTACAGTTCTTATTTAGGAAGTTTATCCATCCGAGGTCGGTTAAAAATTCTGAGTCTGTTTCGACATCTTTTTTTTAGTCTCTAGTTTTAAAATTCAGAGTTTAACTATAGGGGCCTCTATATTGAGCCCCCTTTGCTATTAGTAGGGCGGCTCAAAATAAAAACCCCCTACACAAAAAAGCTAGGCGTTCTTATAGTGACTCTTTGTAGTAGTGTGTAAAAGATATTTAAGCTTGTTTGTTTCATATCGGTCAGGACAAATATATTTAAGCTTCTTTGACTGCAAAACGTAGCTTTGTGGCTCTAAGGATAACCAACATAAAAATCAAGGTAGATGAAAAGCTGCAACAATATGCATGCTGGATCTAGTTTTGTTCAGTCACAAGCTGCAAACGCCATGTGGAGTTTATCTGGTGTGTGGTATTAAACATTGTGCTGTAAACACGTTGGTCCTTGTTAATGCAATGGCTGGTGCTCTAAAATAGCTGTTGGTGAAAATGCCATAGCAATATGTGGCACAAGTAGATACGCATTTAGACAACTGGTTTTAGCTGAAATAGAACGCGGATGTTTGTACTGGGGCATCAGAGAATATTGATACTAACAAATCATACCAGCCGAGAGATAGTCGACATCCAGATGCATCTTAATCCTATGGTTTACCATAACTTGGATATGACTAGGCAATTTTTCTCAGTGTCGTATGAAAGATACAAGCGTTATTATAACAATGTTAGCCGGGCATGCCTGTAAGTCCTGTATATATCATGAGACAAAATATTCTATGATGCCGGTGACAGATGTGGGGCCTGTAAGACATTTCATTAGTAATTTTGTGTACATGATTAGACGGTTAGAGCATCTCCCAGAGTTCGCAAAACACTCCACAATCCAGGTTATTTTTGGTAAGATTGAAGAATACGCATCTCCAACAACTCCCAACCCCAACTCCTAATCGTTTGGCACTTACAAAACCAATCCTCCAGCGTGTAAAATATGCGTACTCACAGGGGCATGGAAAAAAATACTTTACTGGGCCTTCTGCTCCTTGGCACAATAGCCATGGCCGTCGTCGGCTATGTCTGGCCAACCACAACCTGCTGCTAGCCCTGGTACGATTCCATATGCTGGCCAACTGCGGGCGGGTGGGCAAGGATGTCGGCCGGCTTCGGGTCACTGCGGCACTGGAGAAGGAAGTCTGTGACATAGATGCCATGCCACACGATTCTTTGGTTCTCCCATGACTTTTGCGTACATGGAAAACTGAATGGTTTTGGGTACAAATTTTTTCAACTCTTAAAGTTGGTCTAAAATACCATTGGAAAAGCTACAACTCGTAAATAAAAAGGAAAATGTCGGAATTCAGCAGTCGAGTTTTTGTTTAGTCAGATAAAATATGTGTACTCAAACCACTTTTGAAAATTACTATTTAGTAATTGTCATGTTTAACTAGTATGACTACTAATCAGCATGTCACGACTAAAGACAAACAAGAACAGTGTGATGCCATTGCCCACGTGCTCCCTGCCACAGCAAGCCCAATTTTCTTGACGCATCTCAGTCTTACTTTGGTCAAGACCCCGATGCATCAATGACTAGATTTCCTGACACATCCCAATCTTGAAGGATTAACTGCAATTAAACTCTGTATGAAAAAGAACATGAACATGGATTATGACCTAATGCATCATTGAACCAGATGCATATTGCATTGAGCACTTGTGTGCAGCCAGCACTTTCTTTAGATGTGAACTGGAGGTAGGGTCATTCTTGAAAAGTTGTGACATCTCCGTCTCTCTTTTTTTTTTTGAGCATGACATCTCCATCTCGTTCATCAATAGCTTGGGTGATACCAAGCAGTTGATGAATGAGATGGAGATGCCATGCTCAAAAAAAAAAAAAGAGGTCACCACTTTCCAAGAATGACCCGTTGTAAGAGCACCTCCAGTGTCACTATACCACAACCTATCTATAGTGAGCTACGGATGGTCGGTATAAGTCAGTATAGTGACATACAGACGGTCGCTATAAACATATAGCGACCAATGTAGTCGGTCGATATAACTGGCGTCGCTATAAGTTTATAGCGACCGACCTACTTATAGCGACCGACTGTTTGACGGTACGTTAAATATATAGCGACCGATGGTTCAACGCTATTGCAGACTTATAGCGACCGATGGTTCAACGCTATATATTATATAGCGAGACACTCTAGATCCAAGGAAATTACAACATAATATTATTTGTTACACATTCATCTCAAGATCAGTACTAATCATACAGTTATAATTAACATTCCAATTTTGGATAATACATAATCATGACACAGAAGCTGATCACAGCTCACAATTATATTTTAGCCACAATCATTTGTCTTGTGATTACATAATCATGACACAGATGTTTACACTGGTTGCACAACTCACATCTCATATGGTTTGCTTGCACTAATTACAAGATGATTCGTCACTAGTAAAGTCTTAACAAAAGTATTCATCTCTAATTAGGAATCCAAAATAATGCAGTAGCCATATGCACTTCAATCCGACTGCTTCCTACATGCATGAGGCACCTCTAGCCATTACCTCCCACCTGAAAATAAAAGATTAGATCCATCAGTGGTACAACCAGAAACTTGACAATGGTAAAAATGTTTGGGTATTCCATAAGTGGTGCAAGGCATATATAACAGTTCATTTCAAGTCATCAGTGGTGCAAGTATATAACAGTTCATTACAAGCCATCCATCACAACTAGCAGTATGAGCTAATTGTTTGCTATAAATTCATACAAGCAGGTACTAATTATCTAGCTCAATTGATATGCAATCCCAACCTTTGACTATCGCCAAGCTTAAGTTTACATATGTAGTGATCTTGTCAGTTCCATATAATTCTATAATTTTTAAAGTATTTTTAGTAACTTAGCCAAAGCACCTTGATGAGTCAACGTAATTTGCATTGCTCATTGTACTTACCATTTCGAACACCATCGCTGCACTACAGACAAATGCAGAGTATAATTTTTACTTCCTGCAAGCATGGACGCACACATCAATTTGCAGCCACCGTTCCAGAGTCATATGCTTGCTTGAACTTCTCCCTTATGACATGTTCAACCTGTGGGAGATAAAACAGAGCCAGTAAGAAATAGTGAGCTCCGGGATGACATAGTACTACTAAGACATGTTACAACTGTCTGCGCACATTTCATCTGATGCCAAAACAATACCATGTGTTGGGGGAGGGGGCCCTCGCCAAGGGACCCCCAAGAGCTCCCCGGGCCTGCCAAGGACAACACCCCGCAAGCGCTGGGACGGCGAGGTCAAAGGAGACACCCCGCAGGCGCGGGGGCGGCACGGCCAGGCGACAACCCCGCAAGTGCGGGGATGGCAAGGCCAAGGACAACACCCCCGCAGGCGCCGGGGCGGCGAGGTCAAGGAGACACCCCGCGCGCGGCGGGCGGCACGCCAAGGGCGACAACCCCGCAGGCTGGGGCGGCAAGGCCAAGGCGACACCCCGCGGCGCGGGGGGCGGCGAGGCCAAGGACGACGCAGCCCCCGAGGACGCGAGGGGTCGCGAATCCCGGAAAACCTTGAGCCGCGGGCGGCGAAAGACGGAAACCCTAAAGTAGGCTCAAGAGGAGTCGGGGCTTGTGTTTTTACCCTCCTGTCCCTAGTGGGGATTGTACTGAATTGCCCCTGCATGGGCCCTAGACGTAAGTGGCAAACGTGTGTTGTCCTGTTATGTAACTACAGTAATGACCAACCGTATGCCTATAAATACGGACCGACAGACGTATGAAGGGACGGTTGGTGGGAACTTTTATGACCTATCAATCAAAAAAGGTAGCTCATTGGGATCACCACTTTTTGTCCACGCCACGCTTGTCTTCACCCGACTCACCCCCGTGGTGGGCCCCTCGCTCCCCTCCCGCCATCCGCGTGGCGAAGGCTTAGGGGCAGGTGCCTTACCCCACGCTTGGCGCCGGCCGTGGGGATCGAAACAAAAAGCCATGCCCCGAAGACGGCGGCAACGCGAGGGGTCTGAACACCCCCGCGGCCTGGAAGGCCGCCACTCCCACACGGGGCCCAACCCCCGCCGACCGGACCCCCGCGAATGGACCGCAGCCTCCCTCGACCCGCCCCCCCCGGGGTCGGGCGCTGCCCCACCCACGCCGAGGGGGGCCGAATCCCCCTCGATTGAAGGCGCCAAAGACGGAGCCCTCAGCGAACGTGGACCGAGGGCGCCGGGCGCCCAAGAACCAAGCCGATCATCACATCCGATCCGGGCCGGGGCTCGGTGGTGCAAAGCGACCATTGCACCAACCACACCCGGTGCGGACGCCGCCGAGGGTACGAGGGGTTTGTCGAGGGGTTCACCGAGGATGACGAGGACGAGGAAGCGGCCGGCACAGCGGCCCTCGAAACGCTTCAGCAGATCGCGGAGAAGCGCAGACGGTTTGAGACCGACAGAGGCGCCGCCTCCGCACCATCGAGATCGGCCAAAGCGGCCGTGGGACAACTCGCGGCGGGAGCAACGGTACCGGGCGGTCACAAGACGAGGTGCAGGGCTCCGAACAGGGGCTCCGCAGCACCATCCACCACTGCCTCCGCCTCCGCCTCCACCCCGATCATCCCCAAGACCCTCCCACCGGTGACCTCCCCACACCAGCCGGAGCGCGGCGGCCCCGCGCGACAGCCTCTACCAAAGCAAAACCCACCGCTCTCGCCGACAATCGCCGCCGCGAGGCGCACCCGCCTCCGCGGACCACACACTACGACCCCGCATCACCGCTCTCTCATTCGCCCTCCGCTTGGCGGAGTGGCCTCCCTCCTACAGCCAAAGAACACTTACCAAGATACACGCAGGCGCCGGACCCACGGCAATTCATTATGTCATACGAGGCCGCTGTGGCGGCGGCCGGGGGAAATGAGTCCACCATGGCGAAGTCGTTCGTCATAGTGGCGAGAGAGCTCGCGCAGCGTGGTATTCAAGCCTACCCCCCGCTACGATCAGCAGTGGGCGGAGCTCCGGTCAGCTCTGCAGCCAATTTCAAGGGCGTGGACCGGGGATCGCAAACTCCACCGAACTACTCGGCGTCATTCAAAAGCCTACCGAACCCCTGAAAGATTGGTGGCGGAGGTTCCTCCAAACTAAGGCAAGAACAGAGGGGGTAAGCGACCAGAGTGTCATCATGGCGGTCCTCGCGTGCATAAGGCCAGGGCCGTGCCATTCAAAAATCGAAAGGAAGCAGCCCAAGACCCTCGCCGAGCTCCATGATATAATGGAGAAATACTGCCGAGCCGACACCAGCCACAAAGCCAAGGTAGACGCTTTCCGTCCACAACCCTCACAACCCCTTACCCCCAACAGGGCCACAAAGGTCGGAACACCTCAACTACCCAGATCGCAACAGAGTGGCCGCGATTGACACCGCCCCACCTCCCGAACAAAGAGCGAACCCTCCCGCCCGCACCAGCCTATCAACCAAGGGACCAACGTCCATACAACCACCGCGACGAGCGGGGAGCGTCTCAACAAAAACAGCCCTATTGCCACTACTGCGGGGTGGACAAGGGCCACTTCACAAAGCAATGTCCATACTTCGCCAAGGGCAAAGAATACATGGATAGTCGGGGTAGCCTCCCAAAGAAGCCAACCGCCAAATCAACCACACCAAGACCAAAAAGCAACCCCCGCGGCACCATCACTACTCCTACACCTCGCCGAACTACGCAACCCCTTCCATACCAGGGTTTCAAATATC
Source organism: Hyparrhenia diplandra (assembly GCA_015847255.1). Classification (NCBI taxonomy): domain Eukaryota; kingdom Viridiplantae; phylum Streptophyta; class Magnoliopsida; order Poales; family Poaceae; genus Hyparrhenia; species Hyparrhenia diplandra. The sequence goes on along the minus strand of JADLZK010009435.1, from coordinate 545,133 downwards.
CAAATTTTCAATCAGCCCCCATACAGCTACAACCCTCAAAATCAACCCCCGCTATGGCGGCCAAGCATATCGGTAACACACCCCCGATACCCAAAACCGGTTCCATCCCAACCCCGCGTTACCTCCACCCCCGCCAATCCCAACCCTACCCCCGCCACCACCCCCACCTCCCCGGTAAAGCAAGAAATGCCAACCACTCTAAACAACCCCACCTCCGCATACGGCGAGATTCTCGCCATTTCGGGGGTCAAACGAGGACCACGGCAACAAACGGCGAGAGAAAAGAGAACTATCGCGGGGTCCACCATGTGGCCACGTAAGGCCCCCCACAAGAACAGCCAGTGGTCCCACGTCCCAATCACTTTCAGCAAGCAGGGACATGAGGCTAAAGGACTACCCGCACACCGACGCGATGGTAATCAAGACAACCTGTCGCAGGATGGATTGTAAACAAAATCTTGGTCGACACGAGAAGCTCCGCAGACATTCTACATTCACCTCCACCTTCGATCGCATGAGACTCGACCGCAACCTCCTAGAGCACGTGGGAAATCCCTCTTCGGTTTCGGGGTCGGTCGAGCAATAGGCAAGATAACCCTCCCGGTCACGTTCGGGACCATCCCCACCCCGAACCGAAAAATATAACCTTCGACGTGGTGGACATGGATTACAACTACAACGCAATCTTTGGGAGAGGCCTCATCAATGCGTTTGCGGCAAGAATCCACCCGGGCTATCTCGCATGAAAATGCCGTCAATCACCGTGGTCATAGCTTTTTAGCGTCGGGACCTCGCAAGAACCGCGAAGGGGCGGTGCCCCGGGCGCAGAAATGTTCACACCCTCGAACAAGACAGGGAGGACAGAGAGGAAAAGGAAAAGAAAGAGAAAGAAGACCCCGAGGAGGATCAGTACAAACCTCCGCGCGCCCAACCAATAGAGGAAACAAAACAGATCAGACTCTTCCCGAATGATGAGACCAAGGTAGTGACCATCTCCGCATTGCTGGACCCCGAATTCGAGGCAAACCTCACCCATTTCCTCCGCGACCACTGCGACATTTTTTCCTGGTCGGCCGAGGACCTACAGGGTGTAGACCGTCAGATCATAGAACATAAGCTCAATGTTCGCGAGGGAGCAACCCCGTGCAAGCAGAAACTCCGCCAAATGTCTAAAGAAAGAAAGCAGGCAGCACAAGTTGAGGTCAACCGCCTCCTAGACGCCAAAGTGATAAGACCAGTGAAGTACCCAACATGGCTGTCCAACGTGGTCCTGGTCAAAAAACAAAGCCTCTGCAAAGACAAGGCAGAACCTCCGAGATGGAGGATGTGTGTGGATTTCACAAGCCTCAACAAAGCATGCCCGAAGGACGATTTCCCCCTACCCCTGTGGATGCAGCTGCGGGGTGCGAAATGCTATCGCTGCTCGACTGCTTCTCCGGATACTACCAAATTTGGATGACCAAAGAGGACGAGGAGAAAACCAGCTTCATAACCCCTCGGTACATACCAAGCTTTCGAGAATGGCGGAAGGCCTCAGAAACACGGGGTCCACGTTCGCGAGGATGACCGCGGAGGTCCTCGCAGACGACGATGCAATCTCCGCCTATGTCGACGACATTGTCGTCATGCAGCAAGCTCTCGGCCGGATCACATCTCGGACCTCGAAAGGGCTTTCTTTAAGCTCCGCGGGGCCAAGCTCAAATTAAACCCCGCGGCGCGCCTTCGAGTCGATAAAGGAAAACCGGTCGGATGCCTAGTCTCCGCAAGAGGCATCGAGGCTAACCCAACCAAGATCCAAGCTATCACCAAGATGGAACCCCGACAAACGAGGAAGGCGGGCACAACGCCTCGCAGCCGCATGGCCTCTCTCGAAAGCGAGATTCATCTCTAGATCCACGTAGAGCGGGGACTCCCTTTCTTTCGGATCCCGAGAGCATCCGAACCTTTCAACGGGGCCCGGCACAACGAAAGGCTTTCGACGACCTCAAGCACTACCTCCTCAACCCGACAACCCTCGCAACACGGAGCCCTGGGAAGGCCTCCGCTTCACGTGGCGGCCTCGCCAAGACGCAATCAGCCGCATCCTCGCTAAGGAAGTCACCGATCAACATCGATACGACGCTCCCCATATACTACGTGTCGAGGTTCTTGAGGGCCCAACTACATGGAGCTAGAGAAGGTAGCCTACGCCGTGGTAATGGCCGCAAGGAAACTTAAGCACTACTTCCAAATCACATGAGATCACAAGTACCCTCCCCGCTTCCCGGCGGAGAACATTTTCGAAACTCCGAGTCGGTAGGGAAGGATAGCCCGGTCGGGCAACAGAGCTCGGCGATCACGCGATTAAGTTCGTGGGGCGAACGGCAATCAAGTCCCAAGCCCTCGCAGATTTTGTTGCAGACTGGACCCCTGACGTACACAACCAAGCTGCGAAGTTGGACCCAATTTGGATAGCATACACAGACGGAGCCTGGGGCTTCGCAGAAGCGGGGATCGCAGCTATACTCATCTCACCATCCGGTGTCAAGCTCCGCTTCGCCGGCGAGGCTAGAATTCCCATGCACCAACAACATCGCAGAATACGAGGCAGTCATCTTGGCTCTGAACAAGCTCCGGGCTCTATCAGCAAGAAGGGCCATCATCAGAACAGACTCTGAAGTCGTGTCAGGCCATGTCGAGAAAAGTTGCAAAGCCAGAAACCCAGAATTGTAGAAGTACCTCATCAGGGTCCGAAAAACAGAGGCCTTTTTCTTGGGCATCACAACGAAAACCATAGCAGGCGGGGACAACGGCGAGAGGCGGATCGAACTAGCGAAGGCGCCGGCGGCCAAGACAGGGAAAGCTACCCCCTGACGTGTTCTATGAAATCTTCACAAAACCAGCCGTCGAAGGACCCCCGCCACCAGCTAAGTTTGTGAACGCCATCACTAGCGAAGATTGGAGGGCCCCAATCATCGCCTACTTCAAAGGCCACCTCGAACCGGAGTCAAAAGAAGAAGAAAAGAGGATAGCACAGAAGGTGAGAGGATACAGAATGATTGACGAGCAAACTATACAAGGCGTCGATTCTGACACCATGGCTAAAGTGTATCTCCGCCCCCGAGGGAAGGGCAATACTCGCGGAGGTGCATGGGGGCGTCTGCGGCTCGCACAGCGGACCCCACGCGCTAGTCGGAAAAGTGTTCAGGCAGGGTTTCTATTGGCCCACCGCCCTAAGTGACGCGGAGAACCTCGTGAAACGCTGCGAGGGTTGCCAGCTCACAGCCCACCACTCAAACCTCCCCGGGGCGCCAACCACCCCAATCTGCCCGACTTGGCCGCTTCAACGGTGGGGGATTGACCTCGTCGGGCCAATGCCAGCAGCACCAGGGAACCTCCGCTATGCAGTTGTAGCCATTGAGTACTTCACAAAATGGATCGAAGCCCGCCCCCTCGCGACAATAACCTCACGCTCGGTGCAAAAGTTCTTCCCGCGCGAGATCATATGCCGCCGGGATCCCAAGAGATTACGCCTTGACAACGGCACTCGGTTTGTGTGAGGCGTTCAAACAATTCTGCTCCCAGATCGGAACCAAGATATGCTTCGCCTCCGTCAGGCACCCCCAGTCCAACAGCCTCGTCGAGAGGGCCAACGGCGTCATCCTCCAGGGCATCAGCTCAAAAATCCAAGGCAGGCCAAGGGGCACCTGGGCAGAGCATCTTACACCAGTAGTCTGGTCGCACAACACCTCCGAATGCAGAGCAACAAAGTTCACCCCGTTCAAGCTCTTTGTTCGGGGAAGAGGCCGTCTTTGCCGAGGAGCTTACTCATGGCTCGCCCGGAACAACAACCCTCGCCGGCCGAGGACAACCCCAACGATCACAAAGACTTCGTGGAGGAGACCCGCAATCAAGCCGCCCTCAACCTCCACTCGTACCAACAAGAAACCCGCAAGTGGCGCAACAAAAAGATCGGACCCGCAACCTCGCCGTCGGCGACTTCCATCGCTCATCGAAGCGAACGCTCGGATGGCGGGAAAGTTTGTCGCCAAATGGTCGGGGCCTTTCCTCGTCACGAGGTCAACAAAACCGTGGCACATACCACCTCCAAGATCTCGAAGGAAACGACCTCCCACACACGTGGAACATTGACGACCTCCGCAAGTACTATCCTTAGCGGCGCCTCTCCTCGGCGTTCGCGAGCTGTAAGACCTCCCTTTTTTGATGTTTTTCATTTCCCTTTTCTGTTGCAAGCTTTTGTAAGACTCTATCATGTAACCGGGGCTGCACTCTTTTTCCTCGCGAAGGGGCGTGAGGTTTTTTAACGAGGCAGCACCCCATCTTCATTAATATATGCGGGAATATTCCCTCGAAAAACCTGTCTCCATGTGTACTTCAAGAAGGCAAAACACCAAAAGGGGTGAAGTGCCAACACCCCACCCTCATCGGCGATCCCGGCGATGATTGGCCGCGAGGGGGGCTCGACATCTACCCTCGCTCCAAAGCCACGAGCCAAACATGCCGGGGCTCGCACAAAGCAACCCTAACGCGGATCCCGAGTATGGGCCGCGCGGAGGTACAACAAAGACGCGCACCACGGCAAAATACGCCGGGGCCCGCTGCGCAACCCCGGCGCAGCGGACCCGGTATGGGCGGCGGAGGTACAAAAATCACGCGCACCACGGCAAAATACGCGGGGCTCGCTGCGCAACCCGGCGGACCCGAGTATGGGCCGCGGAGGTACAACAAAAACGCGCCCCACGGCAAAATACGCCCGGCTCGCTAACGCAACCCCCGACGCCACCAGTATGGGCCGCGGAGGTACAACAAAAGACGGCGCACCACGGCAAAATACGCCCGGGGTTCGCTGCCCCCAACGCAGACCCCGAGTATGGGCGCGCGGAGGAGTACAACAAAAAATATGCGCACCCGGCAAAATACGCCGAGGGGCTCGCGCAACCCCCCCGACGCAGCCCCGTATGGGCCGCGCGGAGGTACAACAAAGACGCCGCACCACCACGAAATACGCCGGGCTCGAGATAACGCAACCCGACGCTGACCCCGAAAATGGGCCGCGGAGTACAACAAAGATCGCGCACCACGGCAAAATACGCCTGGCTCGCAAACAACTCCGACCACGGACCCAGTATGGGCCGCGCGGAGGTACAACAAATAGACGCGAACCCCGCAAAATACGCCCAGGGCTCGGGCTGAACGCTAACCCCGACGCGGACCCTAAACATAGGCGGCGGAGGCAACAAAAAGACGCGCATCCCTAGAAAAGTACGCCACGAGGCTCGCAACCCCGACGCGGGCCCCGCTTATGGGCCGCGAGGGTACGCCGAACTGTGGTCCACCACGTGCCCGCATTGAACATTCCCACCAACAAAAGGACCGACACTTTACTACCCTGGCGGCCAAGGACACCCACCTCCCCCTACGGGTCTCTTAAAGACGACACCCCGCATACAACCCGAAACCACTATAAAACCCGCCCACACAACACCAACACATCACAAAACCCACAAGCCCAAAAGGGAGACACCACAGCAAAGCCATGTCCCCAGAACTAGAATATCCACGCTCTTACAGTGCAAGCCGCCACAAGTCCCAACATACCCCGCTCAACGCCCACAACCCCGACACACGCAATGGAAAATGTAAAAAGCAAGAACTAGCGGTGCAACAACCTCTCGAAGCTGGGCACCGCAATGGAGAATGTAACATTCTCCCAAGCGGCGAGGCGCCAAAGGAATCAAAGTTCCGCAACGATGCTCGAGAACACGCCCACACGAGGACCCAGCTGCAACGCAAAGGCGCGGCCACGAGCCCTCCGGAGACCTCGGCGCCGCAACACGGAGGCTGCGGCGCGGGTCCCAGCGCCGACCACTCCTCCACATGAAGGGCATTCAGCACAAGTTTCCGAACCGCCACCTCGACACCACATCGACCAACTCGGAGCCACCTCGACACCCCGCAACGCGCGGCAAACCCCGCGCACGCATAGGTAGAAATAGGAAGCATCAGGAAAAGCTGCCTAGCAGGCAACCCTGCTTAACCTAGAAACCCAGGGTAACCTTGGGCAATCTAGTAGAGAAGCTTAGCTAGTCGGTTTCCTCCCTCCGCAAGAAGGGAAAGCTTTGCAGAAAGCGGATGCACCTCGCTTAAAACATGTACCTTCGCGATCGGGCAATGGAAAAGCTGTCGCGTCATTTAGCGCAACTAAAACCTCCGCAAAACAGCGGGCCTCGCTAAAAGAAGCAGGGGGCGTCGCTGCGCAACTAACACCTTCGCAAAACAGCGAGCCTCGCTAAAAGAAGCGGGCGTCATTGCGCGACTAACATCCTCAAAAGCGGCGAGCCTCGCTAAAAGGCGGGGCGTCATTTGCGACCAACATCTCTCCGCAAAACAGCCCTCGCTAAAGAAAAAGCGGCGTCGCTTTGCGACCAACATCTCCGCAAAACAAGCGAGCCTCGCTAAAAGAAGCGAGGGGCGTCGGCGCAAGTATCGTCTCCGCAAAGCAATGAGCCTCGCTAAAAGAGCCGGCGTCGCCGCGCAACTAACATCTTCACAAAGCAATGAGCCTCGCTAAAAAAAGCGGGGCGTCATTGCGCAACTAAAACCCTCCGCCAAAATGAGCCTCGCGTGGAGGCCGTCGCAGATTATAACAACGCGCCTCGAGAACCTAAACAAAAACTTCACCGCCACAATGCTTCTTCCCACAACAACCCCGCGAAGGGGCACAAATTCTGACAACCCCGCAAAGAGGGACAAGGTTACAACAACCCCGCGAAGGGGGAACAAGGTTACAACAACCCCGCAAAGGGGGGTCAGGCTTACAACAACCCCGCGAAAGCGGGGACATACTCAACATGACTCCGCAAACGAAGAACCAACCTGCAACGACCCCACACAGGGGACAAGTATACAACAGCCCCGTGAAGGGGCGGATTCGAACCGAAGCCTCTCAACCACAAACTAAGCTTACAAGGTCCGCAATCAAGCCCTCCAACACGTCTCCCACAAGGATCCCCGCCACTCGCTCCACAAACTCCACCACATCAACCACCTCGACTTCAATTAGACCACGTGAAACCTCGCCACCCAACAGGCAACCGTCGCCTCCCCTTCCTCGTCGGGCGGACTTAGCGGCCCCCATAGGAGGGCGGGGCCGCGACCAGCGGGAGTGGTCCCGACAGGGACCCTCCGCCCGAAAAACTCCTACGCAAGTCACGGGCACTTAACTCCGGCCGGCTCGGGCTTAGGCGACGCACCACGCCCCCTCGATCCACCTCAAAACCAACCTCGCCAAAGCGCAATGGCGGCAAAATCCTCCTCGTCCCCAAGGTCCTCATCCAAAATAACCGAGGGCGGCCCGTCCCCAAATAACACCCGTTCCACCGGCGATCTGTTAGGTCATACTCCCGCCAAAACGCCCCCACGGCCCGATTCTTCACATCATACCTTCGGGCACGCGCCCACCAAAAAGCTTCGAAGCTAACCCCCGGATACTTTGTCATCGCATGGACCCATGTCTCCCCCGAGATAAAAATGTCTTGATAGTTCATCATCGTGGGGGCGGCGTTCAAAGACCTCCAGCGTAGGCCCGGCAGATCCTGGTGCGGTAGAGCTAAGGGTTAGAAAGCACACCTCGCGCAAAACTCCGCATCTAACCTCGCGACAAAGAAAGATAGACAGCCCACTTGAAAAGAAAGTACGACACACCCAAACACTATAACTTCAAACCACGCATTAGTACTGTTAACCATTTCCAAGTACATTCACAAAGCCTCATAAACGAGGCGCCCTAGCTCCTACGCACGCCATTAGTCAATCACACCCGTGAGGCATCCACCGGACCGGGAAGAGCGGACCCCGAACCATCCCCGACTCCCCCGCGCATCCTTCCCCAACGTAGCACCCCCGCCGTCCTCCGGCGGCGGCGATACCTCCTCGTCCCACGGTAGCATCCTCGGCGCGCGGGTCCTCCGCGGCATCGTCTTCACCGGTGCTCTCGACAACTTGGGCGTCCTCCGCGACATCGGGGGTCACGTCATCCCCCGCCTCGAGCACGGCAGCCAGAGCCTGCGCAAGTCACCGTTAGAAACAACCAACGTAAGGAGACACGACAAGAACAAGCCGAAAAGAGCAACGTCGCAAGTAAAAACCTGTACCGAGCAGTCTCGGCCGAGCCTCCTCCATCGCCACCGCGTGACCCGTCTCCATAAAAAACTTCTTGAGGAACCGCCCGGCCAAGTAGCGGAGACCCGCATCCTCCCGCACCCGGTCCATCTCTTCTTTGCGGGGAAACTTCAGCTTCCGGGGTCATTGAGATCATACCCACCCCGAGACCGCAAGGTGTGCCCAGCGCCATAGCCCCACGTAGCCCCGAAGTCCCGATGGTGCACGAGCGGGCACGCGGGGCGTGTGGTTTTCACCACTCCCCGACGGCCGCGGGCTTCACGCCGGGAAGAGGAGCGAACCACTACTCCCGCGCCCCTCAGGGGCCTGTCGAGGAGCTCCTTCACGAACTCATTTGAGAGCCAAGCCCCGTCCCGCGCCGAAAGCTCCTGCTCCAGCTCCGACACCCACTTTAGGGCGGCCTCCTCGCCCGCTCTTGGCTTTGGCGGGCCTCGGTGCTTAGGGTCGACATTGTCTTTGCGAGGTAGTCATCACCTCGTCGTGTGCAACCTTGTACTTTTTCTCCAGAGCAAAGATATGCCTCCATCGCCTCTTCGGCTCCGCGGAGCCACTCCACCTCGCCTCCGCGGCGCCGGCGTCATCGCCCTCCTGCGGGCGGCTCCGCGTCCCTCGCGTCCCCGAGCGGCCCGGCCCTCCGCAGCCCGGCGAGAACCATGATCTCCGCGGCCTTCACCGTGATGTCTTGGCTAAGCTCGGCCCTGCGAGGAAATCGAGCCGATGCTCGGCCGAAATGCGAACCCGGCCAAACACCGTGCCCCAAGAACCGTCGCTCGGCCTCACCGGCCTCAAAGCGGGCACTCCACGATGTCGGGCCCGGTATATAGGTCGAGCCGGCGGCCCGCGGCATCACCTCCTCCGCTGCCGGGGGGGCGGCGGCGCAAGCAACGCCCGGTGCCCTCATTTCCCCCGCCACCATCGCCGGTCGAGCTCCCCGTCGATCTCCCGCCCCTCCACCAGGATGTGGCACCGAACGGGCCTGGAGGGCCCGGACACACGCGGAGGCGTCACCGCCCGGAGGAGCCCTCGAGGGCCCGCCCCGGCGGCGGCCCCAGCGGCCGCCGCCACCATCGCCATCTTTCCGGTCACCCCGGCGCCAACCGGCCTCGCCGGGCGGTCGCTCCACAGCGGCGGCCGCATAGCCGCGCCGAGGTATTCTCAACCTCGCGCGGAGACTCCACCTCCCTCCCCTCCTCTTGCGCCAGAGGTCCTCGCCGCGACCGGGCTAGGCAGCCGCTCATCGGCGGACCCGCCACGCCGGTCGTCATCCTCGCTCTCGGCCGGAGCTGCTGATGTTGTGGAGGAGGCCGGACACGCCGCCGCCAGCCGGGGTCGCCCGAGATCGGAACAGCAGCAATGCGCCCTCGGCTCCCGCGGCGGGGGGCGCCGCTGCTTCCAGCCTCGCCACCTTCACCCCACGGCCCGCACCTCGCCCGCGCCGGCTGGTGGTGGGGCCCTCTCGCCCAGTGCTGGCCCCCTCTTCTTCCGCCTCGGCGCGGGGCAGCGCGTCCACCTCCTCCAGCCAGGGGGCGGTCGGAGTACGATACCGAACCGGTCGAACACCGGTTCACGCCTCCTCGCCCGAGGGCCGGCGGATCCTCTTATACTCAGCATCCTCGCACTTACCGATCAAATCGTCGATTGCAAGTCTCAACCTCGAGGAGCGCCGGCTTCCACGGCCGCCTCCCGCGAGGGCGTCCTCCGGATGTGGTGCTCCCAGGCGCCTCGAACTCCCACCTTTAGAGGATTTCAGATCCAACCCCGCAGCTTGTCAACGTCCTCCACCTCCGGCCACACACGAGGCGCGAGCGGCGGCAGCACTCTCCGCCACGAACTCCTCCACCAAATCACGCCCCGTCGGGTAGCGGGACATGTTGATCGGCATATCCTTCCGCTTCGCCACGGCGTTGGTCTGCGCCGCCCCTTCGGGGCTCGCCAAGGTTGTGTAGCTTCCGCGCCAGCTCCGGCGCCTCCGGCGCTATCGTAGTAGAACCACTTGGACAGCCCGGTCGGCCGACCACTTGTTCTTACGAGCTTGAGCGAGCGCGCGGCTCCAGCGATAGCGAAGGTGTAAACGACAAGCTGCGCGCGGCTTTGCCCGCAGACCACAGTCCCCATGGCGCGAGGTTGCGGATGGGGACGATGACAAGAGAGGAAGGCATCGACGTCCGGCACCAGACCCTGCGAGCGGCAGGCCCAGACGAAGATTGAAAGCTTCGTAAAGCATGCGGGGTTGAGTTGGTGGGCCGGAGCCCGAGCCGACTCATCGGATCCAACACAAACTCCACGACAGAAAGCGGAGTCCGCCACGAAGAACTCCGCAAAGACCACCACCTCGTTGTCATGAGGCTCCGGACGCTGCGGTCGCTCGGCGCGGGCCAGGCCTTCGCCTCCTCGAAGTAGCCCAACCCCGCGAACTCTTTCAAGTCAGCCTCCGTTATCTTGCTCAGAGGGAACATGAGGGTCGGGGAGGTCTCCTTAGCCTTGCCCTTCCCAGCCTCCGCTCCCTTCGATGTCATCGTTAAGACCGCCCGGGAAAAACTCGCACCACGCCAGGGACAGGAATAAGCGCAAAGCACGCGAGAGAGCGTAGGAGGCGACAAGCGCGGCGATTAGCGGAAGCAAAGGATCGAGGCAAAAAAAGCGAGCACAAGATTTTACAACGGTGGCGCAACCAGCTATTTATAGGGGCCACAGGACTTACCAGAACGGACCTCGAGGGTAGCGGATCCGGCTGCCACGTACACCCGGCGGTTCGCGTCCCAACGCCCCCCGTTCAGCGCAAAGGACTCAACCGTTTCATCACACCAAAAGCCACCACGTGGCGGGGTAAAATCAAACCGCCCAAAGAAGCAACTAGGGCGCCGGGGCAAGGATAGCCCCGCAAAGGCCACGGCCGCCACGGGTCTCCCCTCAAGATTCGTTGCTCGGCCGGGCAGCACCGGACCAAACCCCGAGGGGCTCTTGTTGGGGAGGGGGCCCTCACCAAGGGACCCCCCCCCGTAGCTCCCCGGCCCGCCAGGACAACACCCCGCGCAGCGAGGGACGGCGAGGTCAGGGGAGACACCCGCAGGCTGGGCGGGCGGCACGGCAAGGGCGACAACCCCGCAAGTGCGGGGGACGGCAAGGCCAAGGACAACACCCCAGCGCGCGGGGGCGGGCGGGTCAAGAGAGACACCCCGCAGCGCGGGGCGGCAAACCAGGGCGACACCCCGCCCGTGCGGGGGCGACGAGGCCAAGGACGACGCAGCCCCGAGGACGCGAGGGGCGCGGAATCCCGGAAAACCTTGAGCCGCGGCGCGCTAAGACCGGAAACCCTAAAGTAGGCTCAAGAGGAGTCGGGGCTTGTGTTTTTACCCTCCCCGTCCCCGGTGGGGATTGTCTTGAATTGCCCCCGCATGGGCCCTAGACGTAAGTGGCAAGCGTGTGTTGTCCTGTTATGTAACTACAGTAATGACCAACCGTATGCCTATAAATACGGACCCGACGGGGCGTATGAAGGGGACGGTTGGTGCGAACTTTTATGACCTATCAATAAAAAAAGGTAGCTCATTGGGATCACCACTTTTGTCCACGCCACGCTTGTCTTCACCGACTCACCCCTTTGGTGGGCCCTCGCTCCCCCTCCCGCCATCCACGTGGCGAAGGCTTAGGGGCAGGGTGCCTTACCCCACACCATGTTCTATGGCTTGTAGGTTGTAACCTAACAGAGTTTGCCTACCAGGACTGCTGTACAACTATAAATAATTCTGCACAAACATTTGCAGAAACAGGCATGGCAAAGGAAAGATGGGACATGTATAATCAGCTGGTATTGGTTCTGCATCGGCAGGAAAGAAAACCACACACTTATATTTGTGAGAATCCAATGCCCATGGAACACATCAGCGTTGAACACCGCAACACAAAACTTAATACGTTTCCAGCTATTTATAGTTTTGCCATTATTTTCAAATGCTCATAACTTGTCCGTTTTAAATCCAAATCGAACCGTACAAATTGCGTTGGATTCGCAGTTCCGTAATCTAGGTATTTATGCTACTGTTTAGTAGGTTTTCTAACTTTTAAATTTCATAGTCGTATTTAATTTATTATTTTATTAATGCAAATCTTGTAAAATACATATTTTCGCCGTTCTGGCTCCGTTTTTGGTGATCTTTATGTCTGTGTGATCATAGCGACGTGTAGATTAATTTTATAAGGTTTTCAACTCATTTTATCTTTGTTGGTGTACTGTTCTAATTGTACTTTTGTTTGTATGCATGTTTGGCTCCATATGTCTATGTGTTCTTGTTTGGAATCAAGTAGACGGTGAGCTTGACGTGGTGAACTGGAACACATTGGCGATTAAGAAGGATTTCTTTGGAGCTCGGACTTGAATAAGTATCGATATTGACCAAGTATAATTTTGGGATATGCTGGCTTTAAACTATGATCATATGACTTGAATAATGTTTATGCAATGAACGTTAAACATGACTATTAGCGGCATGTGGACTTGTCTCGTATTAGAGTCTCCTGGGATAATAGTACAACTTTGAGGGCTACATGGCTCTGGTTTTAGCTCGGTACCCGGGAACTTTTCTAGCTTGTTAGCGGTTACCGAAAGACGTTAGGGTTGCCACTGACCGTGGATTCCTACGGGTTGATCACATGGACTGACGGAAGATACCTAGCGGCCGTAAATTGTTAGACGAACTTGTGAAAGGCTTCATAGTGAACCCTATCGACCTTCCTAGGAAGAGGGTTAAGAGGATGATCACCTCGGGCGAAAGGGCAATTCACGACTCACAATGAAAGTGTAGACCTCTACGCAGAGTAAAGCTGGTATATTAGCCGTGTTCACGGTCACGAGTGGCCTTGGAACCTTTGCATTGAAGATGATGACCTATGCTTGTTTAATAGTTCATAATTTATCGTTTATGCTCTACATTATTATTGTTATAGTGATCATGATATTTGGGTAAGATATTGCCATGCCATCCTTGTTGAGTTCGACATGGACTCACTTTTGCTATTTCCGCCGCACCTCGGGTGATGTTTACACTTGAGATCAATCAGTCAATCATTCCCTGTGGAGTCTACATCAGAGAATCGGAGTGACTTTCTTTGTCTCGCTAACTGAGGTTATATTGTTTTATGTTATGTTCGTTATATTTCAAACATTGTGAATTGATACTACCATTTATTTGTAACTATATGTGAGATTTAACTTCTAGGGCTCACATATGGTGTGCATTCGGCTTGTCCTTAAAAGCTGGGTGTTACAATTAATTTCTTTCCATTCATCCATGCTATCATGCATTTCATTGACCCTTAGGCTCGAGCACTTGGGCTTGGTAGGTACAAAGTAATTTCAAAGGATCGGTGAGGAGCTCGCAATGTATTCTAATGCAATGTATTCTACAAATGCATTATCTCTTGTGAAAGGGTCTCTAGCCTAGTGGTTAGAGCATCTCAGGAGCACCCAGCAGATCTGGGTTCGACTCCCGTGAGAGCGAATTTAAATAGACTGCATTATTAAAAAAATTAAAAAATAGGTTGGGGTTTGCCTTGCTGATTTCGGTCAAAAAATAGCATTATCTCTTCCATGTCACAAGTAGCATCGTCCATCATGCCCTTCTTCTTTAGATTCACTTTGCACTGAATGTGGTGGCTCTGGGTTAGCAAATCAGGCTAAAAAAAGTCATTGGGGGTTGGGGGTGGTGAGGATTTCTTCCACACAAACTAGAATGATGGCATCTTGAGGATTTCTTCCACACAAACTAGAATGATGGCGTCTTATGCTCGCCTCTGACTGTGTTCTGTAAATTGTTGCTGTTGACAACTTATGATCCTTCAAAGGCACATACCCTCTCATCTCGGGCAACGGTTAACGCCACATTTTCAGTCATCTGTTGAATCTCTTGGAGGTCTTCATGAATGCAAAAACAGCCTCATGCTTAGCTGTTCGGTAGAAGCATTGGCAATGAAAAATTCAACATTGGAGCAACCTTAACATATCTGTGAACAATGGAACAAAAAAATGTTTTTATTTTACAAAATGGTGGAACAGAGCTGTTTACATACCAACGACATTAGTTTTAAATTCGGCCTAAGAGTAATTAGGTGTTTGGCTTTTAAATATTTTTGGGCCCACCCAACATGCCAGACTGGCATCGGCATGGCAACTTTGACCAAAACACATTCTGTTGATGAGCACGTGCTGTTTGGCTTTTAAATATTTTTGTATGTATTTGGTCAAATTGAGTATGGAAGCCAAAGAATGAAAGATAAAAATGGACTATGTATCTAAATATAGTGTATATGTAAGTGCTTGCCAAAATGAATATATCAAGTAAAACGAAAATGTCTTATAGTTTGCTACCAAGGATTAACCGGATAGTGGATTCCACAAACAGGGTCAGCCCTATTGTCATTCCTGAATTGCTACTCGGGCTACCACCAGATAGCGCTTAAAAGGAAGATCAGAGCAAGACTTCTTTTATCACCCCCTTCGGTGCCTACTGCTATAAGACAATGTCATTCGGATTAAAGAACGCCGAGCAACGTATCAAAAGCGATACAGACTTGCTTAGAAGAGCAGATTGGCAAAACGCCCGAAGCATACGTGAGACGGCGTGGTGGTGAAAACAAGGGAGCCGGACACTCTGATTCAAGACTTGGAGGAGACCTTCAACAACCTCAAGAAGTGGAAGTGGAAGCTCAATCCAACAAAGTGCGTTTTTGGAGTACCATCGGGACAACTACTTGGGTTTTACGGTCGGCAGCGAGAGGCATAGAAGCCAGCTTCAAACGGATCAAGGCCATTACGAAAATGGGACAGCCCGAAAACATCAAGGGCGTCCAAAAACTCACGGGGTGCATGGCGGCACTCAACGAGTTCATATCAAAACTAGGAGAAAAAGGACTACCCTTCTTCAAATTGATCAAGACCAAAGGAAAGTTCGAGTGGACTAAGGAAGCAGACAAGGCACTTGAAGAACTCAAACAGTACCTAACGTCAGCACCAGTCCTCACTCCACCAAAAGATCATGAAGACCTCATGCTTTACATAGCGGCTACCAATACAGTGGTCAGCTCAGCTATCATTGTGGAAAGAGAAGAGCCCGGGAACAACAGTAAAACCCAGAGGCCAGTTTACTACGTGAGCGAGGTCCTATCAGAGTCCAAAGCTCGATACCCTCACGTACAGAAACTGCTCTACTCCATATTGATCACATCAAGAAAGCTACGGCACTACTTGATAGCCACAAGATAACAGTGGTTACAGACTCTCCACTAGGAGATATCCTACGGAACAAGGATTCAACAGGACGCATATCAAAATGGGCAGTAGAACTCGGAGCATTAAATCTGGAGTTCACCCCACGAAGAGCAATCAAGTCCCGTGCACTTCCGGACTTCATCGCAGAATGGGACGAGCTCCAACAACCTATACCCGGCGACATCAAGAAGCATTGGAGCATGTACTTCGATGGATCATTGAAGCTCGGGGAGCGAGGAGCCGGGATTCTCTTCATATCTCCGAAGGGAGACAACTCAAATATGTGCTGCAGATAATGTGGCAAGCTACCAACAACGAGGCGAGTATGAAGCACTCATCCATGGCCTCAAAGTAGCAAAGACTCGAATCAAAAGACTTCAAGTATACGGCGACTCATGCGGTTGTCATCAAAAAGTCAACAAAGACTGGGACTGCACCAAGGATAACATGGGCCTCTTTGCTTGCCGCGAAGTGCGCAAATTGGAAAAGAACTTCCAAGGCCTAGAAATCCTACACGTGCTCAGAGATGCAAATGTGGCTGCGGCGGTATTAGCCAAACTCGGATCCGACGGAGCTCAAGTCCCACCGGTAGTATTCGTCGAAGAACTATCGAAGCCTTCAATCAAGGAAAACCCGAACAGGGAAAATATGGAGCAATCAGCTCTAACAGGGTGATGATAATATCTCCGTCGCAGAACCACTCCACGGATTGAGGACATCATCAACTTCATCAAAAAAAAGACGCTACCCCAAGACAAGACAAGCAACAAGGATCTTGAGAAGAAGCAAGAACTATGTGCTCATTGGGGACAAGCTATATAAAAGAGCAGCATCATCAGGAGTATTACTCAAATGCATCAACTCTGAAGAAGGAAAAGAAATCCTCAAAGAAATCCATTCTGGATGCTGTGGAAACCACACAGCGTCAAGAACCCTCGTGGGAAAAGCATTCAGAACAGGATACTCTTGGCCAACAACTCTCAAAGACGCAGCGAAAGAACTTCGTCGAAAGATGCAAAGGATGCCAAATGTTCGCAAGACAGCACACGTACGCACACAACCGATCTCGCATACCACCATCATGGCCTTTTTCGTGCTGGGGACTAGATCAAGTCGGACCACTTAAAAGAGCCAAAGGAGGATAGAATACATCTTCGTAGCAATCGACAAGTTCACCAAGTGAATAGAATATAAGCCATTGGTCAACTACAGCTCAACAAAGCGGTTGAGTTCATACAAGAGATCATGCATGCATCGGGATGCCCAACAGGATCATCACGGACCTCGGATCACCCTTCACAAATGGGAATTCGAAGATTGGGCACGAGATTGCGGCATACAAATCGATTATGCCTCCTGTAGCACATCCTCGAGCAAACGTACAAGTCAAAAGAGCCAACGGACTCATCCTTGCCGGATTAAAGCCAAGACTATATGAAGAACTCAAAGACTATGGAGCAAAATGGATCGAGGAGATACCAAAAGTTGTGCAGGGCCTAAGAACTCAAATCAGCGAGCAACAGGCTACTCCCCTTCTTCCTAACATACGGATCGAAGCGGTATTACCGCCAGATCTAATATGGAGCTCTCCACGGATCGAAAGGTTTGAAGAAGGAGAAGGAGAAACGAACAAGAAGACTTGAAATTGGCTAGCGCTTGAAGAAGTCGAGAGAAGATGCCATCCTTCGAATGCAAGATACCGCAAGGACTCGAAGGCACTATGACAAGAGCACGCGTCCAAGAAATCTAAACCCAGGAGATCAAGTACTCAAGAGAAATCAAAAGACAGAAGGCAAGCACAAACTGCTCAGTCCATGGGAAGGACCCTTCATCGTCAAAAGAGTACTGGGACCGGGAACCTACAAACCGATGACTACAGAAGGAGAAGAAATCAGAAACTCCTGGTACATCAGCCAACTCAGAAGGTTCTACCCATAATCAAAAAGAATTTGTTGGCCGCAGAGAAGTCGCAGGGCGTCGCAGACGCTTGAACAACTCTCCTCGAAGAAGGAGACAAAGGCCTCGAAAGAGCTCTAGACCCACAAGAGGTACTAGAATGCACGGCACTCTAGCGGTTCAAACCAAAAAGAACTCAAAAGAGCGGCGCATGCCTCCCAAGAGGAGAAGAACATAAAACAGCCAGAATCGGCACTTCAAAGGAAAGAAGCTGACCGATAGAAGGCAACCCCGACCACCAGAACGGAGGTCACCAAAAAAAGGGTGGAACCACGCGAAGTCCTATCTACGGAATAGCGTCCATACCTTAAATCCTAGCGGTAGATCGTGAACTACGACTCAAGAAAAAGGGGCGTAGGGATCGGCCCGTTTAGGTCGCGAGAGGCCATCGAGGGTCCGAAAAGAGCCAATATGTCCTCAAGCGGAGGGCGGCCTTTCGAATCCGGGCGTGAACGGTGTAGTGTTATGAAATAGGAACCCATCGTCTCACATCAAGTCTCTCGAGAAGCGAAAGCAGCCCAAACCGGGCAAGGTGGATTGTAGTGTTGTGAAATAGAAACCCAACCATCTTGACCTTCGATGCGGTGCACTTAAATGGGCTCGGACCGAGAACCCTATATAGGGACGTCATGCTATAAGTCTACCGGACAGCATGGGAGAGCCCTTGCCCAAAAGAGGCAGCCCAGAGTTAGAACAACTCTACCAGGAGCACGACTCCACCTATATCTACTAGCAAGTCTAAGAAAAAGACAAACGCTAGAGGCTTTAACGGCCCGAAAGCAAGACTCCACTCATCGTGACATGTCTTAGAAAAAAGACAAAAAGTCACTCGCCGAAGAAAAACAACCCCAGCGGAGCGGGGCACGACCCCACCATCTACAACAAGTCTAAAGCAAAGACGGCGCTGAAATCCGTATAAAAACAAATTCGGTACCGAGCATGACTCCGCAACTACGACGAGTCTCAAAAAGAAGACAAGTCGCGCCGCGTCGAAGGAAGGAACCCGAAGACGCAGGGCAAGACCCCACCACTTCAAGCAAAGCCCGAGAAGAAGGCAAGCTACAACAACAGGGGAAGAAACAACCCTGACACTTTGGAGCACGACTCCATACCTACGACAAGTCTCAAGAAAAAGAAGACAAGTCGTGCGTCGAAGGAAAGAATCCGCAGACGCAGGGGCAAGACCCCAACTACTCTAAGCAAGCCAAGAACAAGGCGCGCTACTATAAGCAGGGAAGAAGCAACCCTAGCACCACGGAGCAAGACTCCATCATCACGACAAGTCTCAAGAAAGAAGACAAGTCGGGCGTCAAGGGAAGGAACCCAGAAGAGGCGGGACCAAGACGCCAACAATCCACACAGCAAGCTCAGGAGAAGCTAAAGCTAACGCGTAAAGAGGAAAAAGAACTCTAACGCATAGGAGCAAGACTCCTTTTCTACTTTTCTTTTCAGCAGGTCTACGAAAAGACAAGCTGATCCATAAGAAGAACAACCCTGATGAATATGGAGCAACACACCACTCGACACAAGTCTACAAGAAAGGGACAAAGCCGAGGCCTAGATCTAAAGGCACAATCACTCCAAGTTATCCAAAGAAGAGGAATTCGGAGGACAAAGCGTAAGGCAACTCGCAAACAAGTCCGCTCGAAGGCGAGACGTAAAAATGCTTAAAAGTCCACACGAAGGCGGACTCAATTGTTCAAAGGCCCCAATCCAGCAGGCCACCCACAAGAAACTATTCTTTACAAAGCGGGACGAAGCTGCAATAATCGCACTCGGGCCACATCAAAGTCAAGCTCCACGGCGTCGTTCATCCCATATTCAATGGTATGAACCAAGGCCGCCACAAATACATCCACCACAGGGTTCTCCCTCTCCATCAGATCAGCATGCTCCAAAGAAGCAAACCCATTAACAACAGTAGCAACGGGTAGCTCAGGAACAAGATGATGGAAATAATAGAGAGAGCTCCTCAAAAGCCTCCTGGCAACATCGCCCACATACAAGCGGAAGCGTTCGGAGGCTTGAGGAAGGAACCCCTCCCGTGGTCAGCTCGATCTTGAGGAAGGCGGATGACGTCGAGAAGAGGAGACACAAAGCGCCCGAGCTCGAAAACTTCTCCCCGGAAGGGCAGCCAAAGAATCCTTCGCCCCCTAAAGCTCGGTCTGCTGACTCATTGATAGTGGCCTCCCGACTAGTCTTGGTCACCCGAAGGGCTATAAGAAACAAATATCAAAAAAGGAGCCGGGCAAGAACAATCAAGAAGAGCAAAAGGAGGGAAAAGAAAATACCTTCAACTTCCTGAACAACCTTGCCATAGGACTCGGTCGGCCCATCGTGATGGCTCGGGCCTCCCCTGTAGCTATGAGCAAAGAGCTCGCTGGACTCAAGACAGTAACCTCCGCCCGCAACGAGTCACTCTCTTGACCGGAGAGGAAGACGGGAAGGTGACGCACAAAGGACTACAATAAAGTCAAAGCCAAAGGATCGACAACATCTCAAAGCAAGAAAGAGAATGATCGGAAAAAAATAGCTCGACACATACACGGTACTTATGATCAAAGGCGAATAAAGCATCGATGGCGCCTTATATCTGACAGACAAACCACCAACCCGAGAGGACGGATCGAATTCCGAATCTACGGAATCCGCCAAAAACCTTCAAATCGAAAAGGAAGGATCCCGCGAAGCTCGGGATTGGTAGTGTGCAGGAGAATCGACGCTTGAAAGATCGTCCCACACGACGCACGCGAGATGAAGTCGGAGAAAGAACATCCGAACTTCACGCTTTACCTCCTACAAAAAGAACCTCACGAGACTAAGCTACCTCATATTGACACCGGAAGAAGAACTCAAAGGAAGAGGACTCACCGGAATGACACTCGAGGAGCGCGAGGGGGCAGCCAGCGATCTCGGGGGGCTTCACATCAAGAGCAAGCTGGAACAGATGAAGAAACCATGCAAGAAGCCTCGGCGCACAATGAAGGACTGCGGGAACAAACTTCATCAAGCCCAACGAAAAAACAAAAGAACCCCGACGATTGAATACTGAGAAAAAAAAGAACTCACATCGTTCCCGACAAGAGACTCCACTTGCTCCTCATCATGCTCAAAAAGACAAATGCGGGGCACCATCCGAAAAAAAAAGCAAAGCCTGGGTTAACTCATATCAAAGAAGAGTGGGTTCGACAAGAAAAAACAACCCCTCACCTATGAAAACATTACCTGTGGGCTCCTACAAGGAAGCCTGAGAAGTGGCAAAATGAGTCCTCTTGGGCGTGATGGCAGCAGAAGAAGCAGCAGGTTCTTCAAAGGAGCGCGCACGACGCTTACGGCCTATAAGGGCAATAACTCGTGGATCTGGGGTAAAGGGAACATATGAAAAACCCCGATACTCATACCGGAAGGACCAAAGACTCACCAAGGCTACCGGGAAGCGATGAGGCAAAGCAGCCACAAATACCAAAGCGTTCTCCTTGTAGTTTGCGGCCAAGATGCTAAGGAAAAGCAGAGAGTCAGAAAAAGAACCCTTCTTGGACAAAAGATCCCGACAGAACAAAAATATCACTTACGGGAGGAGGATTATCGGCGAGAATACTCCGCCTTTCGAATCGAGTCGTCGTAACATCCTTCAAGACAAGGCGAAGAAGAATCCATCAACTCCTCCTCGGACAACTCGGCGCCTCCACCACCAACACGAGAAGGTTCCTCGGGACCCGGTGTACTCAAAGCCATACTTCTCTCACGGACATCAAGGGCTGATCCGGTGAAGAAAACCGCAACAATGCCGGGACCGCTAAGCCCGGCACCTTGTTTCGAGAAATTTAACCCGATTGACAAACTCGGCAACCTCCGACTCATCGGAGAGTCGACATTGAAGGTTGTCGGGTCAACCAGGCTCATAGAGTCATGGTCGGCAAGAGCGGGGAGGAGGGTTGTTCGCATAGAACCAACCGGAGCGCCAACCAGATACGTAATCGGGAAGATCATAATCAAAAATGCAGCCTTAACCTTCCCCGACGGGCCCGGATCGAAACACATCCGGTAGCACATGGATCAGATCCGTGGCGAAGACTAAAGAAATAACGAAAAAAAGTTTCGTAGAAGGAGGAATGCCTATGAACGTCCTCACGTGCATGAACAAAGATAGAAAGAAGAAGAACCCCCGCTCGGGCAAGATGAGAAAGAGCAATCCCGTGGATTGAAGAAATTCATGAAAAAAGTCCGGGCGCGGGGAAGACAAAGGCCGGATCGCACGAAGGCGATAAACAAGACCACCTCGAGGGGATTAGGGGCAGGAAGGCGATGACCTCTGGGGCGCAGACGCCACCCGGAAAGATTCGAGGAAGGAGAAGCCTACGCCTCTCCAGCTTCGCCATGTCCTCCTTGGTGGCGACGGACTCCGGCCAGATCTTCAGGGCCTT
Source organism: Hyparrhenia diplandra (assembly GCA_015847255.1). NCBI lineage: Eukaryota > Viridiplantae > Streptophyta > Magnoliopsida > Poales > Poaceae > Hyparrhenia > Hyparrhenia diplandra. Next base: position 523,308 of record JADLZK010009435.1, on the reverse strand, counting down.
CTCCATCTCAGGGATGACCTCCCCCTTCCCCCGTGACGAAGCCCGAGAAGACGACCCCTTCATCATCAGTGCGGACGGTGGCGGCAATCGCCAAGCGGGCGGCGAAGAAGGAGAAGGCGGCGGCAGTAGAAGAACTAGGGCAAAAAGGATTCGCTAATGACGTAAGCAAAGGGCGGGGAGGGAGAAAAGAAGGAACGGTCGTATCCAAGTATTTAGGGCGGGAAAAAATTCCTACCGTTCTGGATAAAACTCTCCATAAACGGGAGCCTCTACAACTCCGAATTAAATTCGAAATGACAACGGCTCTCCTTTTATGCGGACGATTACAACGAGACCGACACAACGGTCAAATCCCTCGTCGGAAGGAAAAAGAACTCTACAACCGCCATTACCGATCTGAATGCCCAGGCGCCGGAAGAAGTCGCAACAAAAGCGACAAGACCCGGAAAGAGCTCGAAAAAAAGAGAAACGGTCAAAAATCCGGGAGGACGAGAAGAACCTCTAAGATTCCTTTCGGAGAAAAAGAACTCCAAGACGCTTCGGGGCTCGGGATACCCAGGGGTAAGATTTTTTTCTCAGTATCGAGAAGAACTTCGAGGGTAGGGATCCCAAGACTCGCGTAGAAGCTTCATCCCGAGAAGAGCAAGAAGAAAGCTCTCATGACTCATACTTGAGATGCTCGGGGGCTCGTGAAAAGGAGATCCATCCGGGGAGAAAGAACTCTAGAAGGGAAGAACTCGAAGACGGGGGCAAAGAACTTAAAGACCTTCCAGCTCTTTGTGCCAAAAAGCAAGAAGCTTGGGGGCTACACCCCCTACGGGTGCACTTTTAAACAAGAAAAAGGTGCACACCGTAAGATGATCTCGAGGACCATATCAAGGCTTCATCCGAGAAGAGCAGGAAACAGCTCTCGTGACTCTGCGTTGAGATGCTCGGGGGCTTGTGGATACGGGATCACCTAAGAACTCTACAGAGTTGTTCGCAGGATTCTATCCTAGCCTGCGGCCACAAACAACTCCCAGAAGGCAATGGAAGCATAGCTACGGAAGACTTCTGTTGTAATTAGGATAGAAACCTAGCCAGATTACCATGTCTAGGGTTTGGGTGTTCGAATCCTCGACGGACAACCCTCTCTGTGTCCGGCTAGGACCGTAGCAACAAGCTCTTTGGCCCCTTAGACTATAAAAGGCGGCCAAAGAGCACCTCGTAGAGGAGAGCGCAACTTGAACACACTCCATGTCAATCGCAAGAACATACCGCCGGACTCGGGTTCATCGAGGCCCGAACAAACCGCCTCCTGTTCACCCCCGTGGCGGGCTCTCGGTCGTAAAACATCGACAACTAAATTACGGTGATTTGCTTTGTGAAAATTTGAAAATTGCATGATGAGTTTCCTATATGACGTAGAGTTCTAAATTCCTACCACCGCCATATACATGTTTCTAGAAAAACTCTTTTATCATTCACTACTTTCTTAGTCTTGAGTTTAGTCAACCATTGAGACCCTTGGGAACTTGTCATACAATTCCACTTACACATCTCCACATATGTATATATTCCATATCATATACACACCACATACCCTTCATCCATTTGCTAGCCATAAAAAATGTTTTACTCTTATCACCGGGTAGTAAACACCAAAAATATTTCTCATCTCTATATTTCTCTAAAACCCATTTATGCTCCATAAAATTCATTTATTATCTCTCAATTATTCATTTGACAAAAAAGAAGAAACTTTGGGCTATGTTAAAAAAAAAAAAGAAAGGGGGATGAAAAATGGACAAGTGTCCTACTGGGCGAGTAGAGCCTACCTCCCTAAAAAAAGATGAAAAAAATGAACACAAGTTCGAGGGCTTAGTAGGACCCACCTCTCTAAAAAAAAAAAAAAAAAAAAAAAAATAAAAATAAATAGAGAGAAAAAATGGACAAGTCCGAGGGTGAGTAGGACCCACCTCTCTAAGAAAAAAAAAAAAAAAGAGAAAAAATAAGAAAGAAAAGCTAGCCCAAGTTCTCTTACGAGTCTTAGTGAAAAATTAAAAGAGAGATCAAATTCTTCAAAAAGGAGCATAGTAGAATTAGAATCATTATATCCCATTACCATCATATCCACCTCACAAATACATTCCATACACTCACATTGTATGACTTGTTCTTTTTGGATCCGTTGTTTGACTTTACAATATATGCTTTGCAAGTATGCATACACTTTCTCCCGCCTATGAGCCCCGGATATAAGCTTTAGTAGATAGGGTGAGAGAAGACATGATACATTTGCCATATTCCACATACATACATTTTGAAAGAAGGCACCACATCATTGCCTTAGAAAGAATCCAAAAAAACCACACATGAGAGATTTGAAAGAGTCATATAATGGAAACTCGAGTTTTATTTTGAAAACTTATAAAACACTCGAACAAAGGTGAAATGAAGAGTTTGAGACATAGTGCTTGACTTGATTGTTCTATCTTTCAATTACCCAAGATTTAAGTGCGAGATAAAAAAAGCTTCATGCTTTGCTCAAATAATAAAAGTAAGTTGAAAGATCAGAATGCTTCACTTATCTTTTGGGAGAATTTTAAATTAATGACATGTGTATTTGTGAGAGAATAATTCATTGTAGCAACTCCTGATCCATTACGGTGAAAAGCTTTGCTAAGAGACTAGCAAAGGTTAAGCTTGGGGGAGCTTGTTGGCCTTTGTTATCCTATACTTTTATATGTCAACAAGAGATGAAATAAGGATATAAAAAGAATAAAATGCATAGAATAGGTGTTATACTAACAAAGTTCCACGAGTTTTGGTGATTTATACCTTTTTTGTGGGGACTTAACGTAAATGCCGGGAAACCGAGAGAAAACCCCCAAACAATGAGAAGATTTACCGTAGAAGAATTTCAATCCGAAAAGTGAACTAAAACATTCTAGAAGATACCGAGAGGACACCGTAAAAGACGGGGAAGGCGAGGTGGCATGCCACCACGGGCGCCCGCCAAGGTCCACTCCCGGCGCCCGGGTGGGCCACCCCAGTCGACCTCTCCTTCCTATGTCGGTTTACTACCGACGTTGTGGTTGTATCTACGCCGTTGTTGAAGGTCGGTTTGATCCGATGGTCATCGTTCATCCCCAAGGCCTATATAAGAAGACCATCTGCCCCCAGGGTTAAACCCTAATTCAGTTGTAATTCATAAAAGTCCATTGTAAACCAAAAGTCGAGCAGAAGTAGAAGAGAGTTTCTCCACTAGAGATTAGAGTTAGCTACTAGTTCTAGTTCTAGTTCATCCAAGTTGATTAGCGCACGAGATACAATTATAGCCGGGTGTGCCTACCCGAGTTCTCGATCTTCAAGTATTACGGTATGAATAATCTTGTATCTATGACTTTGCCCTTTATTAATAATATGTGTTTGTTTGCTATGTTCTTACTTTATTCTAATAGTATGATTGATATAGATGTAGTTTATGATATATATATGTATCTATTTGTAGAGCGCCTAATTCAATACTCGAGTGAGTTAGGTGGTAAAGATAATTATGTAAGCGTGGTGCTTATATATGATTTACCCAAATGCACCTTATATTCCGGGCCGTGTGGTAGATCGCAGCGTGATGGACTGTTGAGTCCTTTGGAATCCACCCTCCGTTTATAAGACACGTGGACATTGATTATGGGGAATATCTTGTTTCACTCTTGATTTTCCTTGATAGTCGTCCCGGATACATGATCTAGAGTCTACTATGCTATAGATGATAACATATGCCTTAGAGTAGATGTAATAACTTAGTAGATTAAATGCTATAGATGAATTACGTCTCTTAAAATAGTCCTATGTTAAGCCTAACTTAGTAATTATTCTCTATCTTTGTGTGTGATGCCTCTGCCTAAATTTATCATTATCATTATTGGTTTAACCCCGCTAAAAGTAAGCACTAGTAACAGAACCTCTCAAAAGTAGCCACTTATTAATTATGTTTTGCACCCACCTTAGATTATTCCTCCCCTGTGGTAGAATATAAATGACAAACCTGGATTACTCCCCGGTGAAATGCTACGAGGGGTATTTATATCTCGATAAACTTGCGGATAGACCTTTTATATTTATTTTATTAGATTGCAAACAACACATATCACAAGTATCACATTTGCATTTCCTAGCATTACTGGCCGGGATGACAACCTAGCACATAGTAGTGTTAAGAGATGAACCACACCGAGTATCTTTTGATGGCATATAGCCGAGGTGAGATTAACTCCACCTTAAGTTATAGTGACGTTAGATTTACTAACAGCAGGCGGGCCCAAAAGTCTCGGGCGCGTCGAGAAAGCTAAAATTGTCTCGAGAGAGATTCGGCTAAAGAGGACCGAATCGAGTCGGTTCGGCTAATGGAGCGAATGTGAGGAAGCGAATCGGTCGAGAACAGGCTCGGTAAGTGCGAGTTGATTCGGCCAGCTAAGCGAATGCGAGTAGAAGATCAGTCTAGGCTCTCGGTAAATTTGGACGGCGGGCTCGGCCTGGCACGAGCCGAATCGTCGGCATACAATCTGCGAGGCGCGGACCCGTTACCGATGCAAGGAGCACCGCTCGATGGTGGGTGTACGCCGTTCGGTCGGGACGCGTCGAGGCCCCGACATCGAGGAGTCTTGGCTTTCGGCCTAAGTGGCGAAGGGCATGGTTTCGATTAAGGTTATCTAGCGGTTGCGAAAGCCCCGCTTTCGGTCCTGCGTCTTAGAAGCTTCGTAAAACTCATTTGTTCGACGGGCATTCCGGTGTCACGGACGATGGCGTGTTGGCCCCTGTGGAGAGACGGGGAGCGCAGGCCGAGGAAGGACCAAGGCCCCTCCGCGGTGAAGAATATTCCAAGATCGTAGAATCTACAGGGGCACAAGGGTCAAATGAGAGTCCATGTACCGCTATAAATAGGCCCCGGGAGGGCATTGTAAAGACAAGTTGAGATCAATAAGAAAGAGCTCCAGTTTTGCGTTTAGTTGAGTGTGTTTCAGCCCCGTGGTGTCTCATTCGTCTCTTTGGGGGTGGCCCAACTTTGGCCACTCCAACAGGCTGTAATCCTGTAGACCACACCAAGGCGCTCATCAGAAGGGCGTTGTGTATCAAACTTTCTATCGTAATATGAAGATGCGCAAATCTTTTGTGCATTGGAGAGAAAGAAATCTCAGCACGTTTGATGGATTCAAGTGTAACATACAAAAACATTAAGTTACCTAGCAATGAGACCCTATAAAAAATGTTTTTCTTTTTTTTCCTAAAATAGATGTAACAAACCAAAATAAAAAGAAAAACATATTAATGAAGTCATTATTTATATAAATACGACAAAATGTTGATGCATATATACATTCTTTTCTTTTACCATGCTGAAGTAAACATCACTTGAACCTGTAATAAAATATGCCAAAGTGCTAAGAAAACTTATCTACACACATATACAAATAAAGTTGGTAGAACAAAAGAATATCTTGTTTATCATTTTTTCTTTGTGATGAAAATGTATTATGACACATCCTTTTTTCATAAATCGATGCAATACAGACATGCTAACAGATTGAGAGAGACTTAGTGTCATTGTGCTGATTTGATGTTGTAGAGGAAAACCAACATATCATGCAGGTATCTTCTGTGTAGGAGAGCGGAGATGCATGTAGCTGATCTACGCAGGCCTAATTATTCTATATTTTAACAGCACGAACATAGAGTTTCTGTTGTTGCAGTTGGCATATCCAAGTCATAACAATTGTCAAACCTATTGCTCCTGCGTTCGCTTCGCAACTCAAACAGTGGTTTTGGCTCTGCTGGTGGTGCTAATAAGACACTGCCAGTGTGTTCATGATACAGATGAACTGGCTGCTATGCCTTGCACTAGATCGATCAGGACTTCGTGATGAGGAGCTACCTCATATTGGAACAGTCAACCCTACAAGAGCCTGTTGAACTGTGAAACAATCAATCCTGATGCTTCCCATTCCTATGACAGACTACAGGTAGTGACATATTATCATGATAATACTAGCATGTGTGCCTCATCAGATCTTGTGTGATCTCTTTGCTACCTATAGACTTTGTAGGGTGCCTATGGCAACTTTATATGAAGGGCAATGGGAATTAGTGCTGGGAGTTGATGCCAGCAATTAAGATGGAATTCTGAATTTTAGTTCTATTATATTGTTTTGGTTCGTGGGAAATATAAGAGGAGTTGAATGACGCAACTATATATGAACTCGTAGACAAGTCATGATGCAAAATACGATGATATGAGTGTGCCATGCTATGTTACATATAGCATTGCCGTCCAAATATGTGTAGTCATTCATATAAATTGATATACGTGCGATTTAATGAGAAATATATATCGAAGAAAAGAAAAGAAAGCAAAGTCTGTTTCATGGGCATGTATGATCAAGGACGCAGGGCCGCTTCTTAGCGCACTGGCCCAACAGCATCCTCTTGCCCAATCCTTCCTCCTGCCCAATCTGAATAATCCTTGCATCATGTGCATGCCGTCAGGGCGCGTTGGGCACCTTGGGGGTCGTAGTTCCGGGACGGGAACACAAATTAGGAGAATAGCTGTGGCACCGGGGATTAGCGGGGCGCAATAGAATCACCGGAGCGGCCTACAAGCATGGGTGCCTGGGAAGTAGCGCATGACAGATGGAGAATGCGAGCGTGCGAAACCATCAGTTTGACAATTCACATCCATATTTGGGGCCACGTGGACAAAACGTGAGTGTATTAAGCAGGTTGTATTGGAACACAGATTCAAGGATTATTCCCGTCCCGGAAGCTGGCCTGGCACATTTTGAGTAATATAGAATCGAGGAAAGTGGAAGCTGGGCTTTTCTCCTTATCACCATGTGTGCTTGCTTCATCTCCGAACATCAACGGTGTGACAGTTAGTATTAGATTGGGTCTTTTCTTGTTGCCGTGGTCTATGGTGATGAGGTAGCACATGACGTTGGCACAACAGGGTCTAGAGGGCATCTACATTGTTGACATGTTTGGACACGTCACCTAGCTCCACCTCCTAGCCACTAGTACTGATTTGATTTTTACGAGCACTGGCACAAATTTTTCCGTGGCGGGCACTTTTTTTGCCCGTCACGGAAAATACTCCGCCACATCCTGCTTTTTTTTTGCGTGACGGGCAATTTTGCCCGCCAAAATTGATTTACCATGGCGGGCGTTTATAACGTGCCCGTCACGCAAAATGCTTCTATTTTCCGATGCGGGCAACTTACAAACGCCCGTCCCGCGAAATATACTAGGCCCAGAGCAAAGCCCAAGTCAGATTTCTACCGGGCCACGTATATATACTCACACTTAGGGTTTCTCTCAGCCGATCCCCTTCTCTCCAGCTCTCTCTCGGCCGATCCCATCTCCCACCGCTCGCATCTCCCACCGCGCGCTCCCACTCCCCGGCGTTGCTCTCATCCACCGGCTTCCTCCTCCTCCCCCTCCCCCCCCCTCCGCTCCCATCCACCGCCCTCCCTCCTCCTCCCGTCCTCCCTCCGATCGGGCGTGAGGGGCCACTAGCGGCGAGGGCGGATCTCGCGGTGGCGGGATCAACGACGGCGGCCTCGGCGTCCACCATGGCGGACGATCTCGCGGCCTCGGTGTCCACCATGGCGGATCTCGCGGGCGGCGGGCTCGGCACGACGAAAGATCTCACGGCGGGCGGCTCGGCGTCCCACCACGGCCGGTGACGGCGACGCGAAGATCCGGCGGCGCTAGGGTTTTCGGGCGGCGGCGGCGGATCATCCTCCCGACGGATCTGGAAGCTTGATGTCGGGCCCGTATGGGCTGGCACCGGGCTTGGGTCTTTTTTAATTCATTTACCGTGACAGGCACAAACGCCCGCCACGGAGCCTCCTGATTAACCGTGACCATTACTAGGTGACGGGCGTGTGTGCCCGCCACCTAAAAAAATAATTTTTGCCCGCCACAAAAAAGCATTCGGTACTAGTGATAGTGCACACAATAGCGTGACATGTGAGTGACGTGGTGCACACCAGAATGGGTCTGTCAACATCAGGGTTCAAGCGGTGCTAGCATCATGCTCTACTCTAGATCCACAGTGCGGCATAAAAATCTGTGGTTTTTCTTTGTCATATGTAATAGGGGGAAGCTAACTGTACACTTGGTAGGGCCTGAGCATTCATGTCCAACTCATTGCGTCCCCGCCCCCCAGGCCGCCGCTAAGGTGTGCTATATTGAACACTTCTCACTTTCTTAATACAGAGACCATAAAAGCTTTTGCGTGATTAAGGAAAAAAATTATGGTCTTCATCATCAACTGGGGACTACATGGACAACCTCTTGCTTCTGCAAAGTGGACCTCGGTGAGCGTGCATCATCCGTGCACCCGCTGAACCTTAGCACACAACAATCAACGGTAGCAGGAGTTTTGGGGGCACAGGGCATTGTTCAAGTGTGAAATTCCATTGCTTCCAAAGGCGAATGATGAAGGTCCCGATGCATCTCAATCCTAGCCGCAGGCACTGCATGACATGGAACAATTGTTCCTTCTATCTAACGCCGCACTCTCCGAATGAGGAACCCTGATCCATGCTCATGTTGCATCCGCACTATACATATAAATATCGAAATATGATTAATTGAAGATGAGTAAATGTTCAGGTAAATATCAAAAAAATTAGAATATTGTTATCATTAGTCAATTGTTCTTTTAGGATATTGTGTTGTAGTGATGTAATATTAGTCTTCTGTGTTGTTATAAATATTATTCGAGTCATTATTAATTACAAAATGTTGATGCATACATTCTTCGCTTTTACAATGTTGTTGAAGCTAACATTCCTTGAGAATATAATAAAATATGCCAAAATACTAAGACAAAATTATCTACACACATATACAAATTGTTGAAACTTGCGGTTCGAACAAGGAGAGGAGTGAGAGGAGATGTTGGTGTTAGTTTTGATTGTGCCTATGAAGGGAGAGGGAGAGAGCCCCCTTCATGCCCATGGCACTCTATATTTGTAAGGAGTGGAGATTTACATGCGACCCCATGGTGGGGGACAGTTTTACAATTTACTCTCAAAAGCTCTATTTGGGCCTCTTCTAGTGGGCTTGGCCCATAGGCAAACGTCAAGTCCCAACAAGTAGCCCCCCATCTACTAGGTTATGGCACATGACCTAGTAGGTGTTTACGCTAGAAGAGGCGCAATAGATCTTGGATCAACACGTGCATGCCTCGCTAAAAACTCCATCCCAAAACCCCAGTGGGAAAAAAGGGCATGGAGAAAAGAGCACATGCACGACTCTCATTTTTGATATGTTCTAAGTCTTCGTGGTTCTAGCTCCAAGTTCCTTCGGCTTTTGGATGACTTCATCGCCAATTTTGAAACCTCCTTCTACTTTCGACACGTAGGTCTTTTGCAATCTTCTCTGGCTTTTTTCGGGGAGGAAGCACTCTCCATCTCCCTTGGGACGGAGGTCTTCTCCAACTCTTCTTCACGCATCTTCTCCATCTCTTCTTTACGGATCTTCTCCAACGCTTCCATGCGCGGAGATCTTCTTAGGCGGAGATCTTCTCGAAGTCTTCTTCTTCGTGTGTCTCCAGCAATTCTTCTCTCTGTGTGGAGATCTTCTCAGGCGTAGATCTTCTTGAACTTTTTGCTCATGAGCACCGGGCAAAAACCTTCACACTTCGGTGTACTCCTCTAGCCCCCTTGGTCGGAGCTTGTGAGTGAATCCTCAGCCACGCTTGGAGTAGTCGATGTAGTCGTGGTAGTGGAAGTAGATGTCGGAGCCAAAGTTGTTGGTGAGCCCATCTTGCAGGTTTGTTGACAGAGGTTCGTGGGCAGTTTTGCCGGTGAAGAAGATGTTGACGAAGCCCCTCTTGCCGGAGTGTTAGCGGAGGTGCCAATGAAGCCCCCATGCCGAAGAGGATGGCGGAGGTGTTGATGAAGCCCCCGTGCGAAGATGTTGGCGGAGGTGTTGATGAAGCCCCTCATGCCGAAGACGTTGGCGGCGGTGTTGATGAAGCCCCCGTGCTGAAGATGTTGGCGAGGTGTTGATGAAGCCCCCGTGCGAAGATGTTGGCGGAGGTGATGATGAAGCCGCCCTTGCCGGGCGGCGTTGGCGGAGGAGATGCCAAGGTTGGCACCATTATCATGAACTAATGGCCGGAGAAGTCGCGTGAAGATGCACCCGAGTTAACCTCCCGCATTTTTTTAGGGACTTCAACTTAGCGCTATAGCTTCGCGTCGAATATCGACTTGCTAACAGTCTTTTGACACTCGAGAAAGACATGCTGGCTTTTCCATTTGCTGCAAAAGATGATTAGTCATTTATATGTGATAAGTGGGGCTAGCGCAAAGGTATTAGCCGCAACCTGGTGCCCGATGCCTTTACTTGAAAGGTCTTTTTCGTGGACTTTTTCCAAAGCATTTGGGAGTTTGCGCGGAGGTATAAGCTTTGGAGGTCGTCCCTAGGTTAGAGTCTCCACGCTCTGGCCTAGGGAGGTCCTCCTATCGGTTTGTTTTGCTTGTCGAGTTACGTGGCTCTTTGGCTAGACACTTTCGACTATTTTTCTTTCTTTCGTAAACCATGAGAATATTAAAAAGGGAGAAAATATTTCATACACCCTACAAAAGCAATTGTTATAGTTGAACAAAAGATAAGCTTTGTATATCAGAAATATTGTTCTCAAAAGAGAAGATCGTAATTTGGGTAGCTAGTGAATGTTGCCATTCAAGGACCTGCATGGTTATAAATATGACTTGAAACAATTAACAGAAAGAAGTATCAACTCCCTGCGGAGGTTAGTTCAGATAAGATCTAGGTTGCTTGCCAAGAACCTGCATGGTTAAGTGTGTGGTTTGTAGTATTGAAAAGCAAAAGTTTGGTTTCCTGTGAAGGTTAGTGCAAGAGTCGTTGTATTGATTCATGCTATAAGAAAAATCAAGCGTCGCGACCTGCAAAAAAACGTGCACATTTTCTGTGTTCGAGGGTTGAGTGTTTGCCAAAGGTTGATTTTGATAGATTAACTAAAGGCTGCTGAGTGATGAAGGTTGCCAATTGATAAAGCCTGTTGATAAACTGAGGCTGCTGAGTTGATGACTAGCGAAGGTTGTTGGAAACCAATGATAAATGAGATCTGCTGACAGATGAGAAAAAAACCAATAATTTGACGGAGGTTGCTGAAAACCAACAATAGATGAATTCTATTGAGAGTGGATGAAGCCCAGTGATTGACTGTGGTTGCTGAGAAACCAACACTGATGAGTTCCACTGACTGATGATGAAGTCTGGTGACTGACGGAGGTTGCTAAGAAACCAACACTGATGAATTCTGCTGAGAGAAGGTAAAGCCTGATAAAAGGTAACATAGGATTGCTGATATATATAGCGAAGGGAATACTGACTGATACAAGTTCAAGAACTAGGTGTGATATGTTACGAATGCTAAGCACATAATGAGAACATCTAGCACATTGATATTTACTAATAGCTTGGCTTGGAAAGATGAAACAAGTGTGTATATATATGTATATATATATATAGGGAGAGTATAGTCTGTAGCTAGCTACAGAATTTAATATTTTGTAGCCAGGCCAACCTGACCGCACCATGGTGCCCATCCGATCCAGCCAGCCATCCCCAAGAGTTACTGTTCCGGCTGCATGCATGCAGGGTCAACACTGCCAGTAATTCCTGTAATTAATGACGCTGGCCAATTATTTTCTTTTTCACGTGCATGCAAGCATATTTTGGTTACTATAAATAGCACGGATTTAGCTGGTATAGTTAGCAGCTATGATTTACGAGAATGGTGATCTTGTTACGACAATTACCAAATATTCTATGTATTTACTGTAACTAGCTAAGTCTGAGCGGTGTGCGGCTGTTTGGCCCGGCGGTGGTGACGCACTTGGCCTTGGAGAGTGGGTGGGGTCGAGTGCCGGGCGTCTTTGAGGTGGGGGCGCCGCCGCGCGCCGGGCGCTGGTCGAGCACGGCGGCGGTTTTTCTGCGGGCGTTGGTCCACGGAGCTAGATCAACGAGCGCGAGGCGGGGGAGATGAGAGCTGGAAGCCCACTGATTCTTACCGGAGTAGGGGCAGCTTTCGGCAGGGGCGGCTTCGATGGGGCACGGGGACGGCTTCGACAGAGGAGGCTTCGGATCTGGCGGGTGGTGTGGTAGGGGGGACGGCTTCAATGGCAATTGTCCGGGCGGAAGGGTGAAGCAGAGCGCGTCGTGGAGCGAGGGGTGGGCGAGACAACGAGCACCGAAACCGCAGGGTGCGGAAGGAAGCATGTGGGTGGCGGTTTTGGTGTCCGGGGTGCGGAAGGGAGTGCGTGCGGAATTTTGCCAGCGGACGGATTAGTGGGGCAGACGGATTAGGCGTCTGATGATCACGATAACGTTTGAGTCTTGTTAGTAGTAAGATTTGAATACCCTAAATATTCATAGAATATATAAGTTTGACCATTTTTAAAAAATGAAATAATTATTTTTTTAGAAAAAATAGCATGTCATTTGCTATTATCGTGCTTGTTAGCCCCCACTAGGGGAGTTCTCTGGGTTCTGATTGGCCAGCTTAATTGGTAACTGCAATCTAGATTAAAGAAAGTGCATCATCAATTAGTTAAGAGGTCGCAAAAAGAAAATCAATTAGTTAAGAGAAACGCATACCACCATCTCCACGCCGTCCTCCACTGCTGCCTCCACTATTGCCTCCCGCTCTTCGGCTCCCCGCCTCCACCACTGGCCGAAACTGACACCCAGGCCTGGATGGAGGGTTTCCTCCGTGTCGCCCCAATTGTCTTTGCCGCTTCCCCTTCGGCCCTTCATCTGCCTACGGGGTAGGTGTTGTTCTATTTAAAGCGCTCCTGCTACAGCGGCGGCACAAGGGGTCCTGGCGCGCGGGGTAAGCTATGGCGGCGGCGTCCTTCCAGGCGCACGCGGGGCGTCTGCAGAGGCGGCGCGAGGGTCCAGGCACGCGCAGGGCGAGCTGCAGCTGCGGCGCGCCGTCCAGATGTGCGCGTGGCGACCAGTTGCGGCGGCGCGGCCAGGCACGGTCGCAGCCTCGCAGGTCGCGGCCCTCCGACGATCTAGAGGTGGAAGGACCCATATGTGAATAGAAACCTTTTACGTGTTCACTTTGCATAAATGCTAGACACATATATTTATGTATATATGCTTGATTAATTTATGAAAAGTTTTGTGTTCACTTTGCAAAGTTGTCCTGCGCATGTATTTCGGTCCAAGTATGTCGGCGTCATACTGCTTTCCTCTGTATACGTCGCATGAACAATTGCTCCTCTCATTCATCATGATGCATGGTCTGCTAACGTGTTTCTGAAATAAGTAAATAATAAGAACAACACTCCTGTTCTAAGATTTGTGCATGAATAATATGATGGGTGTCGATCTCCAGCTGTAACGTAGGTCAGATCCCAAAGCATGGCCGGATCCCGTCAGACTTCCAAAGCTATATTCCGGTGTAGGTTTGGAAACATTGTGGGCAGTGATATCATAGCAAGCTTTTAATTTTTGAGCTAACTGGACGTATTTGCCAGATGATCTCTAAAACAACTATAGCAGGGGCTAAATGGGGCTATAATCTGTTATATAGCAACAACTATAGCTAGGAGATTTAAAACCTTGATCATAAGAGGCACTATCGATTTAAAGCATAACCCAAATATGATATCATGAGTATCACTCTTAGGTTAAAACATAACTCGGAGAAACACTTATGATGTCACTGCCGGTTTAGGCTTTTAATCCAACTATGACACTCGTGATATCACTATCGGAAACAATAACTAACGGTTCTACCACAACTGGTAATGTGATGCCTGTTCTGGCATCCTCTGCCAAGACAAATGAAAATAATCTACGTACTTACCTCCCTCAGCTAATGATTTCGTATAGTTCAATGTGATGCCTGTTCTGGCATCCTCTGCCAAGACAAATGAAAATAATCTACGTACTTACCTCCCTCAGCTAATGATTTCGTATAGTTCAATTATGTATGGTATTTGTTTTCTGTTGCACAACCTGTAAATTCGCGTGCCCATTTGTGCCTGTGGTATTTCCTCAAAAGCAAATCCATCTATATTTCTTAGTGGTTTACATCCTAATATATTTGTATTTCCTCTTGACTACCCGCGGCAACGCGCGGGGAATTCTCCTAGTATCAAGAGTTTTAGACTTCCGTAGGTACCCCTTGCTTCTTATGTTGGGTTTTTAAACATATTTGGAATAATATCAAAAAGTTATTGTTGACCTATGGTATACTACTTAACAAGTTTAGAGGGTCATAAATGTATTTCAAAGTTTAGGGGCCTATGTGTACCACTTAACATATTTAAGGGGTTAAAATGCATTTTTCAAAGTTCAGAGACACACGTTTATAAGTTCGAGGGCCTCTGCATTTTAACTCATATATCAAGTTACTGTATCTCTTGATATATGTATGTTCCTCATTTGCACACAGAGCACATCACCCCCTGCTAATATCACATAGTAGAAAGATCGAATATATGGAACCATCGCTAGGGGATGGTTGCAGGGTGTCGAGAATAGGAGGCAACAGGAGCTATGACCTCTGCGCACTATTTGCTAGCAGAGTACCAACAAACACGAGAGTAGGTGTCAGCAGGCTTTGATGTATGTATATGTTAGTTTTTTGGATTCCATCCACCACAAGTCAGTGGATATTGAGGACGATGAAGCAGTTGGCACAGCTCAAGCCCGGGCTCTACACTAACATATGCTAGCACCTATGTGCTGCTGGCTGCTGCTGTTTGAATCGTGCTGCGTGAGAGAGACTGATGCGATGCACTGCAGTTAGCACGTATAAGTTCAAGTGTGATCAGGACGAGTTTAGCTGTTTTCCCATCTAGAATTATGAATTATTGTCACGTCCATATTTGTTATTTCACGTATGTATAAATCACATGTACTTCCCTGTTTATTAATAAACAGGCCACACAATAGAAGGTTGTGCAGAACCTTCTGGGACATTATTCTGGCGGATCAGTGGATTTAGACTATCAGCATGCTTATATGCTGAGTGCGCTTATATGTATATTGACAATTCACAATGGTATATATATATGTTCTACCAAATTTTGGATGGTTTATACACTTTCACTTGTCAAAATTTTTAGGTTTAGCTAACATTTAGCTGAATTTTTAAACCAAATGTTTGATTCAGAGACATGAAATAGAAAATAATTTCAAACCAAATGTCACAGATTAAGTAGTCCACAAAACACAAGCTTTGGTCTATTTCGTCAACATGCTAAATGCAATGCTTTATAAATAACAATAATAGAAAGGTATCAGTCCGGTACAATCATGATGACCGGTTCGCATCTTTGTTAATTTGACCTGTTTGTAGCAATGTGACTGGGGTCCCTCGATTATTTCCAGAAATATGCCTAATTTGAATATATGCTGATTATTATTTGTTTTTTTTTTTTTTTCAAAATAACCAAAACAGTCACGTACTATATCACGGTTACATTTTTAGTTATTTCATTATTTCCAGCTTCAGGCAGTATCAAGAGAAGATGCATCAGAAAATCGCAAGTGAGGATTTAACTTTCAACAGGGAACTATTGCACTACCACGATTCTTGGTGCAAATGCAAGATGTTCAATGTCCCGTTGCAGCTAAAACATACAGGTTCTCTGCAAGGAGGAATCTGTTCATGTTCTCAGCATGGACAGAACGGACTTAAATTAGGATTCTTGTTGGTCTGTCATACTTAATGAAAGGGGTTTTCCAGAACAAATTCATATACTACATCTGCTTTTATAAGTTCGATTCAGTTTTCATAGGACTAAATGTATGCTGGAAGTTTTTTTTTCTGCAAGTGCAAGACAAGTTGCGATGTCCAATGTGCATATAATTTCCAATAATACTTTTATATGACTCTGTGTGTCCCTGTTGCTTGATCGATCTGCAGGGGAGACGACAGAAAGGCACGGGTATAGTAGATTATTTCAGTTTCTATGCAACTAACATTTGTTTTCCTCAATTTGTGCTTCAACAAATTGAACTGTAATATCTAAAAATGTTTCTTCCCTAAATTTAGGTTTCATCAAATTGAACTTTCATATGTAAAAAACTAGAGGACATTAATTTAGAGTCCAATATTCCTAGATATTTCCAATTTACTATAAGCAAGATAAGCAATCTTGGA
This sequence comes from Hyparrhenia diplandra, assembly GCA_015847255.1. NCBI lineage: Eukaryota > Viridiplantae > Streptophyta > Magnoliopsida > Poales > Poaceae > Hyparrhenia > Hyparrhenia diplandra. The sequence continues at coordinate 507,107 of JADLZK010009435.1, read as the reverse complement.
TGATTACCTACCATTATCTATTTTATTAAAGAAATGAAGTATCACTTCTACACTCCGGCAGTCAGAGAATATATATGTCACATCAATAAACACTATTCATTCGTGTCTTCAGGTTATAAAAAGTTCAACAACATTCACTAGCCGAGCTAATAGTTAGTATGATATAAGTACCACACAATGAGAGGCGACATTTAGTTTTAGGGAGTCAATCGTTCATCTTCACAAACTTGTTGCCTCAAATGACACGACTCAATATAATACAGCATAGGCTTGAAGGCACCCAGAAGTTCAGTGTCCATGCTTCAAATAGTTTTGTGAAGAATGCACTGAGTGTTGCTGGAGTCACTGAAGGGTGTGTGGTCCATAAACATAGTAATAGGGTGCTAATGCAAACTCGGCGCTCTGGCAAGTTAAAATGTTGAAAGCCCTTTGACTTGAATGGCAAGCGAAACTAGTGTTTGGCTAGTTCCTCCAGCTTGTCCGGTGCTGTAAGCAGTTTCTGTTCAGTAATATATGTTAGGGAAATGTGTGCAACATGGAAAGTCAGGGAAGTATAGAAGAAACTGACACCTGGGGTCTTCTTGGGCACAGAGATGCAAGGGCGTGGAATGTCAATAGCAAGGATCGTCAGGGCACGGATATGCGGGAGCTGCTGGTGGGAGGATCAGATTCAGCAAGAGGCACTTGTTTCTTGATGTATCAACTAACAGTGCCTCTGAGAAGTAAAAATACTATTTTTATCAGCTTTATAGAGCTAATTCTTGATGAAATAATAATTCGTGATTAGTTGCAAATATTTTGAAGATTGATTTATAGGAAATGTGTGGGAAAAATCTGACCTAGCTGAATTAGATAATTTTTCATGACAAACCACTAATTATAACTACTGAAAGTGCACCAAGGGATTGCACGGTCACAGACCAGCGGTCTCACAGATATGATTAGTTTTTTCTTCTCAAACACATGATCATGATTAGTATAGCATGATCAATGTATCACTCATTGATGGAAGGAAATAAATAAAACAATCACCAGGGGTCGTATTACATGGATGCATCCTATAAGCATTGTATTGAAGTCTAAAAATTATGAAGGACTAATTAGTTCATCACCCATTGAAATGCTGCTTTAAAAGCCTAAAGCAAAACACAAATTTGAAAGAGCCTTGGACAAGCACAAATTGATGAATTTTATCCAACCTGAAGTTGCCCTGCACTTGGAGAATAAAGAAGGGAAATATTATATTATTAATTACCTAAGCCAGATCACAATCTCTCTTACAATCTATCATCCTCTGGCCACTTGATGGGGACGTGATGCCCGATCTTCTGTCAAGTTATGATAGCTATCATTTTGGTGGAACTCGACACACCGATCCGCTTCGGATCGAAAAAGACCCGAACCCTGCAACCTTAGCACCGACGTTCCTCAGGGTTATCAACCGTGTCTCCAACCGGTCGACCTCACCAAGAAGGCTAATCCTTGCCTGCGAAAACGAAGAACACAAGCAAGAACTCGAAAGAACGTAGCTCTGAATTTTGGGACAAACTACAGATGAATGATTAAGCACACGAGTTGGGGTTTCATAAACCGATGAACGGCGATCGTCAATGGACAGAATTAATCTAAAAAACCCAAACCCTAACTTGGGTGATGGCTACTGATATATAGAGTTTAGGGGCGTGCAAGACCCCCTGGACGCGCCCCTATTGGGCTCCAACACGATACATGGCCCAAAGACCGAAATAGGGTGGCGCAGCACCAAAACAGATTTTGGACGCCATAGTTTTTCGATGATTCCCGTGGACTCCTGACGAATTTGGACCTGATACTGGTGCCATTGGAAGCATCTTGAAATTGTCTTTCCAATGATACTGACCCTAGACTCGAAACCAACTTGAACTCGAATCGGTTTGGGCCTCCATCTTGACTCCAACGCCGTGGCTGCTCCTCCACGCCTCCAAGTCGTTCTCCAAGTCCTTGCTGGTCCTCTCCTTGACTCCTAAGCATAACAAAGTCATTAAGTAGCAATTTATTCTCAAGTTCATCAAAAGAATTGCTTAGGAATGAGCTCACCTGTAAATTTAGTTGTCGTGCGCGAGCTCTTGTGATTAGACCGTGAATGTTTAGCGGGATCATCTTGTTCATCCGAAGAAGTGATGTCCTCATCACCACTCTAATCTCTTTCGTGGTACTTAATGATCCTGTAGTGCTTGCTTCCAGTGGAGAGGATGGAAATAGGCAGTGGGAGATCTGAACACAACATTCTCATCTCCAAAGAAAAGATCTGAACAGTAATTCACAGAACTTAAAGCCGTTGATGGGAACGCCACGGTTTGCTGGTCACTATATATTGGTCAAGTCTGAGGGATAGAGGTGCTGATGGCAGAAACGACACCGTCAGGGAAGACTTAGGGATTTGGGGAAATTCCAAGAGGAATAGAATGGAGGCCAGAGGGGAACCGGTGGTGGCTGTGCAGGGAGCAGTTGGCGAGCCCGTCATGGAAAGCGGGGCGGGGCTGAGCGGTGTGAGGCTGTTTGGCCCAGCGGTGGTGACGACCTTGGCCTTGGAGAGCGGGTGAGGTCGAGTGCCGGGCGTCCTTGAGGTGGGGGCGCCCGGTGCGGCGCTGGTCGAGCACGGGGCGGTTTTTCTGCGGGCGCCGGTCCATGGAGCTAGGTCAACGAGCGCGAGGCGGAAGATGAGGAGCCGGAAGCCCACCGATGCTTACCGGAGTAGGGGCAGCTTTCGACGGGGGCGGCTTCGATGGAGGAGGCTTTGGATCCGGTGGGTGGTGCAGTAGGGGGACGGCTTCAATGGCGGTTGTCCGGGCGGACGGGTGAAGCGGAGCGGAGCGGAGCGCGCCGCGGGAGAGAGGGGCGGGCGCGACAGCGAGCACTGAAACCGTAGGGTGCGGAAGGAAGCATGTGGGGCGGCGGTTTTGGTGTCCGTGGGTGCGGAAGGGAGTGCATACGGAATTTAGCCAGCGGACAGATTAGTGGGGGCGGACGGATTAGGCGCCCGATGATGATAACATTTGAGGCTTTTAAGTAGTATAAGATTTGAATATCCTAAATATTCATAGAATATATAAGTTTGACCATTTTTTTAAAAATGAAATAATTATTTTTTTAAAAAAATAGCATAGCATTTTTGCTATTATCATGCTTGTTATTCACTCTACGAACCAAACAAGTATCAAGAGTTTTAGAGTTCTGTAGGTACCCCTTGCTTCTTATGTTGGGTTTTTAAACATGTTTGGAATAATATCAAAAAGTTATTGTTCAGGGACCTATGGTATACTACTTAACAAGTTTAGAGGGTCATAAATGTATTTCAAAGTTTAGGGGCCTAGGTGTACCACTTAACATGTTTAAGGGGTTAAAATGCATTTTTCAAAGTTGAGAGACACACGTTTTTATAAGTTTGAGGGCCTCTCCATTTAACTCATATATCAAGTTACGGTCTCTCTTGATATATATGTTCCTCATGTGCACATAGAGCACATCACCCCTGCTAATATCACATAGTAGAAAGATTGAATATATGGAACCATCGCTAGGGGATGGTTGCAGGGTGTCGAGAATAGGAGGCAACAGGAGCTATGACCTCTGCGCACTATTTGGTAGCAGAGTACCAACAAACATGAGAGTAGGTGTCAGCAGGCTTTGATGTACGTATATGTTAGTTTTTGGATTCCATCCACCACAAGTCAGTGGATATTGAGGACGATGAAGCAGTGGGCACAGCTCAAGCCCGGGCTCTGGACTAACATATGCTAGTACCTATGTGCAGCTGGCTGCTGCTGTTTGAATCGTGCTGCGTGAGAGAGATTGATGCGATGCACTGCAGCACGTATAAGTTTAAGTGTGATCAGGACGAGTTTAGCTGTTTTCCCATCTAGAATTATTGTCACGTCCCTATTTGTTATTTCACGTATGTATAAATCACATGTACTTCCCTGTTTATTAATAAACAGGCCACCAGGCCACACAATAGAAGGTTGTGCAGAACCTTCTGGGACATTATTCTGGCAGATCAGTGGATTTAGACTATCCACGATAATACGATCAGCATGCTTATATGCCGAGTGCGCTTATATGTATATTGACAATTCACAATGGTATATATATATCTGTTCTTTCAAATTTTGGATTGTTTATACAGTTTCACTTGTCAAAATTTTTTAGGTTTAGCTAACATTTAGCTGAATTTTTTAAACCAAATGTTTGATTCAGAGACATGAAATAGAAAATAATTTCAAACCAAATGTCACAGATTAAGTCCGCAAAACACAAGCTCAGGATAGTATCCCTCGATTATTTCCAGAAATATGCCTAATTTGAATGCTGATTATTATTTGTTTTTTTTAAATAACCAAAACAGTCACGTACTATATCACGGTTACATTTTTAGTTATTTCATTATTTACAGCTAAAACATACAGGTTCTCTGCAAGGAGGAATCTGTTCTCTCAATCCTACAGGCTTCCTGTTCATGTTCTCAGCATGGACAGAACATGAACTCCATCAGTAACCTGGAACGGACTTAAATCAGGATTCTTGTTGGTCTGTCATACTTACTGAAAGGGGTTTTCAGAACAAATTCATATACTACATCTGCTTTTATAAGTTCGATTCAGTTTTCATAGGACTAAATGTATGCTGGAAGTTTTTTCTGCAAGTGCAAGATAAGTTGCGATGTCCCATGTGCATATAATTTCCAATAATATTTTTATATGACTCTGCGTGTCCCTGTTGCTTGATCGATCTGCAGGGAAGACGACAGAAAGGCACGGGTTATAGTAGATTATTTCAGTTTCTATGCAAACTAACATTTGTTTCCCTCAATTTGTGTGCTTCAACAAATTGAACTGTAATGTCTAAAAATGTTTCTTCCCTAAATTTATGTTTATTCCTCAAAAAAAAAATTATGTTTCAACAACTCAAACTGTCATATGTAAAAAAAAAAAAAAAAAAAAAAAACTAGAGGATATTAATTTAGAGTCCAATATTCCTAGATATTTCCATTTTACTATAAACAAGATAAGCAATCTTGGATGATTACCTACCATTACCTATTTTATCTGTACTACAAAAAGCCTCAAAACCAATCGTCCGACAGGCGAGCGAAAACCGCCGCCGCCCCGCCCGCCCGCCCGGCTAATCCCCCGCCCCAAACGAGCAATCGTCGACCCGGGCGTGCGAAACCCTCCCCTCGCTCCCAAACCCGCCCGGTGGTCTCACACACGCCTCTCGCCGCGGAGTCGCCCCCACGGTCCCACCCCCACCTGTGCACCCATGCCCGCCCTCGGGTTCCCACGCCAGCTCCCCCACGCACCCTCCTCCGCCGCCGCGCTGCCATCACCTCGCGCCCCCCAGCTCATCCCAGATCCAGATCAACCGTGTCCCCCACCAATGGCCACCCGCGCCGCCGCGGCCCTTCATGGTCATGTTGCGGCTCCGGCGGCCGGCCAGGACGATGGCTCCAGCGCCGGGCGCGGCTAGAAGCACGGCAAGGCGACCCTAGCGGCGGCGCAGCCAGATGCGCAAGCACCGTGGGCGGAAGGAAGGCGAGAATGCGGGTAGCCCGGCATGAAAGTGGCGCAATAGGCTGCCCGGCGCTTCGCAACCATCCATGCGCATCTCTCTCTCCCTATCTCCCGATGTGGTAGCGCAGGGGGCCGCGACGACGGCCATGCGGGCGAGTCGGCCAGGTTTTGAGCACCACGACGCCGCGCGCCCAGGAGCTGTAGCCCCCGCTGGCCGTGGAGGAGCCACCGCCAGTGTCGAGCGGGCGCAGTCACGGGGCGACACGGTGGGGGATGGAGTGTAGCGCGACGAGCATGCCGCTGGCGAAAGGAAGAGGATGTCCTTGATGCGAAATCGCCGTGAGTTTTATTTTTGGCACACGCTGTGGTTCCTGGACGAGATCTGTGGCTAGGGCTGCAACAATCCTGCCTGAATTCTAGCTTTTAGGAGAGGTAGTTTAAGTGTTGCGGTTTCTCAAATCTTGTAGATCCTATTGCCTGAATTCCTTTTTGGCTTCTCTGCTATGCTGGAACCAGGAAATATTCAAGGGGTCCGACAGCAATAGAGCCACATGTATACTTCAGAAAATATAGTGACTAGGTGCATCTGACACCAATGTTTAATGGATTTTCATGGTTTAACATGCATCCAGCCATGACTCTGAGAGTGTAATTATCTTAATATATGCCAAATAATAGTTAATATATGCCAAATTAGACACCTGATGGGCCTATGAGGCTTTCGTCAAGTCTGAAATTATCATGTGATAGCTAAACAAAGGTTGGTTTTATTTTTTTTATTCGACATATCTTTACATTAAAATAATCAGAATTGTTTGGCAGTGCTTATGAGTTTTTAACATTATGATTTATGATTTCAGGTGTATGTGTGGGTTAATGACAACACAGTTTGGAATGTAAGATTAGTTTGCTTCCTGTCCTATTCATGTGAAAATTTGATTTGGCAATTGTCAATGCTTATGAGTTTTTTTCTCACTGATTAAGACATGCAATTTGGTTTTCTGTCCTATTCAAGAAGCATCTGATGCAGTCATTGCGTGATGACAGTTCATCAGTATGCTCATTTATTTACGCTCCTAATTTTTTGCTGGATCCATCTCATGCAGCCACAGGAAACAGTTGACATTACAACATGTGATCAATCAGTAGCATCAAAAGCGCCGTCCAGTGGAGGTTAGATGTACATGAAAATCTCTCATTTCTATCAACTAACCACCAAAAGAATCCAATATTGATCCATAACTATTATTTTGTTTTGATGCTGAAGATGGTGGATCTGTCAACCACCCTACAAAAAATTTTATTAGTGAATCTTTGGATTCTGGAAGCACAAACAGAGATGGTATTGTTAGCTTATCATTTATTATTCATCTTGATACCCATAAGGATGTCAACATAAGTTTCAGCCGTTTGATCTGTTGAAAATCTATTAGGTACTGCAACAAGACCCCTGATGTATTGTCTCCGATGCATGGTTAGCTATAGCATGGTTGTGTTGTCTCCGATGTATTCAAATAGCATGGTTGTGTTGTTCCGATGTATTCAAATAGCATGGTTCTGCTGCCTCCAATCTCTTTGTGCAACTCTATATATTTATAACAATTCATTTGGTGATGACATGGTCAATGTGGAACCTAATTGTTACTAATCATATTTTTCTCGTTGGCCTTGTGAACCACCTTATTTGTGCACCTTTCTATTGGAAATATGATTTGAGAATACAAGAGCACCGATTCATTAACTTCGTTCTGCAGATCAGTGTGTTGTGTATGTTTATGGCAATGCATCTTAGATTGCCTCATACAAATACATTGTGTGTGTTAGAGAATGTATGGGTTTGTGTGGACTTTAAAAACCCGTAGCAACGCACGGGCACTCACCTAGTAAAAGAAATGAAGTATCGCTTCTACACTCCAGCAGTCAGAGAATATATATGTCAGATCACTGAACACTATTCATTCGTGTCTTCAGGTAATAAAAAGTACAACAACATTCACTAGCCGACTAATAGTTAGTATGATATAAATACCACACAATGGGAGGCGACATTTAGTTTTAGGTAGTCAATCGTTCATCTTCACAAACTTGTTGCCTCAAATGACACGACTCAATATAATACAGCATAGGCTTGGAAGGCACCCAGAAGTTCAGTGTCCATGCTTCAAATAGTTTTGTGAAGAATGCACTGAGTGTTGCTGGAGTCACTGAAGGGTGTGTGGTCCATATACATAGTAATAGGGTGCTAATGCAAACTCGGCGCTCTGGCAAGTTAAAATGTTGAAAGCCCTTTGACTTGAATGGCAAGCGAAACTAGTGTTTGGCTAGTTCCTCCAGCTTGTCCGGTGCTGTAAGCAGTTTCTGTTCAGTAATATATGTTAGGAAATGTGTGCAACATGGAAAGTCAGGGAAGTATAGAAGAAACTGACACCTGGGGTCTTCTTGGGCACAGAGATGCAAGGGCGTGGAATGTCAATAGCAAGGATCGTCAGGGCACGGATATGTGGGAGCTGCTGGTGGGAGGATCAGATTCAGCAAGAGGCACTTGTTTCTTGATGTATCAACTAACAGAGCCTCTGAGAAGTAAAAATACTATTTTTATCAGCTTTATAGAGCTAATTCTTGATGAAATAATCACTCGTGATTAGTTGGCATTCAAATATTGTGAAGATTGATTTATAGGAAATGTGTCGGAAAACCTGACCAAGCTGAATTAGATAATTTTTCAAGATAAACCACTAATTATAAGTTAAGTCGTATCAAATTTTAGTACATTCATTGGGCACCTGTTCTTGTTGTATTTTAATATCTGTTACTATTTCTTAATGGGGTCAGAAAGCATTTGCTTATATTGACAAGTGGTAAAAGGCATCATCCTATTTTGAAATCTTAAATTAGGCTATTAAAATTTCGTGGAGGCGGAAACTCCGCTTCTTCGGTTGGCCAATGCAGCAACAAGCATCCAATGGAAGTAGCCTCCATCTTCTTTCTTGGCCAATGTTGCAACATGGCCCCAACAAGGGCAGTCTCCATCTTCTCATTGGACAATGCCACAACAGGGCCCCAAGGGATGATTTCACAACACTCCTTGGACTAGGCATGCCGTTCAACTGCTCCCAAGGGTGTCATATGCCAATCATGGTTTGGTTTTCTTTTTCTTTCCCGTGTTTTTTTTTACGTTATATGCTAAAGATGCAGCAGGAGCACCTGTAACCCGGAGGTGCCCTTCATTGCGCAAGCCGCCTGCTCAGCGACTTGGTAGCATGATGCAAGCATGACTCAACTACATTGACTATAAGATTAGATTAGAATTGACTATAAGAGCCTCTTCAAGACTTCATGAACTCTGGCACAAGGATCTGGTAAACCATGGGTGCATTCTGAATTATCCGTTGTATGACATCATGAACTCGAGCACTGTATAACCAGTCCAGCAATGTCAGCGTCATCCACCACATTGCAAATAAATGTCTAGTATTGGCTAGACGCATGCCGGGATCCTTGTAAACATTACATATTCATGTCCGTCTCAGAAACTACAAAACAAAATTAGAAGTTCATGGTCGCACTGCTCATTCGTGTTTCGATCATCTAATTTTTCCATTGTACCTAGCACTTACAAGCCTTTGCTCTAGTACCCATTTTATTTTAAGTGACGGGCAGAATTGGTTTCCCGTGGCGGGCTGAGACGCCCGCCTCCCCGGCAAGGTCATGGTTAATCCCAGAATAACCGTGGCGGGCTCCTTTGGCCCATCATGCAAAATAGAGGTGCACCGTGGCGTGTGAATTGCAATGCCCGTCACAGTAAAGATTTTCTAAAAAATTAAAAAAATAGAAGAAACCCCGGACAGGCCCGCCGAGCCCATCTACAGGCCCGCCGAGCCCATCTAGGGTTGCAGCGCTACGGAGCCCGATCCTGCCGATCCTGCCGATCCATCTCCTGATCCGCCGCCGCCGAAGGTGCGCCACCGCCCGAATCCCGTCGTTCCATCGCCGGATCCGTCGGAAGGAGGCGCGCCGCCGGATCCCGCTCATTCCATCGCCAAATCCACCGGAAGGAGGAGCGCCGACGCCCGATCGACCTGCCGAAGGGGGAGTGAGTCGGAGATGTGTGGAGGAGAGGGAGATGGAGAGAGTGGAAGCCCGAGATAACGATCCCCGCCGCCCCGACCTCAACGCCCACCACCTCCGAGCGCACCGCCGCCGCCACCGGGAGAGCGCCGGCACGCCGCCGGGCGCCGTGGATCGCGGCCTTGCTTCTAGGCGCTGGGCATGGACCGCTGGCTGCCATAGACCGCCACCGCCGTGAGAGACCGAGAGGGAAGCCGTGCGTGCTGCCCTCGCGAGGAAGAGGAAGGGGAGCCAAGGGGGAGAGGAAGGAGGCGGGGGTAGGGCCTACTGGGAAGGGGAGCCGAGGGGGAGGCGACGTAGGGCCGCCATGCATGGACCGCCGGGCGCGAGAGACCGAGATGAAGGGAAAAGACTCAAAGGCTCGATCGGCTCATGGTGGCTAAAGAAGAAGAGATGGATTGGAATTGGCTTCTTAGGTTTTCATCTTCTTTATATACTAGGTGCTTGATATGGGCTGGCTGGACTCCAAATTGGCCCTGTAATTTAGGTGGCGGGGCTTCAAAGGAGCCCGCCACGGAAAATTGATTTACTGTGGCGGGCACGTTAGGATGCCCACCACGGTTAATACCTAGTTACCGTGGCAGGCATTTTTATGTTGCCCGCCACAGAAAATTGATTTTGTGTGGTGGGCACACGCAAAAATAAAACTGTAAGTGGCGGCTGCATTAATCGTGGACGGGCAAAATATGTGCCCGCCAGGGTTAATATTTTGGGGTAGTGTTGCTTGCAAGCCCCACGTTGCACTTTTTTATTAGCAGCTATCACACCTCAAAAGTCAATGTTAGCTCAAGGCTGTTTATTATAGTAACATGCCTCCTGGTCTAGTTCAAACGTGGCCACAATTAGTAAATTGAGTTGTCAGCATACATGTGCGTGTAAGCTGATGGGAGCAAATGACTCACATGTTGGAGCTTTCTCTTTTTGCAGGGGTATTCACATTCTTGATGTCATATTGGGAGTCATTTCTTTTGAGTTATAAAAGCGGCAACACATTTTTTGCAAAATCATAGTATGTTAGCCGACATGCTTGTAGGACCTGTATATATACACTTGCTTACTGGTAGTAGAATAATGTTTGTTTTCCAATAAAGGCAGTTAAAATCATAGATGTGGGATCCACACGCATACACATGATTTCATTAGGATTGATATAAGAGCATCTTCAAGACTTCTCAATGCTTAAGCGTGAAAAATACGCGGACTCGCAAGGGTATAGAAAAAATACTTTACTGGACCTTCTGCTCCTTCCGGCTGTGGCCAGCCACAACCGTATGCTGGCCCTGGTAGAGTGCCGTGCCTGGGCCAGCCGCCGGCCGGCTTGGGGCACCAATTGTCTAGCTGCGATTTGCCATCTAGGGCTTGTAGTGACTGCGGCATTGGAGAACGGAGGCCGTCACACAGATGCCGTGGCACACGCGATGCCACACATTTTTATATTTCTAGTAATAGTGTTTGATTTTTTGTAAAGAAACCCTTGTTTATCTGTGGTCTAAAGTATCATTGGAGAGGCTCCTATTCCTCAATAAAAGGAAAAGGTCGGAATTTAACCCTCAAGGTATTGTTGAGTCCAATAAAATATATATACTTGATACCACTTTTGAAAACGAATATCCATGAATTTTCAAGGTTACGTACCCATTATAACTAAACACAATGTCACAACTGACCACAAACAAAAAGAGTTTGTGTTACTTACATACACATGCTTCAGAATAAATCAAAGCTGGAATGAATTTACATATAGATAGATATCTGTTCTGTGAATGTTAAATCGAAGGTATCTGTAATGAAAAAAACATCTAAAATCTTTTCATTTCACAATGAATTAAAGCTATCGCTGGATTGTTTTTTCATATGAACTCATATGGCTGCTCAAAGCCCCAAACAGTCTTACAGATCTAGCTGCATACATTTACTCCTCCAGATACCAGGATTACTGTCCATGATGTTGAATGTGGATGATATTTTTTGGGGAAACTAAAGGGCCGGGCCGCAGCCCATACAGAAATTTATTAAAAAAAGGAAGCACTAAGTATATGATCGCTGCCAACCCATTAAACCTGCTTTAATTGGCAACAGAACAGGCTATACCATCGTCCACACGATGTATTCCCTCAAGGTCTGCAGGAGTCCCTCTGCCACAGCAAGCCCAGCTTACTTTTTCTTTGAAATGATCAGCAATGGAGTCCTCTACCTATTTTTTTTTGTATTTTCAATTAAATGAAAGAATGTACAAAGACAAAAGTTACAAAGCCTCTAGGCTCAAAAGAAAGAACAAAAAAAGTTATATAATCGACTCTCTCCAGGCACTAATGGTAGCACTCTTCGAAGGCTTGGCTTTGATGCACACCAATCCAATCTCAATTTTGAAGGTTCTTTTCCAATCAGCAAGACTATTTCTTCCATTGACAAAGATGACAGAGTTTCCGATTTTCCACATAGACCAGCAAGCTGAGATTTAAATTTCTCTTAATATGTTGCTGTTGATCATGTCTAATGGGGGCAGGTTCAGGTTCCACTGGATAGATATGGAATTCCAGCATGCACTACTGAAGGAACAGTCAAAAATAGATGAAAACAGGATTCCTCGATTCCTTGGTTGCAAAGAACACAAGTGTTGTCACCCAGGACTCTGTTTTTCCTTCTCGACAAGTTTCTAGTCTTTAGCCTGTCCCTGAAGAGTAGCCAGAAGAAGAACTTCTTGTTCCCTGTATTACTTGAACTCCATAGCTATTTGAACAAGGGAGAGGCTGGTCTGTCATCTTACTGATGATGAGTTACGTGGGCGTGGGCTTGTTTGGCATTAGTTCTTCCAACTGTTCATGATCCTGCTAGTACAGTCTCTCAGCAACCGCAAGTCCAATTTCATGATGCACCCCAATCCAACTTTTGACTTCTGTGAAGAACTTGTGACCCTTTGAATATTGAATGTGGAACAGACGAAATAAGAAATAGAAATTCCAGTTGGTGGTGTTGTGTATATATTGTCTCCATCTATATCTTTGTCTGTTTATATATATACAACTGGCTTAAAGGATATACGAGCTAGTACACTGCACCTTCCTTCACATTAGGCCACCATTGCACATTTCCATTACAATATCCACAAACAACAGTGCATGACTCTCCCTATATTCGCATGGATATACGTGTAGAGCATTTGTTTAACTACTTATATATGTATCGTCCTAAAAAATGTCATTGATAAAAGGACAAAAATATGGTAAAAAATATAAGATAAAGAATCAGCCATATGTAGCTTCATTCCTATTTCTGAGGCATGGAAAAACTTGCCCTGTAAGTAGCACAAAATGACATAGTCCAAAAGACAAAAATGCTAGCACATCTCATATCATCTTGTTTTAGCAGTATGTGGCACAAGTAGATACACATTTAGACAACTGGTTTTAGCTGAAATAGAACGAGGATGTTTGTATTGGGGCATCGGAGAATATTGATACTAACATATCATACCAGCTGAGAGATAGTCGATGTCCAGATGCATCTCAATCCTACGGTTTACCATAACTTCTAATATGACTAAGCAATTTTTCTCAGTGTCGTATGAGAGACACAAGCGTTATTATAACAATGTTAGCCGGGCATGCGTGTAAGACCTGTATATATCATCACTTGTATATGACTAGGCAATTTTTCTCAGTGTCGAATTTTTTTGAACTCTTGAAGTTGGTCTAAAATACTATTGGAAAAAGCTACAACTCCTAAATAAAAGGAAAAGGTCGGAATTCAGCCCTCGAGTTTTTGTTGAGTCAGATAAAATAAATATGTCTACTCAAAGTCTCAAACCACTTTTGAAAATAACTATTTATTAATTTTCATGTTTATCTATTATGACTACTAAACACAATGTCACGACTGAAAAAAAAAAACAGTGTGCGGCCATTGTCCACGTGTCGCGGTACCCGAAGCTCTGCTGGAGACTGCCACAGCAAGCCCAATTTTCCTGACGCATTTCAATCTTACTTTGGTCAATACCCAGATGCATCAATGACCAGATTTCCTGACGCATCCCAATCTTGAAGGATTAACTAGCAATTAAAGTCAGTATGAAAAAAGAACATGAACACGGATTATTACCTAATGCATCGATGACCCAGATGCATATTGCACTGAGCACTTGTCTGCAGCCAGCACTTTTACCAGATGCGAACTGGACGTAGGTATGTTAGCAAAGCTTCAGACATGCGGCCACCTCATGTTTCTTCTTTTTCTGTTCAACGGGCTGTACTGCATGTTACCAAGAGATCATCCGTTCTTGGGTGATACCAAGCAGCTGATGAATAAGATGGAGACGATGTGACCACTTTTGAAGAATGACCATTGGTAACAGCTGTAACCCCAGCATTTTCCAGAGCTAGGGGTGCTTAACCTTGCGGTTTCATAGGGACAGGTGCCGCAGGGGCACAGATACAGTAAAAATTAGACATAGTTACTGTTTAAAAATTATTAAGAGATGCATTTGCAGTACCTAATAACATGAATATAGGTTCACCTCTGGGGGAACTACCATGTTCATAACTGACCCTACGAATCTTAGGTCATTCTACATTAGTACAAGAACCTTCGGAATCAGATCTCACTACTCTAACACACGGAGCTCAACATCAACTGGTTCATTGGGAACTTCGATTAAGCTCAATATCTCAAGCACACCGACAGTGTGTTAGTGGGTACGAAAAACTATGTGTGACGCGGGCGTGTTTGGCCCACATTTCTTCCCGTCCTCCATTGTTCGGCTACTGTAGTCTCTCAGCAACCACAAATCCAATTTCAAGATGCATCCCAATCCTACTTTCGACTTATTGTCAAGAACTTATGACCCACAGAATATGGAATACTGAACAAACACAATAACAAAAAGAAATTCCAGTTGGTGGTGTGGTATATATTGTCTCCGTCTATATCTTTGTCTGTTGTACAGCTGGCTTAATGTTTCTTTACTCTCAATGCTATAAAGGATATATGAGCTAGTGCACCTTCCTTGACATCTAGGCCACCATTGTATCACAACAATATGAATCTGTCCATCCAGTACTGATTGAATAATGGGCTGTAACTTCCTTCATTACTAGTCTACAGCCATATGGGACAAAGCACTACCTAAACACGATAGTTGATTGTTTAAAAAAAGAATCACAAGGGCAGTAATTTGGACATCATCTCAGAAGTCACAACTCTGCAGCAGAGAATAGTTGCTGAACAAGTGCTGCAAGTGGATGCCAATCATGTCTATGATGCTAACAGTGAGCGTACAAACCAAACCATTTATTCACTAATCTGGTGATGGAACTTGTCAAAAAAAAAAAATCTGGTGATGGAATTCAATTGTTTGGTGTGTTTGTGGCTAGTAACATTGTTATGCTTGACCGTTCGGTGGAACCAAACGAGAAAAACTAAGTTTATACGCATCAAACCAAGTTTATTTAATTGAAAATATAGTCCATTTTGGTTTATCCTAATCTAATTGTTTTTGACTTTGATGATCATCAATATCTAAATTCTGAAACAGCTTGGCAATACCAAGGTTGAAATCAGTGATTAGCAGGGTGATTTTCTTTGGGCATCACCTGGGAAGAAAATGCTAATATCCATCAGAAGTTGTATTTGCCTAAGCATGCTTTTTGCGCATCTGTTCTTCATGGAAATTTTTATGGTTGGAGCTTGGTGCCTGTGGAATGAGCGTAATGATCTTATTTTCAACAGGAAGGCTCCTAGTGTCATGGTGTGGAAGTCAGCTTTCAAAGAAGAACTCTCTGCTCATCTTATTAGGATCAAACCGAGCCTTCATCAGTCCATTATTTTTTGTGGCTTCAGGCTCTATAATTTTTCGTTTTTCTCTTCAGTTTGTATAGCTCGTGGTTCTCTTGCAAGTCCTCTATAAACTCTTTTGGTGCTTTATTTATTTCATTGTTGCTATGGAGACTTTTTCGCAACGGTTCTTCCTCAAAAAGATACCAAGGTTGAAACTGATATTTTAAATATGAAAAGTAATTTTGTAATGTATGTTTATTTATTTTGCATAATATTTTCTTTTTGTACTGATAATCAAACTGAAAAGGATTGACATTTGACTTCGGCATATACGAGCTCATATTGAGACTACATGAAGTAAATAGTGACATCTCGGTTCATAATGCTGAATTTAGTGTTTTTTTATACATGTTCAGCTCACTGTTCAATTGTGTTATGGAACTACATTGATCTCAAGCTTTAGATACCAGAGTACTTCAGTACTAAGAAAAGGTGTCTGAATTTCACTACTGAAAAAACATCTGAAAGTTGATTTAATTTTCAAACTGCAAAGATGAAGACTCATAATAAAAAGCTTGACACGAGACCCATACTCATAATTAAACAATAAAACTCTGCACCTGCTACAGATCCTTGCTGACTATTGTCCATAGGCCATGGAACAAGGTGTCCGCCAATACCTATAGGTGATTCACAAATGTTCAAAATATGTTGAGCGGCTCATTGGGTTCCATGTAGCCAAGGTGAAGTTTGTTGAATCTATAATTTTTGGCTCGACCCCTCATCTATTTTTGTCTTAAAACATGTTTTAAGGGGCTCCTAGTGTGCTAGTTTATTTTGTTCCGTTTCGCACAAAATGACTCCAAACAGGTCTAAAAGCTTGTGGAAAAGCCAAACCAGATGCTCTGACTCCAGTGGCTTGTCCCCTTTTTTTTAGTTTTCTGTTTCCACCATTTTAGCTTAACAAAGTGATGGAAGGATACTAACTGTACACATTACATAGTACACCACCATTACAGCCGTAGAGCTTGATGAGCTTGGTGCTTTGTCTGCCGTGGCGATGACCCTGCGCCATTGCCTAATCTGTCACTCCCCAGGACATAAACGTGCATCGCCTACTGAGACGTGCAGCAATATGATCCACTACTGCCCCAGACAGAGACACGCGGGAACACCTGATGCGTGTAGTCGTTTGGCCACCCAAAGCTACCAGGTCCAGCATGATAAACCGGCAGCTTGATGAATATCCTGATGCCTCTCAATCATACAGATTCAGTAGCATTGAACAATTGTTCCTCGCTCCCCATGAGGAATAGCTGGTGAATTCTTGTTTTGATCTGTAGTATATTGGGATATATAATGGTGAAATATGAATGATCTTTTCTCCACTCCCCCCCCCCCTTCCTCTCCAGAGCTTTCCTCTCTCACAAACAGACTGCTGTCTGTCAGCTCTCATTATTAAGCATGTCATGGACGAAATGTCTTTGCGCACTATCATGTATGCTAGCATCTGCAATAGGGTTACCGAGGGACAAGTCAATGTTCTAGCAATATTGAAAAAGAATAGCACGGTGATTTCTTGAGGTGATGTCATACCAGAATATAATTGTATCTAACAAAATACATCGTTGTTGTCATGTAATATTAGTATTCCAGGGCCATAAAAGTAACACCATGTAACTTTCGTTTTAAGCACTTTGTTAATATAATAATGGTTTCAAAATTTTTATCAACATGTTTGAATGCATTCAAGGTCCTGTACCAGAACATCAAGTTACAAAGCAATGTGTTATTAAGAAAATACTATTAGCTAAAATAAATGTAACGACCAAATCGAAAACCACATCTCAAATGAAATCATTGTTTATAAAAATGCCTCATCAATTTTTACCTTGCTTTTCTCATGTTCAAGCATACAAACCTTAAGAATATGATAAAATACGTCAAAATGCAAAGAAAATATGTGTACCCACATATATACAAATAAATTTCAGAAAACAGGAAAAAAACTTTCATCGTTTAATGATTTTTGCTTACAGTACAAAATGCACCAGGCGCACCCTTTCATTTAAATGAAATGCTAGGTATGCATGATATCACTGTAAATATCAAAATCTTGCAACAACATTCCTTGGCAATTAAGTAGTCTTGCTAAATTTCATAGAATTTGTTGAGAATTCAAGATTACAAAGCATTTATAATGTTTAGAATAAAATCAAATGTTAATGAAAATCAGATCTCATGTTTAGGCTTAATCTTGTTGGCCCATCTCTCTGCTTCCCTTTCCCATGCCTAGCGCGACTACTCCGGGCACAATGGGGCATGGAGAATCTTAATCGCGTCTAGATCAGCTCCTATGCCGCTTCTGATGAGCAAACGAAGTCTTGCTCTCAACTTGGATTATATTTGGCTAGGCTAATCGATGCCGCTATCTCACCCACGTCCAGCTCGTTAGCTGCATGTGGCATTAAGGTCAGTCATTTTACCATCCAATAGATGGTGAGTCAGGCATGGACTCATCCGGATGTCTCCTCTTGCCTGCCATATGTGGATGTGAAGGAACTTCAGGCCGTGAATCCAGCACATGTGGCAGTTGTGCTTGAGCAGCGAGGCTGCACAACCTTGCCACAGGATGCCCACTACTCGCTTATTGGAGCCATGGCCGTGAACGCTGAGGACATGATCCCTATTGGCACCGGCCGAGCATGGGAGAGTAGATGCGGATGAGGGGATGATGGGTTTGAGCCGTAGCATGGGATCTTGGTCTTTTTTTTGAGACGTTGACTCCTCTTGCTGACCAGAAAGTAATTCTGTAATGCCACTTTCCTCGCTGGAGGCGCCGTCTTTTTCAAGTGGATCTCTACGGTGAAAACCTCCACCAGTTGGGTGGGCGGCGATGGCATCTTTAGATGGCATTTTCTCGTTGGAGACGTCGCTGGTGGAAGATCCCTTGGATGTAGGTGGCGGCTCATCGCACACGCTTTAAGGGGCCTTATGTTGTTGCCGTTTCACGGGATCCGGAGTCTCCAATGGTGGATGAGTTTTAGTTGTTTTATTTTTAAAGTGCACCGGTGTTTTTTGGGTGACGTTTGTCTTACCCTGTAACACTGTTTTTTCAGTTGTAGGTCTGTTGGCATGATGCATCCTTGGATGACGGAAGCCGAATATAATTTCCTTTATCTAAAAAAAATATATAGCATGGAGATTTACGAACTTATATGCTAGTGTGAAATTGCCCTCATGTAGGACAAATCAATTTTCTAGTAATGGCATAATTATGGCTTCACCCCTCATGGCGGTGTTGGCTTGTTCATCTGGCCACTTAAAGTAAAACGAGGGCTGTGTTTCTTCTTGGCTGCGTCGACCATGTATGCATCAGTTTTCAACTAGCGTACAATGAGGGCACTAGAAATAGCAACCGCTTTTTTGTACACAGTACAGTCTGCAGGCGCTCGACGACGGTGAGAAAACAAATCCAGGCATCCATGAAATCGTTATTCAAAATTGCATTGTATCGCACACCTAAATAATTAATCAAGTCATACTAATATTCATAGTTCTGCTAACTGAACACATAGCAGAGAAGCTTTACAGCACTAGTACAAAAACAATTCTGGGGACCATCGCCTCCAGAAACCACACTATTATATACAAGGTGTATATGTGTAGCAATTTTTATTTGTACTGGCATTTTTCTCAGCCATTAAAAAAATCCGGAGTCATTACTGTGATTTTTTAGCATAAGTAACAATCTGTGGAGGGGTGGCTGGAATTATGAATTGTAGTTATTGTAAACATTTGAATAAACTTCTGATTATCATTACCGGTTTTAAGAACAAAACCAAGTATACACCTTATGTGAGCCCCGGAAGTCAAATCTCACATATAGCTACAAAAGAATGGTAGTATCAATTCACAATGCTTAAAATATAACGAACAAAATATAAGGAACATAACCTCAGCTAGCGTACAGCGGAAAGACACTTCGATTCTCTGGTGTAGACTCCACAGGGAACGACTGACTGGTTGATCACAAGCCTAAACTGCACCTAAGGTGTGGGGAATAGCAAGAGTGAGTCCATGTCGAACTCAGCAAATATAACATGGGGTTCATGAGGCTCAAATAGCTGACACTGGCTTACTGCATTTAGCTTTTAGTTGGTCACAATTTTAAGCATTAGCATCAATGGTTTTTTTCAATGATAATAATCTCGTTAAGCAATAACTACAATACACAAGTGTGGCGACCACGCTTGCCTTGTGATGTTACTTTATTTCGAACCTGATTTCAGAGTTGCTGTTGGAGTTGATCTCTACAGCTTTATAGACATTGCTTTAACGCATACAATTATCTATAAGTTCAGATGTAGCAGATTTGGGTACTTCATTCAGGTACCAATTTTTTTATGTATTTTAGTATCTCCTAGCATTTCCTGAAGGGCGGTAAAAAAGCATTCACCTAATTAGAGGTGGTAAAGGCAATATCATATTTTGCAGTCCCAAATTTAGCATCGTTTATGTTAATAAATTGCATAGAAGCATTTGATGTTCTTCCTTTGCTTACAAAGGACACGCACAACTTGTGTGAAGGCTAATCAACTATCTCAGGAACCCAATGTGTAAGCCACAAGCGCATGATCTAAGTCTGTGATCATCATTACAACAAACAGCCATAGTGTGAACTGTCTGGGACTGATTGCATCCATTGATGCAGCAGTTCATCAACAAGCAAATCAGTCGGAGGAGACAATCCTGTACATCTATATGTAATTCGGCCACCTGACATGGAACAATTTGCAGGTACCTGACATGGAACGGTATGGATTGGTTCATCAACAACCATGATGAACGTCCTGATGCATCTCAATCATAGACATAGCTGGTGCCTGACATGGAACAATTGCTCCTTCTAATGCTGGAATCTCACTACGAGGAACAACTGCCTGGTGCATGCTCATGTGTTTTATCCGCAGTATACAATGGAAATGCATGCATCTCTCTCTCTCTCTCTCTCTCTCTCTCTCTCTCTCTCTCTCCTCCCTGCTCTCCTCTTTTTACACAACTGATTTAGCATAGCATGGAAATGTCTTTACCCACTGCGCTCTTATATCAGCTCTCATCAAACATACAACAAGTAAATGTTCTGGCAATATTGAAAAAAGTTAGCAAATAATTATGTGGTCATAAATGTCACAACATATAATTTCAATTTTCATAAGTGGACAAGTAACAATAATACATTAATGGTTTCCACATTTTGCAAAAATCTCACCATGTTTATTGCATTCAAGTGTAATGTACCAAAACTTTAAGGTACACGGCAATGAATCAAATCCAAGATTTTTTTGAGCATCCTTTTTCTTAGGGAGTGAAAATACATTATAAGGCGCAAAAAAAAAAAAAAGAATTTTTCTTGCTAAAATGAATGTAACAACCAAAATAAAGAACATATATTACTCAAGTCCTTATTATAAAAATGTTGAGGGATACATTAATTCCTAGCTTTGTCATGTTGATGCATGCATTAATCTGTGAGGAACCTTCTTCTTAGGGAGTGAAAATACATTATAACACATCTTTTTATTATAAATGTTGTGTAGAAGTGGTATCATTGTTATTATCCAAACTTTGGAATTATATTCCTTAGTTATCAAAGTAATTTAGATGAATTACCCAGGTTTTGTGTGGGATTAATGATCTTACAATGTATTTCAATATATAGAATAAAAATCAAACATTGATACCAAAAATCTACTGCCTATGCATTACCTAGGTTTTGTTTGGAATTATATACCCTGCTTTCCCATGCCATGCAGGATTTTTTAGATATACTTTTGCACGTTAGTTAGGTAGCATTTTTTTTTTCCTTCCATTTTTCTGTCATGTGCGCAAGGATTAACCTGTGATTGCTGCACGCATGTTTGAGGCCATGGCTACTGGAAAAGCTGTGCGCAAGGACTGACCGGCGTGACTGGTGTTGCAGAGGCATGGGGATGGACACACTAGAAACCAACAATGTGCTAATCACAGTCTGGTGATCTTTGCTGTAATCTTTTCAGTAAAAGGAACAATAGAAAAACCGAAAAAGCTGAGCTCTCAGGCAACACCAAAACACAAGTCCAAGTGATCGCGTGGAGTTCTTGTGTCGGTTCTTGTCTTCATGTCTGCTACCGGTATTCCAGCCGTCCAGCGACTAACTGTATTGGTCTAGCGTTGAGCAATTACAATCTTTAACATAATTAGTGACCTAATGTACCTCAATTCTACACATTCAGAAGGCTTGGTTACTTTGGGGAACACACGGTGCCTGATCAGTTTGGAACTCTTCACTAGTACTATTTATAATTGAAAATTTAGAAATATGCTCTGATCTCCCTTCGTCCCTCTCTTTCCATCTACAAACTCTATCATCTCTTGTTAAGCATATAAAGCATGGAAATGCCTTCAGCAACTTTAGCTATATGGTAGTGTGAAATAGTGTCAATCCAGGACAAGTGCATTCTGTAACAATATTGTAAAATAATTAATCAGCTGGCTGCATATGTATCAAATCTGATACAAGCATTGTTGTGCATCTTTACTAGACACCATTGGCCATTTTATGTTGAGGGCACATGGAAGGTGGTGATCTCTGTAGTCTTAGTAGATGTCTATATTCTTAGCATATGGATACCATAACTATATATATGAAAGCTAAGGGATATGCAGCCATTGGCCTTTTTAAGTTAATGGTGATCTCTATAGTCTTAGCTTATGGATACCATAACTTTATATATATATATATATGCAATTTTAGCTTATTAATCGGGCCACAAAAGTAGATGTGCTTCACTAGTACAGCGAAGCACTCTTATGTCGATCCAATGAATGATATGCAAGTTGAATGGCTGATGAAAATAGTTATTATTGCTTAAGCTACTTGAAATTTTAGCACACAAGCACAGAATGAAACTGTGTACAAATTTCTATGACTTTGGCTTCCTGTTCTCTTCCTGGCTACTGCCATGTTTGAATCAGTTGCCAACTAGAGTGTAAGACAAGGAAAACTGCTAAAGTTTCTCTGTGATATTGGCAGAACACATTGGACCCTATTTCATTTCACCAAATGATTTGTGTCAACAAAATGCTTGTGCCAGTCGGGAGATAATCTAACACTTAACAACTGTTTGGTCGCACATCGGTAATTGACGGTGAGGAACACAACATACGCAGGGGCAGTCCTTACACACGAGTGCTTATTTACACATATTGATAGCTAACTACATGTAGGTATTCCAATACGTGTGTCACTAGTAGTTAGCACTGGCAAATATCAATTTAGATGTATAATCATACATATTAAATTTGTATATGATGTTTCAATTTTGTGGAAACATGACCTTATTGGAATGGAGCATGGATTCATGTGGAGAACTGATGATTCGTATCTAGCTTGATAACTAAGAGGCTAAGGTAGCATATGCAAAGGCCATTCTGACAGACTAGTATATATATGCATCCATATTATTGCTAGAAGTTTCTAACGACGTTACTGATTCTTCAAAAGAATCTCTTGGAATAACTGTAAATGTAATTCACCATTACTAGACACAACGTCAGTGCATCTCTCGTTGCACAATATGTTTGTTATTTGTGTGGGAAGCTTTTGCTTACTTATATGTGCATTTGATCTTCAAAATATAATTGGGTCCTTAATAAATATAACTGCTGTTGAAAAAGGTGTGGTAATAGAGAAAAAAGAAGAGCAAATTAAAGCAATGACCATAACTTGATTGAGACATCGTTCTGGGGCATAGAAGCACTGAAACTATATATAGGTATACACCCTGGCGGGTGCAAGGAGGAAGCTAGTGTCCAGAGCCATCAGAATAAAATGCAAGCCACAAAATGCTAGTGCATCCAATTAATCTCTTATATATGATCATGATGCTTGCTGTTGATCAGGATTGGGAAGCACTGGGAAGTTTTGTAACTCACACTTCTGATTGCCAAGAAAGAAATAGATACTTCTTGCATTGCGCCGATCACCACCCGCTGCATCATAGATCATAGCGTCTGGTTACCATGAATCTTGATGCGGACTGCCAAGTTATTTGTCATGAGCCAGAGGTGGATAAAGAAACTGAAGTGCAGGAGGGGATTATTTGAATAGGGAAGATGGCTGCTTGAAAAAACTCTAATGGCCCAGGTGGCGACGGTTCTGGAGATACGGATCTGTGTGCTTTGTCAGGTCGATATATAATGTTGTGTAGTCAAAAGAGGGAGGATTAGGGAACAACAGAATTTTTAACTACTTCCCTTCTTCCTCCCACGCTTGTGTTCTTCCTCTGCACTCTCCTTGTCCACCCTGTTTGTACCAAGAAACTTTAAATTATTACCTGTAGTGAGTAATCTGTGAATGGAAGTTCCAGCTCCAAACATTTGGTCTCAGACCCTCTTGACTTTTGGTGGAATTTTGCTTCAAGTGTGGATCTGTCGTTCTGGTGCTAAAGCAAAAACCACCAAAACATATCAAATGGAAATGGCTGCATGATGGATGAGATAGATTCAATTAGCATGGTTTCACGAGATGATGAAGGCCACACTCGGTAATCATTGAATAGCATCTTCCCGAAGATTTGCTCTACAACAGCTAAACCCTCAATTTTTTCATGGAGGCCATAGTTCTTATGTGTCGGAGAATTTGGTCGGCAAGAAATGATCTCATCTTCAAAGGGATCAGTAGGAATCTTGTTGATTGCAGATGTATATTTTTCAGGGAACTTATGCTTCTACAGCATAGAGTAAAGCCCGGTCAAGAAAATCTTCTTCTGTCATGGATTCAAAGTCTGAGTTCATATGTGGATGTTTTTTGTTTCTTTTTTTTTTTCTTAGACTTGTCTCTCCCTCTCCCTGTTCTCTTTATTTGTAAACTTTATATCCTTTTTTCTTAATAAATCGCTGTAGGGGCCTCGGCCCCTCCAGATTATTCAAAAAAAAAGAAGATAGGTACATGGCATATAAAATCAGATCTGACATACTAGAATACATTTGTTTTAACTTAAATATATCAGAGAGTGTGGTCAATACTTAACGTCTCTCAGTCTGCCAATATATAGCTGCTCCCCAATATCCATTTTAGAATATGTTGTAATGTAATCTGGCATGTGGGCATGCCCTGCTCCCTACATTGCCTACATATGTAAACGCTGGTCATTCAGAGTAATGCACTGAGTTTTCCCTAACTACACTCTTACAAGGCAACAAAGCGAAAGGCCCCGAGTTCGAATCCTAGTATAGGCAATTTAAGTCCTCTGCCCCTTTATTTTCTAGGTTTGCGCTCTCTCTGGTTGCACGTGAGTGGGAGAACTTTAGGAAAACCAAATATAGCAACAACACATACATTTTTTTAAAAAAAAACTTTAGGAGTTGAACTTGTAATCTTGAAATAGTCATTAACTCAACAGTTCTTTTTTGGTTAAATAAAACACTTTATTTTAGACATGCATGATCTCTGTTCTCTGCCTCTCTCCCTCTCAGAGACATCACTACTAGATCTCGCCAGGCATATATATAGCATGCTAGAGTGAAATAGCGATGATGTAGGACAAGTAGATTTTCTGGCTATTAAAAAATAATAGCATACTTTTGGAAACAGCCAGCTAGGTACCAAATCGAATCCTAGCATTGATGTGCTCCTTTGCTAGACAGTACCAATGTCCTTTTTAGCTCAAGTCGAAGGAACAAGGCTGTGTTTATTCATGGCTGCACGACCATTTATGCTTGAGTTATGAAACTTCTGTAGAAATGGCTTCGTATTTCTAGGGGCGGTACATATAAATTTTCATAGGCGACTCGCAAGCTGGTGCCATTTCTTCTAAGTTGTACAAGAATTTGGAATATATGTACATATCTTTGAGAGTACAACTCACGGTTCCCAGAGCACGTCAACATGAAAGCACAACAGCAGATGCTATATATGGAGCTCCTAACAGGGCTAGAGAATATTTGAGCTGCTGCTTGAGGAATAAATAGAAGATGCTGTAGAGTTGGTGCGTGACTATCAGAGGTAAAATGGCAAGATAGCTAATTTCCTGATGCATCCCAATCCTATATACATCCTCCATAGCCTGTAGATCTCAGCACACTTGTTTTCTCAGAGCTATAGGGTTGCCACGACAGAGGAATACAGTGCACCCAGGTATATATATGCATACGAAGGATATCATGACCTCTCTCATATTAGGAGTAGATCATCTAACCTGTCTAGATGCTTCCCATTCCTACTTTCCTCAAGAACTTGTGACCCCTGTGTATGGAATGTTTTACAAATATATTAGTAAGCAAGTCCATGTCTGTGGTATTATTTATAGTCCCCATCTTTATGGACACATTTTCATCTGGTACAAAAGTATCCATCCAGTACTAATTCAATAATGGGGCACTGCCAAGGCCATACCGTCCCTTCACTATTAGACTCCAACCATCTCTCTCTCACACACACATAGACATAACACTCTCTCTCTCTCTTCTCTTCTCTCTCTCTCTCTCAAACACAAACACAAATATATATAGCTGGTAAGGGAAGCGCCCTTACATGCTTCATTTATACGATAAGTCATCTTTTCAACAATATTGAAAAATACTAGGACAAAGCATCACTAACCTCATAGACACCAATGGTGTTACAATTTCCCTACTACATTAAATATTTCACAAGGCACTTGCTTTTTAACTATGGCGTTTTTTAAAAAAAACACCACGGTCAATGTCTCGATTAACTGTGACGGTTATTTTTTACTAACCGTGACGGTTTAAAAAATGCCATGGTAAATTGATTTACCATGGCGGTGTTCATTAAAAACCATCATGGTAAATAGAGGCCCATTAGCCATGAGAAATGGGCCAAACAAGCGCCCGTGCCCAGCACCACCACCGCCCATGCACGCCCACGGCCTGAGATCCGCTTCAATCGAGGCCGCGACACAGCGATGGTCCTCGGTGGTCTTGGCGGCGTCGTGGTCCTCGGCTCGCGCGGGCGGAGAGCAGCGGCTAGGGCGGATCTAGGGTGCATGCGGCCGGCGAGGCGGCTGCCAGGTCGCCGTCGTGGTGGTGGCGGCGATGATGGCCTCCTAGACGTCGCCTCTGCGGCGTCTGGTTGGCAGGATGGGGAGGACGCTGGCGAGGAGAGGGCCACGGGTGGCTGGTTGGCAGCGTGCTCCTGCACATCCTCGCCACCGATCACCTCTGCCCTTGCTCGCCTACTCCCACGGCCCATGCGAGGCGGTCAAGCGCCGCGCAAATGAGGAGGCGAGCCACCACCTCCGGCAAGTAGTGGGTGGACGGCGTCCCCGTGCCCACCAGTGGCGGGCGGCGGCTCGGCTCGGGCGAGCAGGCGGGCAGCGACGAGCTAACGGCAGCCTTCCCCCATCCTGAGCACCTTCCTTATCCTGCATGCACGTTGCAGGCTTGCAGCCAGCAGTAGCAGCAGGCGGATAGTAGCGACCATGGATGATGTCGTGGCAATGAGCTAAGGGGACGAACATCAAGCAGGACGGGACCGGTAGCCATGGTGATTTGTGGTACCATGCACATGAGATAGGTGAAGCAAATCTCGTGGGCATTGGACAAGAATAAGGCGAGCGCATTATAAAGCATGCGGAGGTTGGTTAATCGATTGGCATTCCTAGCACAATGGAGCAGGACATTAATGCAGATGACTTAGTTGCAGTGCCATGGGAAGTGACGGGTGGTAGAGGAATCGTTGGTGCTTCCTGATCCAACAACTGCGACGCCTATCAGTTTTTTTAGCATTGGAATGGGTTGTGGGTCCCGTTGATGATGTGGCTTCACCACAGCTCAGAGAAATCCCCCTAGTGGGGGTTTCCCATATAGGTGTTATAGATTACACAAGGATTATGTCTATTATAATTCTTGCTTATCTTTTCAAGCAACTTTTATGTGTTCTTTCCCTATACTAGAGTGGAAAGAAATATGACAAAAATTTTGAAATAAAATGGTATAAAATAGTGCAATTATCTCTACGCTAGGAGAGGAGTACAAGTGACTATATTGCAGCGGCTGTGTCTATTCAAGCATTCCTTGTCGAAGACCGTGTTGTTGAGTTGATTATCATTGAAAGTGCCACGTTATAACTCGTAGCTCCTGATGTCCTTTTTGTTTGTGCATTGATAACACACAGGTCAGTTCAGCTCTTCATTTGTAACCCTTGCTCATGACTATATATATCAAGTGAATGCCCTTGACCCATACTCGGAAAGCTTGGTCAATTCAGAAATGAGAATCTAGATGACCCAAAAGAAATTTCTACTGGACAGTTTCTGGAGTTTGAGGCTGTGTTACAAGGAATATTGTCAAGCTGCAATGACATACTGGAGATCTAATTTTCAAACCAGGACGTACGTACCATGTTTGACTAATTTGTTCATGATTGGGTTGTTCATCTCTTCTAGCAACTGTCATGCAGCATAACTACTTCTGATGCTTTGTTGGTGCCAAAAATAATGACGCAGCCAGCCAATTATATCCTAGAGCTGCAGGAGCGTCAGTGATTTTGATAAGCATGCACTAGTAACGAAATGATTTTACGAGCACTTGCAAAATCTTTTCCGTGGCGGGCACTTTTTTTTGCCCGTCACGAAAATACCTCGCCACGCCCAGATTCTTTTTTACGTGGCGGACGTTTTTTGCCCTTCACGGAAAAGATTTTTTGCGTGGCGGGCACCTTAACACGCCGCGCCACGCCAAAATAAAAATCTTTGCGTGGCGGGCGTGTTAAGGTGCCCGCCACGCCAAAATTTTTACCGTGGCGGGCGATATTAGCTGCCCGCCACGCACAATGCAGCGGCCCAACAGGCCCGTGGCGAGGCCCGATAGCCATGTCTAGTATATAATACGAATTAGCTAGGGTTTCACTCTTCAGTCGTTCTCTTTCTCTTCCCCTCCCGTCGTTCTCTTCTCCTCAGGCCCGAGCGCAGTAACCACCGCCACCTCCCCTTCTCTTCCCCTCCCGGTGCACTTCCTCGAGGCTAAAGGCGGCGGCGGCCTCCACAGCGGCGGCACGGCGGCAGCGGCTTCCTCCACAAGGCGGCGGATCGACGCCCGGGCGGGCGGAGCGCGGCAGATCGAGTCCTCCTCCATCCACGGCGGGCTTCACGGCGGCGAGATCCGCGGCGGGATCGAGTCCTCCTCGGCGAGCGGGATCCACGGCGTCGATCCGCGGCAGCCGCATCCTCCCTCACGGTAGCATGGTGTGCGGGCCTCCTCCTCCTTCTCGGGGCCACGGATCCGTCCCCACCTCGTCGGCGGCGCCACGATCCGGCGTCCTCCTCCTCGGGGCCACGGATCCGGTCCCCACCTGGGCCGGGCGCGCAGGATCCGGCCTCCTCCTCCTAGGGGCGCGGATCCGTCCCCACCTCGTCGGCGGGCGGCGGATCCGGCCTCCTCCTCCTAGGGGGGCGCGGATCCGGCCCCCACCTCGTCGGCGGGCGCAGATCCGGCGTCCCTCCTCCTCCCGGGGGCCGCTGGATCCGGTCCCCCACCTCGTCGGCCGGCGGCGGCCGGCGGTGGCTCCAGCCGGCGGTCCAGAGGCGGCGGATCTAGGTCTCGGGCTCGCGGGGGCCCGGCGATGGGCTCGCCGGGCCCGGGCAACTTTTTTTTGTTTTTTTTTTTTTTCTGAAATTATTAACCGACGGGCATTGTAAAATGCCCGCCACGGTGATGTACATTAAACGTGACGGGCACCTCCGCCCGCCACGTTGACGCCGCGCCTTTACCGTGACCTTTGCTTGGTGACGGGCATACTTGCCCGCCACCAAAAAACGATTCTGCCCGTCACTAAAAGAAATTCGGTACTAGTGATGGATAACCCAACAAATTTCAAATAATTTAAAGTTCAGAAACTAATGACTCTGACTCTGTGTTGATAAAATCAGGAGAAATCAAACCATTATGCTTTCCTTACACTGACCCTTCGTGGTTTCCAGTCTCCCCACAGTGACGCCGAGCCGGATGCATAGCCTAGCGACACATATCCTCATTGTTCTCAGGCTCATGGCCAATTCACGGACCACTCTGACTAGTCCATCTTCAGAATCATGGCATGTTGATTGTTGTACGCAGCACAAGAGGAGATAGTAAAGAGCAGCTCAACTGGCAATGGCCATGTCATGCAAAGCGAAGGTTTCAAATCATACAAATTTCCTGATACCTCCCATGGCCACTGCTTGAACATTGCTGGCAAGAGTTCACCGGATGAAGACAACATTTGGCTGTCCATTATATAGGCGAAGGTTGTTCAGTGTAGAAGAGAAACAACTAGGCTGATATATATAGTCATGCACCGCTTTGGATTTCACGCGTAATGCTAGTCAACAAAAGTGAGTACATTATTCACTTATGTCTCTAGCTACTTTTTTGTACGTCTGATATATATATGGCCCAAGGTCCCTGAAACTCAGGTTGCTCAGTGTAGTTTTATATAGTGAGTACATCGTTCACTTATTATCCAGGTTGTTCAGTGTACTTTTATATAGTATTACGAAGTCTGCAGTAGAATGGAAGCATAATTACTCTTATTTTTAACCCCATCTGTCCATGAAAAATGTCTGCTCATGTTTTGGATCAACTCATCTTGTGTTTTTTCTGTACATTAGAGAGGAAGTAGTCAAACATGGAAATAAAAGGGTAAACCTACAATTCAATTATGTATCTGTTAGGAGTAAACTGGACTACTGTGATAGTTTTAGCATGCACTCTGTTTCTTTAAGGAATCTGTGTTAAAGCCAAGACTAAACAGTAAATTAAAAACTTGCAGCTCGAGACTAAACAGTTAACATCAATATGTTTCAATAACTGATGACCCAAAACCACATTCAGTGCAAAGTGAATCTAAAGAAGATAATGCATTTGCAGAATACATTGCATTAGAATCTTAAGGGATTCTAGGTATTATATTGTTACTTGTCATGTCGGATCCTGTCAGATTACTTTTGTACCTGCCAAGCACAGTGCTCAGAGCCTAAGGGTCAATGAAATGCATGATAGCATAGATCAATGGAAAGAAATCAATGACATGGCATTTGGTTGTTGGATGGTCTCGTTTTAGTTTTGGAAAATGCTACAATTTTTGGAGGTGTAGGAAGATGCAATTATTCTTATGTACATCGTTGTATTAGAGAACAAAAGAGGATCGTAAGTAACAGTCACTACACATGGACTTCCTGAATTACATCTTTGGCTTACATTAATACTGACTGGAACCACATACAAATTGACAATTCAAGCTGCTTATTGACAAGGTGTTATAATTCTGTTCCCCGGAATCTATCTATTTTCAGCACAAGAAATTAAATTTCCAATTTTTCGTGCAAAAAAGCAGTTCAATCACATATCCATGGACCCTGTGATCCAACATAACTAAGTATTAATTCTGCCTGATTTGCTTATGGATATATCAAGTGCTCTACAGTATTAATCCATTCATGGCTAAAGACCGATAGATTTCAATCCAAACACGCACAACCTTCTTGGGTCACCTCTGCAACCTCTGACATGAATCCACGGCCATAAACAATCCCTCTGTGATTTCCAGTCTGCTACAAAACTAAAATCCTACTTGATGCAAGCCCAGCAACAAAATCCTCATGTTCCTAATAAGTAGTCAGCTCCAGTTATGGACAACTAGAACCACACTAACCTGACACAAAGTCAGCATGTTAATCGAGGTAAGAAACACAAGGAGAGAGGGTGAAGAATAGGGACTAGTTTCTAACCAGTCAAACTTCCTGATAGCTCCCATGGCAACTTCTAGACCAAAGTTGGTAAGACTTTGAAAAAGAACATTTGGCAGTCCATTAGCTATCAATGAGGACTGATATATAGAGGATCATGTTCCCAATAATCAGTCAAGTTTCCATTAGCTGCCAAGAACTCCAGTGTACTAGGCTACCAAATAGCCTAATATATATAGCCACGAATCCCTCTGATATGCGCCAAATTGTTTCTGTCACGCACTCATTGCACTAGTTATCAATGAGGGCTGAGCATAATATTATAGTTTTCTTTAATGCACCTCTTGGAATTCATGCAATTTGCAACACTCCACAAATGTGAGCACAACATTCACTTACGTTTTGAGCTACTTTTGTGTACTCTTGTCAACTGGAGTGTGTGAAGGCAGTAATTTTAGGATCAGATGCCTAATCTTATATTAGTACAATATTTATTAAGAACGACTGTCGAATTAAAAAGTATTATCCTAGGAAAACAATTCTTTTCCACTGTGTCACAGAAAAATGTTTTTTGTTCCATTTTTTAGAGAAACGTTGTTTCTTCTTCGAAGTTGCATTCAGGTATCCAAGT
This sequence comes from Hyparrhenia diplandra, assembly GCA_015847255.1. NCBI lineage: Eukaryota > Viridiplantae > Streptophyta > Magnoliopsida > Poales > Poaceae > Hyparrhenia > Hyparrhenia diplandra. The sequence continues at coordinate 475,296 of JADLZK010009435.1, read as the reverse complement.
CACCCACCGGCGTGTGAAACATCTTTTGACCACACCATCTGCTGCCTGGCATTACATTTTGTCAGATTTTGTTGAAGGTTAGCCACTGTCTCATGGTTTCAACTGCACCATGGTGATAGAGGACCATTTTTCCAGGTACAGTAATTTCCTGGCCTTGAAGCACCCCTTCACTGCAGTTTCAGTTGCTCAACTGTTCAATGCACTTGCATGGTCTGCCATCATCCATAGTATCAGATCTTGAGCAACCTGTGTCTTGAAATTGTTTCACTTGACAGGAGTTTGAATTCACATGAGCACAGCATATCACCCTCAGTTGGATGGACCAAACATATCGACACAGATCACCAGCACTCTATACCGCCGGATGCCCATAGCACCCCTCACCAACAGTCATGTCACCTGAAGCACAAGTTGCAGACCAATCAATTTTCCAGATACCTCCCAAGGCCACTGCTCTCTGTGCGGTCAAGAAGGAGTTTTTATGGGTGCAGACCACATTTGAGAGTCCATATGTTCTAGCTATGGATCTCAAGTGTATTACGGATTGTTGGTTGCAGGGGAAGCACCAAGAACTTCAGTGGTGAAGGGAACCAACCATTAGACTGATATATATAGTCATGTGTCCATCCCAGACGTTTCAATTTGTTGTTATCAATGGCAGAAAAGTATATTTTAATTTCCTTCAGTACACCTTTTAATTTTGAGATCATGCTTTCTGCAAATCAACTATTGAGCGTACCACATTCATTTTTGTCTCGAGCTACCGTGTTCTCCTGTTTACTGCAGTGTGTAAAGACATTGAATTTTAGGTTCAGATGCCTAATTAAACTAGTACATTTATTTATTTTGGGATCAGTTGTTGAATTTCAAACTAATAAAGAAGGTAACTTTTTTTTATATTATGTCAAAGAGGACATTTCAGCATGAAGCTGTTCTGCATTTACAGAGTTGCAAAAAGTCCTGTGAAATGTCACTAAACTTATGGTAAACTGCTACTGCTCAAAATAAAATTTACAATTACATAAGGGCAGAGGGTGTGCTTCTTTAAAAGGAGATTACACTGCTTTTAAGAAAGCCATAGTAAGTTCATACAGCTGGGGATACCAGCGACCATAAGAGACACATGTCTGCAAACAGTAACAACGCTAACAGTAACTCTAGGCAGCAAAACATCTCACATCAGTGCACTTAACCATAAGACTGCAACCGATAGCAACAAACGAAAGACTACGTCAACACACATGTCTACAATATTATCCTTCTCCTTGGTCTACCCATCCAAACGATTGACAATCTTCATCATCTGCTTGTTGTTTTTTAACCCAATCCCAGGAGCTTGATCTACATGCTTTTATCATCTTCCATCAAGAGCTCTGCCCACACCACGTAAATCACCACAGATAAGTTAGCAGGAAAGATTCTCAATAGCCAGCAGAGGAATTGCTTAATCATAAGAAATCGCGCCCCAGCTCTCATTGTTCATAATCCTCAAATCTCAAAGATTCTATTATGGAAAACCATTTCCTTTTGTGGAACTCAAAGAAATAAAACACAACAAAGAAGGCAGGTCTAGCACATGCTAGTCCCCAAAACCTTGATGAACTATGTTGTATCTATGCTATTGTCCTTGTTGGATCGACAACCTTCATCAGCCGTTTTTGCAAACTCAGAAATTCCATGTTTGGCATTGCCTCTATCTTTCATGACTAACATTATTTGTTCCATTGTGTGCACCTCTGAGCACTAGTTCAATCGATAAAAACATCCTCCCAGCCAAAAAAAAAAAAAAAAAATTGTTAAGCCAAACTCACTCGGTGGCTCTATTGTAGGCTCTGTTTTCCTCTTCCACAAAGTACACCAGAGTGTAACTGGGGGGGTGGGGGGCATGTGAATGAAGTGAAATTGTAACTACACGGTTTTCAGCCTCAAGATTCATTTCAGTAGTGTTCAATGATTGGTCTGAAGATTTCGAATTTCAGTTGTGTTCATGAACCGCAGTTATGCTATGCACAATAGTCGATCAACCCATGCAAGATACTACAAATAAAAACATAAGATTAGTTGTTGTTTATTTCCTTTCACTAAATTAAAATACTTGTAATAAATTATTTTGTGTTTTGCCTTTGTTTATTTTCTAACATAATAGGCATGTAGATGCTACACAATCTTTTATATCATTATGATAAACTTGTCAATTATTGAACTGTATTTTCAAATTTTCATTGGCATTATGCATGAGGCAGTTTTCAAAACCATGGAGTCGAAAAAGATTTTCTTGTGAAATATGAGCTCAGAAGGTAAATGGTGCTATAAAATTTACATTACAATTTAAGCGGAGGAATAGCTTAATCAGGAGAAGTGTCAGTGTAGGGACAGCTGTGACTTTCACTAGAACATCAGCTGAGAAAACATATCCAAGAAACATAAGTAAAGAAATTTAGAACAGAATCCTCTATAAATGAAAAACGATCCGATACTCATGAATTACTAAGTTGACTCTCGGATGCAAGATTAGTATAGATGGATTGAAAATAAGTGACTAGTTCTTTTATTTTCCTTATTCCAAGAAACTGAATATTTTGCACATTTCTTCCATACTTTTTCAGAAACGTCCAGCTGACATGCAAGGAGTTGCACGCCAGGAGGCAGCCATGCATTATGCCCAAGATCAATATCGCCAAGGCCTTCGACACAGTTGCCTGGACTTTCTTGCTCGAGGTGTTGCAGCACATGGGATTTGGGAGGCGTTGGAGGAACTGGATTTCATTGATCCTAGCCTCATCCAGCTCAAAAATACTCCTCAACGGGCAGCCCGGAAGAAGGATATGTCACGCGCGGGGCCTTCGACAGGGTGACCCGCTGTCGCCCATGCTGTTTGTTATGGCCATGGAGGTCCTCAACCACTTCTTCCGTTGGGCTGAGGGGCAAGGTTTCTTGACGCCGATCCCTGGCGTGGTCAGGTCCAGAGTGAGCTTATACGCCGACGACCTCATCCTATTCGTCGCACCGCTGCAGTGCGATCTTCTCACAGTCAAGGCAATCTTGTCGACTTTCGGCCTAGCCTCGGGGTTATTCACCAACCTGGAGAAGAGCAAGGCTACACCTTTGCACTGCTCAGGTGAAGACATGCAGTGTGTTCAGGACGTGCTAGCATGTGGTGTCTAGAGCTTTCCGTGCACATACCTGGGAATCCCTCTCTCAGTGCATAAGCTTCGCCGGTCTGAAGAACAACCGTTGGTGGACAAGGTGGCTGCATGTATCCCAGGATGGAAAGGTAGCTTACTCAATGTCGCTGGGCGAACAGCCCTTGCCCGGGCAACCCTGTCATCCATCCCAGCACACACAGTCATCGCTCTAGCTCTGTCGTCTTGGACCATCGACACCATTGACAAGCTGCGTCGGGGTTTCATCTGGGCGCAGACGGACTCCGGTCGGGGGCGCTGCATGGTAGCGTGGCCGATTGCGTGCCGTCCTAGGGACCTTGGTGGCCGGGCATTGCGGACTGAGCGGGGCGGGGAGTGGCGTTGCGCTTCAGGTGGGTGCGGAAGGACAGGCAAGTCACGGCGGAGACAACCAACGACAGCAGTCGCGGTCTCGTTGGCGCTTTTCGTTCGCAACGAATGTGAACCTGGGGACGGACACACCACCTATTTTTATACGGACCCCTGGTTGCAAGGTGAATGCATCAAGGCCATTGTGCCGGCGGTTTTTGAGGCTGTGCCGAAACGAAGGAAGATGGTTACCATCGCGGATGCCTTAAACGGTGACGCCTCGGCACCATGGCGTTGCTAGTGGAGGTGTGCACGCTGCGTGATCGATTGAGCAGGTGGAATTACATCGTGCCCAGACACATTCTCTTGGAAATTGACACCGGGGCACACTTATACTTTGCCCCGCGTCGACTTATGGGGCCATGTTCATCGGGTCCTCGTCACTGCTGGGAGCCAAAAGAGATTTGGAAGACATCGGCACCACCAAGGATTCGGTTCTTCTTCTGGCTAGTCATCACGCTAGGTGTTGGACTGCGGAGAGACGTTTACGTGATGGCTTGCAGGCTTCGGACCGGTGCACCATTTGTGGCTTGGTCTCTGAGACTATGGATCATATTATCCTTGGATGCTCACATAGTAAGGAGGTTTGGGGCATCTCCTTGCAAAGGTACAACCTGCAGCATGTGGTGTCGATCGTTGATGATGGAGTGATGGCGTGGTGGATTGGGACCAGGAAGCATCTCCCCAAGTTGCTGCGACGTGGGTTCGACAGCCTGTTCTTCGCCGTCGGCTGGAATCTGTGTAAGGAAAGAAATGCGAGGACCTTTGATGGGATTGCCAGAAACCCGCAGCAGGTGGCCATGCAGGTACTGGAGGAGCTCCATGAGTGGCGTCTCTCCGGTTACAACAGGGTAACGCTACGATGATGCAGCTGACGGGCTAGGACGATTCAACGTATTTTGTCGCAAATTCTTCACTATGTAATCTTTGTATTGTATTTGGGTGTTAGGGAGTCCGGTAATCTTGTGACTACCGCCTCCCCTCTATGTGTTTCAAAACTCTATCCTGCATAATGAAATATGCGCCTAGGCGTCATCACGAAAAAATAAGAGACAAATGAAGCCATCTGCAAATACAGACTATATAATGCACTGTCAAGCTCACGATTTCTTCCTCATTGTTGTCATTACTGAAGAAATCCATGATACTCGTACCAAACAGAGCACGCAGGAATTAAAATAACAGAACTGAATTACAGACTATACAAATCTGGAAATAGTTCGTGTTTTCGCAAGGCTGTTCACTTTTTCTGTAAGTATATTACAGAGGTCTAGGCAACCTTGTTTGAAATCTACTTACTGAAAAATGCGCCTATGGCGTGATTTTTTAAAAAAGTATATTACAGAGGTAATCTGTCGACACATTCAGAACATGACATGTCAAATGTAAATCCTCATATTAAAAGAACATAACAAGAGCAAGAGAACAATCAGAGCAGCCAATTTGTCCTTGTTTGCTTCTGCAGATTTCCTCAATTTCTCCACATTTATGTTACCCATGAAATCAGTTCCAACAACAACAATCTTCATTCCAGCCATAGCATCACCTGCAGGATTTTTGGTGGGTTGCTACGGTTAAGTGGTTTGGTGCAGGCGTGTTCTGTTGGGCTCCAGTAGGTCCATGTTACCGTCACGTGCCTTCGGCTCTCTAGTGTTCTCTCAGACTGTTTCTATTTTTCCTGATGCCTCTCAAGGCTATTGCTTGATGAAGGTAGGTATGGCGAAGGATTTCAGGTGCTGTCCAGATTACTGGGTGCAGACTAGCTACGTACTCTTGGGCTTCCGTGTGGATGGGAACCATCTATAGAATAGTATATATAGTCATTGGTTCATGTGTAACGTCAATGATTGTTATTGGCTCATGTCCTTCGAGTACGTGACAATGACTAAAGAGAAGACTGTAATTTTCCTTTAATGCACTTGCATGTCCGGAAGTTGCACACACTCTGGAACTCTACAAATGTGAGTAGGGAAGTCACTTATTTCCTCAACTACTTTTATGTAGTCATATCTGCTAGAGTGTGTAAGGCCACTAAATTTTAATGGAAAGGCATGTGCTGCTTGTTACTGTGCACGTGATAGTAAGATGGTGTGCCGGCATGCCATGCAGTGTTGCAAACTCTACTGGCTTGTCTTCAATCTGTGCAATGTGTTTTGTAGTTACTCAAATGAAACACGTGTTCTTGATCAGCTGTACAAGGGGCAAACATCGAAGTATAGTAGCAGTAAAACAGAAGGAATATTGCTACTTTATGATGCAATAATTGTCTTTGTTATACTTAGTGTAAGTTGAAACTGCCATTCATCCTCAAAGTGAAAGTTGAAACTGAAGAAACATTAAACAGTGGAATTCACAAGTAATGACCCTTCCATGGTGTCAAAATTGTAGAACCACTGATAAGAGTACCATCATCATTACGGTGGGGAAATAGTGACCCTTTTATCATTGCCATGAACATTCTTAGATTCAGTGTTCTTGATATAGAGATAAAGACAGGGAGAAGAAACAACTATGTAGCTAGTGAACTCTGAGTATTATCCATATCTTGTCTCTCCAGCCTGTAAGTACGATGATACAATGCGGGGATCTATGAGCATATCAGCTGTGTGCTTCAAGAACACAGAACTCCTTGACGCACTAGGCGGAGAGAAACAATCGAAAAGATAGCGGGCCAGTTTTGGTAGTAAGGACCCATGGCTGACGCTCTCAATGCATGAACATTGGGCTACTCTCTGTCCATCCATGTTTAGATCTGCATCTGCTTGCTACAAATCTTCACAGACTCACAATTGTTGTTGGATACCTTCGCCGGATGTAGTCGTTTCCCTATCCCACAATTGGTAAGTGAGGTGTACAATGTGCTATCACAATCTCTCCATGCGATGATGATATACACCTCCAGCCAGGAATGGAACACCCTGGTGTTGTGCAGTGGGTTGGCCATCTCAGAAACTACAGACTCCGACTCCGTGCTAAAATCAGGAGAAACCAAACCAGTCCGCCGCCATGAATTTGTCTATACCTACTAGTAAGGCCAGAGAGAATTCCCTAGCCCAACAGCACAATATCCTCGCTCTATGACGCCTGGTTCATTACCGTACCACAAGGACCAGACCTGTGTCGAGGGTATTGTTATGTTGATCCTAGTATGCAGCCCAATAAAACACAGTGAAGAATAAGTCAATTGCCCATGATCGTGTCATGCGACAGGACAGTTCCAAACCACACGAATTTCCTGATACCTCCCAAGCCAACTGCTCAACCGAGGTTGGCAAGAGTTTACTGGCTAAAGGCAAGCGTTGGCGGTCCATTCTAGATTATAGCTTGGGATTTTAGGTGTACAAGGAAACCAACTAGCCTGATATATATAATCGTGCACCTCTCAGAGATCACACGTTATGCAACTCAACAAATGCGAGTGCAACATTCACATATGTCTCCACCTACTTTTTTGTACTTTTGTCTGCTGGAGTGTGTGAAGGCAGAAAAGTTTAGGATCAGATGCCTAATTTGAAACTAGTACAGTATTTAATAAGATCAGTTATTGAATTCAAGTCACATATTTTTCCAAATTGTCAAAAAAAAACCTTTTTTGTTCCATGGTTCAGAAAAAGGTTAAGGCTCTTTCAAACTTACATTTTCCATTGACATTATACATGTGCCAAATTCCTTGGCATGAGGCTATTTTTGCATTCATTGAGTTGAAAAAACATTTTCTTATGAAATATGGCTCATGGTAAACTGCTAATATCAAAAATTCACTACCATAGCAGAGAAGCCTAACAAGCTCAAAGTTGACAGCACTAGTATAGAAACAATTCAGGGAGACAATCGCCTCTAGAAAACCACACTAATATATATAAGGTGTATATGGGTATCAATTTTTGTTTGTGCTGGCATTTTTCTCAGCCAGTACAAATATCTCTAGTTATTGCCTTGGGAGCCATCAAAGCTTTATAAACATGTGACTTGGATCTGCTCAGGACACACTCGAGAAGATGTATCCCAAAGCAGAGTTGGCACTCATTTCATATTTCTCAAAATGAAGAGTCATTACTGTGATTTTTTAGCATAAGTAAAAATCTGTGGAGGGGTGGCTGGAATTGTGAATTGTAATTATTGTAAAATTTTGAATAAACTTCTGATTATCGTTTTCAATGTTCTAGATGGTTTGTTTCAATGACAATGATCTCATTAAGCATTGTTGAGTCAAAGAGAGGATTTTGAATAAACTTCTGATTATTGTTTAAGTATTGAGAGTTGCTGTTGGAGATGATCTCTACAGCTTTCTAGACATTTCTTTAACGCATACAATTATCTATAATTTCAAATGTAGCAGATTTGGGCACTTCATTCAAGTACCAATTTTCGAAGTCCCAAATTTAGCATCATTTATGTTAATAAATCGTATGGCATCATTTGATGTTCTTCCTTTGCTTACAAAGGACAAGCACAACTTGTATTAAGCCTAATCAGCTGTCTGAGAAACCCAATGTGTAAGCCACAAGCGCATGATCTAAATATATGACCATCATTACAACAAACAGCCATAGTGAACTGGCTGGGACTGATTTTGCATCCATTGATGCAGCAGTTCATCAACAAGCAAATCAGTGGGAGGAGACAATCTTGTAAAACTATATGTAATTCGGCCACCTGACATGGAACAATTTGCGGTACCTGACATGGAACGGTACGGATTGGTTCATCAACAACCATGATGAACGTCCTGATGCATCTCAATCTTAGACATAGCTGGTTCCTGACATGGAACAATTTCTCCTTCTAATGCTCGAGTCTCACTATGAGGAACACTGCCTGGTGCATGCTCATGTGTTGCATCCGCAGTATATATATGGAAAACATGCATACTCTCTCCCACTCTCTCCCCTGCTCTCCCTCTCTCACACACAATTATATTAGCTCTCATTTAACATAGCATGGAAATGTCTTTACCCACTGTTCTTATATCAGCTCTCGTCAAACATATAGCAATGACTTGTCTTATATAGTGTTAAATTAAGACAAGTAAATGATCTGGAAATATTGAAAAAACTTAGCAAACAATTATTACTTACATACGAGCTGAATTCGTTGCTGTCATGTAATATAGTCTTATGTGGTCATAAATACCACAACATATAATTTCAGTTTTAATAAGTGGACAAGTAACACTAGTAAATTAATGGTTTCCACATTTTACAAAACTCTCACCAAGTTTGATGCATTCAAGTGTAATGTACCAAAACTTTAAGCAACATAGCAATGAATCAAATCAAAGACTTTTTTAGCACCCTTTTTTTTAGGGAGTGAAAAATATATTATAAGGCGCAAAAAAAATAAAAGAATTTTTCTTGCTGAAATAGACGTAACAACCAAAATAAAGAACAAATATTGACTAAGTCCTTATTTATATAAAATATGAAAAAAAGGTTGAGGGATGCATTCCTTATTTTTTAGGGAGTGAATATATGGAAGTGGTATTGAATGTTGTGTAGAAGTGGTATCATTGTTACTAGCCAAACTTTTGAACTATATTCCTTAGTTATCAAAGTAACTTTGATGAATTGCCAAGAATTTGTTTGGAGTTAATTATAGTACAATGTATTTTGAATATATGGAATAAAAATCAAATGTTAATGCCATAAATCTACTGCCTATTTAAGCAATAATCTTATCAACCCATCTCTATACCCTGCTTTAATTTCCTTCCATTTTGCTATCATGCCTGCAAGGATCGACCTGTGATTGTTGCGCACATATTTGAGGCCATGGCTGCGGGAAACGCTGGCCCACGAGCCTGGGTCACCGGATTGACTGATGTTGCAGAGGCATGGGGATGGACACGCTAGAAACCCGCTATGTGCTAATCACTGTCTGGTGATCTTTGCTATAATAAAATGATGTACAACCTGATGGGTACAAGAGGAGCTAGCTAGTGTGCAAGCCAGAAAATGCTAGTGCATCCAACTAATCTGTTATACATCATCATGATGCTTTCTGTTCACACTACAGGGGGGAGATTGGGAAACAATGGGAAGCTTTGTATCTCACGCTTTTGGTTGCCGTGAAAGAAATAGATACTAGTTGCCTTCCGCCGATCAGCACCCGCAGCATCGTAGATCACAGCATGTGGTTATTACGAAGCTTCCTGCGGACTGCCAAGTTATTTGTCATGAGCGAGAGGTGTATAAAGAAACTGAATTGTAGGAGGGGATGATTCGAAGAGGGGATATGGCTGCGAGAAAGTCTGCTGCCCCTGGTAGCGAGGGTTCAGTAGATACAGACCTGTGTGCTTTGTCAGGTAGGAAACAACAGAATTTCTAACTACTTCCCTTCCTTCCTTGACACGCTCCAGTTCTTCCTCTGCACTCTCCTTCTTCCCCCTGCCGGTACCAAGAAACTTCAAAATTGCTATCTGTAGTGAGTAATCTATGAGTGGAAGTTCCAGCTCCATACATTTGGTCTCGGATCCTCTTGACTATGGTGGATTTTTGCTTCACGTGTGGACCTGTCGTTGAGGCACTGAAGCGAAAGCCACCAAAATATATCAGATAAAATGGCTGCATCCATCAATCATTGAAGACGATGGATGAGATGGAGCCAATTAGTATGGTTTCATGAGATGATGAAGACCACACTAGATAATCTTAGTGGCCTCGAGTCAGGTAGTCCATTGTCTTTTTTTAGATGAAGGATAAAGATCTGGCTTCAGCTATCCGAGGATAGAATCATGCCAATTATTACAAAGTTCAAACCCAAGCTGAAGTTTGCCTGAATACTGAATACTAATTCCAGCCACACACTCATAGCCAACGGAACAAAGTCTTTGACCAAACATAACCAACATGTATTTGCGATATATCCAACCACTTGAACCAAAGAAAGATAGAGCTAACGTTTCTAGGTGACGTGCCTTGGAGATCAATTGATCCTCAAGATATTCAACGCCTGAAGTTTGCCCACTACCTCATTCCTTGTTATCCAAATTGCTCATAGAAGTGCAGATGTTGCTGTCAATAACAATGTATTATACTTTTTGTTCCCCATCTTAGACCAATTGTGAAACAAGTCATTTATATTTGAAGGAGGTGTTAATCCAAAAAGTAAATGTATAGCGCCAAAAAATTTAGCATAGAAGCAATCAAAACAGAGGTGTTGCATTGTTTCTGGAAGATTACAGAGAGAACACTATTTATCCCCATTCTAGTTTCTCCTAGCCAAGTTATCTTTGGTTAGAACAACTCCTCTTTCAACATACCAGGTGGCGGTAGAGAAGGAGGGAGGGGCTCGGGCAGCGGGGAGGGAGGGCTCAGGCCGGCATAGAGGGAGGGCATGGGCGGGGAGACGGCGACGGCACGACCTCCTGTATCCCGTGAGTTAGCGGCGTCGCCCTTCACTTCCGGTTGCAACGAGATCCCGCGAGGAGCAGCGCGTCGCGACAGGGCCACCGAACGGGTACTTGGATAGGATAGAATGGGTACTTTGGTCTTTTGGGGACGCTCCCCTTTTTCTTTTTTTTCTTTTCATTTAATAGAACCAGCGCTGACGGTGTAAAAACGGAGGGTAAAAAGGCCTTTCATTTTAAATAAACGAGGGTAAAAACACCATTGAACTTTAAAAGGAGGGTAGAATCACCAATTTCCCATGTTTTTTTATATACGTTAAAGCTGAAACTACAACTTCTCAAAATGGCATATGACTATTGCTAAACACTAAACTGTGACTGCAATAATTTGTGGTCCTATGTTTCGTTAGACACATTCATGGAAGAAGACAACCCTCGTATGTTACCAGCTAGCAGGCTGCAACATACGGAATCATCTGGCGATCAGCCTAAGACTGCTTCTCTAGGTCCTTGTGGACGAAAAGAGTTCATTTCTTAAGTGCTGCGCCCCTTGGTTGACTTGCTTCTCCAAACCTTCTTTTAGCAGACCTGCCTAATAATTCATGAAAGAGAAAATCATACAGACAATCTCCGGATACCCTAATAATTAATAAAAAATTGTTTTTTATAAGAGGCAAGTTGTTAATTACTAACTTGTTGAATTTCCATATACCTCCCAAGGCCACTACTCGATGCATGTATGTAGGCATTACGCTGGATGAAGACCACATTTGATAGACCATTCTATATAGAAAGTTGGAGGATAAGGAATACTTCTCTGTAGAAGGCAACCAACTAGTCTAAAACACATATAGCCTTAAAACATCTCTAATGTGGTCCCTTAAAACATCTCTAATTTGTTTCAGTCTCCGGTTCTTCCAGTAGTTACTAATGACTGGATAGCATGTAATTTCCGTGCTTCTCACAGAGGTCTCACGGTCTGCATCTACAAATGTGAGTACAACACATCCAATTATGCTTGTCAGCGTCAACATGATCAGGCTCTCTATCTGACAGAATAGTGAGATGCAGTGAAGGAGTCGTGCCACGAGCAATTGAACGGCCACTTGTTGGACACCACCGACACAGATCACCAACATTCATGTCACTCGAGGGACAAGCTGTAGACCAATCAAATTTCCAGATACCTCCCAAGCTAAGGCCACTGCTCTCAGTGCGATCAGGGTAGGAGATTTGATGGTTGAACACCACATTTGTGAGTCCATATGTTATAGCTATGAATCTCAATTGTCTTCTGGATTGTTGGGTGTAGGGGCTCAAAGCTACCAAGAACTTCAGTGCTGAAGGGAACCTACGACTAGCCTGATATATATAGGGAATAGCCATCTGTTAATCTCGAATGTCCCCAATTTGTTTTAGGATCCCATTCTTCTTCTAGTAGTTATCAATGGCTGAGACTCCACAAATGTGCATATTTAATTTCCTTCAGAGCACTTCTCAGACATCACGTCTTCTGTAACTCCACAAATGTGAGGACCACATTCACTTATGCCTTGAGCTACCTTTATGTACTCCTATTAACTTTGAGTGTGTAAAGACATTAAATTTTAGGTTCACATGTGCCTAATTAAACTTGTACATTTATTTATTTGGATCAGTTTTTGGAATTAAAACAAATAACCAAGGTAATATTGTTTTATTTTCTCAAAAGGACATTTAAGCATGAAGCTGTTTTGCACATACGCAGTTCAAAAACAAATCTTGTGAAATGTCACCAAATTTCATAAGGTAAACTGCTACTGCTTATAAAATCTTCAATACCATAATGGCAGAGGAGCTGCTTAATCACGACAAATGCCATGCCTTCTCTCATTTATCATAATCATCGATTCTCAAAGATCCTGTTATGAAAAATATTTCCTTTGGTGCTACTCAAAGAAATAAAATACAACAGAAGAATTGGTCTACCCCATGCTATAGTCTCCAAAACCGTATGCTATATCTATGCTAACGTCCCAGTTGTCATCATACTTATTTAACCTTCATCTGCTCATAGTCTTTTACTGAAGGGGGCATCTGCTCATTGCAAATCTGATGCATCGGAGTACCTGTCATCCTTGTCAGAGTCGACAAGTCTCTCTGTCCTGTAGAATCTCATAGTGAGATCCAGCCAAGAAGGGGGCTGTGGCAGTAGCAGTTGAACGGCCAGGGGTAGGGCTTCATCGACACATATCACCAGCATTCTCTACCACAGGATGCCCAGAGGACCACTCACCAACAGTCATGTCACCTTAGGCACAAGTTGCAGACCAATCAGATTTCCAGATACCTCCCAAGGCCACTGCTCTCAGGGCGGTCAAATAGGAGTTTTGATGGATGCAGACCACATTTGGGAGTCCATATGTCCTAGCTATGGATCTCAAGTGTATTACGCGCAGTTTGTTTTAGGGTCTGCTGGCTACCAAGAACTTCAGTGCTGAAGGGAACCAACAATTAGACTGTTATATATAGTCATGTGTTCATCTCAGACATTTCCAATTTGTAGATCAATGGCTGAAAAGTGTATTGTAATTTCCTTCAGTACGCCTTTTAATTTAGAGATCATGCTTTCTGCAAATCCAGAAATGTGCATACCACATTCACTTTTGTCTCGAGCTACCGTGTTCTCCTGTTTACTGCACTGTGTAAAGACATTGGATTTTAGGTTCAGATGTCTATTTAAACTGGTGCATTTCTTTATTTTTGGGATCCTCTATCGAATTTTAAACTAATAAAAAGGTATTTTTTTCTGTTATGTCGAAGTGGACATTTCAACATGAAGCTGTTCTGCATTTACATAGTTGCAAAAATTCCAGTGAAATGTCACTTAAACTTATGGTAAACTGCTTCTGATGAAAACAAAATCTACAATTACATAAAGGTTGAGGAACTGCATCTTTAAAAGGACATTATTACTCTGCAAAGCCATAATAGGTTCATACAGCTGAGAATACCAGCGACCATAAGCGACACATGTATGCAAACAGTAACAACACTAACAGTAACTCTAGACAGCAAAACAGCTCACATGTGTGCTCTTAGCCAGAAGACTGCTACTGATAGCAAGACAATCACAGAAAGACTACGTCAACACACATGTCTGCAACATTATCCTTCTGCATGATCCACCCATCCAAGCGATTGACAACCTTCATCATCAGCTTGCTTTTATCAACTTCCTTCAAGAGCTCTACCCCACTCCACGTAAATCTCTATAGACGATTTAGGCACCAAAAGCTGGCCAACCAGCGTGGCCACATCATGGGCCATTCGCGGCTGGACGGCCTAGATCGGGCTGCACGCCACAAATATATAACCATCCCCTCTATGTTAAAAAAAATCTCGCTTTCTCCGTTTCATCTCTCCCAAAGCGGCAGCACACAGGGCGGCGCCGGCGGTGCCATGCGCGCAGGCGTCCTTCCCCTCTCTCTCTCCTGCTCTTCCAGCAGCGTGGCCTTCTCATCGAGCACGCGCTCCGGGGGGTGACGGCGCCCGGTCCAAAGCGCGTCGCGTCCCGGGCGGCGACTACCCCCGGCTACATCGCCACACCAGCGGCCTCTCCGTGGCGGCCGGCGCAGGCGCAACCCCACGCGCCCAGGCCCTGGACCTCTCCCTCCCTCCCAGCTGCTCACCAGACCCTAGATGCATGTCCTCATCTCTTCGCCATGTTTCCTGAGGATGGAGGCGCGTACAGTATCTCTGACAATTTTGACAGCGCCACTCCAATGCCCTCGCTCTACTCGACGATGGGGATGAGACAGCATCAAACATTTTGATGGATGAATTCATAGGTTCATCAACCTATCTGATAGCATGCTTTTATTTGAACTCTTATTAGTACGTTTTTATTAACTTTATTTACAACATTGAATGTTATTATCATCTAATACTTGGTGATAAAGCAAGTGTAGGAAACGTGAAAATTATCTTGTGGTTAGCAGATTCAGTAAGCTGTAGTGAACGAATGATGATTCATGCTGTTGTCACTACTCCATGTTCATTTCACACTTAAGATGATCCTATTCTCTTTGTAAAAGGACAGATGTTGTCTACTATACTATATCTGCACCTTACCCAATGATATAGTGATGCAGTTAAAGATAAATATCTGTTTAAAATATGTATCTGAACTATTTCTTCTATTGTCTGAAGATTTTCACAGCGATGAGCAAACCATTTAAGAAATACAACCATACAACGAAGACAACAGAGATATGATGTATGCTCTTTTTAACTGTAAGGATTATGATATTATTGATTTGCCTTCTGGGATTTTCAGACACGAATCTCTCTAACATAGCAAGGATTTGTCTTAACAATTCAGTTTTGCCGTGCTCAAACACAACCATCAACTATCATGTTGCAGATTGTGCTCTAAGTAAGCCTGCTGATTTGTTCAGTCTCCCCTACCTGCCAATATTGGTGACTATTTTCTCTCGAGATAACTGTGTTATTCCTTGCTTCCCACGTACTCCATGCTCTAAGTAAGCTCCATGGTGTGATGTTTGACACAGGTCAACTGACACAACAGAGCAAAGAAGCCGTGCAGCCAGATATGTACTAACTATTTGCTTCATTTATGCCTTCGAGCAAGTGCCTGCTGGTAATCTTAATCACTAGTTGTCTTAATCGATTCATAGTAGAACATGGTACTCCGACGAGTCTAACAAAACCTGGTATACAAACATACCTGGTCCACTCATGTCTACCGTTACAGACAAGCAATATCTGGCAAAACTGAAGTGGTGCATTCTCTTTTGACATGAACCTGTGTATGTGCAGTCTTTATGGTTTATAGCCTTTTCAATAGCTGAATAATGTGTGCAACATCAGTGTGATGATCTATCGTTTTCGTTATTTCTGCAACATTGACACATGGCAGTATGGTATATTTTGCAGCTCAACCTTGAAGCCGTGACTAATCTTCTAACTTCATACATCAACTCATCAGTATATGGGCCCTAGCCCAAGACCTGTACCGGCGCAAACTCAAATAAGAATCAGCCCATGGTTTTCAATTTTTGGAAACGTATTCTTGAATTTTGGAACATGAGCCAAATTCATTCTAATTCTAGAAAATATGATACATTTTCCAATTTTTGTAAAAAATTAACGGAATCAAATGTAAATATTATTAATAACTAATAAAACTAATAATCACACACAACCTAGAAATGTTTTTGTATCCTGAATCTATACTCATTTATCTCCATGGAAACAGTTGTGTTATATTAAACTCTGAAACATACGGAAAACAACAAAAATCCATTGCTATTTTACTTGATTTGGTTCAAGTCATTCACAAAAAGCCTTGTAGCGCAAAAACTAGTTCAAGCAGAGGAGGCACAGAGGACAAGGCAAATCAAACCAACCAGGTTGGGGAACGTACAGTAATAAGAGACCTGTAAGTTTTTCTTTCTATATGTACTTCTGAATTTATGTAGCAGCCGCATATGCCGAATACATACACATAGACACATACCTTACATCTGCGATAAGTGCCCATGATTGTTAAGTGTGGTCATCGCCACTGAAATATATATTTTGTGGCTTAACCACTATGGGATGGTTAACTACTGCTAGGAATTAGGATTACACATCACACGAAACCATACCTGCGTCAACGAATTACAGGTATTCATAACTAGTGCTCCCTCTGGCAGCTATCTCTCCTCTTGCGTCTCAGTTCTTCTATCGTCCAACTTTTCCGCAATTCCGATCCTTTCTCAGATCCCCAACTCTGACAGAGTTTACTGGATGAAGACAGGATTTCACGGGTATCCAGATTATGGGTTTCAGGCAGGCTACCGTCAGTAGACTGTAGAAAGGGAACCAAGTAGTGTTATATAGAGCCATGTGTTCCATTGAAAGATCTCCAATTTGTTTTAGTGTCCCAGTCTTCATAGGGTTCCAGGCTACCATAGATGTTTAGCTGTGGCTCTCTATTGTACTCTCTGACTGTTTCTATTTTTCCTGATGCCTCTCAAGGCTATTGCTTGATGAAGGTAGATGACGAAGAGATTTCAGGTGCTGTCCAGATTATTGGGTGCAGGCTAGCTACGTACTCTGAACTTCCGTGTGGATGGGAACCATCTATATAGTCACTGGTTCCTGTGAAACGTCCACAATTATTATAGGCTCATGTTCTTCCAGTACATGTCAATGACTAGAGGGAAGACTTTGCATCTCTGGAAATTGCAGACACTCTGGAACTCTACAAAGTCTGAGTAGGACAGTCACTTATTTTCTGAACTACTTTTATGTACTCATGTCTACTGGAGTGTGTGAGACCACTAAATTTTAGGATCAGATGCCTAATCTGAAGCATATAGTTAGTTGCCATGCTGTACCTGGCCCACTCTAGCCTTGCACACTCAAGGCTGTAGCGGGAAGCTGTCTTTATGGTCGTGTGTTGTTAGTATATGGAACGGCGTGTGATGCTTGTTGCTGTGCACCAAGCGATGCTCTGTTGCAAACTCTACTGGTTTGTATTTAATCTGCACAATGTAGTTACCAATGAAAACATTATGCCATTGATTAGTTGTACAGGGGGAAACGTCAAAACTGCAGAAACATCAGTGTTACAAAAGGAACATTTTATGATCAGATGCACATTGTAGTTACAAAAGGAACATCGCTACTTTATGATGCATTAATTGTCTTTGTTATGTAGTTTCAACTTCCACTTTGAGGATGAATGACAGTGGAATTTACATTAACATTCAACAGTGGAAATTCACATATCTCGAGCCTTCCATGGTGGCAAAATTGTAGAACCACTCATAAGCTACAGGTGTGCGGTGTTCGGTTGGCCATCTCAGAAGCTATAGGTCAACTGCCAGTGGATATGAATTTCCTGATACCTCCCAAGCCCACTCTGCTCGACCAAGGTTGGCAAAAGCTTACTGGATGAAGGCAAGAGTTGGCAATCCATTGTAGGTTCTAGGCTTCTAGCTAAGGATTTTAGGTGTTGCCAAGATAGTTGAGTGTAGAAGGGAACCAACTAGCCTGACATATATAGTCGTGCACTGCTTGGAGTTCACACGTTATGCAACTCATCAAATGCAAGTGCAACATTCACTTATGTCTCATAGTACGGGTAAGAGCCCGCTTTCAAAAAAAAAAAAAAAATCACTTATGTCTCCAGCTACTTTTTTGTACTTTTGTCTACTTGAGTGTGTGAAGGCAGAAAAGTTTAGGATTGGATGCAAATCTGAAACTAGTACAGTACTTAATAAGATCAGTCTGGGAAAAGCATTATAAAGATGGGAAACTGCCAGGTCATGTCAAAAAGGGATCCTTCTGATGGAGAGATATTTTGAAGCTTCTTGACAAATTTAAAGGCATGGCTTCAGTTAATGTGGGAGATGGCTCTTCCTGCCTTTTTTGGAATGATTGTTGGAATGGGCAGGCCTATGATCTGATGCTTCCTGAACTTCACTCCTTTGCTAAGAACAAAAGGCATCTCTGTGATCAAATTTGCTCAATGCAGCAATGTCTTTGATCTGTTCAACCTCCCCCTCTCCGTGGAGGCTTTTGATCAGCTCTTGCAAATTCAGAACCCGGCCTTAGCCGACCTCCTCTCTAGTGATCCCGACTGCTGGCTTTATATCTGGGGCAATTGCACCTTCTCCTCTAAGAAGGCCTATAATCATCTTCGTGGTCACTCCTCCCCTTCAATTTTCAGATGGATTTGGAAATCCTCATGCCAGCCCAACCATAAAGTGTTCTTCTAGCTGCTTGTCCAGAATAGGTTGAGCACTTGAAATCTGCTAAAAAGGAAGAATATGCACCTCCCCTCCTTCTCTTGTGTCCTGTGTCAGCTGGATGTGGAGGAGACTGTGAACCACCTTTTTCTTGATTGCCCTTTTGTGAGGGATTGTTGGGGGCTTATTGGACTTTCTGTCATTAGTATTCAAGACCCATTCTGCAGTTCTAGAGCTTTAAGCTACAGATCAACCAGAAGTTCTTTATGGAAATCATCATTCTTATGTGCTCGAGCATTTGGTCTGTGAGGAACGATGCCATTTTCAGAAATATTCCAGTCTGCCGGCTGCGATGTTTGGACATCTTCAAAGGCACTTTTGCAACGATCCTGTGGAGGGCAAAGAAGAAGTATTTCCCGGCAATTGAATCATGGTTACAGCTCCTTGTGTAATTGAGCTTATTTTCTTTGTTTCCTTTTTTGTTTCTTAAGTATCTTTTCTTCTTCCCTACCCCTGTTTGCACTTTGTAATCCTCTCGGTTGCTCTTAAGAAAGTTTTCAGTAGGGGCTCTTCGGCCCCTCCTGTTTTTCAAAAAAAAAAAAAAAAAAATCAAAGGGACTGTACTTTGTGATACTTCTTAATGTAATTTGGGTCATGTACCATCTATTGAGGCACTTGTTTTTGTCGAGTTATATTGTATTGATGTTCTTTGTTTTCTTATAGTGAGACTTCAAGAGGAAAGCAATGATCAATATTATTGCATCTCATCACCCAGAAAATTTCAAAATCAAGTAAACAAATGAGATGCAGCTTAATCTATACATAAATCAAATTAAAACATGATTCCCCTCGGTTCCAAAAAAAAAAAATATCAAAGGTGATTCCAAATATAGCCTGCAGACCACCATGCATTCTAGTGACTATTGGTGTACAATATACTGTTGCTGCAATAGTTTATACAATAAACAGTTTGTTTTTATAACAATACAATAAACAGTTACTCCTTAAACATATTCGTGAAAGAAGACAAAGATCCTATGTTACCAGCTAGCAGGCTGCAACATACGGAATCATCTGGCGATCAGCCTGAGCCTGTCTCTCTAGGTACTTGTGGAAGAGAAGAGCTGCCTTGTTCAGTGCTTGCGTCCCTTTGGTTGTCTTGCTTCTCCAAACCTTCCTTTAGAAGACCTGCCCAATAATTGATGAAAGAGCAAATCATATAGACAATCTACAGATACAACCCAAGGCCACTACTACTAGCATAATACAAAAAAATGTTTTTTCTTATGAGAGGCAAGTTACTAACTTGTGGAATTTCCAGATACCTCCCAAGGCCACCACTCGATGCATGTATGTAAGCATTTCGCTGGATCAAGACCACATTTGAGAGACCATCATTGTATATAGAAAGGTAAAGGATAAGTAGTACTTCGGTGTAGAAGGGAACCAACAAGTCTGATACATATAGCCATGTGTTCCCTTGAAACATCTCTAATCTGTTTCAGTCTCTGATTCCTACCGTAGTTATTAAGGACTGAATAGAATGTAATTTCTTTTAGTGTGCCTCACAGAGTGTGTAAAGGCTCTGCATCCCAAAAATGTGAGTACAACATTCAATTATGCTTTGAGCTACTTTTATGTACTCTTGTCTAATAGTATGTGTACATCATTCAATAGGATCACTGGCTGTATTTAATATCCTAGGTAAAATAATACATCGTTCCTTGCAATCCATGCAGAAATGGAATGAACCTTCCACCTAGTCATCCTTGTCAGCGTCGACATGATCAGGCTCTCTATCTGATAGAATAGTGAGATGTTGTGAAGGAGACCGTGCCACGAGCAGTTGAACAGCCACTGGTATGACGCCATGGACACAGATCACCAACATTCATGTCACTTAGGGACAAGCGGTAGACCAAACAAATTTCCAGATACCTCCCAAGCTAAGGCTACTGCTAGCCGTGCGATCAGGGTAGGAGTTTTGATGGATGAACACCACATATGTGAGTCCATATGTTATACCTATGAATCTCAATTGTATTCCGGATTGTTGGCTGCAGGGGCTGCAAGCTACCAAGAACTTCAGTGCTGAAGGGAACCTACGACTAGCCAGATTTTTTTTTAGATAAGGGAACAAAGTTCCAGCCTCTACCATATTGAATGGTACACAGCTGAGTGTGACGATACAAAGTGCCATAAGGCTACAAATCCAAATAGGAAACAGAGTTTGGCTCAACTAGTGAGCTCAAAGACAAAAGGGAAATTCTAAACACCAATACGGTTTATGAAGTTCCAACCAAACTTCGCAAAAACGGACATGATCAACGTCTCCCATCTTCTACATCCTTCCTTAAAAAGCGGGCGTTCCTCCTCCTTATGTAGCATGGACCACTGACGGATCCAAAACGTTGCCCTGAAGATTACCTGCATGAAAGTATTAGCTTTAGCTCTATGAAACACTATATCATTCCTATTCAACCATATTGCCCAACAGAGCGCACCAGCTCCTAACCAAATTTGGTTTCGAAGCTTTGGATTCAAATCATGGAGCCAAGAACCAAACAAGTTAGTTATGCTAGTAGGTGGTCGAATTCCAAAAGCGATATGCACAGTGTTCCAAATAAAGCTTGCAAAATGGCAATTAAAAACAAATGTTGGATTGTTTCAGTAGAGTTACAATAGCAACATTTGATACTTCCTTGCCAGTTCCTCTTTGCTAGATTATCTTTGGTAAGGATTACTCCTTTTTTTAAATACCATAAAAAAATCTTAATTCTTAGTGGTATTTTAATTTTCCAAAGAGGATTTTTGCCGGGATGTATTCCATGTCCAATGAAGCTTGTGTACATAGAACGAACCGTAAACAAGCCATTTTTAGTAAGATTCCATCGAAACACATCTTTCTCATTTGTGAGGCTGATCTGTGTCACTTTTGAGACTAGATCAAACCAGGCAATCCGGTTTGCATTAATCAAACCTCGCCTAAAAGAAATATTAAGTGGTACAGTCCACGAGGACCTTTGCCATTTGTATCATCTTTGTGTCTCACAATTCTAAATAAGGTCGGATAGACTATGCTCAGGGGTCTGTCACCTATCCACACATCTTTCCAGAACCGCACATTCTCTCCATTGTGCACCTTAAAGCTGCCACAAGTTAGAAAATCGGTTTTGGCCTCCATAAGCCCAGCCCGAAAATGTGAATCCCCTGGCTTATGCTGCACCTGGGACAAGGGTTTATTAGATAAATATTTCCTTCGTAGAAGGTCTTGCCAAACCCCATCCTCATTAATCAGCCTAAAAAGCCACTTGCTAAGGAGACATCTGTTTTGAAGGTCTAAGTTATGTATACCTAAACCACCAAAATCCTTTGGAGTACAAAGAACGGTCCACTTGGCAAGACGGTATTTCTTTTATGCTCCTCACCTTGCCAAAAAAAAAGAGCGGAAATAGTCTATTTTTTGAAGAACTCCTCTAGGGATTTTAAAAAAGATAACATAAACATGGCTAAGCTAGTTAGCACCGAGTTTATGAGGACAAGACGTCCTCCAACAGATAATAATTTACCCTTCCAGTTACTAAGTTTTTTCTAAAACTTCTCTTCAATATTTGCCCAATCCTTGTTGGATAGTTTAACATGGTTCATAGGGATTCCAAGATATCGAAAAGGAAAATCACCTACCCGACATCCGAATATGCTCACATATTCTTGTTCATAGTCCTTGGCCTTACCATAAGTGAACAATTCACTTTTGTGAAAATTAATTTTCAATCCTGATAATTGCTCAAAGGTACTAAGCACGAGTTTTAGTTCCCTGGCTTGTAGCGTATCATGATCCAAAAATAAAATGGTATCGTCCCGCATACTTGAAGGATTGAAAGGCCATCATCAACTAGATGTGGGACAACTCCTCTAATATTTCCATTAGACTTGGCCCTGAAATAAGAGTTGCTAGCATGTCTGCCACCAAGTTGAATAAGATAGGAGATAGAGGGTCTCCCTGTCTTACACCTTTCTTGGTTTGGAAGAAATGGCCTACCTCATCATTTACTTTGATGCCTACACTGCCACCCTTTACTATTTGGTCAATCCAGTCACACCACACTGGTGAAAAGCCCTTCATTCTCAATGTTTGTTGTAAAAGGCCATTTAACCTTATCATAGGCTTTCTCAAAGTCTAGCTTTAAGATCACCCCATTCAATTTTTTTCTATGCATCTCATGGATTGTCTCATGTAAAATAACTACACTATCCAAGATATTCCTACCTTTCATAAAAGCGGATTGAGATGGTTGGATAACCTTTTGTGCCACTAGTGCTATTCTGTTGGTCAAGACCTTTGTAAAGATCTTGAAACTAACATTCAACAAACAGATGGGACGGAATTGCTGAATCTGTGTCGCCTCTTTTAGTTTTGGCAACAATGTAATTGTGCCAAAGTTGAGACTAAAGAGGGGAAGACTGCCTCTATGAAAGTCAGTGAAGAGGGACAAAAGGTCCCCCTTTATGACTTCCCAAAATACTTGGTAGAACTCGGCTGGGAATCCATCAGGTCCTGGAGCTTTATTATGCTCCATTTGAAAAATAGCCTCTTTAACTCCTTGTTCAGAAAATTCAGCCACTAAGACTTCATTTTCAAGATGTGAGACTTGTGGGATATCCGACGTAGCAGATTCCACCAAAGAAAAGTTGTTAACATCTGGTTCACCAAAGAGACCTTTGTAGTAATTGGTAATGAATTTTTTTAGATTATGGTCACCTTCAATTACTCCCTCCTCTTGCTCTAGCCGGAAAATCCGGGTTCTCCTATGTTTACCATTAGCCACAAGATGAAAATACTTAGTATTACAATCACCCGATAACAACCTAGTTGTTTTGGCTCTTTGGTACCATTTGATTTCCTCCTCCCTTAGAAGATGAGCCAGTCTCTCTTTATAGAAATGTTTAATGTCTATCTCTAGATAACTTAATTGTTGCACTTCCGCCTTTTTATCAAAGCGCCTCAGCTTTTGAAATAAAATTTGGGCCTTTTCTTTCTTGTAATTTCCACTCACATTTTTGGCCCAGCCCCTTAAGAACTGTCTAAGCCGTTGTATCTTACATTGCCAACGTTTGGAGTGGTGTCTTTCCCCCCTGTTCCTTGGACCAAACTCTAGCCACTAACTCAGTAAAGTCATCCCTCAATAGCCAACCGAGCTCAAATTTGAAACCCGATATTTTGTTGCCATGGGTGCCATTACCGGTATCTAATAGTAATGGAGTATGATCTGAAATTTCCCGTGTCAATGCTTGTACCGTTGCCAATGGAAACTTGGACTCCCATTCCGTACCAACTAGGATCCGGTCTAACCTTTCAAAGGTTGGATTGTCCCTGGAATTGGCCCATGTATATTTTCTATTAGAGAGATCTAGCTCCCTAAGATCCAAGCTATCAATAATACCATTGAATAGGAAAGGCCATCGATCATCGTATTTGTCATTGTTTTTTTCTTGAGGGTTCCTGATGATATTAAAATCACCGCCCACAAGAATGGGATCAGATTCCTTTGCACATGTTTGGGCTAGCTCGGTGAGAAATCTCTCTTTGTGCTCCTCTTGTGCTGCTCCATAGACAGCAATAAGGACCTAGTAGAATCCATCCACTTTATTTCTTAGACGAAATTTGACATAAAAGTCTCCTTCATCAATAGATCCGATGTCATAAAACTCTAGGTTTATCCCCAGTAATATGCCACCGGACCGACCGTGAGGTTCAGACCAGTGCCAAATAAATTCTTGGCCTCCACAAATATTGTCGAGCACCGTTTTTGAAAAATCTTTTTTCCCCGTTTCAAGAAGAGCGATAAAGTCTAGCTTTTGCTCTCTCGATAATTCAGAAAGGAACCTATATTTAGCCAAGTCACCGAGACCTCTGCTGTTCCAAAAGATTCCTTTCATGGTGTAAATATTTTATGCTTTTTTATTATATACGCACCTTTGGCTTCTTCTTTGATCTAGTCATAGACGAAGCTTTGTTTTTCTTAAAGACAGATTTAAAATCACAACTTAGGTGATCACTGTCTAGGTTATCAAACTCTTCCACCAAGTCTCCACAAATGCGACCAAGAGTATCGTTATCTAAGTCAAACAGATTGTCATCCTCCAAAAATCTGGTTTGGTAACAACCTCCGTACTAGACGGTTATGGTCTTACCCTTTCCAACTCAACATTTTTTAACAAAGAAATCGAATGAGATATTGAAAGTTGATTGGAACCTAAGCTAATACCCAAGTCTGAAAGGCGAGATGAAATATCAACTGAAGGAAAGTGAATGAAAGAAAGATTGGGTGTGTTACCTGCATCGAAGTCCAAATTTTTCCAAGCCGCTCTCTTCTTCACCTTTCTCATGGAGTCAAGGTCGTTGGTGCCGGCTAGGCGAGGGCTTGATCGCTTCGGGCTTTGCTTCAGCTCTGGAATCATTGCTGCAGCCACCACGCTTGTCCGCGAAGGCAATGCAGCATCTCTATCGCCTTCGGGTGCTCCACTGTTCATAGTAATGTCAGTGGCAGCATCCAAACCGCCTCCCTGTGCGTTTGCGCTATGTACTGTACAGCTGCTCACTATGGCGAGTGCATCAACAGCTTCAGTAGCAGCCTTGTCTTGATGACTTGGCATGCTCAGCTTGCTTCCATGACTAGTACAGCCTCCATCAGTCCCTCATTCCCGCACACCGGCCGTTTATGGTCTTGAAATAGAGCAGCAATTGATGCTTGAAATTCGGTCTCCTCTTCATCAATGTCCAACCGATCACTTCCGTCGCTAGGTACGCAGTCCTGGTGACTACCAAAGCCGACTAGACCACTCATATTGGTGTCGTCCGCAGGTGTAACATCATCAAAAGCAGCAGCAGCAGCAGCCACTTCAACGTCCATGACAGGGAGTGATTGAGCAATAACTAACTTCTCCCCAGCCATCACCACTTCCCCATTAGGACCAAATTCTTCTACCATGCCATCAAACTCACCATTATCTTCGCTAGCAACCGCATCAGCAGTTTCACTAGTAATATCATGAACCACCTTGTCAATAATCCCATTTGACATATTCTTGAGCATGTTCTCAAAGTTGAGGTTATGTCCCAAAGATTTATTCCCGGGATCAGTGGCCTGACTGTCCGCAAGGGTATTTTTATCTTGGTCCATAGGATCATCCTCCTTTGGTTGGTTGTCATTTTCTTTCTTCTTTGCAATATCACCTTCCTCCCCTTGGCCTCCACCATCTTCATTGCCAAAATCAAACTCTACTTCATCTCCATTTTCATCAAAGCCAATTCTCTCCATTACAATGTCGAGATTAAAAAAATGGTCTCCAATGACCACTGCCTTTTTTGTTGGGACCAAAGATGGATCCAACACAGCCACCAAAACACGCCCGAAGTCATTTCCCCTGGTCGTTATCATGTCAACCATTTGAGTCGAGCCAAATAAGGTGCCAACTGCCCATAAGATGAGGTATTCCCGCAAGGCCTTCTCGATTCCAGTAACCTGAAGCCAGACTTTTGGTAGGAGATATCCCCCCTCTCTGACCTGCGAAACTTGGAAATTCAATCGGATACCAGTTGCTACCCCATTTTCCAACACGTCTGCACCTCCATAAGCCATAGCCCGTTGCAACTCTGCCTTTGATGGAAACTGAACAATGAATGAGTTATCATCTTGAGGAATGGGATCCCACCTCCATCTAACTGGCACTAACCTCTGAAGTTGGACAACTAACTGTTCCTTCAAGATCACACCACCGACCACTGTCACCATAGCAGTTTTGGACTCCTTCCTCCTTGGTAGTGGGGCATGTGGGATGTGATGAAAGCCCAACCCTTCCACCGAGAAACCCACAGCATGAACCACAGGCTTATTTTAGCACTGGGCAGCGATGATTTACGTGGTCGTGACCATCACAAATGTAGCAATAAACTTCATTTGTGCAATCAGCAGTAGCATGACCTTTCTGATTACAATTCCCACAAATCAACTTTGATTTACCTGCAGGTTCTGAAACACCGGCCTTGTGCTTACTCAGATGTCCCCCCGCACCTGCAATCTTCACCTCCACCTCCACCTCCTTACGTTGATGATCTTGCGCAATACCCATGTCGAGGTCGGCAGCACCATGTGTGTCGTGCGGCACCAGAGCTTCAGCCGTAGCCTGAGATTGAGTTGCCGTCGCCTCTGCGTAGGAGGACCTGCCCATGCCTCGACCTGGCTGGCCATCCCTACCACCTCGCTGCGTCAGGAATCCGCGCCCACCCCGTGGACGATAGGCCCGGCGAGGTCTTCCCCCCGTTTCGGACAGTAGCCGTGCCGTGATCGCCGTGGCCGGGTCGAAGCCTTGGTCGACACCTTGGAATCCACCCTGAGGATCAGTGGTTTCTTCAACACGTTGGGGATGAGGGCCCCCAACTCCACGCCCTCTGGAGTTGCCGGCAGCGGCTGCCGCCCTGCTGATGGAGAAGAGGACCGTGTTGGGTCCCTCGCCCGTGGCCGATCGCAGTCGGCCGACCTCGTCCGGCACCACCGCCCAGGCCAAACGCGCCCGGCATGGCCACGCCCTTGTCCATCGCCTTGTCCGCCTGCACCAGCGCCGCCTCTGTGCTGCATCCTTGAAGAACACAGCGTTGATGAAGCAGTACGACGTGTAGCGGCCGCCGAGCCTGATGGTGGTCGTGGATATGGCCACGCTCCGCTCCTAGGTCTGCTGCCTGCACGGGAAAGAAAATTTCCAAGTGCAGAAGATAGATGGGCTGTGTACCTGGTACGGCCCAAAATTACATGATCCGAGAAACTAGGATCCTTGACGTAGCTAGACGGCTGTCCGCATCGTACGGAATTTGAAATCCGATCGTTCGTAATCCTGGACATCTCTGCCAGCGCCACCGCCAACGACCGGGACGCCGGAGTCTCAGCCGGACGCCGTCGGAACACATGACTATTCCGGGCGTTCTCCAGTACATCACCGAGTGTCATCGCCGGTGACATACGCCGCGGGGGAAGCGGCCCTCGCCATGGCGCAGTCTTAACAGACGAAGGTCGTCGTCCACCGTCCTTGCAGCATGACGGACCCCGTGAACTCAAATCTGCAACATCAGACACATTACATACCTCGAGGACATCCGCTGATGCTGTGGTCGTCTTGATTTGTTTATCGTGATCCGTTTCCTCCCCTCCTCCTCATCTGAACTGATTGTATCTGCAAGGGCCCAGAATCTTGAGCCGAAGTGACGCTGCCGTCCAGCAGGATCGGTCGATGGCGCCAAGCCTGGCCCCGGCTCCGGCAGGTGAGCCTGCTCAGTCGGCGATGCCGACCACGGCGCTGGTGCAAGGGTTAGCCTGCGGCGTCTCATTGTTCCATCAATGCATGTCGACTAGCCAGATATATATAGGCAATAGCCATCTGTTAATCTCAAATGTCCCCAATTTGTTTTAGTATCCCATTCTTCTTCAAGTAGTTATCAATGGCTAAAACTCCACAAATGTGTATATTTTAATTTCCTTCAGTGCACCTCTCAGACATCACGTCTTCTGCAACTCCAGCAATGCGAGGACCATATTCACATATGCCTTGAGCTACCTTTATGTACTCCTGTTTACTTGCAATGTGTAAAGACATCAAATTTTAGGTTCAGATTCCTAATTAAACTAGTACATTTAATTATTTGGACCAGTTGCTGAAATTCAATCTAATAATCACGGTAATATTTTTTTTAGCTTTTCTCAATAAGGAAATTTAAGCATGAAGCTGTTTTGCACATACTGAGTTCAAAAAATAATCTTGTGAAATGTCACTAAACTTCATATGGTAAACTGCTACTGCTAAAAATAAAATCTTCAATACCATAAAGCAGAGGAACTGCTGAATCATGAGAAATGACATGCCTTCACTCATTTGTTCATAATCATCAAATCTCAAAGATTCTTATGAAAATTATTTCCTTTTGTGGAACTCAATGAAATAAAACACAACAGAATAAATGGTCTAGCAGATGCTAGTCTGCAAAACCTTAATGAACAATGTTGTATCTATGCTAGCGACCCTGTTGCTTATTTAACATTCATTTGCTCATAGTCTTTCAATGAGTCATTGCAAATCTGATGCACCGTAGTACCTGTCTTTTTATGCATGAAAAACACAAGGGATGGCTGCCTAAAGATGCTGGGCACTTTGACATCGAACACTGGAGAAACGGACGCAGATGCACTAAATCTGCAGAATACATTGCACAACTTCTGGGACATGTTTTGACCATGGTGGAAGGATGCAACGGGGAGAGCTTGCAAAAAGGTTGACTACGAGGTTCAGATATTGATCAGGCTGTTCTAGGACTGCAGCAAGGACTAGGCTAAGATGCCACCACCGTCGATCACTGGCATTCTGTATCTCTGGATACCAGAAGCATCCCTTACCAATGGTCATGTCTCGTGAGGGACAAGTTACATGTCAACTTTCCAGATACCTCCCAAGGCTACTGCAAGAAGTTGTTAAGTAAAAGTTTTGTTGCATGAAGACAACATTTTGCGGTCTGTTATAGTCCTATGTTACATAGCTAGGGTCTCCCATTCTTCCAGTTGTTATCATCCTTTAGTGCACCTCTTACACAGTTCAAATGCTCTGCTAGGTACTCCACACTCAACAAATGTGAATACAGCATTCAGTTATGGTGTCAGATACATTTATGTAGTCTTGTCCATTGGAGTGTGTAAAGGCAGTAGGTTATTGAGATGGCTAGTCTGAAGCTAGCACATTTATTTATTTGGATCAGTTACATGGGGATAATAACCCAGGTTAAAAATTTTCTTATTTTGTTGAAAATATAACATTCTTTATTCTTTTGTTGGGTGAAAGTCTTGGCTGCTTTAAAGTTGTATTTTCATTGGAAATATGCATGTACTAAAATCTTAAGAATGAGGCTGTTTTTGAATTCATGGAATTCAAAAATCCTTTTCGTGTCACATATGAAAACCTCAGATGGTAAACTGCTGCTATAAAATTTATACTACAATTAAGTCAGAGGAATGGCTTAATAAGGAGTCAGGTCATTCTTTTCATCACTGCATTACGAAAATCAATTCCATTATGGAGTTCAAATACCGAACACATGTACACAAAAAAAGAGGAGTTGGGTTATTAGCACATTGGCAGCCTCCAAAAACATGATGAACTCTGCTATACATCTACCATGTTCCTTTTTGTGTCACATTTTTTCAGCCTTTTGATAACATATGATTAGATAGCTAAACTGAAACTACTACATCATTCATTAGGATCACTGGTTGTATATATTTAGTATCCTAGCTAAACATACTTTTCTATTTTCTCAAAAAGAATAACATTTTTTGTTTCTTTTCTTCAGAGAAAGGTCAGGCTGCCTGAGAGTTGTATTTCCATTGGCATTCATGAAGTTGAAAAAACATTTAATTGTGAAATGTGACTAAATTTCAGATGGTAAACTGCTACTGCTGAAAATAAAATCTACACTGCTTTGGAGGCAGAGTAGCAGCTTAATCAGGAGAATCATCATTCTTGCTCTCATCGCAGTGGGAGAAGCCTGGGTGTTTTGCTGTTTTGGTGCCATGGATGGGGTCGGTTGGATGGTTTCTTGTTGAGCAGCCGTTATTGTTCAGGAACGTGAGATGGAGGTCCTCTTCATCTTCTAACTCTAATTCAAAATTCATTTGACAGAATAAAAATCTTACAATCTTCAAAGGGTTGAAATTGGGAAATTGAATCGAAATTAGTAGAGATTATAGAATATGTTCCAGGCTTCCACTTTCAGATCCAAACTATGCCTGCTGTAGTACTCTGCTCGCTCGATCGTAGCCTTGCTGAGTGCCAATGATAAGTGCCATGCTCTGTGCTAGTGACAAGTCTACGGCCGACGAGCCAGACGACATTCTGAAGGGGCGAGCTACGATGACAAGTGCGGTGTGGAGGGGCCAGCAGCCGAGCACGCGTTTGCCCTACTCTCTGCCAAGCTTTGGACTGTTTCTATGTTGGATTGACGTCTGCTGGGCCAAGAATTGAAGAGTCGCTCCTAGGACCTATAGTCATGGCACTTGAGCGACAAGTTACAGACCAGTCAAATTTCCAGATACCTCCCAAGGCCACTGCTCTCGGTGTCCATATGTTATAGCTATGGATCTCAAGTGTATTCCGGATTGTTTGTTGCAGGGGCTGCTGGCTACCACCAAGAACTCCAGTGCCGAAGGGAACCAACGATTAGACTGATATATATAGTCATGTGTTCATCTGAAAAGTCTCCAATTTGTTAAGTCTCCCATTCTTGTAGTAGTTATAAATGGCTGGACATTATATTATAAATATTATAATTTCCTTCTGCAGCTCCACAAATGTGAGTACCACATTCACTTGTGTCACGAGCTGTTTACTGGAGTGTGTAAAGGCATTAAAGTTTAGGTTCAATGCCTAACATAAAACTAGTACATTTATGTTTTTTCAATTATTAAATTCAAAACTAGTGATTTGCATTTAATCATGAATTGTCACATGGCTACCGCCATCACGAGATGCAAAGGGAAATGGGTGAGAGAGAAAGAGAGAGAGAGAGAGAGAGAGAGAGAGAGAGAGGGAGGATTTGGAATCGTCTGCCGCGAGATGCAGAGAGAACTGAGAGAGGTGGTGCCAGTTGAGAGAGCTGAAGAACTTCTTCCCCAGAGAGAGATGAACACACCATCCTACCTAGTAAATTTTCAATTACATTTTCTATGGAATTTTAGAAAAGCCATCAAGTCCTGTCCTCAAATAATCCATCTCTGCGTTTCAATAAACAAAAGAAACACAGAACGGAAGTGGTTTACGAAATGGAAAAAGTCTAGATAACCCCCTAACCTATTAGGACTAGTCTACATAACCCCCTTATCTATAAAATCGGGTATTATACACCCTAAACTTTACAAAACTAGACAACTCTCCACACGCATTAGTAGCCGGCCACGGCGAGGAAGGAAACGCCGCATCATATGACTCCGGAACCTGCTTCATCCACCTCGCTCCGTCTCCAAAATTCGCCCACCACCGACCGTCTCCATCCAATTCCTCATAGCCATGGGTTGTCCAGAAACTCAGCTCACGATTGGACCAGACACGACGAACCATCGTTCCAAGGTGAGATAATGTGAGGGATTTTCTTCGCCACGGACCGTCATGGCCGCCCAAACAGAGTGTTCTGCCATTACGCCGCTCCCACCAATTGACAGGCCCCATTTTTGTGTCTCCTTGACCTCCGTGAAACATTTTCTCCAGAGGCGAGGCACACGCAACCCACCTGTGAGGCGAGGCACGCGCCGTAGGGCCAGTATGGGCAGGCGCAGTCGGCTGTTGTCGCCTTGGCGTCCCTCAAATCATGCTTCCTCCCGCGGCCCTCCACGATGGCAAAACCAGCTGCCCAAACCAGCCGAGGGGGTGATTTAGACAGTATAGGATAGTTTGAAGTCCAAAACAACCGGTTTAGAAGGTTGGGGGTGATGTTTTCTAGTGCCAATAGTTTAGGGGGTATTTAGACTTTTTCGTTTACGAAATCAATAAAGTGATGTAAGTATCTTTGCAAAAGAAACAGCAGGTGGCTTCCCTCATCAAAAGAAAAATGTTATCCTCCATATTCTTGTGGTCTTTCCGGTTTGCATTTCTAGAAAATAACTAGCGTGTGTACCCTCTTGCATTGCTTACTTCAATGGGGATCATATCCTGCACAACCCTCCATATATATATGCTTTCCACCTATTTCTGGGCAACGTTTCATAAACAGCAGGTGGTTTCGCTTCTCAATTCAAAGCTATGTAGATAGTATGTGCCTTGCAATCTTTCCATACAGCTGCAAACACTACCAGAAAATGGAGTTGTCTTAGGGCCAGCAATTTCCGTGAGTGCTACACTGCACTCAAGGAAATATATATATGAGTTGCTATATCTCTTTCACAAGAAAAATAACCGACATTTATTGCAACGGTGCTAGACTCTTGGATCATCATCCAAGGGTGGGATCTGTCATCGAGGATTGTACATACAAAGTGTTAGCTAGCAAATTAAAAGAGACAAGAGACAAGAAAACAATAGATAATTTTTTTTTTTCTATGGAATGACAAGGATAAATTAAAGGTGCATGTCTCACAAATCACAAGTAGCAGATAAAAAAATATTTCAGTACACAGAAAACAAGAGACAATTTTTTCTATGGAATGATAAGGACAAAGTATAGGTGTGTGTTCTCACAAATGACAAGAAACCTCACTAGGCATTTGCAGATTTTTTTAAAAAGTTTAGATGACAAGAAATCTCACGCCGCAAGATGGAGTTGGATGATTTCTTTCAACAGAGATATAGGAAAAGTGAATATATATTCGTTGAAGGTTAGTAAACCGTCAAAGGAATATATGAGTTTCGTTGATGGTTTCAAGTAACTTCCAAGCAAATGACTCATTTCTTTGAGTGTAATTATAGACAGTCAAGGAATCTACTATTTCCTCGAGTGTTATTAGTAGCCGCCAAGAAAACTACCCATTTCCTTGGGTGTTATTATAAACCATCAAGTAAATTAGCATTTCCTAGGGGTTATTGAATTTTCTTGGAGGTTGGCACCCAAGGAAATGCTTAAAAGTATTTTGGTTTCTCCTATCGGAAAAAACAATAATATCTTAATGGTGTCCCTAAGTCCTAAAATTTGGCATGAGATCATAATATGGCTATACTAACTTGGAATAAAATTTTCAAATCATATCAACAATGTTAAACTATACATTATTCACACATGGATACATCACTCACATAGTTTCATAACTTTGTCTATACACTTAGGTTTTTAGGGATTAAAAAGTCCAAGCGCGCTTTCTAGTGTCGTATTGGTCTCAAACTTTTTCTCAGGGCTTGCGTGATACCCCTGTGTGAAGGAACCACCAAGTTTGAGATTTTTCGAAATTGGTTTTCGTACCTTTTTCAGTTTAATTGAATTATCACGCAAACTTTACTCGGTAATTATATCGTCGAACTGAGTCCACCTCCAAAAAGACGCGGGACAGTGCCAAGGAAACTAATTCCCCTTGCCCTCTATTCTTGAGTGCATTTGCTCGACGGTTTTCCTCATTTCCTTAGCGGTTTTCGGCCCTAAAGCAATTCAGGATTCTGGTAGTGAAGTGTTGACAATTTTGTTGGCAAAATATTTGTGGTCGAGAACATATGAAATAAAGAAACTATTTGTATTAAAAATGGGAGAACTTTTCCGAATTTTGTCTTTATATATAGTTCCCATCATCAACAATAATCCATGAACCCCCGTGCGGATAAAATTTAGAAGATATAAGATTACGTTATTGTTTAATACTTTGACTCATAAAAATTATTATATTTAAATTATTGTGTTTTTGTTTATTCTTTTAGCACACTAGGCATAATACATAATACATAGTCTCTCTCTATTTCTGATAATTTTATCAATTACTGATTTGTACTGTTAAAATAATTACATTTTTATATAAAAGTGTATCCCATTTTATAACCCCAGAATCCCTGCAAGAAATTGTTACTTTATCACTTTCTGTGCTCACGAGAACTAACACTTAGAAAAGTTAATTAAAAAGTAAACTAAAAACTGTTAGAAAAATTAATTGAAAACAAACTACAAATAATACTTTTCCATAAAGTCTTGGTAGGTTTTGAATAGAAACCAATTGCTCGGGAAAGAACTCCTTTGTCGATGTGTAGTATTTATCGTATATAATAGAAAAATGAAAATACAACATTTCTGCCAAATAGAACTTCAACCAGAGGCAAACCTAACAGGAATTGCTCACGGAATTTGAAAAAAAAAAAAAAGTTCACGGACATTGATTTAAGAAAGCCTGTGCTATGTAACTAGGCCATTTTTTTGGTTGATATTTCATACCCTCGCAGCCCTTTTGTTTCCCTCATGGCCTTGGAGGTAAAGCCCATTACTTGAATCATTCTTGTGCAAGTAGAAGTTCCTGCCTCTCACATCTCCAATTTTGTCGTTACATGTTCAGACCTGTGAGAGAAATGTGCAAACTGTTACTCTTAGGACAGGATGACTCAATTTCCAGGAAAATTGTCACTCTCTGCTGCTACACCTACAAGAATGGTTGAGCTTCAACAACAAATAACTCCAGCAGTAACACATAATTTCGTAAGGTTCTATACAAAATGAAAATGGGTCCAAATTTTCATACTGAAGTCTCAAATTTGAGGTTGATAGCCAACTGGTTATTGGTGGAAACCTGAGCTCCTTTAACACCCAGATTTGCATAGGTACTCCCTCAGCTCAGAAATAAATGATGTCCCTGACCGGAGTATATAACAGTTATAACTAAACAGCTCTCAAAAGCCTAATAATAACACTAAGAACATATGCCTCATCATCTTGACAGTCACACTTGACTGCAACTTCCAAATATGCTATAGCAGACCCTGGGCGAAATGAAAATAGATCTTTTAAATGTACATCAGCGGGCCAGGTTTAACTTCATGTATTCGAGGCCAACATATGTGGGGGTGAGCTTGTAACATGGAGGAAAAAAATGCAATGACGTTGGCATCCACATATTTTTCTGATGCTAGGGGAAGTGTCCAGTAGCTTGAGCCATTTTTCAATCAGTTTATTATTATATATTTTGTGTTATGCTGACGACCCAAAGCATCAGGCTTAAATCAGGAGAACGACAGCCAGAAAGTTTTCCAACTTATGTTAACACATATAATTTGGCAGATAACTTAAATCTCGACTCTTGACCAAATCATGCGGCCCTCCCCACTGATTCACAATTGATATGTGATGCGATCAATCTCTGGACGTCAGTTGCTGCTTACCATGGACCTGTGGGACACCCATGTGTCGTGCCGTGTGTTGGCCACCTCAACAACACCCATGTTGCAAAAACCCGGAGAAATCAATGTAGTCCGCTGCAATAAACAATCCCTCCTTGATTTCCAATCTTCCACAGCTACATTCAACCAGATGCCTCACACAGAAACACATCCTCAATCTTCTGAGAAATAGTGAAGAACAGGTCAACTTCACATCCTAGGCGTACACATCCTCACTGTTCTGCTTTACCAGCTTCAAAAACTTCTTGCTAATCGTGGTAAGCAGCACTGAGATATATAGTGAAGAACAGGTCAACTACCGCCCACGGTCAAGTCAGGCGAAGGTCAAGTTCCTAACCTTACAAATTTCCTGATACCTCCTATGACCACTAATCGATCAAGGGTTGTAATAGTTTTGCTGGATCAAGATAACAATTGGCTGTCCATTGTATGTTACAGCTAAGGGTTATCCGGATTGTTTACTGCATCATGCTACCAAGAACTTCAGTGTAGAAAGGAACCAATAAGCCTCATATATATAGGCATGCGTCTCTTTAAGTTCACGAGCTTTGCAACTCTTGAGTTCACGTCCTCCGCAACTCAATAAATGTGAGTACAACATCACTTATATTTTGAGCTACTTTCTGTAGTCTATGTCTACTACAGTGTCTGAAGGCAGTAAATTTATGATCGGATGCCTAATCTAAAACTAGTACAATATCTATTACCGTCACTTGTTGAAGTTGAAACTAGTATCCCAGATAAGCATCCTTTTTCCATTTTGTCAGATTGTTTAGGGAAAAGTTATGTCTGCTTCATAGTTGTATTTTTCATTGCCATCATACATGCGCCAAACTCCAAGCATGCATGAGACTCCTGTTTTTGCATTCATATAGTTGAAAACACATTTTCTTGTGAAGCGACTAAACATCATATGACAAACTGCTAACAAAATGTCTACACTACCATATAGACAGAGGAACAACTTAGTCATGAGAAGTGTCATTTTTCTCTCATTGCTCATAATCATCAAAATAATTATTACACTGCAATAATCTGTTCTCCTATGTTTCCTATAATCGTGCTGCCCTAAAGTTAGGTTCTTACCTTCTTGCACTTATACAACGGCTATTAGGATTTGGATTTGTATTGTTGCAGCTAAGCAAAACTTTTACAATATAATCAGATTCCTCCATCATATTTGTTTGAAGGGCGTACATGGGCTTCATCTGGCCTGGTTGTTGGTATCACACTTCTCATTGGCATATGAGTATGCCTACGAGAGGTAGAATCCACATGAATGACCGATTCTTTCTAATCTGTGAAAAAATGGAATAAAGCTTCCACCAAGTTTATGCTGATCACCTCATTGTCATCCTTGTCAGAGTCTACAAGTCTCTCTGTCCTGCAGAACCTCATAGTGAGATCCAGCCAAGAAGGGGGCTGTGGCAGTAGCACTTGAACGGCCACCGGTTGGGCACCATTGACACAAATCACCGGAATTCTCTACCACAGGATGCCTAGAGGACCCCTCACCAACAATCATGTCACCTGAAGAACAAGTTGCAGACCAATCAAATTTCCAGATACCTCCCAAGGCCACTGCTCTCAGTGCGGTCAAGTAGGAGTTTGATGGATGCAGACCACATTTGGGAGTCCATATGTTATAGCTATGGATCTCAAGTGTATTACGGATTGTTGGTTGCAGGGCCTGCAGGCTACCAAGAACTTCAGTGCTGAAGGGAACCAACGATTAGACTGATATATATAGTCATGTCATGTGTTCATCTCAGATGTTTCCAATTTGTAGTTATCAATGGCTGAAAAGTATATTCTAATTTCCTTCAGTACACCTTTAATTTTTTTTTTTTTTTCGAACATGTCTCGGCGCGGTAGGCAGTAGGCATCGCCCGAGCTCAGCATGGCGACCTCCTCGGCGACGCTCAAGATCCCGTCCCTGGCGGCGGAAACCGGGGAGCGCCGTCGCCGCTCGATGTCGTTGATGCACTCGACGTGGTTCAGGTCCCCGGCGCGGTAGTGCGGTACAGCGGTGGTGACCCACTCATACGAGACATAGAGTCAGCCCGGCTTGAGCACACGGAAGACTAGCCTGGGGGCGTGGCGGGTGGCCGTCGAAGGAGGTATCCGGGAAGGGCTTGGCGAGGAGGGGGAGTCCAGGCCGGCGACCTTGGGTTATCTTGCGTGGGCGCGGTTGATGCCGACGACGTTGGATCCCGAAAGTTGCGGCGATGATGGCACGCATGGGCCCGCCGACGCAGCAGCCCGACATCGAGGTGGCGGGTGGCCCGACTTGGCACCGAGGAGGTCGGCGACGCGCTCCTCATAGACGGCGTGGGCGTCGCGGGTAGGAGCGGCGGCCGGGAAGCGACGGGCGAAGTGGAACGACCGGCCCCACCCTCACTGCGTAAATGCTCGAGATCTCGCCGTCGGCACCACAAAAAGTCTGCTAGCCTAATTTGCCGTCCAAACCAGAAGATCGGTGCCTTCCAAAGATGCACGACGGCACCATATGCCCATATATCAATCACACTATATATCACTACAAGTCTACACAGCCATGGCAGCAACGACTCTGCGGGAGCTTACTCATCCGTCGCAGTGGCTCCCAGCCTCGAAGGCCTAGGTAAGATCTTCGCTATGATGCTTCGCTATGACGCGTCTTCCGGACCGTCATCGGGTGGAAGAAACACGGGCGGCTGGACCATCGTTTGATCTTTGCTATGACGGCTTCCGGACCGTCATCGGGTGGAAGAAACACGGGCGGATGCGGCCGCCGCGACTTCCTTGTCCTGCTATGATGCTGTCGAGACCAGCGCCGCCATGGCATCTATTGATGACGGCGACCGGTGCAGCCTGCCCCGCTTCCGTGTTGCACCTGTGACCTGCTCTGATAGGAAGGACCTAGAGTGAGAAAGAGAAAAAAGGGACAAGGTTTCTTTTGACAAGTTGGCATTGCCATGGTGTTCCAGCTTCCACCGTGGCAGTGCCACGTCACATGTTAACGCTGTCGTGGCTTGCTTTGGACTTTGAGTGTGCGCTGGTGATAGATGAGGGACCTAGATAGTTGCTTTTATAGTTTGAGGACCCAGATGGGAAGAGGCCAAAAGTTTGAGGACCCTGAGTGTATTTTACTCTTAATTATACATCATTTTGTAAACAAGCATGTCAGGCATTTCAACGTATATTGATGCAACATATACGTTATGGGGCATGTAAACAAGCAAGTCAGGCCATTGGTTGGCTTCTGAGCTATCTAGTCGGTTTACCAAACTGTGTAGCCCTAATATATTGATGCAATACATGTCATGACATTTCAACGTCTCTTTGTAGCTTGACTGAACTACAACATGTTTGCAGGCCACAGCAAAGATTCACAGTAAGGTGGGTGAAATTAGGGGATGAAAACTCCAGCTTCTTTCACAATATGGCCACTATTGCATATAAAAACAACATTATCACCAGCTTTACTCTTCCAGATAGTACTGTTATAACTGATCGTGACCAGAAAGCTCAGTTGCTTTGGGAAAGCTTCAAGAATAGAATGGGGGTTAGTGAATTCCAATGCATGCAGTATGATCTTCATAACCTGATTGAAAGTGTCCCACTAGACCATGAGCTTCTGGATAGTGAGTTCACTGTTGAAGAAATTCAGTCAACAATCAGATCCCTCCCCAATAGCCATGCCCCTGGGCCAGATGGTTTCAATGGCAATTTTATCAAAGCATGCCGGGATATCATTAAAGGGGACTTCTTGAGGCTTTTCAAAGATTTCTACAATTCAGAGATTGACCTTAAATATATCAATAACTCTCTCGATTGCCTTAATTCCAAAAGTCTCAAATCCTGAATGCATTGATGATTTCAGGCCTATTTCCCTGCTCAACTACTCCCCGAAATGTATCACAAAGATTATGTCTACAAGACTGCAATCGGTAATTCTCCGGTTGTTCATAAAAACCAATATGGCTTCATTAAGGGGAGGACCATTCAAGATTGTCTGGCTTGGGCTTTCCAGTTCCTTCACATCTGCCATCACTCAAAGAGAGAGGTCATCATTCTCAAGCTAGACTTTGAAAAGGCCTTTGATAAAATTGAACATGAAGTTATTCTACAAATGCTCAAACACAAAGGTTTCTCAGAAAAATGGATTGGCTGGGTAAGAAAGATTCTTGACAGTGGGGAATCATCCATACTTCTCAATGGAATCCCTAGTAAGCAATTCAAATGTAAAAGAGGGGTAAGACAGGGTGACCCTCTGTCACCTTTGCTCTTTGTCCTTGCTGCAGATCTGCTCCAATCAATCATTAATAAGGCTTGGCAGAAAGGAATTTTTTGAAACACCCAATCAGTGAAGGATTTGGTGGTGATTATCCAATAATACAATATGCAGATGATACTTTGTTGATTATACCTGCTGATGGTTTAACCCTCTTCAAGCTCAAAGGACTTTTAAGGTCTTTTTCAGATTCCACAGGTTTGCATGTCAATTTCAATAAATCCTTTATGGTCCCCATTAATGTTTCTACAGAGAAAACCATCCATCTAGCAAGAACATTTGGGTGTTCAGTTGGTGCCATGCCTTTCACCTATCTGGGGCTACCTCTAGGGACCACAAAACCAACCATTCAGGATTTCTCTCCAATGCTCACAAGAAGAGAAAAGAGGCTATGTTTGATGAGTAAGTTTCTAACTTATCATGGTAGACTGATCTTGGTAAACTCAGTCATGAGTGCCTTACCCACCTTCTATATGTGCACATTGAATATCCCACCTCAAATCATAGATCAGGTGGATGGTTATAGAAGAAGAGGTCTTTGGTGTGGTGGAGACATTAACAGAAAAGGGAACTGTCTAGTTGCCTGGGTGGATGCCTGTAGACCTAAAGAAGAAGGGGGTCTTGGAATCATTGATCTAAAGACTCAGAATGATGCTTTGATTCTCAAATACATGGACAAATTCTACAACTCAAGTAGATCTTCCATGGGTTTCACTCACCTGGCAACACCTCTACTCAAACACCAGTCTAACCCCACACACAAGGAAAGCAGTAGGATCATTCTGGTGGAGGGATGTCTTAAAGCTCTTCGATAAATTCAGTGGCATAAGCAGATGCATTCCCAACAGGGGTAACACCATCAGCTTTTGGTTGGATGACTGGAGTGGTGAATCCCTTCAGAGAAAATTTCCTCACCTTCATTCATTTGCTAGAAGAACCAATAGATCCTTAATGCACATCAGAGCCCAAGACTTGGAAAGAAACTTCCAGCTCCCCCTCTCTGTCCAAGCAGCCGGCCAACTTGGAGAGCTACAGGTCCTGCTTCTTGAAAGCAATATGGAGACTGACAGAGATGATATCTGGTCATATAGCTAGGGCACATCCTATTCTGTCAAAAAAGGCCTATAAAGCATTGAAAGGCTCCATAACAGTATCCCCTCTCTTCAAGTGGCTCTGGTCCTCAAGCAATTTGGGAAAGCATAAGTTTTTCTTCTGGCTGTTGATCAGAGATCGTTTGAACACAAGGAACCTCTTAAGAAGGAAAAACAGATATCTAGCCTCATATAATTGTGTACTCTGTGATGCAGGTGTTGAGGAAACTCTCTTCCATCTTTTCTTTGAGTGCCCTTTCAGTCAAGATTGCTGGAACTCACTGCATATCCATTGGGATACAAATCTAAGCCACTTGGACATGCTAATTGAAGCTAGAAGATCCTTTGGACACCCCATTTTCAGAGAACTCCTGATAACTTCCTGTTGGATTATCTGGAAGACTAGGAATAATATCATCTTTGACAACGGCAACAAAAATCTTGATCTTTGGAAGAAGAACCTGAAAGAAGAACTGGGATTGGTTAATATCAATGCCAAACCTGAGAAAGCTGCACATCTTAAAACATGGATTCATCAGTTCAGATGATAGTTGTCGGTTGGTGGTTTGGTCCTTTGATCTGTGATGCTCTGTACCCTGTTTCCTCCCCCCTGTACATTCCCCTAGCTTTGTACTCTTTTTTTAGTTTCCTCCTAGCTCAGCTTGCACCCTCTAGAGTAGTAGCTAGCTTAGTTTCCTTTAGTTCTTTTGCATGTACAGTTTTACATTCCCTTTATATAAAAAAATACAGGTAGGGGGCTCCCCTGCTTTCTCTTCAAAAAAAAAAAAAACTGGGTTTCATCAGCATGATAAACGTGCTGCAGCATCACCAACGTCCTGATGCATCCCAATCCTACACATTTAGGAGCCGCTACATGACATGGAACAATTGCTCCTCTAAGGCTGCAGGCTAACTGGAAATATATTGCTATATATAACTGGAAATATGCTCTCTCTCTCTCTCTCTCTCTCTCTCTCTCTCTCTCTCTCTCTCTCTCTCTCTCTTTCTCTCTCTCTGTGTGTGTGTGTGTGTGTGTGTGTGTGTATATGTGTGTCTGTCTGTATGTCTACGTTCCCCATTCTCACAAACAAGTCTCTTTAAGTATATTACTATATATAATGGGCTGGGGCTCCCTCACACACACTCTATCTTTCAACTCTCTTTAAGGGTATAGCTGTTAAGGAACACACACGTAAGTAGAGCTACATGAATCCGACGGTGAGAATGGCAATAAATGGAAGGCAATCTGAAAACTAAACCCTATTTCTTTTTTGACAATGTAACTCCAGTTAAGCGTAGTGTGATTTGCCGCGGCCTCCCTGTTGCAGGCAATGATGTGAACCAAATAGCCAATATGTTGCTGAAGTACCGGATTGGATCGTTGGAATATTAGACATATATATTTCATGCACAGCATGTGAGATTTTGTCAGCACGACATTTTGCAGTAATAAGGTTTTGTGAGATTCCATATCACAATTTAGCTGAGTTAGCTACACTACACCTTGCGACTGAAGGAAGATGGGGAAAATAAATCATGAACGGACCAACAAAAGGTATGTAGGTTCAAACCGAGGGCATGAAAACTTGTTTTCTTTTGGAACTGCAGGAAAGCATGCCCTTTAGCAACTCGACAACATAAGTAATCCTAGGATAGAAGCATATAGAAGTTACAAAATGGGGGAAAGAGCAACCATAAAATTATTAGCACACCGCTACATACATGAAGGGCCGCCATTCTATCCAGAATTTGGCTATAAAGATTTGTAAAAAATGTAAAAAAAAGTGAGAAGCTCAGCATGCAGTTTTAAACCTGAGAAAATCTGAGTAAACTCAATTTGGAGGTGAACATACAGTGCTAATTATTCTAGCGGCTGTAACAGGACTATGGTACAACCTGAGTTCGGCGAAGAGAGCATAGGCATTGTATGAGGACCTTGGCGATCAGTAGGATTCCGGTTGAGGCTGAGACCTTGCCCATCGCTAGGAGTCTGGCTGAGTCCTCATTGGTGGACGTGGACTTCTGGGCGACGGTGAAATCAAAAGCTGGTGGAGACCAGGGCTGGATTTGGTTCAGATGATGGCGCAGCTGTGTACGGAGGTGAGGGCGTGCGAGAAGGCGGCGGTGGGGCATATGTGTATGGAAGTGAGGGTCGGCGAGATGGCGGCGCACATCTGTGTATGGAAGTGAGGGTGCGCGAGATGGCGGCGGTGGTGTTCGAGGCCGAGGCCGAGGCCGAGGCCGAGGGTGAGGGTGAGGGTGGAGCGGCCGAACTAGTGAAGGTGCCATGCAGCGCAGTGGTGTCGGCGGTGGCAGCCAGTACTGAGGGCGGCAGGGCAGAATTGCGACGTGACTTTGTTGAGGGACCGAGCTGGGAGGCTGTTGAGGGGGTCCAGTGGAGGAGGTGGTAGTATCTAGAAGTTGACGGGAAGGGATGGTAGGATATGTATGCTGGAATGATCTAGCGGGTGTATAAACAGTACCGGGTCTGAGCTACAGATGGATGCACTATACGAAGAACAGGATCTGAGTCAGTGGGGAAGCAGGCGGCACTGTTAATGTACAGTTCAGGGCTTCACCGGGTTTAAAGTATATCTATAGATGATGTTGAGTGGCTGACGCTATCATGTAGCTTATGCCATAGTTTACATTATATTGTGTAGTCTATCATCTCATGATTTGGGACAAAGGGACATACTTAAACCCTCACTTGTCAGAGTTAAGGTCATGACCCAAGACTGCAGTTGATACATAGAAAAAGATTGCATTGCCACGTATTTTGGGATGACTGGTTACACAAGGTGGTTTCATGTGCTGGCTTTGTTAAATCTGTGATTAGAGTAGATCAGATTAAGTTCTATTTACATAAATTTAAAGGCTAATTTCATTATTGTCTAGAGGTCTCCAACATATGGGACTGAGCCATGGAAAGGCTTAATTTAGCACTAAGACTTCTAATTACTACATACAATGGGGATCATGGTGAACGTACAGATGCATCTCAACATGTGCTGGCTTTGCCTGGATGATATATGCGCAGCATGGTGAACGCACAGATGCATCTCAATCATGCATATTCAGCAGGCAACTATTTCACTTCTGAAACTACTGCCTCATTGTTGGAACCTTCACTATATTACTATATACAATGGGGAAATATGCTCTCTGGCCCTCTGTCCCTCCCTCCCTCCTTCTCTCCCTCTCCCTTTCTTCCTGTCTTTACGTTTCGCTGTCTCACACACAACTAAGTAAGCTTTTGTTTTCCATATATGACCTCACTCAGTGTTCTTTATATATATGCGAGCATCAGAAATGGTTCATGTAGGACAAGTCCATTTTGTAGACATCAATGACTTATGACCATTATATCTTAGCTTGAGGAAAACCAGAAGGCGGTGACCCAATAGTCTTAAATGAAATCGAGCTATGGATATATAACTATTATATGCAGTGTTGGCTTGTTTACTGGGCCACATAATATGTAGGTGACTTCACACTGATCCTACGAATGATGTTGGGTAGCTGATACTTTGTTGTAGTCTGTTTCGTGGCCAAGACACTTGTCTATACTCTGGGGAAAAATTTGCATTGCCTCATATTTTTGCTTGAAAGGTTATGTTAGTGTTAACTTAGGGCAGATGGTGGCTGTTTTACATTTGTGATTAGATTAGCTTAGATCAGATCAGCTTATGTAGGGCAGAACATCATTTGGTTGCTTTCAGCGGACGGGATTTGGTTGCTGTTTCACTGTTCAGAACATCATTTCCTGATCGGCACCGATAATCTTTTCCTGCAAGCGCTAGCAACAGCTCGAGTCTCGAGTTTGTTTTTCGGTATTTCCGAAGGAGTAGTGCACCAGCCAATCAGTTCCAAAACATTCTGTCGTTTCTCAGAACAATATTTTTTTCAGAACATGGTTTGTTCAGAACATTAGACAAGGGCATTTATAATAATTTTTTCAAAACATCAGC
Source organism: Hyparrhenia diplandra (assembly GCA_015847255.1). NCBI lineage: Eukaryota > Viridiplantae > Streptophyta > Magnoliopsida > Poales > Poaceae > Hyparrhenia > Hyparrhenia diplandra. Next base: position 430,427 of record JADLZK010009435.1, on the reverse strand, counting down.
TATTCAAAGACAGGAAGGATTATTCGTTTTTGTAATTTTGTTTTTTTGGTCATGTATTCACGTGGAGTTAGCACGGGCATTATACTAATCCCTCCGGTCATGCTTATCGTCTCAAATATCGTCCAGCCGGCGCAAAGACACATGCTTGGTGGTGTGGCATGTCTAGGCTAGCGAGTCGCAACAGCGTATACTAGTGTAGGAGTGCATGTCAGTAGTTTCACATTCTTCCAGTGATGCTAGCTTGATGACAATAATAAGCCTTGTTGGCTTAGGAGTTCAACCTTCATGGGCAATATTGTAGTGGTTGCTGTTTCACCGTCGCCGACAGAATATTAGCATATGCTGTTTCCTTTAGCATCTACTTAGAATATGCTTTGTCTTTGAAAATAACCAAGCAAGTTACCCTATATTCTGGCTAATAGAAACGGAAATCTAGCCCAAAACCTGTCATTTGTTCCGGCAGCGCTGGACCAAGATAAGTAAGTGCATGTGTGGGCGCCTGCTAGCAGCGAGAAAGAACAGGGACGTACGGTCTGCGGCATGCTTCGGCAGACAGCAATGGCGATCCGTGACTATAGCAGATTGAGAGTTAACCCCTCAGTGTTGGACAGCTTCCAGATGTTTCCCAACCCTACACTGCAGCATGGTAATTGTAGGAGCAGAGTGCTCTCATAAAGCATGTGGCATTGTAGCTTGCCTCATATTCCGTGGGATGTTTTGTTGAATGCATAGATGTGCTTTATATATACCTTATAATATATACGGTGTCTCCTTATTTCTACAACTCCGAAAATAACAAGCCAGCATCACATCCTGGCTTCAGCGAAGCATTAAATACATAGATGTGCTCGGGATGATCCGAGAAAATAAGAAGCCAGCATCACACCAGAGCCAGTGCTATAATAGGGAGACTACGCACAATAATAGGGAGAGCTGTAATTTTAATTAAAGCAAAGCCAGTGCTATAATTCATCCACATAGAGCGAGTTGAAACTGCAGAAACATTCATCAATGCAAATTCATGAATCGGCAAGCCATAAACCTTGCATTGTGAAAAAATGGTGCATTCATCGAGCATCACCATCATCATCATAGTGGCAAATTCACCTAGGCTAGATATAGTTACATTCAGTGTTCTTGTCCTGTGGATAACTACAGGGCAAAGAAACCAACTACGCAGTGAACTCTGAGTACTCTCCAAGCATCATCTATATTGTAAGTACCATGCATAGGATGCAAGGAAACGTGAGTTCCTCAGCAAATGTTTCAGTCTTTCGTCCATGGTTATTCTTTTGAATGCTGCCGATCGAACTAATTCCTCGTGACGGTGGAAGCACTGGGTGGAGGGAATAATCACGCACAGACACAGGATAGCGGACCCTAGTTTGGGCAATACGCCACTACCCCATGCCCATGGTTCTGAAAATGCATGGAGGGACCATTGGACTGCTTTGTGTCCAGCAGAGCCCATGGACACCGTCCATCGATCGATGTTGGCCATCGTTGTCATGCTCGGCAGAGACACCATCGTTTTGGAAGGTCCCTAAATGCAGCTTATGTCGACAGGAGCAGGAGCTACTCGGAGACGACCACTAAACTTGTCAAGGAAAGAGGTGTTCGGAGACTCGTTCATCCATCATAGAGGTTGTGCCATGGTAGATAGATTTTGTATACTCTTAATGGATGACAGAGAAGCTGGGACAAATTTTCCACTGCATTCGATGCCCAAATCTAACATAAGTAAGTATTCTCACTTGACTTCCATATGCATGTATCAAGTGCTCTCTAGTGTTATTCCATTCCACAATGATACATGATGCCGTCAATCTCTTATCACAGGAGCTGCTCACCATGACATGGACCTACAAGCCATGATTTCCAATCTCCCACAGTGACGTCTTACACAATGCCACAGAGCCCAAATACACATCCCGATCGTTCTGCGCCACCTGCTCAGTTCCCAGACCACTAGAACCAGAACGACTTCTGAATCATGGCATGTCACTCGAGATAAGAAGCACATGGAGAGATGATAAAGAACATGTAAAGTGTGAACAGTCACGTCACGTGAGGGACAAGTTTCTAACCAGTCAAATTTCCTGATACCTCCCATAGCCACTGCTCAACCAAGGCATTTGGTAATTTTTTCTTGATGAAAGGAACATTTGGCAGTGCATTGTATTGTTTACTTATTAGGCATTTCAGGTCTTATCTCAATTGTTCAGTGCAGGATGCTATCTAAAACTTTAGTGTACAAGGCAACCAAGTAGCATGGAATATATAGTCATGTATTCCTCTAAGGCGACCCCTAATTATCTTGGTCTCCCATTCTTCCACTAGTTAGTAATCATGACTGGACAGAATATTGTAATTTCCTTGAGTGCACCTCTTGGAGTTCTTGTACTCTGCGACTCCACAGATGTGAGTACAACATTCACTTATGTTTAGAGCTACTTTTGAGTACTCTTGTCTACTGGAGTTTGTGGATGCATTAATATTTAGGATCAGATGCCTAATCTGAAATTAGTACAGATTTGAGTACAACAGTTTTACTTATGCTCGATTCTATCCTTTAGTGCTTCTCACAGAGGTATCGTGCTCTGCATCCCACAAATATGAGTACAACATTCAATTAAGCTTTGAGCTCCTTTTATGTACTCTTGTCTAATAGTGTGTGTAAAAGCAGTAGACTTTAGGATCAGATTGCTAAACTGAAGCATATATCATTCAAATACTACATCATTCCCGTGCAGAAATGGAATAAAGCTTCCACCTAGTTTCTGCTGATCACCTCATCATCATCCTTGTCAGCGTCAACACGAGGCTCTCTATCTGACAGAATAGTGAGATGCAGTGAAGGAGTCTGTGGCACAAGCAGTTGAACGGACACTTGTACGATGGCATGGACACAGATCACCAGCATTCTCTACAACAGGATGCCCAGAGAACCCCGCACCAACAGTCATGTCACTTGAGGGACAAGCTGTAGACAGCCAATCAAATTTCCAGATACCTCCCAAGCGAACGCCACTGCTCTCGGTGCGATCAGGGTAGGACTTTTGACGGATGAAGAGCACATTTGGGAGACGATATGTTATAGCTATGGATCTCATGTGCATTCCGGAGTCTTGGGTGCAGGGGCTACAGGCTGCCAAGAACTTCCGTGCTGAAGGGAACCAACGACTAGCCTGATATATATAGTCAATGGCCATGTGTTAATCTCAAATGTCTCCAATTTGTTTTAGTATCCCATTCATCGAGTATTTATCAATGGCTGAAACTTCACAAATGTGTATATTTTAGTTTCCTTCAGTGCAGCTCTCAGACATCACATTCACTTATGCCTTGAGCTACCTTTATGTACTCCTATTAACTTGCAGTATGTACTATGTAAAGACATTATTTTTTTTTTCACATGCCTAATTGAACTAGTATATTTATTTATTAGGATCAGTTGTTGAAATTGAAACTAATAACCAAAGTAATATTTTTTATTTTCTCAAAAAGGCCATTTAAGCATGAAGCTGTTTTGCGGAGTTATAAAAAAAAATTGTGAAATGTCACTAAATTTCATATGGTAAACTGCTACATCTAAAAATAAAAGTCTTCAATGCCATAAAGGCAGAGGAACTGCTTAATCATGAGAAATGTCATTCCTTCTCTCATTGTTCATAATCATGAAGTCTCCAAGATTCCGTCATGAATATCATTTCCTTATGTGGAACTATCATATATCTATGCCAACTTCCATGTTGTCATACTTATTTAACATTCATCTGCTTATAGTCTTTCAATGACTCATTGTAAATCTGGTGCATCAAAGTACTTGTCTTTGTATGCATCAAAACACAAGGGATGGCTTCCTCAACTCTTGCAACCCTAAGGGCTGTCAGCCGGAACCTCTCCGGCGGCTGCATCAAACTCTGGCGTGCTCTCCCTCTCCGATTCTTAAAGAAACTCACGCAAAGAGCGGACACAAGTGTTTTGGTGCTTTGGGAACTGCCTCGGCGTTTTCTGTACTGAGTGCTACTATTTATACACATCGAGCAACTACGAGTAAGATACAAGAAAGAAAACAAATGGCTGAGCTAGTCTGGTCAACTGACCATGACCACCACGGTCTTCAGCGCGTGCGCTATATTGCGCACGCGATCGTGCTGCGCAAGTCTCGCCACAATCGTCCATAGTGGAGCACCGTGGCTCCTATACAGGACGCGCGTGGGAGGATCCTTGGAATCCAGGACGATCCCAACACCAGAACAAAATGTAAGGACTGAATCGAACATACACTGAACTCGGGATTACAGACTCGATAACAAGGGCCTTCTGCCCAAAAAAAAATAAATTGGCAAGCCAAACTCCCTCGGTGGCTCTGTTCTAGGGGCTCTGTTTTTCTCTGCCACGAAAAAAAAACACAGAGTGCAATTGAGGAGGACGATGTGCATGATCTAGAATTGTACACATAAATTGATTTGAAATGGTTGTTTAGAACCATTAGGAGAGTACGCACGATAATAGAGAGAGCTGTAATTTTAAAGCAAAGCAAACCAACCTTCTTAGGAGACTACGCACAATAAGAGAGAGAGCAGTAATTTTTTTTCTAACAACTAGTTTTGAGTGTAGCAGACCTATATGCTAAGTGCGCGTGGACAACATATCTTAAATCTGGACAGGTGCCCACGACTCTGTTTCGTGGGGCCCTGGGACACCCATGCATGTGTTGTGCGGTGGGTTGGCCACCTCAACAACACCATCAACTATATGTTGCAAAAACCTGGAGAAATCAATGTGGTCCGCTGCAATAAGGGTCGAGCTGCCGCTCGGACGTCCTATGTGCTTTAGGCCCATCGGACGCTTCCAACTAGAGCCCACGAAGGAACTCACCCGTTCCGTCATGCTGCTCCGCCGAGCAACGTTTCTTCCCCACCGCACCACGAGCCCGGCTTCCTCGGCGCCCGCCGCCGGCGAGCCGCTCCGCCCTTCGCCCTCTCGCGGCGCTGCTCGGGAAGGAGGTCTCCCCGCTCCATCGCCCCAACTGGCCTCCATCGCCCCAGCCGGCCTGCATCGCCCCAGCTCATGGTACTGGCGTCGGCGCGCGACGGCGGCTGCTGCTGCCGTGGCAGCCGTGGCGCTGTGGAGGCAGTTCGAGGAACGAGGTGGAGGAGGAGGGGGAGGAGTTCGCAGCGCACTGCTGGAGAGGGAAGGGGGAGGAGAAGGGTGGAAATGGAGGACCAGCATGTGGCCAAGGTCGCCGCGACGAGAGGATCCCGGGTAGGAGAAGCACGCCTCGGCGCGGCCCTGCCCTCCACCCCGGCCCGGCCATCACCGTCCGCCCCTCCGTCCCGCCACGCCCGACCCGCCCCTCCGTCCCCCTGCACGCATCTCATGGAGTCCCCACTGCGTCCCCACGTCGTCGTCCGCCCCTGAGCTTGTTGAAACAAATGAAAAAACCATTGCAACATGAAAAAACCATTGCAGCATCAGTAGACATGACTTCAACATTCACAGGAAACCGATTGCAACATCTGTAGACAACGATTGCGACATCTGTAAGAAACTCCAGGGTTCCCAATACATATGTTCCCAATGTATATGTGTGCTTTGCTTCAGTATTGTCCAGCACATATACGTATGTTGCTCGTGTGGAGTATCTTCTATGTTGCAAGTACACGAATCCTATTTGCAAGTACGAGAATCACCGTATTTGCTTGTTATACCTGAAAAAACAAAGATGATTTCCACCACCGTTACATCTAGAAAAGCTCTACGTTACATCTAGAAAAGCTCCAATGAAACATCCGACTCTAACTATTGTTACAACTGAAATCCTCTAAATGAAATAGGCGTCTTACTACGGTTACCTCGAAAAATGTGGTCATGAAACAATATGATTTCCCCACTTGTTAGAACTAAAAATATGCAATGAAATAGCGAGTCTCACTATTGTTACACCTGAAAAATGTAACCATGAAGCAACATGATTTCGAATGTGACATCTAAAAAATGATGCAATGGAACATCGAGTCTCACTATTGTTACACCGTAATAATGTGCTCATAAAACAACATGATTTCCACAAAATGTGCTCATGAAACAACATTTCCCCACCGCTACATCTAGAAACAAGGATGCAACAATAGGTTGAAGTAGACAAAACATCCTAAAAACAAGGATGCAACATCGATTGAAAAATGATTGCAACATCCGGCGACAATCAACATCCTAAAAATCTCAAGACGATTAATCGAATTTGGGATTTCGGCACCGCAACATATGATTTGAGTAATTGCAACATATCTCTATTACCGGTGCAACATTGTTGATACTTGATGAGGATAAAAATAGCTCACATCTCAAAAAGAGTAGCGGACCATTTCGTGGTACCAAAAAAGGGTATATAGCATCAACTCCTGGTTACCGCGATGAAATCCATTGCATATTTACAAGATTTCAAAGATTTTCAAACTATCCTAACTTCGTGGTTATTTAGGATCGACTTGCTCATGTCTTCTTCGTGGGAAGCTCATGTACTTCTCCTTGAAGTCTTTTAGATAAATGCCATTGTGTTTTAGATAGAAGCAAAAGGACGATAGTGCACTTCCTCGTACTCATCAATCGTATACCTGTCAGTAAAAAAGAGAATGAATGAAGCTTGCTGCAGGACAAATATGAGCAAGCTTGTTTAGAGACAAAAAGAAGAAGAAAGAGATGTAACACATACTTGTCAAATGGATGGTTTCATCATTTCCTTTCCATCACATGACTCCATGTAATCCATTATGTATATACCTCAATCATGCCTTTTTAAAAAAGGATGGACCAGAGAACAACTTAAACAAATCAATGCAACTTGCAAAAGCGAGAACCAAAGACGCAGCAAATAAGGGGAAAAAAAGGTTCAACAATCTAGAATGAAACATACGAATTCTTCACAAAAAGTGGATGTGCCATTTGCAGTAAACAGTTCCTTCACAAAAGTGGGGTACACAAAATCAGTTTGAACTTTGAAACACCTTTGGACATTGATCTTTGAAGCATCACAAGATAACCTAATGAAACATGCTCAATATATGTTATGAAAAAAATAGAGAAGCCACAACATCTATCGATTTCATTGGCTAATATCGACTTCATTGGCTGAACACAAAATAAATCGGGGAAATGAAACATGTAGAAAATCGAGGAGAGCGCGATCGAAACATCTCAAACTGAAATCCTCTAGTGAATTTTGTGTTGCATTTGAAAATTCCAATACTATTACATCTGAAATCTTCTAATGAAATAGCCAAACATAAGATGGAAGTACACGAGAGATGAATTTCACTTTAGTTGACTACTATTACCTTATGAAATAGCAATGGTTGACTACTACTACATCTGAAACCCTATAATGAAACATACAGATATGAAATAAAATATGGCAATCTGGAGTATAAGTCTATGGTGTGGGAAGCTAATGGAATTATGGCTGTACTCTTACATTTAATATATGTAGATTAATACTAATGGAATTATGGCAGTACTCTTAAGCTATTTTCAAGAAAACTTATATAATGAGAAGGTAAAACATCAACCTACATCCAGCCATCCGTAGGTATCCATAAAACAGATGAAACATTGGAGGCCAACTATTACAACATTTGTATACAACCATTGTAACATTTGCAAAGAACAAAATCTATTTTTGCAACATTCATGTGAAATCCTTGAAACATACCTTTAAAACCTTTGAAACATTTCAAAATATAAACTTCCAACATTCATCATATATCCCGATAATGCCTCGTAAAATTAAATGCGCATCGGTCGGTGCAAGCAAAAGACCATCCAACCAAAAATTAAATGTCCAAATTTAAGCCCAAAAATCCAAAAATTCCAAAAGCTAAAATCATAAATTTGAAGAGCAAATAAGTTAGTGACTTACTGTGTAATATATGAATTATAATGCAATAATAAAGATATGAAGTCATGAGGAGACATCGAAAAATGATGCGGCAACAAGTCAAAACAACTCTACCAACACCTCAAAAATGTATGTTGCAACAAACCAAAATAAAGGGAGGAGGGAGGAGAGCCCCGGCTTGGATCGGGGTTGCCCTATCGCTGTTCGCTGGAGCCGCCACAACGTTCTCGCTCCGCCTTGCCGGGTGGTGGTGGGCGCGCCGCCGCTGCCACCACCGTCCCCGCCCCCGGAGGCCGGAGGTGCTCGCCAGTGACGAGCGAAGAGCGCAAGGTGGAGGGGAAGCACATGAGGCAACGTGGGACGCGCTCCTCTAGGGGTGGCAGGGGCGGTCCCTTCCCCCGCTCAACCGTGGAGAGAAGGAGGTTGTCGACGTTGGTTCGATGCAAGCGATGGCGAGGCTCCTCGAGGCATAGGGGAGATTCACGGTGGTCGACGCGCTACCTGGCAGGTGACGACAATTAATGTGGGACACGCCCGGTCGGATGTGAATTGCGGCTGGGCGCGGCAGCTTGAAGCTCGTGGTCGCGGGCGAGCTCTCCACCGCCGCTTCTCCATCGGCTAAGCGGTCGCGCCCTCTCCGCGGCGGTCGGGCGCCGCGCCGCCTCGTCCTCCCCGCCGGAGAGCTCGCCCGCGACCTGAAGGATATCGAACACGATCAGTTTGAAACACTAGACATATCGTGCTGGAAACATCGCAAGACAAATAAACGAAACAAGACCAATAAAATTATTACCAACATAAAAACTAGGATATATATGCGGGGGAATACGAGAAAAAATTATGGCCAACACCTACCTAGGATATATGTGCAGGAATACAGAAAAAAATTGTTACCAACACCTACCATCGGTAGGTGTTGGCCTGCTGTGACACCGGTAGACATGTTGCAAGAGTATGTTTCATCTAAATGTTTTAAGTATTTCTCGTGGATGTTGCAAAAATATATATCCCGGATGTTGCGTATGTTTCAATAGCTGTACACTTATGTTGCTATTGTCTATCCTTAATGTTTCATAATTTTTTACACTTATTCTACAAATATTTCATACCCATGTCTTCGTGTTTCATCTATTTTCTTACGCATATTGCAAGTGTTGCATCTCGATGTTTTGAAAAGTAGATCAGGATGTTGCACATGTCACAATGGTGTTTCAATTGTATGCTCTGAATGTTTCATCTGTATGTGCCCAATGTTTCTTACATTTTTAGTCACTTTGCAAAAGTAGATCGAGTGTTTGAGCATTGAAGCGGCATCAGGCTGCCATAGCTACTTGCTGGTCTTGCTTGCATGCGTGCGTGAGGGGGGCGGGGAGGTGCCAGCAGCAAGCGTGTGAACGAGAATGGAAATAGACGACGACACATGTGCGGAAACAAATGATGTGGGCCACCAAATGAAATGCACGCGAGGGCGAGTTGGCCCTAACTGATTGGAGCATCCGAACGCTAGCGCTCGGATCGGGACGTCAGAGCGCTAGCAACACCCAAAATACTATCGTGTTGAATTAGATCTCCTAGAATGTGGCTTTGGAAACCATATCATATTTTAAATTGTTAAAACGAGCAGCACATACATGAGGCATCATGTCCATTATGAAGGAAAATAGTCAATTAAACATACAAAACCTCTAGCATGTTGAATTAGAACTCATACATTGTGGCATTGCAAAACATAGCATGTTGAATCATAACTCCTGCAGTATGCCATTCAAAACCTAGCATGTGAAAAATTATAGAAAATGCTGAGTACATACATGTGGCATGGTGTCCATTTTCAAGCAACAGAATGTGCTTTACACCTAGATGACGAGTTAGAACTCCTAGCAAACTAGGATTAGCATTGGAAACCCGAGCATCCGAATAGCTCAGACAAACAGAAACCCTAGCAACAACAAGTCGAAAAATGCAGCATAATCCCCAAGGGAAAAATGCAGAAAAAACAAAATCACATCTACCAAACTACTCATACCGCCCGATTGGAGAGCTTGTTCCATGGAGATTGCTTGGCGGCACAATCCGGTGACCCGCCTCCTTCCTTGACACCGATTGCTTGGCGGCACGATTCGTAGACTGGATGCTTGCATCGACTTATCCACCCGCCATCTTCCTAACCACCGGGCGGCGGCAGCGACGCGACGACGAACCCCCGCCAGGAATAGCGGATATCTCCGCCCGCATCGCCGCGCGCTGTCCGAATAAGCGCACTGGATCCGCTCCCCTCGGTATGACCTTCCCGATTCTAGTCCGCATCCATGGACCACGGAGACAGCCGGGGGTGGATGTAGCTGGTGGCGGCGTGGAGGATGTGGCGGCGGCGGCGGCGACGACGAGTGGTGAGGATCCAAACGGTGTTGGTGGCGTGGAGAAGGGGACCCGGTCGACGCCGCGGCCCGATGGAGAGGCTCGGGCCTTTGGCAGAAGGGGACCGCTGCCAGGCCCGGCAAAGAACCGAGACGGTGTAGTTGGCGCCGCTCGTACTCCTGCCGTGAGGCTGATGCGAGCACGCCGGCTTCCGCCCGACCAGCGGATACCACCACGCGCCGGCTGCTGAGGCGGGCGCCACTCAGCGATTCGCCGCCGACGAAGCTTCTCAGACGGCGTCGGTCCTTGACCTTCCAGCGAGCGTGGTGCGGGCTCACGTCGTCCGAGATCACGAGGCGGCCGACGGGACGCGGCGCTCGCACAAGGCGGCGAGGCGCCACCACCCGCACGACACCTAGCAAACGCCCGCCGCTCCGCTCCTCCTCGACTGCCACCACGATGGCCATCCGATCCTTCGCGCAGCCGTTGTTGGCGGCGGTGATCGTGCGGCGCTGTTACGTTGCCACTTTTGCCCCGGAGGAGGAGGCATCAGCGTCGGGCGGAGATTAGGATTTGGAGGCGAGATTGATCTGGACGCTGGCGTGATCGTGGGAGCGGCGTGTGTGCCGCAGCGGAAGCTCGATGGAGACGGAATGGGGAACAATTAGGATGCGGGACGATGAGAATTTTTTTTTAGTAAAATGCGGGACGATGTGACAGGTTGAGTTGGGTAGATGGGCCGCTCAGCTGGGGTCGCAGCCCATCAACGTGGGCGTCCGATCGGTAGGACGCTCCACCCAGAGCATTACCGCTGCAGTAAACAATCCCTCCATAATTTCCAATCTTCCACAACAACATTCTACCAGGTGCCTCAGCCCAGAAACACATCCTCAATCTTGTGAGCCGCTAGGTCTATTCCTAGATGGCTAGATGTGCACATACTCACTGTTCAGCTCTTGCAGCTTCAGAAACTTGACATGATAATCGTGGTATGAAGCACAATGAGATATAGTGAAGAACAGTTCCTAACCATACAAATTTCCTGATACCTCCTATGGCCACTAGTCGATCAAGGGTTGTATGAGTTTTTCTGCATGAAGATAACATTTGGTTGTCTTTGTATGTTACAGGTAGGGGTTATTCGGATTGTTTAGTGCATCATGCTACCAAGAACTTCAGTGTTGAAAGGAACCAATCAGCTTCATATGTATAGGCATGGGCCTCTTGGAGTTCACGAGCTTTGCAACTCTTGGAGTTCACGTCCTCCACAACTCAATAAATGTCAGTACAATATTCATTTATATTCCGAGCTACTTTCTGTGGCATGCCTAATCTAAAACTCGAAGTAGTATTCTCCATATGTCGTCTGTCCTGTAAGTACCTTGATGCAATGCATCGAACTATGAGCATATCAGTAGCGTGGTTCAATAACAAACAACTCCTTGACGCAGGTCTGAATCCTTGCACTAGGTGGAGAGAACAATCACAAAGATAGCCGACCCTAGTTTTTGCAGTAAGAACTAGAGATGCATGATAGCACACAGATATAAATGAAACACGGCCGTTGCCAACCAATTGTATATAACTAGTGGTGATCTCTGTTTCCCAATATATAACTAGTGGTGATCTCTGTTTCCCAACAGTCGTCTTTTTTTAGCAGATAGGCCAACAGTAATCATGCGGCCTGCCAAGGGAAGTCTCAATACTTAAAGGCATTAAGTATAAAAGCAATACGGTTTTTAAAAGTTCTGCTTATATTTTGAACAATTCTTTTGTGCTCTTCTGCATGTTGGCATTGGAAGAAAAGTCATATTGAAATAAAATGGTAACTATGTTATTGTTGCAGCATGATTCCACAGTTTTGTAAGAGGTGACTGTGACACACCAGATCTCTGTAGCAGTTTAGACAATTGACTGCAGTGTCATACAAAACTGAGGGCGTAAACATTCCATAAACAACCTAGTGTCCAGGCGACCAGGCCTCCACGTACACCTGTAGAATCCGTCGCTGGCTGCAGAGGAAGTTGATAGCCTTTGGAGAAGTAATGAGCTAAATGAACGAGCAACCCGACTACACTGTCATCTAACATTTCCTAATACCTCCCAAGGCCAGTGCTTACAGTAGATTGGGCAAGGAGATACAAGGAAGTCTAAGTCGATAACCTTTGGAGAAGTAATGAGAACTAAGTGCCAGCTGCTGCGATATATATATTTTAGATAAAAGAATTAACATTCCAGCCTTTGCGTAACGCACATAGTCTAAAAAGCCTTTGCGTGGCCACATATCGCCAAACTTATTAAAAAATTAAGAATATAAAACTTTAGTACATGAAGATATATTTTCTAAAGATCTACTACATCAAAAAAGAATTGAGTTTACTACCAAGGATAATGCTAAAGATATCGATGTCTCTTCATGGCGGTCTTGAATCACCCACCACGCCTTGAACAACATGCACCAAAAATGAACTTGAAAGAAACTTTGGATGGAGACAACCCTCACTGCAGCTGGCAAATCAGCCTACGCTTTGAAATTGTGTGCCCTCACCATTGACCCTCCACATTGATGTATCGGTGGTGTTCGAATAGCCACCATCGATCTTTTATGCGGGAGGAAGACCCCGAACTGTCTTCAATCACCGACTCTATGCGTTGCCGGGTTACTAAGGTGCATCATGACGCCAAATATTGTCGCCAATGGCATCTGCCCCAGCAAAAGAGAGGTCGCTGCTCACTGTTAGAATGCATGAGGAACGGCTGCCATTGCAATGCTAGAACACCTCCGCAACGCCTCCAGGAAGGAACATGATGACCATAGGCGTCATCGTTGCAAGCTTTCACCCGATGATCTTGCACGCTATGGCAACACCATCTCCGCAGCCAAGGGAGCGATGACATGCAGCCCCCGATCTGGTCACGCCCAGCCACCGGGCGTCGTCCATGAACCGCGCGCACACCGGGGAGCTCCGCCAGGGTAAAGGGCACTGCCTCCTCCGTAGATCTGGTGAAGTAGCACGCCGGCGTGGACCGGGAGTCGCCGCCGCGCGTACAACGGGGCCCCACGCCAACCATCTCCATGGGCGCCGCCCTCTTAGTATGGAGGACGCGCACCACCGCTCCAGCCATGGGAATCCAGAGAGGGCGGGGTGGGGATTGGCGGCGGACATCTTGAGCTCGAGGCGGAGGCCAAGTGAGGCAGCGATGCGGCACCGGCGTTTGGGATTGCTCGAGCACTTTCGACGGTAGGCCCGTCGCCCTCACGGCTGTCCGCCAGGTTGTGCGGCGTAGGGCTCCGGCGACGGCCGGGGAGGCAAGGGATGGGGCAGCTGCAAGTGGCGGCGCTCGGTGGATGCTGTGATATATATGGCCAATGGTTCCTGAAAATTGCCTCATGTGTACTGTTTTAGGTTCCCTTAATAACCCTGGATCAGGTCTAGTTGTAGTTCCGTATGCTACTATGATTTCTGCAGTAGAGAGAAGCAACTACTCTGATATATAAGTCCTCTGCCTCTCAAAATGTATGAGAACAGAGGATCTTAACTTACAGTCAATACAAAAGCATTATTAAAATTTCCTCTTATGTTTTCCAGCAACTCTTGTATATTGCCCTTCTTTATAATAACAACTCAATGATCCATCTGCTTTGGAAAAAGGTGACTAGTGTTATCTCGTTTCAGCGTGCAATAATGTGTTTCTTCGAGCAATCTGTGTTGAAGCTAAAGACTAAAGTGTAAACAAAACCTTGTGTGATTTTCTGTACATTGGCATGGGGAAAATTTTGAATTTTTTAAAAAATGGTAAAAATGTAATTCAATTATGAACCCAATTGGAGTAAAGTATCTACTGTTATCATTGCAGCGTGCATTCAGTTTCCTGGAACTTGATGCCGACACTAATCTGTAGAGCAAGAACTTGCAGCTCACTAATTGTGGAAATTTTTGCATTAAACTTTTAAGCGTGGATGCACAGTGTTCCTAAATGTACGTGACGGTGATACAGTAAGTTGCTGCAGTGTTTAGACGACTGCGGTATCATAGATTCTCTCAATCCTACTTGATGTGTAGAGACAACTGATGGTGCCGCCGGAAACCAATGTGGCTGTATTCATTCCATGAAGAATCTATATATATATATATAGGGGTCCAGGTTTCCAACTGATTGTGGAATATGTCGATGATCCTTGGACAAGTGGTGCTGCCTCTAGCATTGTGGTAGGTAGCTAGGGCTAAGCATGTGGAGACTTTAGAGCGCAATGTCTGGCCTCCTGACGAGGATGACCGATGCGTACACCAAAGTAAAGAAGCAAATGAACGGCCAACCCAGCACAGTGTAATCTCACATTTCCTAATACCTCCCGAGCCTAATGCAGAAAAGCACCCGTTGTTAACGTACCAATTATTGCAAAAACAAATATTTGATAGACGTGGCCTTTTTTAGCAATCTGGTTGTAATTGTATATACTTCATGGAAATCTGGAGGTAGTAGGGAAACAACGACAACAATGATATACATATATATGGGGGCCCAGCTCCCTGCGTCCTGATGCCAGGACCAACCCCTACTATATAAGACCCAGGGTATTTCCATGTTGGAGACCGTAAAAGTGAAGAATGTTTGGGGTTAACCAGACACCTTGCTCTCGGTGCTCGGCTGCGTGTTATATGGGGTGGGAAACACCCCCACCATGGCTTACAGGTTGTTACAGATTTGCGTATTATATGGGGTGGGAAACACCCCCACCGTGGCTTACAGATTGTTACAGATTTGCATGTGGTGATCATCATCTTGAGCTACAATCTAGGACTATACAACTGACTCTATCTTGTACAACAATCAATGACCTAGACACACTACAAGATAATCATCACCGGCGCATGCTATGTAAACGTGACAAACATTTGTTACAACCGTGTACAACTTATACTTCTAACACCCCTCCTCAATCTTAGCCACTATGGAGGTTGAGATTGCGCCTAAACTCAAGTTACTTGGCGACGGGCAATGCTTTCGTAAAACCATCCGCCACCTGATCTCCTGTGTTGATGAACCTGATATCAAGCAATTTGCTAGCAACTTGCTCACGCACAAAATGGAAATCAATCTCAATATGTTTTGTAGGAGCATGAAACACAAGATTGGAAGAGAGATAATTAGCTCCCAAGTTGTCACACCAAAGCCAAGCAACCGAGAGTGAACAATCCTTAATTCTCGCAACAACTTCTTGACCCACATCATCTCGGCTGTCGCATTAGCAAGGGCTTTGTATTCAGCTTCTGTGCTGGAACGAGAGACGGTTGCTTGCTTTCTGGCTGTCCACGACACAAGATGTCAGCATCAGAGAAGGCACTGACAATTCCCAAGGACGACTTCCCAATGCGCAGTCCAAGGTCCAGTGTCCATTTGATATACCGGAGAATGTGTTTAGCTGCAACCCAATGAACTGTAGACGGAGCATGAAGAAACTGACAAACTTTGTTAACAACAAAGCATATGTCAGTCCGACTAAGAGTCAGGTACTGCAAAGCCCCTACTAAACTTCGATATCTGGTAGAATCTTCAGGCCCGAGCGGATCACCATCCTTAATACTGAACCACTGCATGCTAGGCAACGGAGTGTCCACGGGTTTACAATGTGTCATGCCAGACTGAGCAAGGACATCAGAGGCATAGTGTTGCTGGTTGAGAAACAACTGATCACCGGTTCTCTTTACTTCAAGGCCTAGAAAATAGTGAAGGTTCCCAGGATCTTTAAGAGCGAAATCCTGTTGCAAATTACGCAACAACATGTCCGTTGCCCGAGATGCTGAGCTAGCCACAATGATGTCGTCAACATAGACTAAAACAAACATCACCAGGTTACTATCTCTGAAGTAGAAGAGAGACGTGTCTGCTTTTGGATGCTTTGAATCCCAACTTGATCAATTTCTCACAGAGTTTTGCATACCACGAACGTGGATCTTGCTTGAGGCCATAGAGTGCTTTATTTAACTTGCACACATAGGATGGATGAGCTGGATCTGAAAAACCAGGTGGCTGGTACATATATACCTCTTCATTGAGATCTCCATGGAGGAAGGCATTTTGGACATTGAGCTACACAAGTGACTACCCTTGTGACACTACAATAGATAGGATTAGCCTGATGGTAGCTGCCTTAACAACAGGGCTGAATGTCTCCTCATAATCTATCCCATATTGTTGCTTGAAGCCCTTGGCCACTAGACGAGCTTTATAGCGATCAATCTTTCCATCTGCTCTTCTCTTGATCTTATAAACCCACTTGCACCCAATTATGTTTTTGCCCTTTGGCTTCGGAACCAGATGCCAGGTATTATTCCAGAGGAGAGCTTGATGTTCTTCACTCATAGCTTGGGTCCAATTTGGATGTTGCAAAGCTTCACAAACTATGTTTGGCTCACTACCAGAGAGTGTGGAGGACATGCCCCACCTAACCGTGCCGTCAGTGTAAGTATTAGGCTTCACAATTCCATGTTGGAGACGTGTAACGGGTCGTTGAGCTGTTGTAGATGTTGTCGTGCCCGTCGTCGGCACAGAGGCGATCACAGAGCCAGCCGCCGAATCTGATCCGGAGACGGGATCAGATCCGCTGACACCCAGCTGATCAGCGCCGGGATCTGCGTGTGCAGCCACACGGACTGTTGAGGACGGAGGTGAAGTCGATATTGCTGCAGAAGATCCGCCGTCCTCCGGATGCGTCACTCCACCTGCCTCGACAGATTGGACAGGACTGGATCCTGAGGCGGATTCGCCCGGCGCAGACCCGACCGTCACAGTGAATCAGCCTCGTCGTGGTGTTGTCGCCCGGGCGGGAGAACATACGATGATGCCCAGCATCACCTCCGTTTGAGCTCGTTTCTTCACCAAGTGTCACCGAATTTTGTCCCGCACAAACCATAGATCTAGGAGAACTTTCACAGGCATTAGTAGTACTAGGAGACAAATCATGAAGGTCAGCGATCCGTGCACTCCCAAATTGTGAAGAAGAGTCAAGGAGTTCGGTGGAAAGAAGAGTGAGCTCTTTGAAGTTGAGCACCGGCGTTGGGATTCAGGCTAGCAAAAGGAAAAAGTCTCTCATCAAAGATGACATCCCTAGAGATGTAGACTCTGCCCTCGGCCGGATCTAGACATTTACAGCCTTTGTGGGATCTGCTATAGCCAAGAAAACACAACGTTTAGAACAAAATTGCAGCTTATGATCATTATAAGGATGCAAATGTGGCCAACTGTTGACACCTGTTATAGTATAATATTACTAGTCAACTAAACATGGAATAAGAACATAAAATGAATAATCACATAGATTAGGGGCTTTACTAACATAGTTCCACAAGTTTTTGTGGTTTGTATATTTTCAGGGACTAAATAGGAAAAGCCTAGAGTTTGCAAGACATAAGAAGCATAAAACATGTTACAAACATATTTCAAGATAGCACCATTGCAAAGAGCTCGTCGACACGATCGAAACAAATATATTGTTTGCTATATTCGTAGTCCGAATCAAAAGATATCGCCTGCGAGCGTAGTTCACTAAAACGGCCGTAACTTTCTCATCCGACTCCGTTTCGTGCAAACTACCGGTCATTACAAAGCTGGCTCTTGGTACCATATATTTAAAGTGAAGAATGTTTGTGGTTAACGAGACACCTTGCTCTCGGTGCTCGGCTGCGGGTTATATGGGGTGGGAAATGCCCCCACCGTGGCTTTACAAAGTTGTTACAGATTTGCATGCGGTGATGATCATCTTGAGCTACAATCTAGGTCTATACAACCGACTGTATCTTGTACAACAATCAATGAACCTAGACACACTACAAGATAATCATCACCGGCGCATGCTATGTAAACGTGACAAACATTTGCTACAACCGTGTACAACTTATACTTCTAACAGAGACTAACCTTTTTGCCTTCCACTAATCTACATGTCGTTCTCAGTGGTGGTTAGATGGACCTAAAAGACCAGAATTTTACTACAATATCCCTATGGTGATGCTCTACTAGTATACACAAACCAACACCGGCAACATTCTACAACATGCCTGCATCAAGCATAAGAAGGTCCTTGCAGCTGTACGGGCATCACTAATCTACGAGTTTGTTTTGCACTAGCTAAAAAATTGATAAGTTAGCTGGTTTTACTTAGTTAGGTTAACCATGACAATAATTAAGCACAAATGTGACATCCCATCGTGGCAACCAAGTGGTTTACAAGAAGACAGGATCGTAAGTTACATTTACTACACAAGGATTATGTATATTACAATTTCTGCTTATCTTTTCGGGCAACTTTTGTCTGTTCTTTCCCTATACTAGAGTCGAAAGAAATATGATAAAATTGAAATAGAGTGGTATAAAAATAGTGCAATTATCTCTACGCTAGGAGACTAGGAGTACAATTGGCTTTGTTGCAGCCGGCCGTGTCTATTCAAGCATTCTTTGTCGAAGTCTGTGCTCATGAGTTGATTACCATTGAAAGTGCTACATTATTACACGTAGCTCCTGATGATGTCTTTTTGGTTTGTGCATTGATAACACACAGGTCAGTTGAGCTCTACATCGATCGGTAACCGTGGATTTTTTAGTATTCTGGTTTTTAAATACTTCTGTGGAATCTGGAGTTAGAAGGGAAGCAACAACAGCTCCTATATATATTATATATATATATATGGTGCAAGGTTCCTCGAAATGTCTTTCCGTGTGTTGTAATAAACCTAGACCATGCTCTGATAGGGTGGAACTACTTAACCTTCTTGTGGTGTGGTCCGACCAGGACCTAGCTACTAAAGACTCAAGGGGATTTCCATGTTGGACACTATGCTTTCTCTCCTTCCCGTAATCTACCTGTCGGTCTTGACGATTTCATAAAAGGCTAGAAGTTGACTACCATAACCCTTTGATGCTGTTGTACTAGCACACATGGGTCTACACCAGCAACGCTCAGCATCATGCTTGCATCAAGCATGCTAACGTCCTATTTGCACCTCCAATCAACCATTTCGATTATAGCAATAGCAAAAAAACATACCACTTTAGGAGTTTATGTGTTAGGTCAATCATGACAATAAGCGAATATCTAACATGCCCATCCTGGCAACCTAATGGATGGAAAGTGGAAACATAAGATTGCCTGAATCATCCAATACAAATTAATTTGGCTGTTTGACATCCAAAACAATCTGAGAAATAGAAGCACATCTATTGCATTTGCAGAATACTGTGGGTTGGATTTAGGGTTTCCTTTTTTTTAATATTCGCTGAGAGCGGGATCTGGGCACCCTCGGCAAAGAACACCCCTAGGCAAAGAACCCATCCTGCACCGAACCGCGCCACCTGTCCCTGCCTTTGTCGAGGGACGGCGGAGACTCTCGGCAAATCTTCATCCTTTGCCGAGAGCCCACTACCTGCTCTCGGCAAAGGACCTCTTTGCCGAGAGCCCAAGACGGCGCTCTCGGCAATTTTTTATTTTGGCTTCCCATTTCTTCTGTAGCATTGCAACCAGTCCTTAGAGCTCCATGTTCAAGTTTAGAAATTTTTTCAATCTTTTTACTATATTTCATGAATTTTTGCCATTTATTTGAATTTCTTTTCAAAACTAAAATTTGAACCCGTAAGTCATTGAATAATGGATCTAAATGATTGCAAAAATCATATTCATACTTGTCAATGTAGCTTGAATCCTCATCCATGGCCACGCCCCAGAATTCAAACATCGTGTGCTCAAAACATACCGACTCACCTGGGGTGAATCATTTTTTATTTCTATAAAAAGAAAACAAAGTGAAAAAAATCATGAAATTTGACGAGTTGTCACGATATCACATGTGTAGCTTGTGATAAAAATTTCAAAAGGTTTTGTGCAAGTTTGCATCCCAGACTGTAGAAACCTGAGATCTCAACATGTGTCCATGATAAAAAAAAACTCAAAAAGGTTTCGTGCAAGATTGAAAATATTTCTAAACTTGAACATGGAGCTCTAAGTACTGTAGCAATGCTATACAAAAAATAGGAAGCCAAAATAATAAATTTCTCGATGGTGTTACAAGGCTCTCGGCGAAGAGCTTGTTTGCCGAGAGCCGGAATAACTGGCAGCTTCACGGACAGCCGCCCACGGTTCCTCGGCGAAGATGATGATTCTCGGCAAAGGCTTGGACACATGGCAGTACGATCCAAAAAACCTCTCCTTTGCCGAGAGCCAATAAATGGGCCTCTCGGCGAAGAGTATGACAAGTGGGGTCCATACGGATTGGTTTTCAGCAGCCAAAAAAAATATAAGTCCTTTGCTGAGAGGTCCCCAGGGGAGCCCACAACAAAGTTGCCGCCTTTGCCGAGCGAAGCCTTTGCCGAGAATCATCATCTTCGCCGAGGAACCGTGGCGACCGTCGTAGCTGCCAGCTATTCCGCCTCTCGGTGAAGGGTATGACAAGTGGGGCCCATGCGGATTGGTGTTCTACAGCCAAAAAAGAATATATAAGTCCTTTGCCGAGAGGTCCCTAGGGGAGCCCTCGGGCAAGTTGCCGCCTGTGCCGAGCGGAAAACGTCCTCTTCTCGGCAAAGGAAATGGGATGGACGGTGTTAGGGTAGCTCCACCTATGCCGAGACCTTTATCGTCGCTGAGGGCTGGTTCTCGTCTTTGCCTAGGGTTTCTCTTTGCCGAGAGAGCTCTTCTCGGCAAAGGTAGGCTTTGCCTAGGTTATTTAGCGAGTGCGGCCGTCGGCGAAGGTGAGCTTTGCTGAGAGCTGGTGTCCGAGTCTCTCGGCGAAACACTGTACTCTCGGCGACGGTTCACTTTCCCGTAGTGATACTTTGTAGGTTTCTAATGAGGACGAGGGTGTGTTTGGCGACTATATATATGAAAGGCATGGGTATTAGTGGTGGGAATTGATAGTAAATAATATGGAAATTTGGATTTTAATTACGAACTACTGTTTGGTTTGTGGGGGGACATATAAGAGGGGAGTTGAAGATGCATTGCAATTCCTCATATCCCTAGGATGTCCTGTTTTTTAAGTGCGAACCTGAAACCTTCCCGAGGACTTTACGATTTGCCAGAAATTAATTTATCTCTAATCAAAAACACAGTTCCATCTTTTCCTGAAGACTTTACGATTTGCCGGGGTTGGACCTTAAACCTTCTTTTCCCATTGCCACCAAATTCTTGTTAATCCTATGAAACAAACAAAATCTTTCTAAACCCCAACCTCCAGACTCCAGTTCAACATACAGACACTACTACAAAAGTCAACATTAGGGGCAGTTTTAGATGGACATTAGGGGCGGTTTTTCCAACCGCCCCTAAACAAGCGCACCTAATGTTAAATTGTCGACATTAGGGGCGGTTGGGAAAAACGCCCCTAATGTTCAACGTTAGGTGCGGCTCCTGTTTGAGCCGCCCCTAATGTGGATATAGCAGGGGCGGTTCTACTCATCACAAACCGCCCTAATGTCTATAACTCGTAGGGGCGGTTTTATCTAAAACCGCCCCTAGTGTTGAATTTCACACCAAAAAAATATAAATATATAATTCACAGATTCAATTAATAATTCACATAGTGTCTCCATACTTCAAATAAACATATATGCATCATGCAAAACTCACATATTTCAACATACAATTCACATAACATACGAAAATGTCGAGATACAATTCTAACTCCCTAACAAAACTTTCGATCTATAGCTAGGTTGTCAAAAGACATCGCCATGAGCACTTTGATAAAATCATTGGTTGGAGTATGCTTTTAGCTATTTCCTTGAAATTTCTTGCTGTTGACGATTCCTGAAGCAAAGCCAAAATCTATCAAAAATCAGAAATAATAAGCAGTAGCAGTATAGGAAACTTCCAAAGATTAATTTAACTAGCTGAGTAGCAGTACAGACTTTGTGGCCTATGGCTCGTGTGGATTTAGGATAAGTCATGCAGTATGAATTTACAAAAGCACATGTGACATTATACTCCTAGTAATATTCTAATAAAAAGCACATGTGAAATGCCATATTCAGAAAAGAAGCTAGAACCTGCAGCGCAAGCACATATTGCTTAGGTACTTGTATATTTCTCAAAATTTGAGGAGTTAGGTTAATTAAAAGATTTTCCATCAGCAACAAGAGATCAAAATTATCAAGCATATGCCAAGTTATAGCCTTAGGTGAATGACAAGATCAATAAATGCTGAAAGTATGTGGAGAGGCTGTGGACATTACATTATAACTGAAGTGCCTGCTCCCATTGTTTCAGAAATCGGCTGCTTTGTCAATATTGATATCCAGCTGATACCTACAACATGAGAAAACAAAATAACCAATTGTCACCTCTATGATTATACAAATAAGAAAATCAAAAGTACCAATTGCCCATCTTCAGGCCTAGCAATGTAAATCAAAGAAGAGTGTCTGCAGCTACCATCTTCCTTTGGTTCAAACAAATCTTAAACTAATATGCATATAAAGATAGCTAGAAAATTATTGGTAACAAAATTACTGGTAACAAAAGCTCTCAGCTGCAGTCTGCAGCAATCTTCCCCCTTACCCATCTTTAGATCATTACTCTAAGATGCAATGCTGCAAAACTGCAGTACATGGATGGCAAGGAAAAACAATATTCAATCTACAAGCTTGTACATGGAAGTAAATTACGCATCTGACCACTAAAAAGTTCAATCTAATGTACTGGTTAGCCTCCCCAAACTGCTATTCAGTCAGTACACTGTACATGAATAGGATCTGATCAAAATCAGCTTAACCCATAATGAATCCGTGGATGCACACCTGAGATAATGAATCCGCGAACACCTGAGTGGAGGATGCCTCCTGGCTCCCCCAGCCACGGCCCCGATGTGGACTCGCTCGCCACCTGCAGCTGCCGCTGCTGGGTCGCCGCTCGCTCCGTGGTGTACGAGTAGTAGGACGCCCGACGACTAGCGCAGCATCATGAGCGACCGCCACGCCAGCCGCCATGTCAGCCGCAGCGAGCTCCTGTAGCTCACCTTGGCGCCCGCCGCCGGTGGTCCACGCCAGAGGGCTGACATCGCGATGGTATCGAGGCGCCCACCAAAGCTGGCCGCGAAGTCCCCGCCTCCTCCCAGCCAGTCCCGGTAGCCGTAGCCGCGACGCACCTGATGGATCTCGGAAGGGAGACAACACCGTTAGATCCGTGGAGGAAGGGGT
The DNA here is from genome assembly GCA_015847255.1 of Hyparrhenia diplandra. Taxonomy (NCBI): domain Eukaryota; kingdom Viridiplantae; phylum Streptophyta; class Magnoliopsida; order Poales; family Poaceae; genus Hyparrhenia; species Hyparrhenia diplandra. The sequence goes on along the minus strand of JADLZK010009435.1, from coordinate 406,981 downwards.
GCCGGTGAGGAGCAGATGAAGGCGGCACCGATGAAGGCGGCCGGCGGCGACAAGGGCGGGCGGTGGCAGAGGGCGGCGCTTTATTTTTCCTCTTTCGATGCGGATGGAGCGGGCGGCGGCGCTGCCTCGTGCCTGCAAAGGAGAGGCGTGAGGGGGTGCGAGTAGTGGAGTGGAGAGGTGCACAGAAGGGTGAGTGCGCGAGGGAGGTAGAGTGCTAGGGTTTCGTGTGTGTATTTATTCAAGGTCGAAAGTATCTTGATCGTCGATTTCGATCCAACGCTCGTGATTAGCCGGGCCTTTCATTTTTGGGTTGTGGTGGACCGAAATATGATTAGGGTTTATGTCTAATATATAGTGTCCTAAGTTTTATTTTAATATTTTAAATATATTATACAAATGAAATTAGTCATATTATTTAGGGTTTGGAAGCCGCCCCTATATGTTTTAGGGTTTGGAAGATTAGGGTTACAAATTAATAAATTATAATTGAATAAATAAATATCTTATCTTAAAAATAAAAAAAAAAAGAGAGGGTTACAAATTAATAAATTATAATTGAATGTTTTTGTTATCTTAACAATTTGGATTTGACTACAAGAATTAAGAAATAATTAAGATCTGAAAACTTTTATTTTGAGCATATTTGGTGTAGAGGTAAGCATATTTGGTGCGAAATTATTGCATTTTCAAAGTGTAATTCACCATATTTGGTCGCAAACTACCCCGTAGAAAAAAATATGGTAATTTCAAAATGACTAAAAAAAATCTAGGATTTTATGTGGGGCCATATTTTGGGTGTAAATGACCACAAAACAAATTTGAGGAAGTTTGGACATAGGCGGAGCAGACGCGTGCTTCATAGTGGTATACGGAACCTTTCACCGAACCCTATCCTTAAACTTAGGTTTCTCATGGTTGTGTGGCCTATGCGCTTTTGCAAAGGTGTTATCAGCCTCAAACTATTTCTAAGGCATCTACATGGCATGTGTGAAGGCACCGCCAAGTTTGAGAATTTTCTGAATTGTTTGGTAATTTTCTCTCGATTATTTTAATTACCGCGCGACTTCTCCCTGCAATTATACGCTGAACTATGAGCACCCCCAAAAAGACCTGAAATTGTGCCAAACTTTGTTGCAAGGTCTCTTCTCGCCTAGGTGGCAAAACTTGTGGAGGCCGGTGCGAAATTATTGTGTTTTCAAAGTGTAATTCACCATATTTTCTCGCAAACGGCACGTAGAAAAAATACGGTAATTTCAAAACTGACTAAAAACCTAGGATTTTGCGGGGGCCATATTTTGGGTGTAAATGACCACAAAAAATTTGAGGAAGTTTGGACATAGGCGAGCAGACGCGTGCTTCATAGTGGTATACGGAACCTTTCACCGAACCCTATCCTTAGACTTAGGTTTCTCATGGTTGTGTGGCCTGTATGGTTTGTAGTGTGCTATCGGCCTCAAACTTTTTTTGAGGCAAGTGCAAAGGCACCGCCAAGTTTAAGATTTTTCTCGAATTGTTTGGTAATTTTCTCCGATTATTTTAATTACCGCTGCGACTTCTTCTAGTGTTTACTAACACTTTTGTAAAAGCCAAAATGACCCATATAACTAATGTTGATCTCGATGAGCTCTAACACGTTTGTATTCAAAAAGTTTTTGATTTAAGGTCATTTTGTGCTTCGTTTCACCTCGTTTGACCAAGTTTGACTTTTCCAATTCAAACTAAAGATGCCTTTTTTGGAGCCCTAGATCTCCTCTTTTTTTCAAAAGTCACGAACACCAACTTTGTGTAGCTCCTCAAGATCTACACTCTATATATACAACTTTTTGTATTCAAAATTTTTGATTTGAGGTCATTTAGTGATTCGTTTTGACCAAGTTTGACCAAAAAACACATTAGGGGTGGCTCTATATATAACCGCCCCTGATTTCAGGTTACATTAGGGATGGCTGAAATATAACTGCCCCTAGTGTTAAACCCAGACGCTCTCTTAGTTCCCTTTTGTAGTAGTCTCTCTCTCTCTCACACACACACACACACAAATATTGTATACTTGGTAAGGGAAGCACCCTTACTAGCTCACTTATATGCTAGCTCTAAACAATCTTTTCAGCAATATTGAAAAATACTAGGTCAAAAGCATCACTATGCTCATAGACACCAATGGCCTTACACTGTGCACATTTTTATCCACTCACATAAAGTTGGCTAATGTTTGACAAAAACATCTAACATTTATATTGGCACCACATGATTCTTCACATTATTGTTTATTTGTTATTAACCTATTTCAGTTTTAAGCAGTGGTGAGTATGGAAGGAGCCACTATGATATTCATGGCAGCTCTAGAATGCTAGGATCTGCAGGTGTAATGTCTGCTTAGTGGTCGTCTGAGTTATGGCAATGGCTTTGATGCAATGATTGGTAGCACCCATGATGTAGGACAAGCAGAGACGGCCAAGGTGGCTGCAGCAACATGAGATTCAGCAACATGAAGGGTTCTCTCCCACTCCCACACACAACCCATGTTAAGTCTACAAACCTTAAGGAACCCTGTGGATACAGATATCCGTGGTCCGTGGATATGACATGGTATGCAAACCACAAGTACAAGTTCTGCTTCTGAGATAACCAATATGTCAGGACTACTAGGCGGGCTCGTCTCAAGGCTAATGCCCTGGAGCGTGACAAGCTATCAGTAGTGGGTTGAGTTGTGGTGGCGGCGATGGAAGCGGGCTTTAGCTACGAAAGGCAGTTGAGTCTGATGTCTAGTGTGAGCCATGATGGCAGGTGTGTGCCATATATAAGGCGTTGTAACTAATTGAGAAGGCATCGATTGAATATTACCGAAACCTGAACCCTCTGTTCTGTTCCCCAATCCATTTGTTGTTCCTACTTCCTACTCGTAACCATTATTAAGTGTCAGTTTGTAAACTTGAATTTCAGGCATATTAAACTTTCTTGTGGCCTTGTGGGTTGTGTATCACTAGTATATTAATGCAAAATAAGTCATGACACATTTCATCCCCATAGTGGTTTGGCTGAACAAGAAACTTTCTATAGTTACAAATGATTACAACATGAAACATCAGAGGTACTGAGACGCTCTAGTTTACATAATCATCTTACACAACAACTGTTACAACAAAATAAAGGAAAGCCACCAATCCATTTTGGATGTGTCTCGTTGTGACAGATTAATAACATCAAACGACTACAAGATGACAACTTCACTTGCTGAAACGGATGAAAAAGTGATGTAGCATTGAGACAATCTCCTATACAACCGCCATTGATGACACACGAGGGCATCCATCTCATACCCAACATTCCAGTCCATGCACAAGCTCTAGCAAATTGGATCGTGCCATTGAAATGTGTTGAGCCAGTTTTGTTCCTATTTGTGTCATTATTTAGTTAGCTGAGTTTTAAGAAATTCTTTTTCTGAACGAACTATGTAATAGAGACCTCACACAAATGATACCTGATTGAAATAAATAACAAACTCATTGCACAAATGTTTCTGGTATGCCTATATTGTACCCAAAGTGCTTTCTACTATCACTGAATCTCCGACTGCGCCGTGTCTAAAACGAACAAAATGCTGACAGTTATCAACATCTAGCTGAACAGTGAAATCTTGTTGAGCATAATGTTGGAGGCACAGCTGTCTGTATGGAGCAGCGGGTGGTAGAGCTGTCTGAACTTAGCAACACCCTGGTGGTGCTTGGTGGCCTGCTGGATCCACGACTTCTAGTCTGATAATAGGAGCTGAGCTCAACATTGGTATGGTTTATCGGTGGTAAATGTGTCAAGATAGCCAATTTCATGATGCATCCCAATCCAACGATCATCCATAGTCTCTATACAGTATATCTCAGCAAACTTCTTCACTCAAAGCTACACGGTTTCTTATAAACAGAACTGAGTGCACTGGCCTATATATAGGCATCCAAGGGCTTCTAGATCTCACACATATTATTAAAAGATTACTTTGCTATATCCTGGAACGCCTTTAAATTAGTGTACTTTAGCTGCTCTGCAATATCATAAACTGGGTCTCATAAAAAAGGTGTTTCTATAACTATATACATCATAAACTGGGTCTCCCAAAAAACAGGTGTCCTTTTACTTGTTTGCTTTGATATCAGTAGCCTTCAATGCATCTGGATCCAGGATATTCATTCTGAGCGCAACAGATCTACCACTTGCATATAATGCGTTTCTTTGGAAGGATTTTGCTTGTTGGTGTTTCCAAGCCAGCACCCTGCCAGAAATTGATTTTCAATACATGTCTCGGATCACGTCTAAAAATTCTATCCTCCTTTTAAAAACAATCGGATTTCTAGTGGTGGCTAGAAACACCGTCTATATATAAAATTGACCACTAGGCAATATTAATCACCACAAAAAATGGGTGTAGCTCAAAAAGATTCATAACTTTTTTTTTCCATCTCAGGTTGGGTGAAGACAATATTTATGTTATTTTTGTAGTCCTTGAGGATATCAACGGCTTTGTCATGGATAAATTTCTTGTTTAAAATAATTTAGGGCCACTTATGTTATCTGATTTCAAATTTTGATTTGTTGCAATTTTTCAAACAACCATAGATGGGGAAATGCCATAACGCAAAGTTGTATAGACACTAGAACATAGCATGCTCTACATAATAAGAACTGATTTTGTAGCATAGTGACAAGTGTGGCTCGCACGACACTTCTGAGGTCTTTGTTTTGAGTCCTCTGCTAGTTCCTAAAACTTTGATAGAACCTACAGCTTACAAACATTTCAGTCCCCAAAGTTTGCACTACTACCACACGGCTTGCTTTTTTCGAATGTGCTATGTTGCACCTCGGCAGCAGACGAGGTCTCTGCTAGTTCCTTATAATTTTTTGCCAACTTCGACATCTCAAACACAGTGCTGGATCAGACTTCCTAACGCTTCCCATGCACACTAGAAGGGTAGCAACTCTTGTAGATACTACTATTAAGTTTGGAGGTAGAAGGGAAGCAACTACACCGATATATAACATATGTGCCAACCCTGTACCTAGAATGTGCTCCTCTGTTGTGGTCGTCTCCTGTAGATTACTAGTGTTTTGCGCGCGCCCATGCGCGCGAGCAGTGGCCGCAACAATATTTGTAGAGAAAATGCATATAGACATTAGCTGTCCAGGCATGAGCTAAATATCACAATACCAGATGTTCAAACATGAACCAAATACAAAAACCCGAATGATGGTTAGTTTGGTAAAAAATATTATCATCACAAATTGTACACATTTCTAAATGAAAACTAAGTTGTCCAAATACATAGCAGCCAGAGTTTTAATCTGGCATGGAGCGCATGGCAGACAATCACGGTACAATGAAGACAAAAAAGTTGCCATAAAATAGGACGCGGATACAAATCGCGGTCTAACCAAAATTTGCCATAAAACAGAGTCGATCCTCAAAGCACTATCTCTAGACTGAACATTCCATGTATTTTTATGTAAATGAGTCACAGAACACACGAATAATCTTGGTAGCCTCTAGACTGAGATGGCAGAACACAGCATATTATACATACAGTCACAATACTGTGTATATGTAACACCAGAGCGCAGGATTGATGATATTATTTAAGGTATTGTCAAAAAAATGATGGTGTCCAAGGGAAGAGGCAGCTGCTCTTGAGCTTCTCCTGAACTTGATGGCTGGTAACAGAGCTGCTGTCGAGCTTCTCATGAACTTGATGCTAAAAGATGGCAGACCAAGCCAAAATGGTCAGTTTATGAATATAATTAAAAGATGCATACATGTGGTAGCAGGACGACCATAGAAACACTAACTCAGAGTGTCGTCCAAAATATCTAGGAATAATAGTCCCTATTTGGTATATAAATTTATGCAGCAAGCCAAAACTGTGCTAGAAGGTGTTCATAGAAAAAATACAAAAACAACCAAATTGAGTATAGTTATCTATGTGCTAGGATCATATTAGTCCCCAGTTCAATAGGCTTACCCTTTTTTGAATCTCGTATCTTTCATGGTGGTATGAATCCACTTCCTATAATTTAGTAACTGTATTTATTTGCAAGATGGTTCAGAAGATGTTCATTTAATTCTGCCACATGTCCCACTTCATATCTGAAGAACATGACCGTAGATTGCAGTTTGAGGACATCCAAGACCATAGATATGTATGAAAGAAGACATCAGCTTAACATCAATGGTTGATTGTACTTCAAAAAGCCAGTGTTTATGCAAACCAAGGACTGGTATATTATCAGACTGGTTGCATTAGAGTGCAAGTGGCATAAGCTACAGCCTTCGAGGAAACTAAATAAGATAAGTAATGTCCTTAGTGACAAGGCATACCAAATTCATTGGACCAAAACATGCATGTAAAAAAAACATTAATTATTTTCAGAGCTCACACCAAAGACAAATCACGAGCAAGGCAAATAATGGTAATGACATATCATAATAGCAGGTGCCCAGTCTGCAAAAAATCCATGCTCCTCCAAGAAATCTTATTCTAGGATTTGTTTCACACTTGGACAGTCCAATTATAGGCATTATTTGGTTGTCAACAAGGCTGACTGAAACACAAAATTGTAGATCCAATTGCAATTCAAAAATCAATTTTATTTCTTCTCGAAGCTGTTGAACCAATGTCATCAGCTCTTTCCATCAGTTCATCAAAGGATAGAACAGGAATATCGATAGGGAGAGCAGCACAGTGCAGCTGACCCCTTTGTCACCCCCTGAAGAAGGATGTAATGGCATCAAATCAAATTCTCTATAGATGTTAGCAAAAGGAATTTCAAATACAGCAACATTGAAACGAACATACCCTCAAAGATTCCGGTTGTGGCCTTGACAAGCCCATTTCCGAGCTGATCGGATCCATCAAACACCTATTCTGCAAACCAAAAGTATGTCATCGGGAGAATAATCACATTTATCACTGCAAATATATGGACGTTATGCATAGACAAACGGCTCCTTGGTAGTCAAATAACACACAACACAAACAAAATCCACGTAACCATCTTAAACTAATCCTCTTCCGGCTCGGTGAACGTGCTGTGAGTAAGAAGGAGGCGATAGTCGATTCCATGATCAAAACACAGGCGGATCTAGCCCGGACACGTTGCGGACGACTTGCGTGCGCCGGCTTAGTGGCTCCGATTGCAGATCATCTGTCCCGCGTCGCCATCGCCTTGCCTGCCTCCCGGCTCTGAACATGCCGGCGCCGCCGTTGGCCTCGTGAGGGGACGACCGGATTCATGCACGCGAGGTCTCAGGCAGGAATTGGTCAGCGGAGGCACCAATTAGAACTCGAGATCGGGACGAAACAAAAGAACCGAGAAAAGAAGAAGATAGCAGAACATGGAGGAGTCAGATCCACGCGAGTAGACAATCTCTGCAACAAAAATACACACGAGCAACAAGGAGTGCAGCATCTACGCTTCGAGCAGCACGAAAAACAGAGGCAACATCGATCTTTTGGCAAAGCAACGCAAAAGACAATACCGCCCAAGAAAAAAGACGGAGGACACGGATGCTCGGAGGTGCGCCGTCGTCCGCCCTTTGTCCCACACCCGCACCTACAGGCCGGGTCTGCCGGCGCCACCCACCATCGGAGGTCGCCCTCGTCTCGCGCCCACCGTTGGAGGAGCATGGAGGGAGGCCTACGGCGAAAGAGAGGAGCATGGAGGGAGGCCACCTTCACCGCGTCGCTAGTGCCAGCACCGTGTGTTGGCGGCGCCCTAGGGTCCACCCGCGACGCCACACCGCCTTGCTGGGCTGACCTCACCCCGGGCGTTTGCCGCGTGCCGCCGCCTTGCACCGGCGCCCGAGCCGAGTGGAGGGAGGGAGTCGAGAGTCGGGCGCGCCGTCCCGCTCCGCGACCGCCGCTGCGCCGTGGGCGCTTTATATGGCTGGCCCCTTGCCGCCGAGAGAGGAGGGTGAGGGAGGAGTGGCGGCCGCGACGCCAAGCACGCCTAGGGTTTGAGGGTCGGAGCCGGTATATATTCGGCGAGACCGAAGGCTGTGGCGCTGAAGCCAGCACGGGCGGCAGCCCTAGCCTCCGATCTGCGACCGGCGGCCACCGCATACCCGCCGACGGGCCATCGCCGCCGAGGCCGGGCTGTGGCCTCGCGGCTTGGGTGCTTTATATATGGGAGATGGCTCACCTGCGCTGCTCGCCGCGGGCCGCTCCCCGGCGCCGCGCCGCCGCGCCGCCGGGCGCTCCCGGCGGCCGCGCTCTCTACAGCGCCCGCCCGTCCGCCGCCCGCCCGCGCCGTCTGGTCGCGCTGAGCCCGCCGCCGCCTTGCCGGTCGCAGGCCGCGCCGCGCCGTGCGCGGCTGGCCGGGCACCGCGCCGCTAGCCACGCCAGAGGGAGAGAGGAGGGAGAGGGAGGCGGCTGCCACCGGGAGAGTGAGGGAAAGGGTAGGGTTAGGTTTGGAAGCCGGTATATATATGATGCGGAGGGAGGAAGGAGAACCGTTAGATCGAGGATCGGACGGTCAAAAATAATTAGGGTGATGTGGACACCCCGGCAGCCGGTTTTCTCCACAACAAATTTACTTTTTAAATACATACCGGAATAGAGAGGATCATTTGTTCCTTTCAGTGCGCAAGGATAGTGTTGATTAAAGCTCCATCTTATGCTTTCTGTATCTTCCTAAGTGACAAAGAAAAGAAAAAGGTTTAATATTAAAAATATATAACACAATTTCCGGTTAAATTTGTGTAGTCCAGAAGTTAAATCTATTTTGTTTGCTTCCTTATCGTGAATAAAAAGTAAAACTATTCAAGTTTAGTGAATATCTTTTTTTTTTCTCGAACACGCAGAAGGACTGCATATCAATATATTAAGTAGGAGAAAAAAGGGTGAAGAACCTAGTCAAAATACAAAAGGAGGTTTGAAACCCCACAAAACACACGCACTAGATCAATCGCCTGTTACAGGAAGGACAACCCAAGACCATGGAGACCTTTCAGTCTAGCTGGCGGGCTGCAAGGCGAAAGATGATAAATCCCTCTAGCCCCAGCCAACTCCCACAGAAACATATCGTCCCTAATGGAGGATAGAAGTCCGTTTACATCAGGCTGGCGACCATCAAAAACACAACGATTCCTGTGATTGCAGAGAGACCAAGCCACCAAGATTATAACAAAGTTCAGGCCCTGCTTCGCACGATCAGCCACCCTTGTGGTCACCCGATCCCACCAGTCATCAAAAGAATGATCATCTAACAGTGGGGCTAAGCTTAGTAGACCAAGCCGTTGCAGGACACTGAACTTAGTGAATATCCTATGCATGTTTAGTGATTGTAGGATTAGGCTGCATCATGAATTTGGCAATGTTGCCACATGTACCACCGATAAACCATAGCAATGCCACCATCACCAATTATGTTATCGCTGCTGCACGTGAAAAATCATATAATATCTAATACATTCGAAAAGGGATTTTCATATAGACCAGACTATGTGATTGAAAAGCACGTGAAAAATCAGTCACTAGAGATCCATCACAACATAGCTAAATTATAATTGATAACAGATATCATAAGCCTTTTGGACAGTCTACTTGTAGCTTTGTATGCTACTATGATGTCTGCAGTGGAGGGAGGCAACTACTCTGATATGTAAGTCATCTGCCTCTCAAAATGTATGAGAACAGAGGATCTTAATTGACAGTCAATACAAAAGCATTGCATGTATTAAAAGTTCTTATGTTTTGCAGCATGCACTATGTTTCACCTGCTTTGGAATAAAGTAACTAGTGTTATCTGGTTTCAGCATGCACTATGTTTCTTGGAGCAATCTGTGTCGAAGCCAAGACTAAACTGTAAACAAAACCTTGTGTGCTCTTCTGTATATTGGCATGGGGAAAAGTTGTATTTAAAAATAAAATGGTAAAATCTAATTCAATTATCTATCTGTTGGGAGTAAAGTGTCTACTGTTTTTATTGCAGCGTGCATTTTGTTTTTTGGAACACTGTTTCTGATGCCGAGACTAATCTGTAAAGCAAGAACTTGCAGCTCACTAATTGGAGAATTTTTTACATTAATCCTTTAAGCGTAGATGCACAGTGTTCCTAAAGGTGACGGTGATGCAGTTGGTCTCCCTGCAGCATTTTAGATGACTGCGTTATCATAGAAACTGGCAATCCTACTTGCTGCGTACAGAGAGACAACTGATGCCGCCTGCGGAAGCCAATGCGGTTCTATTCGTTCCATCAAGAATCTAATGCCGAGGCCTCCTATTCTGCAGATTCGGTCGATCACTGGCTGCAGCAGAAGTCCATGGTGATGCTGAGTGTAGCACTGTGGTAGGTAGCCAATGTCAGGCCTCCTGACAAGGATGGCCGTTGCGTACAGCAAAGTAAAGAAGCAAATGAACGACCAATCCAGAACAATGTGATCTCATATTTCCTAATGCCTCCCAAGCCTAATGCAGAAAAGCATCAGTTGTGTTAACCAATTATATATGATAACTCTTCTCAAAAACATGTATTTGATAGACATGGCCTTTTTTAGCAATCTGGTTGTAATTATATATACTTCTGGAAAATCTAGAGGTAGAAGGGAAACAACGACAATTATGATATATATGGCCCAAAGTCCCTCAAAATGTCCTACGGTGCTCTGTTTCTGGTTCCCCTGAGTCCCTGATCCCATGACGAACCCCTACTATATAAGACCCACGGTATTTCCATGTTGCATACTAAGCTTTTTCGCGTTCCACTAATCTATGAGTAATTCGAAGTGGTGGTAGATGGCCCTAATAGACCAGAATTTTACTACCATATCCCTATGGTGCTGCTCTACTAGTATACATCAGCCTACACCAGCAACATTCTACAACATGCCTGCATCAAGCATAAGGTCCTTGCAGCTGTATTGGCATCTCTAATCTACGAGTTTGTTTTGCACTAGCTAAAAATAGATGAGTTTAGGTGTTTATTTAATTAGTTAGGTTAATGATGACACTAATAATCATGGCAACCAAGTGGTTTACTAGAATTATGCCTATTATAATTACATTTATTACACGAGGATTATGCCTATTATAATTTATGCTTATCTTTTCCAGCAACTTTTTGTGTTCTTTTCCTATACTAGAGTGCAAGGGAAAATGATAAAGTTTTTGAAATAAAATGGTATAAAAATAGTGCAATTACCTCTACGCTAGGAGACTAGGAGTACAAATGACTGTGTTGCAGCCAGCTGTGTCTATTCAACCATTCTTTGTCGAAGTACGTGCTCATGAGTTCATTACCATTGAAAGTGCCACATTAATACTTGTAGCTTCCCCTTTTTGTTTGTGCACTGATAACATACGTCAGTTGAGCTTTGTCAATTCAGAAATGAGAATCTAGATGACACAAAAGAAATTTCTACAGGACTGTTTCTGGAATAGTGGCAAGCTGCAATGACATACTGGAGATCTTAAGTTTCAAACTGGCCAGGATGTACAATGTTTGACTAATTCGTTCATGATTAGGTTGTCCATCTCTTCTAGCAACTAATTCGTTCAACACAGAGTCAGAGTCATTAGTTTCCGAAATTAGTTTATGCAAGCGGCATCCATCCACGCTACCTTCACAGACTCACAATTGTTGTCTCCCTTCCCAGTTTATGTTGCTTCCCTCTACCATAATTGATACATGCTGCATTCAATCTACTACCTCGGAAACTAATGACTCTGACTCTGTGTTGATAAAATCAGGAGAAATCAAACCATTATATATATGCTTTCTTACACTAAACCTTTGTGATTTCCAGTCTCCCACAGTGACGCCGAGCCGGATGCATAGCCCAGCGACACATGAAGGGAGGGGCGGCGCAAGGAGGACACGGAAGGAAGAGAGGAGGTGATGGATGGCATATAAGAGTCTCGATATAACTCGCGTGGTTTGCGAGTGTGGCGCGATGGAAGGCTACGGGCGCGGAGACTGGCAGTGGAAGAGACAAAGTTAAACACGCATAACCTAAGGTGGGTCACTCAGTAACAACCGTTGGATGTTAAATCTCGACAGATCCAATGGAGGAGACTGAGACACGTGTTCTACAATTCCTTCGGTCTTTTATAGTATAGAAAATGGGTACCTTAATTTCTCAAATACAGGTATGTCAACTGCATAGAGAACTCACCATGATTAAGTAGGACCCAACTAAACACATCCCTCTCCTTGGAAAGTTGAATGTTAACTATTTCAGCTACTAAATTTAGCAAAGTTGTCCCCTGCCACAAAGACGGTGATGCAGCATCTCTAACTAGTTTAGTCTCCTACATAAGAGTTCCATCTAGTCTTTCCCAAACTTTTCAATGAAAAAGTCTTCCCAACGCTTCCCATGCACATTACCAATGTATATGTATGTTGTTTACAATTTAGGTTTCAGAGGGCCTCATGCGCTTTTATCTGAGAAAGGGCATGGTGAGTTAGTGGTACAAGGTCGAAAGAAAAGCTGAACCAGTTGTTAGGAGAGGCATGTGATATAAAAGAATGTATTGTTTGTTACCAAGAAAAACACAAAGGTTGTGATGTTGTGGTATTTGTACTACATCAATCCGCAGCAATTGTATTTGGGGACCATTCAGTGCAATATTATATAGGGCACCACTCTGTGCAATTTCAAGTGCAATAAATTAAAAGGACTTTCTTGCTAGTGCCATTTATTATATTGTTTGAGATTGTTTTCATCTCAATAAGAAGCTGCGAAGTTTATATGAAGGCACCACCTGTGTATGTGACCAGTCTATTACCCGCTTGAGTTACAATGAAGAAGTTGTTCATACCTTCGGCTATAGACAAGCAAAGGGGGGAACATCAACAGAACTCGTGCCCTTTGAATACTATATCGTGGAGACCAGAAAGAGGAATTTTTTTCTAAACAGATTCTGACTTCAGCAAATGACAGAGAATATATGTTTTTGAGACCTTGACCACCTAAGTCGGCGCATTTTTTCATTAAGTAGAGTGTTGACAACACAAGTCCAAATACAAATAAGTTCATGGTAATACCCCGATTACCAAACAAGCAAAAGAAAAATAAAGAAACCACAAGCTAGAGCGGCACGAAGCTAAAGCAAGAAACCGAAAAGAACAAAATACGAGAGCCACGAACGTAGGTCCAAAGAAGAAGCGTGCTTAGATGCTGATTTGCCGCCCAAGCACCAGCCCTTTGCCTCCTCAAAAATGGCCGCGAGCATCCGCTGAACTGAACGAAGGAGACCATCAAACGTGCGCGCATTCCGCTCTTTCCAAAGCATCCACCCTATCAAGAAGAACAGGGAGTCGGCCGCGGCACACCTTGTCCACCATTAGAATGCTTGGACTATAAATATAACACGGTGCAAGTGACCTTTGTTTTTTGGCAGCCAATCAACCTTCTACATAAACATGTTGGTTCCTTTCTATGCCTCAAGATGTTACAATAGCATAGGTGTTGGTAAAAGTTATCCTACAGAATTATTTATAAATTTATATAGTCCGCAAGTGAACGTAAACGATGAGCACTTCACCCGGGGGTTTAAATATCGAATCCACGGGGAGAATGGTGTGGGAATACCGAGGCGTAAACTAATCCCCTCGAGATAATAGGAAGGAACAGGAGTTCGTGATAAAAAGGTGAGAAGAATTCTATGGCTGTCTAGTTTATACTTTGTAAGGCTTATAGATATTCCTTAATGGGGATCGTACTCAAGGGAAAATAAGGCCAAAACTTATTATTCCCCCAGCAATGCATTCAGGGGGTAAAAGGTGAATGAAAGATCCATTCGCAGAAGTATTCAGATATTTTCTAGATTTTCTCGCTTCGCACTAATATAGAAGTGTTGAATTAGAACATGGTCCGATATGGCGAGATTAGGTCCGGATTTGAAAGAAGATCATATCGCTCCCAATAGGCACTCGAGAGATTCATCATGATTTTGTTTTGAAGATAGGATTGAGAGCCTAAAGTTAACTAGTTTTGACATGGGAAAGAAATCAGCACAAATTCAGCTTAAACAAGTTTCCCAATTGCTCAAACACGTAATTCGCTTAAACAAGTTTCCCAATTGCTGTGCCATTCTTTCTCTATTTCTATCATACCATTGGCGAGCTTTTCCTTTCAAAGAGAATGGAAAGAGCGTCCAACGGATTGTTTCAGGGGACATGCCTTCAATATGGAGGCATTTACATGTCTCCTCAAAAGTTTGGAGATGAATAAAAGAATTTTCGTCTAGTTCTCCAGAGAAAGTATGGTTTTGGACCATCTCTATCAACCTAGGGCTTAACTCATAAGATCTAGCTTGAATAGGTTCGGATGATAGCACAGGTCTACAAGCTTGCCCGTTGGGTGCTAAATTTTGTAAAGAGGGGTAGTATCCATTTGGATAGAAAAGATAAGATAAAATAAAAAAAAAAATCTAAACTAATGGTATGATACAAGATTTAGTTTAGCTCGGATAATCGAGAAACCGTTCTCCCTGAGAATCGCCGTAAATGCTTGTTGGTAAAAGTTATCCTACGTAATTATTTATAAATTTGTATAGTCCGCAGCGAAAACGAAAACGATGAGCACTTCACCCGGGGGGTTTAAATATCGAATCCACGGGGAGAATGGTGTGGGAATACTTTGGCGTAAAACTAATCCCCGAGATAATAGGAAGGAAAACAGGAGTTCGGATAAAAAGGTGAGAAAAATTCTATGGTCGTCTAGTTTATACTCTTGTAAGGCTTATAGATATTCCTTAATGGGGATCGCACTCAAGGGAAAATAAGGCCAAAACTTATTATTCCCCAAAGCACTTAGATCCTACTAGTCCTATCTACGGAAGTGGAATACAAAGGACTCAATGGTACTTTGTCACTACCACGATCTACCACTATCCGGCAGTAGGGGGCAATTATGAGTTATCTAGTCTAAACACCACGCTTTACACTAGGGGTAACTACTTCAATTCAAGAGCGACAAGAATCAAAGTACTCTAATGAGTCATAAACCGAAAGAAATATAAATAAGTAAACTTACTCAACTATAAGGTTGCTCCACCAAAGAAGTCTCAAGATCAAGTGCAACGAAGCCTTTGATCCCGTGAGGTACAAGCGCAGAGAGTCACCGACAGATCCGGCACTTCTCCTTACTTCTCCTCAACTCTTCTAATTATCTCTCAAGAACAGATCTAGAACTCTAATCAAGTTCTTTGATCTATCTCTCAACTTTCTACTAATCTCTCTCAACTTGATCTAGCTCTTCTAATTAGAGAGGTATGGCTCTAGCTATGATCGAAAGCGAGTATGATGAATAATGATTTTCATGCCTAAGGCCGGAGGTAGGACCCTCCTTATATAGTCCCGGCGGATGAATGCTGCCCTTGGATCAAACCGACTTCAACAACGGCGTAGATACAACCTCAAAGGCGGTTAGTAACCGACCTAAGAAGCCGAGGTCGACAGGTGGGACCCACCGGGCGGCCGCCGATGTGGGACCACTCGCGGCGCGCCAGGCGAGGGTAAGCCCCGCCTGTCGGGTCTTTTCCTGTGTCTTACGGTGTCTTACGGAATGTTTTAGTTCACTTTTCGGATCGAAATTCTTCTCCTGCAAATCTTTTTATTGTATGGGGGTTTTCTCTTAATTTCACGGCATTTTCCCCGTAAGTCCCCTCGAAAGATATAAATCACAAAAACTTCGTGAAACTTTATCAAGATAACACCTATTCTATGCATTCTATTCTTTTTATATCCTTAGTATATCTCAAATTGACACATAAAAACATGGCTTAAGAGGTGTCAACAAGCTCCCCACACTTAGGCTTTTACTGCGTCTAGATAAAAGGATGGTTATAACAAAGGTATAAGACAAGCAAAGCAAGCATAGAATAAAAATATAGTCACACTTTTATTTTATTATGCCAAGAACTTTAAGTAATTGAGAAACAAGACAGTTGATATCAGAGTACTTTATTCCTTCAATCAAATCACCGAGCTTTTGCAATGATTTTTGAAAAGAAAACATAGCTTACTTTCTTTCTTACGTGATACTCTCAAGTCACTCAAAAAATTATATATATATATGTGGTATTTTTGGATCCTCACACAAAGATATGTAAATAAAATATATACTTCTAATAAAGTCAGTATTCGGGGTTTCGAGGATTGGATAATATATAGCATATTTACTTTGTATGTATCTGCAATATCAAAAATTGTAATCAAGGAAAAACATACTCTAAGATCAAGATGTGCATGGTGTAGGCTAATTCTACTATGCTCCTTCTTCTTTTATTCCTCTCTTTTTTGAAATAAATATTTTTGCAAACAAGTTCATGGGCTATCTTATTTTTCTTTTTTTTTTAGAGAGGTGGACTTTCTTGGCCCCGGACTTTTGTCTATTATTTCCTCTCTTATAAAGATGTGGGTTCTGTGACCCCCTGACACTTGTCCATTATTCATCTTTATTTTTAGAGATGTGGGCTCTTCTCGCCCTCGAACACTTGTTCATTTTTTATCTCTTTTAGGGAGGTAGGCTCTACTCGCCCGTAGGACTTTTGTCCATTTTTCATCTCCCTTTTTTTTTTTAAGTATATCATTTTGCATAGCCCATGCTTGCTGTACAAAAAAAATTATTTATTATTTTTAGAGAGATCAACAATTGAGCAAATAAATAAAATAAAAACAAGTGTACGTGTTTCTTGATCTTAAGATAAGTTTCTCAACTCGAGTCACAATATTTTGACAAAGCTTAACACAAAGTAAATAGCTTACTGCTGGTTTTAATAATCATAGCATGGCTGTAATAGGATATAACATATTCACGAGATGAAGTGAAGCTATTAATGTTAATATTTTCGAAATAAATTCTCCAGCAGAAAAGATATCAAGAATTAAGCTCTCATCAAACTTCTATCTCAAATTTCACAACAACTTAAACAACTTGGATCTTGTAGCATCTTATTCTTTTAGCAAAAATTATTCTAACAATGAAAAAGCATTTTGTAAACTTATCTCTAAAGCAAAGCATATCAATTTATTTTTATTCTTCTTTATTTACTTAGCAAAACAGAAAGAGCTTGGCCCGACGAACGAGGAATTAAAATACGAACTAAAGCAAAGTTCGTAGATCAAACCGAGGGGTGAAGAAATGCGGAGACGAGAGGAGGAGGTGGCCCGGCGGTCGCCATTAATGGCTCGGCGGCCCGGAGCTCTCGCTGCTCCTTGGCCTGATTTTTCGCCGTGTTGGATCATCGTTTACGTGTTTGTTGTTTTGCTTCGCTTTTCAGGTTCAGTTTAGTTGTTCTTGTTGTCCGTCATCGTCTCCCCACACTTGTCTTTTATTATCCTTTATTCAAAAACATGGTGGAGACAAGAAAAACATATACAATAATATAGAAAATAATAACTGAGAAAATCAAATTAAAAACTTATGATAAAATAAGAGCACTTCTTTATTCATTATAAAATAATAGAGACTCAAAACTTGACTCAAACTCTAATTTAATTCAAAAGTAAAAGACGACTCGATAGAAAACCGACTCGATAACTAGTGCTCTCATAAAGTTGAGCTCATTACATATTCTTAGCACACTTAGTCCAAATGCGCTCGAGATCGCCTAGCTTCTCGAGAATCAGCGTGTTCTTCCTCTCCAAAACATCCAAACGTCTGGAGACAAGGCTAAGCTCCCTTCTTGCCGCCATCAGGTTCTGAGTAAGCAATGGTCCGGTATGAACTTGGGGGTTGAAGATGGTGATTCAACTTTAACTAATGGTTTGGCCATGTATGGGACTATGGCCTTTGAGTTATATAAATTTGTTGCAGCCTTGACCAGGTCATAGATCACCATGCGAGATTCAGTATTCATGTTGGAACTAAAAGGTGCTAGTCTTCGGTCTTGGAAGATGATGAGATTAGATGAGATGAGATGAGAAAATTAGATGGGACTTGTTTATATAGGTAAGATATATAGGATAGGATAGCAAGGCTCACAAAAGTATGGTCCTATTAAATAACTCCAGAATGTATGTCATTACAACGGGCTTGGTTCTAGAGTATTCCTGGAAAAGAATGAGGAAGAGGAGCGACATGGGGTCTGGCGGTCGCCAGCCCAATGGGCCGGCCGCCCGATGCCACGATGCACCGTCTTTGCGCCCCTTTTCTATAGCCTATTATCTCTATTCTAATTGCAATACTTATATTTTTTTGGCCCATAAAAACAAGTTCTACGAAAATTAATTATCTTGAGAAGGATAAATCATAAAATAAATCTCATCTAATTCATTTAATTTATTTATTTCATCGGGCTTATCGGGCTCATAGAAAATTTTAAGACGTTGGCCATTTACCTTGAATAACTTACCTTCGAGTCTTGAAGAGTGACTGCTCCATGTGATGATGAATTTACTATCTTGAAAGGTCCTTCTCATTTACTCCAAAGTTTTCCATGCCCGAATAATTTTACCCCGAATTAAAGAGTAATACACGATCTCCCAGGAGTGAAAGTCTTTATCTTTATCCTCTTGTCATGCCATCTCTTGGTTCTTTCTTTATAAATCTTGGCATTATGATAAGCTTTCTCTCTCCATTCTTCTAATTCTAACAGTTGCATCTTCCTTTGAATTCGGAAGCATCGAGATTCATATTCCATCTCTTGATTGCCCAAAGAGCTTTGAACTCTAGTTCTACGGGCAAATGACAGGTCTTTCCATAAACAAGTTGATAAGGTGTCATTCCAATTGGTGTCTTGTACGCTGTCCTGTACGCCCATAGTGCTTCTGGAAGTCTTTCCTTCCATTTAGTTCCCATTTCTTCAACTGTCTTCTGTAAGATATTCTTGATCTGTTTATTTGAAGTCTCTACTTGCCCACTTGTTTGAGGGTGGTAAGTTGTAGCAATATTTTGACGAACTCCATGCCTTGATAAATAATGTCGGAATTTCTTATCAATGAAGTGGCTTCCTCCGTCACTAATTACCATTCGAGGTACTCCAAATCTTGGGAATATAGTTTCTTCAAACATCTTGATTGAACTTTTACCATCTGCATTCTTGCATGGTATAGCTTCTACCCATTTTGAAACATAATCCACTGCTACTAAGATATATTCGTAGACTCAGTTTTTGGAAATGGTCCCATGTAATCAATTCCCTGGACATCAAAAAGCTCGATCCGAGATTGGTTGTTAGAGGCATAACATCTCTTGCATTTATATTTCCGTGCCTCCGACAAGCTCCACATCTTCGAATAAAATCTTTTGTGTCTTGATACATGGTTGGCCGTAAAAAAATCCCCTTTTGCCAAATCTTTGCATGTGTTCTCAATGCCCCATAATGACCTCCATATGGTGATGAGTGACATCTTTCAATAATGTCTGCAATCCTTCTTCATTGGGCACACATCTTCTCGAGTAGTCCATCAGCACATACTCAAGAGGTATGGATCATCCCATAAGTGGTGATGACTTTCATAAATAAGTTTCTTCTTATCCGCCCTTGGTGCTACATATCCCGCAACCATAAAATTAACAAGATCTGCATACCAGGGATCGGTATGGGTTATCCGATAAAACATATCGTCCCCCGAGTGAGTCATTAATAAGCAATTCATTTGGTTTCTCAAAATTCATTCTAGACAAATGATCGCAAATGCAATTTTCTACTCCTTTCTTATCTTTAATTTCTAAATCAAACTCTTGGAGTAACAAAATCCATCTTATCAAATGAGGTTTAGCATCTTTCTTGGTGAGCAAATATTTCAAAGCAAAGATGATCGGTATAAACAATCACTTTAGCTCCTACCAAGTAAGATCTAAATTTATCTATAGCATAAACAACAGCTAGCAACTCTTTTCAAGAGTGGCATAATTAAGTTGTGGTCCAGTCAAAGTTTTACTAGCATAAGCAATAGCATGATGTTTCTTGTCTTTAGTTTGTCCTAACACTGCCCCCACAAAGATAATCACGGCATCACACATAATTTCAAAAGGCAAAAGACCAATCGGGGGTTGAATAATTGGTGCGTAAATAAGAGCCTTTTTTCAAACTTTCAAAAGTTTAAGACAAGCATCATCAAAAACAAAGGGAACATCTTTGGCTAACAAGCTGGTAAGTGGTCTAGCAATATGCGAAAAAATCTTTTTATAAATCTACGATAAAAAACCAAAGATGGCCTAGAAAACTTCTTATCCCTTTAATATTAACAGGGGAGGTAACTGTTCTATAACTTCTATTTTGCCTTATCAACCTCTATTCCCCTTTCTGAAATAAGATGACCAAGCACTATTCCTTCTCTAACCATAAAATGATATTTTTCCCAATTAAGGACTAAGTGCTTTTCCTCACATCTTTGCAAAACTCTATCTAAGTTTTCTAGACAATCATCAAAAAAGTTTTTCCATAAAACGTAAAAAATCATCCATGAAAACTTCCATAATCTCTTCAATCATTTCAGAAAATATAGACATCATACATCTTTGAAAAGAAGCGGTGCATTACATAACCCAAAAGACATTCTTCTATAAGCATAAGTTCCATATGGGCATGTAAAAGTAGTTTTGCTTTGATCATTAGGATGGATTGGGATTTGATGATACCCAGAATATCCATCAAGGAAACAAAAGTAAGAATGCTTTTGCCAATCGTTCTAACATTTCATCAATGAAAGGCAAAGGAAAATGATCTTTCCTTGTGGCTTTATTTAATTTTCTATAATCTATGCACATTCTCCATCCTGTAACAGTTCTTTTGAGGAATCAACTCATTCTTATCATTCTTAACAACCTGTCATGCCTCCCTTTTTAGGCACAACTTGAACAGGGCTTACCCACTCGCTATGTGGCACAGGGATATATAATCCCTATGTAATAACTTAAGAACTTCCTTCTTAACTACATCTCTCATCGCATTATTGAGTCTTCTTTGAGGTTCTATAGATGGTGGTATATCCGGATCTATAGGAATACGATGAGTGCAGAGCAGGACTAATTCCTTTCAAATCATCGAGTGCGTAGCCTAAGGCCGAGCGATGTTTTTCTAAGACGCTTATCAGCCCTAAGAGTCCGATCTGGTGTAAGTTTATCATTTATGATCACTGGAGACTCTGAATCCTGATTTAGGAAAGCATAAGTGAGGCCCAGTGGTAAAGGTTTAAGTTCAATAGGAGGTCTAGGTGGATTCTCAAATTCATCTAAAGGTTCTCAAGTAGTAGGATTTTCATCCTCTTCTTCAATAAAAGAATTCTGAATCATCTTCTTGATTGGATTCCACAAAAAATATTCTACGGTGGCCTCTTTTACTTCCTCCATAGGATCTCGGTTCTGGACAAGACTCGGATTAGCATGAATAGCTTGGATGATAGGTAATGAAAATTGAAGATCTTTGTCTAATTGAAAATCTAAATCTCCTGGTTGTCCTTTAAAAGTAAGCTTTTCTATTGGTTGTCCTATCACAGGGTCAAAACTCCATGATATCAAAGATATAGAAACTGAGATGTACCATGATGTTATTTACCTTGATTGGTAAGACATAAAAAATTCCTAGACTCACAATAACTTGTCCCGAAGGTGTCAATAGCAATTTTGTAGTGGGACTCAATGACATATTTTTGAGAAGATTATTAGTAAAGGATAATGCCATGATGTTTATCCCCACTATAGGATTGTAAAGAGCATCGAAAGGATCTTTTTATCAATTTGGCGGCGAATAGGTACGTAAGGTGAATCCAAACGGATCACATCGGAGGAAAGCTCGATTCTTCCGGCCCACTCACTACTAATGATTGAGACAAGTTCTTCTCGTAGTTCCTTTTAAATGTAACAAATCGAAGAATCTAAAGGATAAGATTGTGATGATCTATTCTTCGAGATGTAAATCGATATTTCGAGGTATTTCCATAATCAGTAAAGAGATCATCCTCGATATCGGATAAGAAGTCGAGATTGAAGTAACCTCTGCGTTCTTCTAAAGGTT
Source organism: Hyparrhenia diplandra (assembly GCA_015847255.1). Lineage (NCBI taxonomy): Eukaryota > Viridiplantae > Streptophyta > Magnoliopsida > Poales > Poaceae > Hyparrhenia > Hyparrhenia diplandra. Next base: position 385,031 of record JADLZK010009435.1, on the reverse strand, counting down.
CCGATTAGCCGGGATTGGTAAAGGATTTGGAATAGGAATGGATTCAGCTAATCTATCATCTTCTATAATTTCTTCTATTTTTAAAGATTTTCCCGCAGTTGGATCATCCTCCTTGTTCTCCACTATTTTGTTTAGGATAGCAATGCATTCGGGGTGAAAGGTGAATGAAAGATCCATTCGCAGTAAGTATTCGAATATTTTCTAGATTTTCTCGCTCGCACCAATATAGAAGTGTTGAATTAGAACATGCTCGATATGGCGAGATTAGGTCCGGATTTGGAAAGAAGATCATATCATTCCCAATAGGTACTCAGAGATTCATCATGATTTTGTTTTGAAGATAGGATTGAGAGCCTAAAGTTAACTAGTTTTGACATGGGAAAGAAATCGGCCGAAATTGATTAAACAAGTTTCCCAATTGCTCGGCCGCAATTCATTAAACAAGTTTCCCAATTGCCTGCCATTCTTTCTCTATTTCTATCGTACCATTGGCGAGCTTTTCCTTTCAAAGAGAATGGAAAGAGCCGTCCCAACGGATTGTTTCGAGGGGACATGCCTTCAATATGGAGGCATTTACATGTCTCCTCAAAAAGTTTAGAGATGAATAAAAGAATTTTCGTCTAGTTCTCCGTAGAAAGTATGATTTTGGACCATCTCTATGAACCTAGGGCGAAAACTCATAAGATCTAGCTTGAATAGGTTCAGATGATAGCACAGTCTACAAGCTTGCCCGTTGGGTGCTAAATTTTTTGTAAAGAGGGGTAGTATCCATTTGGATAGAAAAGATAAGATAAAATAAAAAAGAAAATCTAAACTAATGGTATGATACAAGATTTAGTTTAGCCCGGAGAATCACAAACCGTTCTCCTCCAAGAACGGCGCCTAAAATGCTTGTTGGTAAAAGTTATCCTCAGAATTATTTATAAATTTGTATAGTCCTGCACTTTAAACGTAAACGATGAGCACTTCACCCGGGGGGTTTAAATATCGAATCCACGAGGGGAGAATGGTGTGGGAATACTTGGCGAAACTAATCCCCGAGATAATAGGAAGGAACAGGAGTTTAGATAAAAAGGTGAGAAGAATTCTATGGTCGTCTAGTTTATACTCTTGTAAGGCTTATAGATATTCCTTAATGGGGATCGTACTCAAGGGAAAATAAGGCCAAAACTTATTATTCCCCAAAGACTTAGATCCTACTAGTCCTATCTACGGGAAGTGGAATACAAAGGACTCAATGGTACTTTGTCACTACCACGATCTACCACTATCCGGCGGTAGGGGGGGCAATTATGAGTTATCTAGTCTAAACACCACGTTTACACTAGGGGTAACTACTTCAATTCAAGAGCGACAAGAATCAAAGTACTCTAATGAGTCATAAACCGAAAGAAATATAAATAAGTAAACTTACTCAACTATAAGGTTGCTCCACCAAAGAAGTCTCAAGATCAAGTGCAACGAAGCCTTTGATCCCGTGAGGTACAAGCGCAGAGTCAGTCACCCGACAGATCCGGCACTTCTCCTTACTTCTCCTCAACTCTTCTAATTATCTCTCAGAGAACAGATCTAGAACTCTAATCAAGTTCTTTGATCTATCTCTCAACTTTCTACTAATCTCTCAACTTGATCTAGCTCTTCTAATTAGAGAGGTATGGCTCTAGCTATGATCGGCCGAGTATGATGAATAATGATTTTTTCATGCCTAAGGCCGAGGTAGGACCCTCCTTATATAGTCCCGCGGATGAATCTTTGGCCCTTGGATCAAACCGACTTCAACAACGGCGTAGATACAACCTCAAAGGCGGTTAGTAACCGACCTAAGAAGCTGATGCGACAGGTGGGACCCACCGGGCGGCCGCCATGTGTGGGCCACGGCGCCCGAAGCCGGGTAAGCCCCCGCCCGTCCGGTCTTTTCCCCGTGTCTTCCGGTGTCTTTCGGAATGTTTTAGTTCACTTTTCGGATCGAAATTCTTCTCACGGTAAATCTTTTATTGTATGGGGGTTTTCTCTTAATTTCCTGGCATTTTCTGTTAAGTCCCTGAAAAGATATAAATCACAAAAACTCGTGAAACTTTATCGATTATAACACCTATTCTATGCATTCTATTCTTTTTATATCCTTATTATATCTCAAATTGGCACATAAAAACATGGCTTAAGAGGTGTCAACAATAGGCTTGGAAGGCACTGAGAAGTTCACTCTCAGTATTTCATATAACTATGTGAAAACAGCAGTGAGTACCACAGGAGCCACTATAGTATGCTTGGCACCTTTAGAATGCCTGGATCTGCATGTACAGTGTCTACTTAGTGGTGTGGTCTGAGCTACGGCAATGGCATCGATGCAATGATTGGTAGCACTGCATAATGTAGATCAAACAGAGACAGGCAAGGTGGCTGCAGCAACATGAGATTCAGTAACAGAAAGTGTTCCCTCCCACCCACAACTCACGTTAAGTCTACACTCCATTAATTAACCGTGTGGAAACAGATATCCATCGATGTGACATGCTATGCAAAACCGCAAGTACAGGTTCTGCTTCTGAGATAACCAATATGTCCGGACTACTAAGCGGGCTCGCCTCAAGACTAAAGCCATGAAGGCCTGTGCGTCGTTTGACAGAAATCTGACAATAGTAATGGGGTGAGTTGTCGTGGCAGCGAAGGCTGCGTGCTTTATGAAAGGCGGTTGAGTCTGATGTCTAGTGTGGCCATGATGGAAGGGGTGTGCCATATATAAGGCATCGATCGAATAGAACCGAATCCTGAACCCTCTGTTCTGCTCGCCAATTCAATTCTTGTTCCGGCCTGCTGCCTACACTGAACTCTGAATCTCTCCCAGATTCCGTTTAGTTATCCAAGGATTCCTTTGTGGATCATCACACAATACAACACATAGCATGATGACTTCTTAAAACTAATTGTAACCATTTAAGCATCAGTTTGTAAACTAGCATTTCAGGCATAAGAAACATGCTTGAAAGTTCAGGCCCATATAGTGGTTTGATTGAACAAGAAAATGTATCTGTATCAGAATGGGAGACAGTGTGTATCACTTTTTTGTAGAAACTTTCAATATTTAGAAGTGGTTACAACATGAAACGTAAGAGGTACTTAGACACTGTAGTTTACATAATCATCTTACACAACAACTGTTACAACAAAATATAAAGGGGAGCCAACAATCCACTGTGGATGTGTCTGTACAAATAATGACATCAAACAACTACTTGAACAGACAGCTTCACTTGGTGACAAGGCTGGAAAGGTGATGTAGCATTGTGACCATCTCCTATACAACCAGACCAAGTTCGCGCCATTGATGATCGTCAATGGCATGCATCTCTTGCCCAACATTCCAGTCCATGCACAGGCTCGAGCAAATTGGATTGTGCCAATGAAAAACGTTGACACTACTATGCACTCTTGAGTACTGGTGCCAGCATGGTAAACGTGCAGCATTATGAACATCCTGATGCATCTCAATCCTACAAATTCAGTAGCCAATGCATGGTATGGAAAATTTTCACATCTAAAGCTACAGGCTTGCTCTGAGGAACACCTGGTGCATATATATATTGCTATATCTGATTGGCAAATATGCTCTCTACTCTGCATCTCTCCCTCCCTCTCTTTCTCTCTCCCTCCCCCCCCCTCTCTCTCTCTCTGGCAACTCGGTCACCGTTAAATAGAAATGCCCCTTATCCACTGCTCTTCCATTCTCAGGTGAAATAGGCAACTCAATCTTCTTAGTAATTATGAAAAAACAGTACCATAGTTATTGTAATAGAGTTATCTATATAAAAGTGTCATAAATGGGATCGAGCTATGGCGGCAAATATGTAATGTTGGCTTCTTTGAGCCGACACTTGAAATCAGTGAGCTTATTCCAACCCAATGAATGACCAGGATTAATGGTTGATGCTACCGTCTACTTGATCCATGCTTGTTGTGCAATTCAATAATCCAGATCGTGAGTACCTGGCATCACTCAAAGTGACATGGGAGCACAGAAATAATTTCCATCAATGATGTAAAGACATACTAGTAATAAATTGTCCTAAAACACATCACTCACTAATAATTTCCATTACAACCTTCACTTGAGCAACTAAGATGTCTAGTCATGCATTCCATGTCACTCCAGTAATAGTAGTTATCAACGAGTCATGTGCTGCTTGTCTCTTCTAATAACTTGTTTTTGGCTCAAAAATTAACATATTTATTATTTTTATATTACTCTTATTTAAAATTTTTGTTTTTAAGAAGCGTTTCTACAATTTTGTAGTCTACTCTCAGTACTTTCCTTGAGATCTGAGTCAATCAGTTTGATGATTCAATATTTTTAAGTGAGCACTACACAGCAAAGGAGTTGTCGGCAGCTGTGCCTTTCACTAGAACATCATCTGAGAAAACAAATCCACAAAACATAAGTAAAGAAATTCAGAACGCAAACCTTTATAAATGAAAAACGATTCCGATACTCATGAATTACTCAATTTGCCTCATTCCCCAAAAAAATGAATATTTTGCACATTTCTTCCATACTTTTGAAGAGACAAATTTTTTTAGATAATGGATAAAATATCCGGCCTCTACGTCCGAGAGATGTACATAGCCCAATTATTACAGAGTTTATAGAAAAAAAAGAGAGACAACTGCTCAAAAATAAGAACAAAGAAGTAGCACAGCCTATTTGAAGAGACAAATGAAGCCATGCACAAATAGAGACTATTAAAAAGCACTGTCAAGCCCACGATTTCTTCCTCGTGGTTGTCATTACTGAAGAAGTCCATGACACTTATACGGAACAGAGCATGCAACAATTAAAATAACTGAAGTGAGTTAAAAACTGTACAAATCTGGTACTGGAAGTATTTCATGTTTTCGCAAGGCTGTTCATTAATCTACAAGTATATTGCAGATGTAAAATGTGAATCCTCATATTAAAAGGGCATAACAAGATCGAGCAAGAGTACCACCAGAGCAGCTTTCCTCAATTCTTCATTCCAACTATAGCAGCACCTGCAGGATTTGTAGTGGACGTCAGTGGCCATGGTGGAGGGGCAGTGTCCCGACGTGGAGCATGGCAGCGACTTCGAGTGGTCAGATTTGGACTTGGCTGAGGATAGTGACGAGCTGAGGATAGGATTTGAGAGGCAGTTACCGTAAGTTCTTTTGGGCTGAGCTACAATTAAGTGGTTTGGTGTAGGCGTGCTATGTTGGGCTCCAGTCAGTCCATGTTACTGTCAGGAGGGTTCAGCTTCCTTGTATTTGCATTTTTCCTGATGCCTCTCAAGGCTATTGCTTGATGAAGGTAGGTACGGCGAAAAGATTATCCAGACAAACACCCAACATTGTCAGTCCATTATATGTTATACCAAGAGATTTCAGGTGCTGTCAAGATTATTGGGTGCAGGCTATGTACTCTTGAGGTTCTGTGTGGATGGGAACCATCTAGAGTAGTATATATAGTCATTGGTTCCTGTGAAACATCGACAGTTGTTATTGACTCATGTTCTTTGGGTACCTGCCAATGACTAAAGAGAAAACTGTACTTTTATTTAATGCGCTTGCATCTCTAGAAGTTGCACACGCTCTGGAAACTCTACAAATCGGACTAAAGAGAAAACAGTCACTTATTTCCTGAACTACTTTTATGTACTCATGTCTACTAGAGTGTGTAAGGCCACTACTTTTATGTACTCATGTAAGTACCTTGATGCAATGCATCGCAGAACAAAGAACTCCTTGACGCAGGTCTGAATCCTTGCACTAGGGTGGAGAGAACAATCGCAAAGATAGCCGACCCTAGTTTTGGCAGTACGAATCGATGGCCGAGGCTCTCAAATGCATGAACATTGGGCTACTCTGTGTCCATCCTTGTTTAGATTTTCATCTGCTTGCTACAAAGCTTCACATACTCACAATTGTTGCTGTCTCCCTTCCCTGGTTTTAGTCGCTTCCCTGTCCCACGATTGGTAAGTGATGTGTTTAATGTGCTATCAGTCTCTCATTACCATGCTATATATACTCCAGCCTGGGATGGAACACCCAGGTATTGTGCAGTGTGTTGGCCATCTTAGAAAATACAGACTCCGATTACCGTTAAATCATGGAGAAACCAAACAAGTCTGACATCATGAATAACCACTCGATTATTTCCAGTCTCCCACAGTGATGCAACGCAGGATGCCACTGCCCCCAGCTACTCATTATCATCGTTCTGTGACGCCTGGTCAACTACCATACCACCACACTAGGACCAGACCACCCTCAGTGTCTTGTCATGTTGATCGTGGTCTACAGCCAAACATACTGAAGAACAGGTCAACGGCCAGTTTTTGACATTTAGGTGAACTGCCAGTGGCCATGTCATGCGAGAGGACAGTTTCAAACCACACGAAATTCCTGATACCTCCCAAGCCCACTGCTCAACCATGGTTGGCAAGAGTTCACTGTTTGAAGGCAAGAGTTGGCAGTCCATTGTAGGTGACAGCAAGGAATTTTATGTGTTACCAAGATAGTTCAGTGTACAAGGGAACTTACTAGCCTGATAAATATATAGTCGTGCTCCTCTCAGAGTTCACACGTTATGCAACTCAACAAATGTGAGTGCTAGATTCACTTATGTCTCCAGCTACTTTTTTGTACTTTTGTCTGCTGGAGTGTTTGTGAAGGCAGAAAAGTTTAGGATCGGATGCCTAAGTCTGACACTAGTACAGTACTTAATAAGATCATTTGTTCAATTTAAAAGTAATATCATAGGTAAACATCTTTTTACCAATTTATCAAAGAGAAACCTTTTTTGTTCCATAGTTCAGAGAAGGTTAAGTGCGCTTCACAGTTACATTTTCCATTGTCATTATGCATGTGCCAAATTCCCATGTGCCTGTTTCTGCATTCATTGAGTTGAAACACCATTTTCTTATGAAATATGACTATTGGTAACCTGGGAATATAAAATTTTCAGTACCACATAGGCTGACTGCATCTATATTCATTATGATCAACGTACAATGAATTAGAGTTCTTTGAGAATTTGTACTGAAATGGTTTTATTGACTGAACCGCTTGGTGATCCTGTTTAATTATCACGAAACTTTTTCGCTTAACACAGTAGCTGTGGTTGTTATCAGCGGCCGTCCATCCATCCTTCTAATCAATCTGGTCCATCCGTGTGTGTATGGAGACAACGTACAAGAAGGCCGGGAGTATAGATTTCACAAGGAACTAATGTATCCTGAGTCTGGCCAAGCCCCCGCCTGCATATAGCAAGGTAAAGAAGCAAAAGAACCACGAAGCCGTGTTTCCTGTGATCTCACATTTCCTAATTCCTCCCATGCCCTGTTCTTAGAGTAAACAGGATGCACAGATACATGCTAGCATAAGTGAACAAACAACTCTCCAGAAAAATCATATATGATAACCGTGGATGTTTCAGCATTCTGGTTTTAGATACTTCTGTGGAATCTGGAGGTAGAAGGGAATCAACAACAAGTCTGATATATATGTATGTCGCAAGTGTGACATCCCCGTCCTAGCAACTAAGTGGTTTATGAGAAAACAAGATCGTAAGTTACATTTATTACACAAGGATTATGTTTATTATAATTTCTGCTTATATTTACGAGCAACTTTTGTGTATTCTTTCCCTATACTAGAGTGGAAAGAAATGTGATAAATTTTTTGAAATAAATGGTATAAAAATAGTGCGATTATCTCTACGCTAGGAGACTAGGAGTACAAGTGACTATGTTGCGCAGCGGGCTGTCTATTCAAGCATTCTTTGTCGAAGTCCGTGCCCATGAGTTGATTACCATTGACAGTGCCACATTATTAATCGTAGCACCTGATGTCCTTTTTGTTTGTGCATTGATAACACTCAGGTCAGTTGAGCTCTTCATCGGTAACCCTTGGTCATGACTATATATATGTGAAGTGAATGCCCTTGACCCGTACTCGGAAAGCTTTGTTGTGGGGATCAGTGCCCCTCTAGCCATCGCTACCGGGCGTAGAGGGAGGAGGGGCGAGGGTTTCCCACAGAGAATGTAAGATGAAGAAGAGCTGGCGGCTAGCGCGGGCCTCCATGCGGCCTCACCCTTGCTGGGATTGCCGATGGTGCGGACGCTCAGAGGTCAGCGTAGGCGCGAACACAAGAGAACAGTGGAGGTGCGAGATGATAATTCGACCAAATGGCAATAAATTGAGCCACCAACCGATCGACCCCTTTCCCCGTGCCTGTACCGGGGTATTTATAGGAAGGTGGGGGTCGGGTGGTCAGTTTACATTAGGGTACAAGACGAGTATTCAGTGACAGGTGGGGGTCAGGTGGACGGTTTACATTAGGGTACAAGACGAGTACTCAGTGACAGGTGGGACCTCGCAGGGGCAAAAGGGTACATTTCCCTTGCAGGGACAAGTGGGCCCTCGCAGGGTACTTGGGTAGGCTCTAGCGTAGGGTTTCCTGCCCGCCACCGGTTGCTTCGTGCGGCGCCTACCCTGGGCTGGTGAGCTTCGCTCATTCTGACTAGGGCGGGCCTTCGCACCCCTAGTTGGCTGCTCCGCATGACTAGGCCCTTGCGCGGCGGTGCGGTGGCGAGGTCTCTCGGGACCTTCGATGCCCGCTGGTATTGTGGAGGCCCCTTCGCCAGGCGTGCCTGTGCTTTCCAAGGAGTTTAGTCGTAGCGAGGGGTCCTGGCCCGCCAATGCGAGGCCTGCGCGGGCTGCCGGTGCTGGCGAGGTCGCCCTCCCCAACATTTGTCAATTCAAAAATGAGAATCTAGATGACCCAAAAGAAATTTCTACTGGAGTGTTTCTGGAATTTGAGGCTGTATTACAAGGAATATTGGCAAGCTGCAACAACATACTGGAGATCTTAGTTTCAAACTAGGTGGTGCCATGTTTGAGTAGTTCGTTCATGAATGGGTTGTCCATCTCTTCTAGCAAATGTCATGCAGCATAACCACTTCTGATGCTTTGCCAATGCCAAAAGAATGACACAGCCAACCAAATTATATCCTAGAGCTGCAGGAGCTTCAATGATTTTGATAAGCATGGATAATCCAACAAACTTCAAATAATGTGAAGTTCAGATAGACCGAAATTAGTTTATGCAAGGGGCATCCATCCACTGTACCTTCACAGACTCACAATTGTTGTCTCGCTTCCCCAGTTTTATTTGCTTCCCTCCACCATGATTGATAGTGCATCTACTACCTTGGAAGCCACCAACTTCAATTCTGTGTTGCTAAAATCAGGAGAAATTAAACTGTCCTGCTTCCATAAACCTGCTTTGTGATTTCCAGTCTCCCACAGTGACGCTGAGTTGGGTGCATAGCCCAGATACACATCCTCATCATTGTCAGCCTCATGGCGAATTCACGGATCACTAGGACTAATCCATCTTCAGAATCCTGGCATGTTGATTGTGGTACGCAGCACAAGAGGAGAAAGTGAAGAGCAGGTCAACTGCCAATGGTCATGTAAAGCGAAGGGAAGGTTTCAAATCATATCAATTTCCTGATACCTCCCAAGGCCACTGCTTCACCATGGTTGGCAAGAGTTCATTGGATGACGACAGCATTTGGCTATCCGTTGTAGGCGATTGAGGTGTTATCCAGATTGTTCAGTGTACAAGGCAAACAACTAGCCTGATATATATAGTCGTGCATTGCTTGGAGTTCATGCGTTATGCCACACAACAAAAGTGAGTACAGCATTCACTTAGGTCTCCATCTACTTTCTTGTACGTCTGTCTACTGGAGTGCGTGAAGGCAGAAAAGTTTAGGACCAGATTGTAATCTGAAGCTAATAGGATATTATTATGATCAGTTGCCAAAGGAAACCCATTTTTGTTCCACTTTTTAGACAAAGGTTAAGGCTGCTTCAAAGTTGCATTTTTCACTGCCTCTAGACATGTGCCAAATTCCTAACCATGAGCCTGTTTATGCATTCATTATGTTGAAAACGTTTTCTTGTGAAACGAAACATGACTAAACATAATATGATAAACAATTATTATCAAATCTTCACTACCCTCAAAAGTACAACATTCTGTTATGAAAATGTCATAACAGATGAATTAGACTTATTTGAGCAGAGGAACAACTTAATTTGGAGAAGTGTCATTCTCGCTATCATTATTCATAATCCTCAAAAGTACAACATTCTGTTATGAAAATAGACAAGCTTAATTAGTTGGAATCTATGTAACGTTTAATTCAACGCAATCTATGTTAATCAAGAGCAAGGTATAATGAATTAGACTTATTTGAGCGTTTGTACTGAAGTGGCTTTTATCGACTGACAGCCGCTGGATGATCCTGTCTAATTACTGCAGATTTTTTTTTCTTTAATACAGTTACTGTAGTTGTTATAGCGGCCGTCCTTCCTTCTCAATCTGGTCCATCGGTGTGCGTTTGGAAACAAATGACACTGCATGCGGCACTGTGGCAGGAAACCAAAGCCAAGGGAGTGCAGGTTTCAGAAGTACTCAATGTGTATTGACAAGGCCGTTCCTTGCATAAGTGAACGACAAAGCCATACACTCTGTGATCTCACATTCCCAAATACCTCCCAAACCCAGTGCTTAGTGAGTAAACAGGATGTGGAGATACATGCTAGCATAAGTTAAAAAAAGCATCATGATAACTCTCCTAAAAAACCCAAATGATGTTGGGTTCGGCTGGTTAAACCAGCCAGCCTAAACACTCTAGAGGCACCTCTCAGGTCCTGAGTTCGAATCCTAGTGGGAGCGAATTTCAGGGTGGACTTTATTAAAGAAAACAAAAAATATAAGGGTGGGGGCTTCCCTTCGTGACTTCGGTCAAAAAAGATAACTCCCCTAAAAACATGATAACCATGGATTTTTTTAGGGTTCTGATTTTTAAATACTTTGTGAAATATGGGGGTAGAAGCGAAGTAACGACAACTCTCATATATACAGCTATATATAATTTCCCTATTTGAGGTTCCCATGTTTATGATGATCTCAGACTTGGCTGGAGCATAATAGCCCTGGACCGGCCATATGCATGCTCTGGTAGGGGTGCAACTACCGAACTTAATTTCAAATGGTCTAGTTCCAGGACAAAGTGTCTACCATAAGATGCAATGGGATTATCATGTCCGAGAGTAAGCTTTCTCCTCTTCCCCTAATCAACATGTTGGACTCGGTGATTGTGGGATGGCCCTAAAGACCTGATATTGACTCCCATATACATCCCTACGATGCTGCTCTACTAGTACACATAAGGCTACACAAGCAACATTCAAGTGTTCAATAACATGCCCGCATCAAGCATGCGAAAATGCTTCCAACCCTATGGGCATCTCCAATCTAGGAGGTCTATTAGCACTAGATAAAAATAGATGAGCCTAGTTGTTTATGTGTTAGGTTAATCACGACATAAATTAAGCACATGTCTAACATCTCCATCCCGGCAACCAAGTGTTTTATATGAGAACAGAGGATTGTAAGTTACATGCAATACACAAGGATTATCTTTTTAAGCAACTCCCGTCTGTTCTTTCTGTATACTAGAGTGGAAAAAAAATATAAAGACAATTTTTGAAATAAAAAGTAAAACATAGTACAATGCAAGTGACTACTACTATGTTGTAGCGGGCACTCTGTTTATTCAAGCACGTGCTAATTAACAGAATGTGTTTTGATCAAAGTTGCCATGAACATGCTGGCCAATCCGATGAGTTGGCCTTGCACGAATTACACCATTGGCATGGTGGGTGTGCTGGTGCAACCCGACCTGATTAAGGCCGGGATGATATTTCCTGCTCCCTGGTATATAAGAATTTCCCCTTCTCTCTCTAATCCTAATTCCTAATTCCTACTTCTTGTTAATCAGCATTGGCCGTCGCACACTGTTACACCCTCTTTACAGCCTGTGCACAGTCTGATTAATGAATCAAGGATTCTCCAGTCTCCCTCCTACACCCCCTAACAAGTACTAATGAGCCATTTTTACGTTCAATCAACACCAATACTTTAAAAACACATACATTTTGTAGTTGGGATCTTATGGATGGCTCTCGCACACTAAATATAGTCTAACATTATTGAAAGGTCACGTCTGGCTGTTTCTATTTTTCCTGAGGCCTCTCAAAGCCAATGCTCTGTGAAGGTTGGTACGACTAATAGATTAGCTGGATAAACACCCAACACTGGCAGTCCATTATATATTTTATACGAAGAGATTTCAGGTGCTGTCCAGATTATTGGGTGCAGGTGCTATGAACTTTCGTGTGTGTAGCAACCATCTAGAGTATTATATATAGTCATTGTTTCATCATGTTCTTCCAGTACAGCACACACTCTAGAACTCGACAAATGTGAGTACGACAGTCACTTATTTCCTGAGCTACTTTTATGTACTCTTGTGTACTAGAGTGCCTAAGCCAACTAAATTTTAGGATGAAATGCCAAATCTGAAGCATAGGTAGGCTGTCGTACTGCAGTCTTGGTTGTCATGTGTTGTTAGTATGGAAGTAAACATGGTCTTCAGGCATGCGATGCAGTGTTGCAAACTCTACTGGTTTGACTTCAATCTTCACAGTGTGTTTTCTAGTTACTTGAAGGAGACGTGATGATCTTGAGCAACTGTACAGGGGAAAATGTAAGTAGTAGAGGTAAAAAAAAAAAAGGAAGAAGACTACTTTATGATGCATTATTTAACTTTGTTATACATATCTTATCAAAGATATCTATGTTATATGTTGGTGTAAATTCCACTGTCATTCGTCCTCACAGTGGATGTTGACACTACAGAAATATTCATAAATGGAAATTCACGAACAGTCACCCTTTCATGGTGGCAAACTTGTAGAACCACTCTTAAGAGTATCTTCATCATTAAAGTGGCGAACAATGACCCTTCAATCATTACCATTCACATATTTAGCTTCAGCGTTCTTCATCTGGAGATAGTGACAGCGAGTAGAAAGAGATATGTATCTAGTGAACTCTGAGTCTTCTCCATATATTTTCTCTCCTGTAAGTACCATGGTGCAGTGCAGGGAACTATCAGCATATCAGCTGCATGCTTCACAATTGTTGTTGTCTCCCTTCCCCAGTAGTAGTCACATTGCTCTCCCACGATTGATAAGTGATGTGTTCAATGTGCTATCATAGTGTCTCCATAGACCTCCAACCGAGATGTTGGCTATCTCAGAAACTACAGACTCTGACCAGTGACGCCTGATGCCCCTGCCCGGCAACACATTATCATCATTCTGTGACGCCTGGTCCATTACTGTAACACTAGGATCAGACCAGTGTCATCTTCTCATGTTGATCCTGGTATGCAAGAAACATAGTGAAAGCCAGGTCAACTGCCAGTGGTTGTATCATGCGAGAGGACAGTTTGAATCAACACGAGTTTCCTGATACCTCCCAAGCCCCTCAACCAAGGTTGGCAAGAGTTTACTGGATGAAGGCAAGATTTGGCAGTCTATTCTAAGGTTATAGCTGGGATTTTAGGTGTCACCAAGATAGTTCAGTGGACAAGGAACCAACTAGCCTGATATATATAGTCATGTGCACTGCTTGTAGTTCACGTGTTATGCAACTCGACAAATGCAAGTGCAACATTCACTTATTTCTCCAGCTACTTTTCTGTACTTTTGTCTAGTGGAGTGTCTGAATGCTGAAAAGATTAGGATTGGATGCCTAATATGAAACTAATATCACCCATAAACATCTTTTTTGTGAAAACAAACATTTTATGTTCCATGTTTCAGAGAAGGCCCTTGCAAAGTTACATTTTCCATTGCCATTATACATGTGTCAAATTCCTTGGCATGAGGTTATTTTTAAAGACAATTTATTTTAAATTAGAGCTATTTTTGGAACTTTTAAAATGGATTTTGCAAGGCGGGGCAACTAGAGCAGCAGCTAAAATAAACATGCGTCTATGCCTACTAGATGGAATGGGTGAAAAGGACAATAAACATGCGTCTATGCCTAATGAGAAAAAGTAGAGCTAATAAATTGAAGGACCATAGCTGGACCACTCTTTTCCATAGCATTGAAACACTTGGACTATAAATACAGCTTGACTAGGTGCCGGTTGCATCCCCAACCCTGAGAATAGAAGCCTCAAATTTCCGTACGTGCGTCATACATTCAGACCAATAATAGCATAGGTGTGGTACCATCATTCTTGCTGGTTAGGATTGGGATACATTGGGATGTTTTACGACTACCTCTCGCTTCTGCCATGTAATGAAACAGAATTTGTCGACTCATCCGAGGCCACACAAGATGGAGTCACTATGCAAAATTTCGACAGAGGAACCTTTACGTGAGCTATCGGGCCACGCACCGATGCCATGGTTGCCCACGCTCTGTTGTTCGAGTAAAGCAGAGTACAGCTGCAGACTAGGCGGCGGTGGCAAGATAATTTTTCTTTTTGTTTCTCTCCATTACAGATCATCTCGTAAATGTTAAATGAACCCACTGAACCGATGGTATGTTGCATCGGGAAGGACATGATATTGTTAAATATTATCATCTACTTGTACTCATCGAGTTAAATTGGTTGAGTTGTAACTAAAGTATGTGACTTTTGTATTAGTAAAGATTCTATATATTTTTTTGTATTAGTAAAGATTCTATATATAAAAGTTATGACTGAAACAATATATTTCAAAATTTTTGTATTAGTAAAGATACTGGCTGAGACCTTGCTGAGGTACAGTTCCCAAAAGAAATTTTTTGTCTAGGATTCTACGTGTAGGAAGTAAATAAACCCATGACAACGGTTAGTGAGTACCATATTCTGTGTAAAGTTTGCACCGCAGCCATTGCTCCAGATACTAAGAAGTCTTGCTTGAGAGATGTTTCGACCTTCATGCTTGTGATTTGAATTTTCAAAAATTGATTCAATGTTTGAGGATTTATTTTCCAAGGAAAAAACTCTGCTTTTAAGAAAGCTGTATTTGTTTTCAACACTGAGCGGGGCTTACTACCTACTGGAGCCAACACAGATAAGTAAGGCACCCTACAATATTACAGCTGGGTTATGTCTCGTATACACCTAAGTTCCCAGTGAGTCATCTGTGAGAAATCATATAACCAGTGGATTGCTATGAAATTTATTATTATTGATGGACATACAGACCATATTTTCCATGTGTGGCCCAAGAACTCTACGGAAAGATGAACAATCCCTTGCCAGCGACAACACTTCTTCTGCCGTGCTTCTGGTTTGTGCATGCCACACATGGACAGTAGAACTTGGCCCTAGATAATCCTTCCACTCGTGGCCATAGTGAACCACGATCAGAAGATGGGGAACTCCAAGAACTCTAGTATGCGCCCGGCGAGAATACTTTTATCTTTTAAGTATATTCCAAATATGAAGAAGTTTACTATGTTCGGCTTGTCTTCAAATATAATTTTTGGTGGTGCAAAATTGATGAAAGTTGAAAATATGAAGGCACAACAAAGAAACACACTATGTCCCCCCTTTGTAGCAAAATATACCGTTTGATACACATGGAGCCCTTCAATGCTTTGGTGACATGATGCAGCTAATGTACAAATGTACAGAACCCCATTTCCCAAGACCATGTCCACAGGGCAGGCATGTTCTTGGTCAGGGTGGGTTTATCATGGATCTTACAGAGGGAAGGAACTACCACCTTCATGACTGACCTAATGAGTCCCAATGCACACTAGGACGTCGATACTGGAACCACGGGCACCTGAGCTGACTACACCAAGCCAAGCAGAACTCCATCAATTGCTTCATCAAAAACATCGAGGGAAGGGATATCACAAGTACACTCGGGAAGTGCATGACTTGGCGGACAAGTTGCCTCACATAGTGTTGATTTGCCACTGATTTCTCTTCCCCGACTACTAGAGTGTCTCGGGGTCCACAAAGCCATCTTCTTGATGCATCCCCAAAACTAGCTACTTCTTACTTTTATCGAGAAACTTGTGACCCACAAAAATAGAATGTTGGAGAAATCGATAATAATATAACGAAGTTTATATTGGTGTTGTGGTATTTATAGTCCCCATCTATATAATTGGATGGTTTTTGCAACAGGTTTAAAGTTTGTTTAATCACAATGATATCACTACTACACAATAGTACATCGCTGCCGGGCTCCAACCCCCCTCACTGCCGGAAAATGAACCGATAGAACCAAAGCGGTAGTGATGTGGGTTCGAAACACTTCTGGGTAGAAAAACCGGCGGTGATTTGACAAGAGACTACCGCCAAACCTGCAGCGCGACCGCCATCGAACACTATCGGGTGCTCCTTCGACCGACAGCATTTTTGATCCAAGCAATGCCAGTTCGGAAGACCGATGGCGGGGTTGATATTGAGAACACCGCCGGGCTCGAATGAATCGACAGAGTTGAGGGAAGTAACACCGTCGGGTTAGATTTTGCCGATCCGTGTAGCGAAAAAGACAACAATGTCCGCTGATTTTGCATCCGATGCTGATGTTTGCATGAAGATCGTTGGTTGACACTGCCGGGTCGGTTAATGCAGCCAACAATGTTGTTTCGCCATAAATGACGGTTTGTAATCCAAACCAGTAGTGTTTGGTGTAGTTACATTACCGGTTAGTTTGTCATTCACTGTCGGGCCCATGCTAACCGGCGTTTTTGTTTAATTTATTTGTAATTTGAAATTTATTTGTGGAATTCGCATCATACATCAATATCGTCAAAACATTACAGGATTCAATGGTTACATACTACAAAATCCACGTAATGTTCTAGAAACAAAGCCTACATCAACTTCTAAAATTAGAAGACCAATGACCATAGACATAAATAAAAGCATGAACCTTTCCTAGACCAATTAAGCAACAATTCGCTCAATCCTCATATTGATGTGGGATGGCTTGTCTTTAATCTTCAGGGCGGCTAGTTTGCACCATCGTAGGTGATGACAGCTTCACCTTTGGTGTTGTATTTTCTCAGTAACAATTATTACCATAACCTTGGACTTGAGCATAGCAATCTTCCCATGTTAGATAGATCCCCGAGACACGACCAACAAAGACTACGTTACTCACGCCATGGTTGTCCATACATGTAACCAAATTAGGATGATAATGCTATGTCATTCATAAATGTTGTACAAGAAGCACAAACATATATTTAAAATATCCAACCTGGATTTCGAACAACACTAAATCATGAATTTCATTATCTATCTCATTTCAATCAAAATTCGAGCATTAATATTTTAAAGCTCATTTGTTCCTAAGGATATGGAACGGTTTGAAAGCAAAATCAAAATATGAAAGGAAAATAATCGGTTCCATTTATCATCACAGGCATTTCAACAAACAACTCAAGGGCAGTGACCGATGCACTCACCGAATGGAAGACGAGGACGCGGACGTGTCGGTGTTCTAGTAGATTCGAGGAGGATGAGATCCGCACAGGTACGACTTGGGCGGTGAAGAGGAGGACGACAATGAGGTGTGGCGGCGGTCCTGTGTCGGCGTGGAGGAAGACCAAGCGGGCGAGGCGAGGCTAGGACAATGGCGAATTAGTTCTCATTCTCATAGGTAAGAACTCGAGCACCGAGAGGGATAATTAGTTCTCACCGTGGAAGGGCAGAGTACGCCGGCATGGCGTTGGGGACGCCGGAGTGGAGGTGAAGGGAGCGCGGCGTGGGAGAACGCCGTCATGCCTCGATTCTGTTGGCGCAGAACGACCGGGGATGCGCAAACGGATGACCCGAGTGGCGTAGGAGACGACAAACGGTGACGTGGGAGTTGGTGGTGCTCCGTCGACGAATCTGGTGCTCTTTCGGCACTGGTGGGGAACGAATGGCGTGGGGTTCAAATGACTACCAAAATTTCACCCCGAGCCACCGTGAGCCACGCACAAATATATATCGGCAAGGGTTTCAGCTAGCGCAGTGGGGGGAACGAATGGCGGGAGAAATAGCCTGGGAAAATTTCACCCCATCCTATTCAATGCCGGTTAAAAACTGCAACCGACATCGCTAAAGAAATGCTGCCACGTCATGGTCGATTATGTCCCTCTGTGAAGGATCTGTAATCCTCCTTTGTTGAAATGGCTTAATTTTTTTTTGCAGTCATGTACACCCAAAATATGACCCCACACAAGATCTTCGGTTTTTTTGACAAATATTTTAACTACTAGTAACGTTCTGAAGTTCTTTCACCTGTTTTGCAGCACATAATTCAGTACATACCCATCCAAGGTCACTTAAAAATGATATATGAAGCGCTCCAACATTGATACTAACAACCCTCACAAGCCCCTCTTAACCCGAGATCTTCCATTGGATATCCATTAATTACGTTTGACAGCTTCCCATGGTCACTAGTCCCTGGACAACCACGCACTATCTCGGCCAACTGCCGCATTCTGTTGCTAACAATAAGGCAGCAAAAACGATGAGAGCACCAGCAGAATTCTGTCTGTGTTTCACCTCTGGAGCACACCCTGTGCTCGCTTGCATAGTTATGTAAGTTTTTACATACGATTAGCATTTCCAGGCCTTTCTTTAGACTACAATCAAGCCATTCTTTCCTCAACTCTAGGCCTTTCTTTCCTCTATTCTACTCCATCTCAGGGCGTGGCGTGGATTTTTTCGTAGAGGAATGGTTACATACCCTGAAAAACTCTGCCTACGTGATACAAACATTCATACGTTAAAAATAGATTAGTGCCTAATGCAGGGAAAAGTTAGGTTTTCCTATGAGTGGACCCTTTACTTTTTTTTTAGAAATCCTAATTATTATTGATTATGGATTGAAAAGGGATGTTATGACTTGAATGTGTAAAAGAAACAGTATATTGATAAAGAGACTGTATTCCAAAGTCAAAAGAGCGATTGGCCTGCAAAATAAAAGATTTGTTCTTGTTTGTTTTGTAATTAGAACAAACATAAACAAATTAGATAGAAAAGGAGCATAAAAAGTTCTATGGATTAGACTCCCTTTCTTTCCTGGGTTTGTATTATGCAACACCTTGTTCTGACCATATTGCACTATGTATCATCATTTGATAAATCGTGCTTCAATCATATGCCTGACTGGGTTGTGACAAATACTACAATAATACTAGCATGTCCGAATCAAATCTTGGATCATTTCTATGCTACGAAAAACGTTTTTTATTGGAAGAAGGACAGATGTAGAAGACAGAGGCTTCGTACCTATAGACTTTGTGGGTTTCTTATGAGGATGAGGGTGCATATGGTAACTATATATGAATGACTATTGGAACTAATGGTTGTAATGGGGTAGAAGAGGGGTTGATGCAACTATATATGCACATATATATCAATGACGAGCTAGACCAGAATTGTATATGTATCTACACTGGGTTTACACGCATACAGCCAGTAAATTACAGCCCCGACCGTAGCACCTAAAATGGAAAACCAACTAGTGATGGTTCAACTACTATAACACCCTAACCCATTAGAAGCTTGTAGTAGTTGTATTGTTCATCTCTGTTGCTGTT
Source organism: Hyparrhenia diplandra (assembly GCA_015847255.1). Lineage (NCBI taxonomy): Eukaryota > Viridiplantae > Streptophyta > Magnoliopsida > Poales > Poaceae > Hyparrhenia > Hyparrhenia diplandra. Next base: position 365,530 of record JADLZK010009435.1, on the reverse strand, counting down.
GTGGCACATGAGGTGTTGTATTTGATGCATTTAGGATCAACCTAGTGTTTAGGAGGGTGAGTGCTAGCTTATAATTTTATCGTTTGAAACGCATATGTGTGTTGCACCTCTTGTTCAACCTTTTTACATGAAGCGAGGATGAAAGTGTAACAGACTTGCAAAGGGGTTCATCGCCTTCAGTGGAGACCACAACCATTGCTGCATGCACTGGCCGTGAGTGAGAAGATCGCCAAGCACCAGAGCCGATTTCTTAAGGCAGATAAGACTACAATGAATGCTTGAGTGCAGTGGATCTCATGCTGAAGAGATAAGGTGGAGGGAAGCAAAGAAAATTGTACATAAATAATTCTCCCTCTATCATCTTTTGTAGGGCGTACGTAGAATTTGTAGTTTTGAGTTTTCATTAGGCGTGAGGAATAGGCATAGAGCAATTACTAGCTGAGCCCTCTAATCGAAGCAGGCATGCACCCAATGGCTGAGCAATTACTGGGCGTGATTAATGCATGCAAACATGCAAAATGGAACTAGCTAATCAACGGTGACAACATGGCCGAGGTGAGCACTAAGTTCGGCGTTTATTTACACAACGAGCTATCTCCATTAGGCTTCCTAGGTATTTGCAAAACTCCTCTATACGCCCTATAAAAGATAATGGAGGGAGTAATAATTAACATTAATACTTCGTGGTTCCACGGGTCGCCGCCCCACCTCCCACCACCCTATGTCTGGACCCTGGCTCCGTCCATGGCTGAGACCTTGCTGAGGTATAATTGGATTTTTTTTTTTTTGTTCTAGTACTCTACAGATAGTGACTTCCCTATTCTGTGTTAATTTTGTACCTCCATTATAAGCAAGATACTAAGCAGTCTTGCTTGAAGATGTTTCGATCTTCATGTTTATGATTTCAATTTTTAAAAATTGATTCAATGTCTGAGGATATAATTTACAATGAAAAACGCTCTGCTTTTAAGAAAGTTGTATGTGTTTCCAACATTGAAAGGGGCTTACTAGCTACTGGAGCCAACATAGAAAAATAAGGCAGCCTACAATGTTACAGAGGGTTTTATATCTCGTATACACAGCCTGCAATGTTGCAGCAGGGTTATATCTCGTATATACACCTAGGTTCCAGGTGAGTCATCGTTGAGAAGTTATATAGCCGGTGGTAAAATTGTTCATGACTTCAGTTACCCTGGAATTGTCCTTCAACATCAACACAACACACCACATCCAGTCCATATTTTCCATGTGTCCCAAGGACTCGCTGGAAAAAGATCAACATTCCCTTGCCAGCGACAACACTTCCTCTCTTATGCTTCCTGTTTGGTTTGTGCATGCCATAGGAACAGTAGAATCAGGCCCCCTAGCAAGGTCATCCTTCCACTCACAGCAAAGGTGAACCACAATCAAAAGATGGGGAACTCCAAAATTTGTAATGCCATTAATTTGGCAAGCCAAAATTTGAGCAAAAAAATTGCTAAAGATTTGGCAAGCCAATGTAAAACTTGGCAAGTTTTGGTTGTCAACCAATCACTAGCCAAAATAATGGCTTGCCAAATACTTAGCATGGTATGTTTTTGTTGCCAACCAATCAGGCTCAACATGTCTTTGAAATAGGCATGGAATCCTCCCTTGGGCCATTATATATATGTAACCGATTGTTCATTTGCAGCACATATTAATCAAGAAGTTCATTCATTCCTTCAATCTCTTGTTTCATTTACTTTCACGGTGTTCAAGTTTCAATAGTCACTGACATCAATGTACAAGCTGGAGACTTTTATTTTCATACATATATGCATCTGAGCAATGTAATAATTGGTGAAGGAATAGGACACATATTTCAATGGAAAAAACAAGAGATAAATCAAGAACAACATGGACACAACCACCACTTGACTATAAATAAAAATAGACTTGATCATCTGTACCACCAGGATAAAAGTCACGATTGTCTGTGGTAGTCCATTACACTCTGGAAGCACCTGGAAGTTTTGAAATCCCAAGTTACGAGTGTGTTCTAAGAAATTAGCACAAATGCTAACCCATTCGATGACGATGAACCACGGTGTCCTTGTGGTGTTGTGCTCAATAGCTGATAAGGCAGGCGCTTGCTTTGTACCGCTAGCTAGCGCTTGTCTGCTTTGTAGTACAGGGCGTATAAATTTTCCCTGCAGGTGCTGGGCAAATGCAGGATGGAAAAGTTGGCGATCCATTCGATTGTCTCCCCATTTATTCTCACTGATACTTATTTCTATCCACATGAGCTGTACTACCGTCGGTATCCTTGTAGTTCATCATCAGAGGCTATGCCAACAGTGGTCACAATTGTATTCTTCACCTTCTCGGTAAATACGGACACATAGATTCAAGTATACGTGTCGGCCGAGGAAACTTTTGTCTGTGTCAACAGCATCAGCATCACCAGATCTGTCCAGGCACACGAGTAGAGCATGCCAAAGATACATCCTTGACTTGTCCCATCTGTGCAAAAATGCTTCCCAACAATCACTGTGGCTGTGGCATGGTTTCTCCCATAGTCTCCAGAGAGCACTCTTCAAGGAACGAGAAGCCTTCATTGCACTCCAATGAACACGCCTCATCCCAGGAACCATGCTTCAATCATGATTGATGAGAGGCTCACCACAGCACAAGAGCTATATATCAAGAAAATACTGCAGAAAAAAAATGTTGTGAGGCGTTTGGGAAACGGGATGAGAGGCGGGTGGGACAGTTGCATGCATTTATTATTGGGTAGCTGCATAGCTGGCCTGCAACTGCACTTGGTTAACGGTTAACTGAGGCAGGCAACCGGACAAGCTAACAGGCCCGCCTAACCGAGGCTGGCATTCTAACACAACCGCGTTGGTGAATCATTCCTGCGAACATAGCCAAGGGCTTAGGGATTTTTCTAACACGACATGAGCACTGTAACTCATGATCAACCACCTCAGTAACTCAAGAAATTCCTTCAGTCACTAATGCATTAACATTCATAGTTTATCGACAACCAGGAAGTGCTTCTAGAGGAAGAATGCTTCCATGGAATGAAGGCTTCTCTCAAATACCGTCTCCGCTTGCTCAATTTAATCAGAGCGAACCATCAAAGCAGTCCAAAGAAATTCCTTGATTCATCCCAAGCCTATGACCCAACAGAAACAAGGGAACTGCTAATACTAGCATAAAGTTGCTATGCTACATTTCTGAGGTGAAAATATTATGGCTTGGTTGTGTTAGCGTTATATATATGTATAACCTCGAACCTCTATTGTTGGCCTGCATTGATCTTCTTGTACTACCTCCTTTTGGCACATGGTATTGGTTATTGACTCTGATTGACTATGTTGGGCAGGCAAACAAGGTACACCTTGTAATGCCCATTTATACCATCAACTGAACTCCAACAAGATATAGAATCCTGTTGTTTCAGTAAGAAGTATTTTGTTGACAATATGAGCGAATACAAGTAATAAATATTGATGATCTTTTCAGTACTACAAAGAAAAACATATCATTGTCTGCACCATTAGTGTGTTGTTTGCTTAACCGGCAGTGATGATGTGTCACTAATAATTCATTTCAAATTGAAACGACTGCCACGATTATATAGTCACGAGTTTCTTAGTAGCCAAGATGGTAAGAACCCTAAACATGATATTTGAGGTCATTGGTTCCAACCCTAAGAGACATGGGACATATCTTACATTCTCTATAGTTTTTTTTGCGGTCGTCTCTCGTGATAAACTTTTAATTACACTATATGTACTTTCAACATTTCCGTGCATTATATACTTTCAATGTGTATTTATTTGAAAACACTCAAGTCATATCAGGTCTAGTTACAATGGTCAACCATCTCTCTCAAATAATGAATCTAAATTTTCGGATTTTAATTTTGGATCTTACTAGTTGTTGCAAATTTTTACCCATTTGCTATGTTAAAATTCTACTGTGCAATGTATTTATCCAGCATTGTACCCTGTATTTGTTTAAAAGCTAGATTACACTCTTAATTTGTTATGTTCGCACAAATAGTAGTTTCAGGGTTAGACTGCAGCACTCAAGATGTTGTATTTGAGATAGAGTAAGAACTCAGCGGCAGACCCATAACTTTTGGGGTATTGTGTCAAATATGATGTCAAATTTGAGAACGTTTATGATGTCAGATATGCTATATAATATTCAGAATTGTGTTGTTAAAAGAATAGCGTCAGTTGTATAGTTATATATATGTCATGTAACGTGGGCACTAGAGAGATGGAGAACGCTGGGGTATTGAATTCATCAAATCTTGGAAAACACAAATTTTCTGGTTTTTTATCACTTATCACAGCTGTCCCTAGAACCAGCAATGATGGGAGCTGCCCAATCAGTGTGGTGGATTTAGACGCGACAATGATGTCTAACCTGCTGGTTAGATTTGGTTTACCAAATTCAAATTTTGAGTGAAACCAAACAAGGGCCTCTTGATCCATGATACAATCGATCCCAATGTTTCCCAATACTAGCATGTCTGCCTATCTTTGGTTGATTTCTTTGCTGCGTGAAACTATTTTATTGGAACCAGGGGACATAGGGTGCGTATGGCAACTTTATATAAAGGGCGGCTACGTGTATTAGTGGTGGGATTTGATGCCAACAATTAAGATGGAATTTTGAATTTTAGTTCTGTTACGCTGTTTTGGTTCATGGAGGATATACGAGAAGTTGATGCAACTATTTATGATCTTGTACATTGGGAAAATAAATCATGAATAAGTTTGAAGTCGTTGAGCTTGGAAATGTGAAAATCATATCAATAGAGTTTCTACTGGAGTGAAGCGGAGGCCCATTCAAAGTTGGAGACAGGGCCAGTAGGGTTTCTACTGGAGTTCCGATTTATTCATTCATTTGCAAGCCGCCGCATCAGCGTGTAACCCAACTCTTGATAATAGTGAGGAGTGTTTGCTGGTTGGCGCCCGTGGCTTTTTACTCTCCCGCATTGGGAGGGTTTTCCATGCTAAATCTTGTGTCTCTCTGTGGTTTGGTTGTGTTTCCTTCATCGTATTTGTGTCATGTTTATAACAAGGAGTTGTAGTTGGTATATTTAGTATTACCTCGGAGTTCAGAATGACAAGAATGGCAAGCGCCTGCTTACAACATATCCAGATTAACCCTTTGAAATCAAGCATCCTTGTTCCAGACATATACCACACCTCCACCTTTTAAACCAAGCAATGATAAAAGCCGAAGCGAGGTGCTACACGTATGCCAGCATGTTCCACGCGTGAAGCTAGGACATATAAGTACTTTTTGGACATGGGGTGTTACACCTAATACATGTTGAAATAAATATTTGAGGTTCTCAAGACTTTGTCAAGCTAATTAGTTTCAGATCTGGATGAGGTTGTGTTTTTTTTTTTTTTTGACCGAAGTCAGGAAGGGAAACCCCCACCCTTATATTTTTGATTTTTTTAGTAATGCCCCAGCTTGAAATTCGCTCTCATTGGGATTCGAACTCAAGACCGGAGGGGTGCCTCTAGAGTGTCCAGGCTGGCTGGGGTAACCAACCGAACCCAACATCCTTTGGCATGAGGTTGTGTTTGGTAGCACTTCCACAACCGCTATAGTAGTTGTTTCGCGACTCCATCTATCAAATGTGTCGAAAATCTTCACCTATGCCATATTACAACCAAACCACGTAGGGTTGGAAGGAGCTCAAGGTGGGCCCAAGGTGAATTTTCCCTCTCATGGCCATAGGGCGATGTGCCCCCATTGCCGCTACTATAGAAAATGTTTATAGAGTTGAGCAGACCATCCTTTCCACACACAGAAGCCTTCTTGTCTCTGTTAACCCAATGAAATAATTTAAAAAAATCTGAACCCGTGGACCGGCTCGCCAATCCCATCTATAGGCCCCCAGACCATCCATACGCGCGCTGCCCACGGGCGCATCCTCCACCTCAGGCTCGCCGGATCCGCAAGCTCGACCTGAGGCCAGATCCACGACCTCCCTGACTAATAGCCGGATCTGGAGGTAGTGGAGATGATGCAGGATAGTGTGGGGGACAATGCTGGTGCTCCTTCCGCACACCATCACTACGTGCACCAGCCATCGACTGGAGCCCACGCCCACAAGCTATGAATGTGTACTCTGACAGAATCTAATAGTAATATTAAGAAAGCAATATCTCCCATAATACTCAACGAAAAATGCGTTTAAATACACATTTGCAAGGTATTGAAAAGTTCTCTGATGCTAGTCGCTTTGGCTGTTTCTAATTCGAAACCAAAAATCCTCAGAACGGACTTCGATCTACTACTGCTCCACCTCTCTTGATAGCAGCTAATCGTAGGAGATAATCACAATATAATTACGTAGGAGATCTTCGCTTGGCAACTCCTCTCTTGAAAGCCACACACTGTCTCGTTGAAACTGCCACATTCTGTAGCCAAAAATAAGGTGGTAGAAACGATGAGCAAAGTAGAAGAATTCTGTTAGTCCCATATGGAGAAGCCCACGCACCTAGACTAGAAAGGAGGACTCTTGAGAGCTACCTCTAGCTCCTTGCAACGCGGAGAGGTCGACTAACCAACACGGAAACATAGAGTTATGTAAGTCTCTACCTCTCCCATTCTCCTTCTCGAGGTTGGACAACAACCAGTCCAGATGCTTCCCAATCCTATGGAAGACTCCAGATAGTGACATGTTATAATACAATAATACATGTCTGCCTCAGATCTTGGCTGATTCCTGTGTTACATGGAACATTTTTATTGGAACCATGTCTAATAGTAAGGGCCTATTTGGATAAAAAGTTCTCTGAATCTTGAGAAGAATTTCTTGGAATAACTATACATATAGTTCATATTACTACCCACAAAGTCAGTGAATGACTCGCTTCTAACTATGTCTGGTGTACATGTGGTAACCATTTTCTCACATCTATATGCACGTGACATTAAAAATATATTTGGTGACCTTAATAAATGTAACTGGTGAGAAAATAGGTGTGGTAATAAAGGAAAAGAAGAGGTTATTAAGATAAGGGCCATAACTTGTCTCGGACATGATTCTAGTGCATAGATGCACTTGGACTACATATAGGTAGTAGAACCTGATGGGCGTAAGGAGCTACCGTCCATTGTTCTCACAATAAAATGCATACCAGAAAATGCTAGTGCTTCCAATCTCCTTCATATCGTCATGTTGTTGGCCGCTCATCAGGATTGGGAAACATTGGGAAGTTTTGTAACTCACACGTATGACTGTGACGAAAGAAATAGATACTAGTTGCCTTGCACAAGTCACCACGCAGTACTGCATCTGAGATCAAAGCATGTGGTTAATACCTAGCATCGTGCAGACTGCGACGGTAATTGTCATGAGCTGGAGGCAGATAAGGGGATTGAAGCACAGGAGCTGTTGACCCAAACAGGACACATGGTGCGACCAAAATTCTGATGGCGCAAGTGCCCATGGGTCAGTAGATACCGACCAGCGTGCTCTGTACGGTGGGTATATGCAGTTGTTTATGTGCTAGGGAGAGGATGAGAGAATAACGTAATACGTTACTACTTATCCCTTTATCCTTACTCCAAATGTAACGCTCCTATTCTTCCTCTGCTCCCTCCCTCTTACTCGTATCTGTAGTACCAAAACCTTGAAATTGGTCCCTAGAGAGAAAATTGAGAAATCTATGAGTGGAAGATCCAGAACCGTAACATTTGGTATCAGACTCTTTTGATTTTTGGCGGAATTTTGCATCGCGTGTAGATTCACCGTTCGGGTGCTAAAGCAAAGCCACCAAAATGGCTATATAAATCAATCTCTACTACATATAATGCACCAAAAAAACTTTCCTAGAGCCACCCAGCAAACTGTCCCCTACAGTCATTCTCTAAGTGCACCCAGTAAAATGCACCCCAAAACTAAACAACTTTTTAAATGAATGGTCCAGATCTATTCTAACCTCTTCTTTCTCTCACTCACCCATATCCGAGGGCCTAAATTACTGGGATCAACGCTCATCTACCACCATCCTAATCCCCCCAAGCGACTGACTCCTCCCCCCCCCGCGACGCGCCAGGCGCGACCCCTGTCTCCCCGACGTCCCTCGTCCCACACTTCCCGACGCTGTCGTCGCGACCCCTCCGCCTCCCTCCCGAGGTGGCGGCGCCCCCTGTGGTTAGCCCCGATGGCCTCCCTACCTCACACTCGCGCTGGCGGGTCTTGCCCTAGATCCGTCGCCACCACCCGCACCATCCTTGCTGGGCGCTGGTTGTGTCACGGCGGGCGCGCCGCTGGACCGAAAGGGGCGGGACACGTGGAGTCGACGGCGCTGGGAGGGAGGATCGCGACGCCTGGGCGGCGAGGGTCGGACGCGGCCCGGGACGGCTTGGGGCAGTGCTTAGCCATCGACGCCGCCAAGGACATCGACTTCAACAAGGTCCGGCCTCCCTTTAGTACTGCTCCCTCCTCCGGTTGATGCACGGTCGCCGGCTGCCACCTCCCTCCCTGGCCCCGCCAGGATCCATCTGTGACTGGATGTCGTGGTTCCCTTCCTCCAGCTCTGAGCCGACCGGACGCCAACGCGATGGGTGCCCACAGCTTGGGCGTGGCGGAGCAGAACACACGCATTTGTGGCTGCTGCGGACCCGGCGGCGACCCGCAATGGTGGCAGGTTCTGAGTGACCGCCTCCCAGTGTTCTCAGCGGGGACGACCAGTCCTCGGCATGGCGGCACTCGGCGACCTGACTGTGGCACAGGTAGGTGCTGATTGGATGTCTCCAGCGGGTGCTTTTTTTTTCCTGTTTTGCTAATGGTTAATGATTTCCCCATGGTTCGTGATGCAGGGGACGCTTCACGACTAATTTCCTGTGTCAGATTACATAAGCACTGTAGAATGCATGTGTGTCTGTTCAATAATACTCTGGATTTGAACTGTCGTACAGTTATAGTTGTGACAATTCTGAAGCACAAAGAGATTTCGGTAAGGCCCAGAACAGGTACAATCTTCAACATGTATATTTTATCTCTTTATCATACATCTGTTGTTCCTATCTGAAAATGATTGAGTGAAGTTGATGAAAACATGTAATTTCAGCTGCATAGGGATACATTGAGCAAAATGGATCAAAAAGCATTTGAGGATGTTGTTAACAAGGTATATTATCTATTTCCTCTTAAATTTTACCGTTATCATTTGTTCAAATAACTACTGAAACTGTTGTTTCCGAACATGTAAATGCTTGCCAGAGTAGTATAATGTTCAGACATAATGCCTGGCGGATTCTGTATTGTATGATCTTTTGATCATGTATCTTCACAAAATCACAAATTCTAGAATATTTATTTAAACAAATTTCGACAGTGATAATTTGGGCATATTATTTTGAGTTATCTGTAGGAGCTCTGTGTTCTCATACAAATGGAATGCTTTCTTCTTCAAAATATTCATGGTTGCAATTCATTTTATTTTGCATGTCTTGTCATGGCTTACAACTTGATGTAATGTGTTGGAAGTATCCAATTCTGTATTGTCATCAGAATTTGAATTATCTGAATCTTCTTATCTGAATCTATGACTGTTTTTCAGCTATCCGTTGTTTTCTAGGTACTAAAAATAGTTTCATCAAGCAGACTAAAATTTCAAGACCATGTCATGGCGTAGGTGTCGAGGAACTAATGCAAAAAAGATGGGTATGGCTCATCTCTGCTTGTCTTTGTCAATCTAAATTCAGCGAACCTGGACCTTTTTGTGTTTGTCATCATGCACAAGTGCTAGGGGATAATAGTTGGGTAATATTTGTAAATGTAGACATTATTAATGGTTCTATGATTCCTATTAATTAGCAGGATTGGCGAGTGGAATATACAATATCAATATATTTCTGGTACAAGAATTCATGGTATAAAGAAAACAAAAAACTGACGCTGCCGATTGTTTTAAAAAAGGATGTCCTGAACTGGTGATTAACGGTGGGTATGCTCAAACCGTTTTAACAGTCCTCATGTGAATGTATATGGCTGGACAGGTGCTTACTATTCTGTTTTTGGGCAGGTTGCCAAACCATTTTATTTTTTGGCTTAATATTTTATTTCGTTTGCATTAATATATATAAGTATGGCATTATAGTGTTGGCAGGTCTGAAGTCTATGGAATATGATCTGATACATGGCAATAGCAACTTTGTTTTATATCATAACAAGTACGTGTCTTTTTTTTTTCTCCTGTGTTGGTAATGCAAAGGCAAATTGTACCTTGTGTTAACAATCAGTAGAACTGATGCAGAGATATTCTTTTGGAGATGGATATTATTTTCTAGCCATATGGTGTAGTCATACTGGGGACATTGTTGATGCGCCGAGCATTGAACATAGAAGTATAGTGTCAGGGATGCGGTGGAACTCCAAGTTACTTGATCAACATAAATATGTCATTCACATGGTAGATCTGGGTGTAAAGAGATCAAGAGTGTTCTTTTTACTTTGTACCTTCAATTTTTTTCTTTTGCCGGGCCCCTTTTGCTTCACTTGTAAACCTTCATGAGGGAATTTGTTGCTACAGAAGGAATTTCGTTATATATATATAATGTTATTTCCATAACCGAAGAGTTGGTGTCAATAACACTATTATCTACTATTTTGTTGCTAACATGTGCACCCTTAAATTAAAGCCGTAAGCGTTAGCACGGGCACTATACTAGTTCATTAAAGATGATGATGGACAAGGTGAATAGCCAATTCGTATGGTTCCAGGAGATGATGAAGACCATGCTCTATAAGCTTAGTGGCTTCGAGTTGTGGAGTATGTCAGCTGAGTGTGGTTTCGTTGTGAACTAGTGATTCATATCTGTCTTGATAACTAGATATTGATCGCGGTCTTCATCTTGTTACATAGGTGTTAACATTATTTTGGGGAGCTGCTAATAAGATTGATGATTCTTCAAAAAAAAAAAAAAAAATCTCCAAATAACTGTACATTTAGTTCACTATTACTATCCGCAACATCCATGCATGCAACCGTGTTTGATGTAAGTGTGGATAGCATTTGTTCACTTATATATTTTTTTTTGAGATTATTGTTCACTTATATATATTCATTATATTTGACCTTAAGAACATAGCCCTTAAATATAGCTGGTCCAAAAATGTAGGACAATAAAAAAAGAAGAGCTAATTATTAAATCAAGTACATCTTTCGGGGGAATAAAATCAGTTGGTCGAAATATATAAGTAGTAGAACCGGCTGCAAGGAGCTGGCATCCTGAGCACTCAGAATCAAATACAAGCTGAAAAATGCTAGTGCTACTCATCAGGATTGAGATACATTGGGAAGTTTTGCAACCCGCACTGATGGTTGCTGTGAAAGAAGCCGATACTTGTTGCCTTAGGTGGACAATGTTGCCCCTCTGCTACTGAGTACATATGGGTTATCAATATTGCACTATGTTGCCTCAGGATGTGGGAAGACACTACTCCAGTGTTGCAAGCGGGACAGTCCATTGTCATGTACCACTCAGTGTACCACCTCATGGTTAGGGTCCCCTATGTTGGCCTCATTCGAAGACATATTGGCATGCACTGTAAATGAGACTTACACGCCCATGTTAGCACTGTGGGTTCGTTCTATAAAATAAGGCACATGAATCAAGTTATCGTGTTTAACTTGTTGCACTGCATCTGACACAAGACGCCAACTTTGAACATGCACGTAGCTTTAGTTGTTGCAAATTGAACTGCCATAAGATACCAAATAAATCGAGCTATGGGCATACGCGTGCATAAGAATGATTCTTGCAACTACATTTTGATCTGTAGAATTTTTTTCATGGTTCGCCTCAAAAGTTTTAATTGTTGTATTGGTCAGCCGCTAGACCTATATTGCCTATTAGGTGATCTCCAACATATTCTTGGTGGTCCCCAAGAAAAATATGTTGTGCCACACTCGGCAACGATTTCTAGGCAAAGGCGGCCTTTGTTGAGTGTGGTTTGTTGGGCACTTGGTCAAGGCGTTGCGAAGGGGCCAAAGACATGGCAAAGAAAAGAGGGATGAAGCCATGGGCAGTGATGGAGCTCTTTTGCCATGTGCCTGACGCCCGGCATATGGAAAAGGATTTTTTCTTTTTTATTTTACTTATTTCTTTGCTGAGTGTCAAGGGTGAACAACACTAGGCAAAGAATTTAAAATTTTTCTTTTACTTGTTTCTTTGCCGAGTGTTATGGTGAATGGCACTCGGCAATGAAATTTATTTATTTTTCCTTATTTCTTTGCCGACAGTCTTTGTCAACACTCGTCAAAGAGTGAGATTTTCAATACCTACGAGGCAACCACATGATGGGCAACCAGCACATAAACATACGCATCGAATTGAAGTCCTCATTGCCAGCTCACATTCATATACTATTACTACTGCACGGCACGAAGGCTCACCTTGCTCGGGCGATGGGCGGACAAAAACAGCGATGGCGGGTGGGACGAGCACGGACGACGGTGGGCGGCACAAGCAAGGAAGACGGCGGACCACGAAGCGCGGAGGATGGTGATCAATGGGACGAGCACGGACAACGATGGCGGACGTGCATGCTGAAGGCCTCACTCCCCTCCATTCTCCCCCCTCCCTTCCCTCCCTTTCTCCCTCTGCAAGTAAAATAGTACTTTCGGCGAAGACACAAACACTCGACAAAGCCCCGTTCCCAATACTGATCATCTCAAGACCAATTGGTACATTGTTTGCATTGCCGATAGTTATGTTTTTGAGTTTGCACAAACTTTGTTTTTTAGAAACTAAGAGCCAATCTTTTATTAGAAGGCAAAATCCGACTTTGATTTCTGTCTCCACGGTTCTAGCTAGCTGAACAAACTGATGGAAGGATACTAACTGAACATATATTACATAGTACACCAGAGAAAGTCACACCACTGGCCCACTGCTGTCACGTGGCCTCCGTGTGCAGCATCAGGCATCGCCAATGAATTTACCAATTCTGCATCTAGGGCGGCAGTCAACCAATAGTACAGCCAAGCCACCACAATATCGGTAGTGCCTCAACCATCACCACAGCGCCATCGCCAATGACTCGACATGCAGTCTTCCATATGTTCCAACTGAGACGTGCGGCAATATGATCCGTTGCTGCCTACAGAAGCATGGAAGAACACCTGATGCGTCTACTTGTCATTTGGCCACCCAAAGCTACCTGCCCCAGCATGATAAACATGCAGCTTTGTGATCATCCTGAGGCCTCTCAATCATAGACATTCAGTAGCACTGAATAATTGCAACACTAAAGATGAAGCCTCGCTATGAGGAACACCAGGCGGTGAAATTTCGCAGCACTTGCCTTTCTCCCAAACACAAATCTGTCACCTCTCGTTATTAAGCATAGCATGGAAATGCCTTAGCCCACTGTTCTTATATGCTCACTTGTGAAATAGGGTTAATGTAGGACAAGTCACCATTTTGATGCATTCAAGTGCCATCTACCATAACATGAAGTTACAAAGCAATGGATTTTATGAAGAAAATATTATTAGCTAAAATCGATGTGTCAACCAAAATAAAAACCACACATAAAGCAAGTCATTATTTATATGAAATTTCTTGTGAAATTTTCCTTGTTTTTCTCTTGTTGGTGCATAGGAATAAAAAATATGTCAAAATGCTAAGACAATTCCTACCTGCATATATACAAAACATTTCAGAAAACAAAAACTTCCAACTTTTTATGACTTCTCTTAGAGTTCAAAATGCCTCATACCACACCCTTTTAATTGAATAATTGCTAGGTATACATAATGTCACTTTAAATATCAAAACCTGGCAACAATATTTTTATCAAAGGGAAACAGGACGGCAACACTATCTCTTGGCATCTAAGTGATCTTGCTGAATTTCATAAGATATGTTGAGAATTCAATTAGATTATGAAAAATTTTGATATCTGGAGTCATTTCAAAATGTTGTTGAAATAAGATATCATACTTGGGCTGAATCTCTATGGCCCTTCTCTCTCATTCCTTTTTTATTCGAAAGCGGGGCTTCATCCACGCTACATTAAGAGAAAAAAAAAAGGCCAAAGAAGGCCGAGCACCGAGACAAAAGGGGCTTGACAAGTAATCCAGGGGATTACCGGTTGAGCTCTGAAACAACACACACAAAAGAACAAGAATACATGGGGAGAGAGAAAGACAATCCAGCACCTAAGTCCTAACCGACTAGACCTGCATATTAGAAACCAACACCAAGGTTGTCCGCACACAGAAGACAAAGCCGCGGTGGCAAAGCATCCATCAATCGGGAGCATTGGCACTCCAACAAGTGACCAAGATGGCGCCGGAGCCGGCGAGATAAACCATCGGCACTCTAACAGCGCAGTGAGCTGAGCGGGATAGCGAACATCGGCACTCTAGTAGCGACCAGGAAACCGCTGTGAGCCAAGCGAGAAACCGTGGCAGCATCGACTGAGGCAGGGCAAACCAAAGCGAAGGGAAGATGAAATACGAAAGCAAAGCCAAGAATAGAGAGGACCAACTCAAGCTTCCAAAGACGGAGGAGGACCGCAGGAGTGCTCAATCGTTGCCTTCAGAAAAAGATCGATGTCTACGGGCGCTGACGCTAGAGGGAGCGCTAAAAAGGCCTTTCGACCACAACTCCCCGCCCTTCTTCGCAACCGCCACGCCAGAGGTGGCCCTCGCCTTACCGCGGCGCCACCACGCAGCCATAGCCGCTGCCGCGACGCCCGCGAAGACGCAACCGCTTGGCCACCTCGCCCCCATCACCACAACGCCGTCGAACGTAAGAAGGAGCGAACGCCTCGACCATCGCACACCGCCCAATCACGCACGTATTAACCGAGCACGTCGACCCGGGGGCCAGCATATCGTCGCCCTCGCCAGACCCATTGCACCTAAGCGCCCGGAAGCGCGTGTCGCTACGCAGCGGTCGTGGGGGCCTGAACTGCGCGCGGCGCCGCACCACGGCCACCACCGCTATCAACAATGAGAGGCCGCCGCCGTTGCACAGCGCCTGGGAGGCCGTGATCTGCATCGTGAAGCCCGGATCCGGCGACATGGGCCCACCTGGCAGCCACCGCAAGCCACTCACAACTGAACCCTAGGGGGGCAGGTGTCGCCGCCTGTGCCCCGGGGATGCCGGATCCAGCCTTAGGATCATGGGATTTGCCCGCGCCAGATCGGAATCCGACCGAGAGCCGCCGGCACCGGCTCCTCGCCGGGAAGGGAGGGGTTGGGGGAGGAGGGTGGGAGAAGGAGGGAGGGAGGTGGTCGGTGTAGGTGGGGCTTGTTGAGCACCCCTCGCCGCACGCAGCCGCCGCAAGGGGGCTGAGATGGCGCGGCGGCGGCGGCCTAACCGGGGGGAGGGGAGGAGTTGGGCGGCGGGAGGGGACCCTCGGGCCAACTAAAAAAATTCATTTCTATCCACTAGGAGAAAGAAACCGTACAAACTATCACTACAGAAACGGTGGCTTTGCCGAGTGCGGAAGCACTAGGGCAAAGACAGTTTTGCACTCGCAAAGGCTTTGCCGACCGCCAAACTCGGCGCGAACGCCACTGGCAAAGATCGACTCGCGCGAACGAGTCTTTGCCGAAAGTGCCAAAAATCGGCAGTTGGCGAAGGGTTCACCGAGTGCCACGCCGCACCGGCGAACCCGACGTCGACCGCTTAAATATGCAAGATTCTTTTGCCGAGTGCCGAACGCCCGGCACTCGGCAAAGATTTGTTTTTTGAAACTTTGCCGAGTGCCGTATCCCAAAGACTCGGCAAAGTAATGATTTTATTTAAAACCAAAATGCACTTTGCCGAAAGTGCGATGCATCCGGCACTCGGCAAAGTTATGGTCATTTTGCCGAGTGCCATCTCCTCGCACTCCTCGGCAAAGCCGCCATTCCGTCATGAGGGAGTACCGGCTTTGCCGAGTGCCGACTCGCAAAGCTGGAAATTTATTTTTTTTTGCTGTTTCCATTGATTCACAGCCTCCATCAACACATACTTATACCATAAGCATTCATATATATATCATAGACCACATATATCACGAATTCACATATATAATCCACATATTTCACAAATCCACATATATAATCCACATATTTCACAAATTCACACATATAGTCCAACATCCAAATGAAATTAAACATATCCAACATCCAAACGAAATGTAACATGTCCAACATCGAAACTAGATCCATCACAAAGGCAACATGTCCAACATCGAAAATAAATCCATCACCACCACCTCAACTTCACGGCCCAACCGTGGCCTCCCCCGGGTGCGAAGAGCCCTCACCTTGCCCCGGATACCACCCGCGGCCGCGGGCGCCGATCGAACGCCCACCCGCCTGTGGAGGGGCGTGTGGAAGCCCGTAGTGTGGCCGCCGCGCGCCGGAGGAGGAACGCCACCGGCCACGTGTACCGTGGAGTCGGGCCGACCGGATAGGCCGGATGGGGTGGAGAAGGGTCACCGGAGGAGTCGGGTTCGAACCCGCCGACCGTGGGCTGCACAAAAGAAGAGGCGATCTCATTAGTACCGGCAGTGAGCCGCACAGCCAAATAAATAAACAACAACATATACTCACCGGAGTCTCGCATGACAGAGGAGGAATGGGAAACGGTGGTGGAGCGAATAGCGAGGGAGGCAACGGAGGCGGGGGTCACACCAGTGGATCCGAGGCCCCGGAAGTAGCTCGCCACGCCCCGCGGCGCGCCTGAGTATTGCCGGATCGCCTCCAACTCCCCGCCGATGGGCCTCCTCGCTCGCCGCCTGCCCGGCCCTCAAACCAGGCCCCCCGGGGTCGCCCTCGCCCGGCCTCCAACTCTGCCATCCGGCCCGCAATATTACAACCGTAACATTGAAACAATGCATAGGTAGCGGACATGTGTAAAACCGGTGAACGACCGGGCGAAACTGGTTACCCGAAAGTCCCGCATCATCTCGGCGTGGAGCTCGCCGAGGTGCTATGGGGATGTCGGTGGAGGTCGTGCTCTTGAGCGGCACGCCAGCCCGTCAACAAGGACGGGTTGATCGCGTTGGCCATCCGTAACCGGCCGCGGTCTTCCCTCCCTCCCAACCTCATCACCACTCGTGTCCAGTGGGCGCGGTGGCTGGATCGGTCGCCCCCATAGCGCCGCTGGCCGCCCTCGGCATCGGGTAAGCTTGGGGGTGGACGCCGGCGCTGGTGTACGCCGCCCCCTTCGCCGGTCGTAGACGCTGGCGGCCGCCGCTTCCGCCAGAGTCAAGGCCCACCCCGCGTACTCGCTGATCCGGCCGGTTTTCATGCGGCCGACCGCGAGGAGAACACGTAGATGGTTAGAAGTGAAGAGATTTGAGCGCTTGAATAAAAAAAAAAAAAGTAATCGTACCCATCTATCCATATATACACGGGAGGGGCACGCTCCCTGGTGGTGTGGGCGCCTTGCATCTCCAAGCGACATCTCCGACGGAGTCTCTTGGTCTCGCACGCCTCGCCCAAGAGCCACTTGTCCACAATGGCCTCCCAAAGCCAGCCCCTTGTACTTGCCGCACCACTCCGACACATCTGCATGACATAGCGGAGGATTAATGGAAGTCCGCTTATTTTTCATTAAAGGAATTGAATAAATGCGTTCTACGAACCCGGATGTACCGGTCCCCGTGAGGTCGGTCTCCTCTCTGGAGCATCATCTCCCTTGCTTTTCGTTCTTCCTCACCACCTTGCCAAGCACGCCGGCGTTGAAGGAGGTGATGCACAAAACACGCGCCTCGTGGTACGGGTCCTGAGTCGGTCTCGGCAGGACCCGCCCCTGCACTCTAGCGGCCACCACCTCCCGCCCCTGCCAAGCACGTGAAGTAGTTCTCGCATACGAAAAACATGTATCATTCAATTATTTAAGAAACATAGTATTTAAACGACGTGAAGTAATCCTACATACGCACTCACCCAAAAGTCCGTCTTGATCTTCCCGGCAAGGGCGCCCTCCTCCACGCCAGCACAAAGTGGTCCCACGCCCGGGAACCTCCCTTGCCGGCCCGACGGTCACCAAAGCCAGGTAGTTCTCTTTAATCGCCGAGGCTCGATGCCATTGATATGGCGCTGAACCGCCCCTCCGCTTACAATCAACCGCCATCGCACGAGCCATTAAGACAAATTGTTAGTCCGAAGTTTGATTTGCAACATGTCATATGAACAAGTAGTGAAAATATCAATGGCTACTTACTTGTCACCGCGGTCGAATCACCGGGCGGCGGGGAAAGGGATCAGCCCCCGTGGGAGGCTCGAGGCCCCGCGCTGGTAGACCCCCGCCGGCACTCGAGGAGGACGTCTCGACAGTGTCTCTTCGGCACCGAGTCCGAGTCTGAAGCGGTGTGGCCCGACGACGGCCCGCCCCCCCGACGATGGCCCCGGCTAGTCCGGCGGCACGACGAAACTCAAGCCTCCTCGTGGGCCGGGCGACGCCGGGCCGCGCCCTCGCCGTCTCCACCGGGCGTCTTTGCTGCGTCGGCCTCCTCGCCGGCCGCCTCCTCGTCGGCCCGGGGAGAGGGTGAGGGGGTCTCGCGTAGTGGGATGGACCCCCGCCGACGTTGCCGCCTTCCGCCTGGCATTTTGTCGAGTCCCCGCAAAACAAATAGTAAACCAATTAGTATTGCAAAATGAACGAAATATAATTGAAAGGTAACAATAATAACAAAATAGTATTACATGATTTAGAAATTATCTCCCGAATGCCTAAAGGTCGGCATGTAGTCATCACTATCGCTACCACTATTGTAATCATCAATGTCACCATCCTCATCATCCGTATCGTCCTCGGCATGTGCATCACCCTCCACGGCTCCCTTGGCGCACCAGCCTCCATCGCTCAAGAATTTGCGGGTCCTTAGCATCTTGCACCTCATCACCCTCGTCCTCATCGATGGCGTTGTCTACTTCCATGCCCATCGGCGAAAGAATGTCTATCTCCAAACGCCCTTCTAGCCCCTCGGGGTTGATAGAACTCTTCGGTGTTTGGGTCGATTGTAATCATCATCGTTCGAACAAAGCGCTTTTTACCGCGGCGGCGATACCTGCCGCACAAGGTACCAACCCGCAAGGTCCTCGTGTTTTTGGCACACCCATGGGAGGTAATAAACTTGTGTGGCGTGTATATTAGCCACAATATAGACATCCTCTCCTCCATATACGGAATCCGTCGAATTTTGACTTGCCCAATCGTAGGGTCCACTTTCGTGTCATCGGATCGAACCAATGGCATTTGAATACCACTAGCTTGAGCTCTTTAGGACCCCCGGTTGAGCTCATATATTTCTTCGACTATGCCGTAATAGTCCTTCTTATCCAAGCCGGGCGTTTAACTCCGGTGCACGTTGTTTTGCGGTTGGGCCGACTCTCCTCGTAGCTTCTCGTGCGAAAAAGATAGCCATTCACATCATAAACGGTGAACGAAGTTGACCCCCTACGGGGAAGCCACGCCCACCTGTTTTAAATCTTCACACATTTCGCATCCGTGCGGGCACGGAAGGTGAGGCCACGAGATCGTTACATTATATGTTACTAGGACCAAAGTGGAATATCAAAGTCGGAACGAGGTTAGTTGGATGGTACCTTTGAGCGTAACCAGGAAATAAAATCGGGTTGCCCATTTTTTAGAAGATTGTCTTCTTGTTGCAAGGTAGGAGCCTCATTCCTCTCCAAAGGTTGACCAATAAATTCCCCGAAAAAACAAGGCCGAGGTTTAGGGTCGATAGGTGGAGGATAGTGACGGCGCGTATGGAACAAGCTCATTGAGAACTTACCGTTGATAAGGAGCGGTTTCGTCAAGGTTCAACAACACATAGAGCATGATAGTGCGCCACTCATCAAAGGACAAGTGCTTGTGGGTAGCTGCGCTTCCTCTTCCGACTTGCCCTCCGAAAAAGGCCGAGGTTCGATGAACTCTCGTCGCGTTGTAACGAGGGGGTAGGATTGTGGACGCCGGGAAGTTTCAAGATAGTACGCTTGTGTGAAGGTCGACACCTCCTCCGAATGTATGCCTCCGCCACGGAAGGCTCAATTCTCGGCTTTATTCCCGCATTTTCTCCGAAGTACCTTGAGAGCCCCTCTCGATTGGATAGCACCAACGAATCGCACGGGCCCCCAACCGTGCCTCTCGGCCGGGCAGGTGCAAAATCAGGTGTGTGATCGACGAGGGAAGAAGCCAGGTGGAAATATCATCTCCAACTTGCGGATCAACACAAAGACGGCACGCTCCGGATCAGCAATCGCATCTCGAGATAACTCCTTAACACAAAGCCGGGCGGAAGAAAAAACTCAACTCGCCAGACGCCACACCGGCTCGGGGAGGTATCCCCGAGTCATCGCAGAAGGATCCGCCAATCCATATGTGGAAGTCATGACTCTTCATCCCTAAGACTTTCATAGTCCGCAAGTTCACTCCCCTACTCGGGTTCGCCGCATACCCATCGTGGAACGATAACGCCTTCATCCATCAGTAGCACTTCCTTCCTATCGGCCCTTTTGATGATGTAGTCGGCCGGGCCCTTTTTCCATCTCCTCCCGGGCTAGGGGTCTCTATCACTAGCTTTGGTCTATCGCACAAAGATTCTATGTCAAGTCTAGCCTTAACGTTGTCCTTTGACTTCTTAAGGTCCATGGTTGTTGCGAAGAGTGCCTCGTAGATATTCTTTTCTCGTGTGCATTACATCGATGTTGTGTGGAAGAAGAAGATCCTTGTAGTAGGGGAGATTAGTCAAGCCCGATATATAAGTCCACATGTGTGTTGTACCATATCCATCAAAACCACCTTTCTTTTCATCAATTTTGAGACCAAATAGCTCGGCAAGGACCTCTTCACCGGTCATAAACTTTGGGATGGGATCGGTGACTTCAACACCTTCGTGAAGTGCTTTTTGTCTAGTCTGAATTCATGGTCCTCGGGCAGGAATTGACGATGTTTGTCAAACGAAAAATACTTGCCACCCTTGAGAAGCCGTGAAATCGCACGGTACCGCCTTGCATGTTGGGCAAGGGAACCTCCCATGAACACACCATGCGCTGAATATGCCATAAGCCGTGAAGTCATGCATTGAATATAGGTACCACACATGCATTGTAAAGTTTGTCTTTGTAGCTCGATCGCACGTCGGTACCCCATTTTGCCAAGCATCTTGCAATTCATCCCACACCGGGCCGCATGAACACACCCATATTGTTGCCCGGTGCCCGGTATTATCAGCGTCAAGAACAAGTGCTTGAGCTCAAACATGACACCGGGGGAAGATTGAGAGGGATCACGAACACGGGCCAACAAGTGTACGGGGCCGCCAGCTGGACCGTGCGGGTTGAACCCATTCAAGTAAACGCTTACGCTGCATATTTCGAGCCTCCATAGCTTTTTCAGATGCATATTATCGGCAAGCTTCCATGCATCACCATCCGATGGGTGTACCAACTTCTCAGGATCAGATCTTTTGCCCTTCTTGTGCCATGTCATTTGTTTCGCGGACTCCTCCGCCATGTACAGCCGTTGGAGCCTCGGTACGAAAGGAAGGTGTCGTAGGACCATCTCGGGGATCTTGGACTGTTTCTTCCTGCCATCACTACATTCTACCTCCACAAACCTACAGGCTTTGCACTTTGGACAGTGCGTTGCTTCCTTGAGATCTCCCCTAAATAGGACGCACCCCTTTGGACAAGCATGGTACGACTCATACGGCATCTTGAGTCCACGAAGAAGTCTCTGTGACTCGTACGTGTTCTTCGGCAGGACGTGACCCTCTGGAAGCGGTTGCCAATAACCGACAACAAGGTGTCGGCCGCCTCGACTAATGCTCAATTGCGACTTCAACGCTATAAGGCGTGAAATGGCATCCAGCTTCGTAACCATTGTCTTCTCGTGAAGGGGCTGCTGTGCCGCCTCCATCATCTCGTAGAACGCCTTTGCGGTTTCCTCAGGTTCCTCCTCCAATCCTCCATTGAACTGTGCATCGTGAAAGTCTGCCATCATGTCCGCCATCCCTAAGATCTTGATCATACTCCTCGAGGAGGGGCCTCACCACGTCCTCTCTAATACGATCGACTTCACCGTGGAAGATCCAAATGCTATAGTTTGGGACGAATCCGTTGTTGTAAATATGTGCGCCCATTTCAACCTTTTCGTTGTTTTTTTCTTGTTCTTACATTTGCTCTGTGGACACGGCATCCGAACGCACCCTTTAGCAGCTGGGCCAAATGCATGCTCCAAAAGCATTGGTCCCCTAACCCATTCAAGGCTCTTACTTGCGGCCCGTACATCCACTCACGGTTATCCATCCTCCTGTCATACGCCCATGTCATGTGAGCCACATAAGCAGCAATTGCATCTACACGGCGTTCCTACCATCTAATAGGTGAGTGATAGGTTCTAATCCTAATCGTAGACAAGGTTAGCATCCATGCTCGGCCCCGAGCCGGAGATTTCGACGGCACCTCCTTGTTCTCCCGATACACGCCCCGGCGGGGAGAGTGTGTATCCGAGAACAACGGGGGAGGTGCTGCAGAAAATCCGCCTCGGACGGGACTCGAGCATGGATGCTAACCTTGTCTCACGCATCCACGGGCTGTCCAAAACCGTGGACAATCCAAAACAGATACGGTCCGCAGATATGCACAGATGCGCATACCAACGCCAGATCTCTTTCGGACGGAGATGCCTAACCGGGTCGCGCTATGTAAGACAACTACAAGGACGGACGGAGGTGATTCATACCTACGGGTCGGTGGAGACGCTGCGGTGCAGCAAGACCCGCCACCGAGGACGACCGGGTCGCCGAGTCCCTCCCACAGGTCCTCCTACAAAACAAGGCCAAAAATAGTTAGTGTCGACTCAAAATTTCGACAAAGACCTCCCCCCGCACGGGAGGTTCCCAAAACCTGCAAAAACATGACACGAAGGCCAACAACCACATATATATACCGAGAATGGGCACGAAGGCCACCAACCACCAATAAGGGCACGAAGGCCACCAACCACATACATATACAATTACTAGTAACCCTACAACTACTACTAACAACTACTAACACTACTAATACTAAGAGCTACTTAACTACTTACTAACTACTACTACTTACCCTACAACTAACACTACTAACTACTAGTACTAACAACTACTAACCACTACTAGAAGGATAGGGCTTACCTTGGCGCGAGAACGGCAAGAGCAGCGGTGGCGGCGGCGGCGTGGATCACTTGCGAAAGACGAAGAAACGGCGGCCGGTCGCACTTTTCTTCTTCCTCCTCCCCTTCCTCTTCTTCCTCCTCTCCTTCCTCTTTCTTCCCTCCTTCCTCTTCTTCTTCCCTTCCTCCCTCTTCTTCCTCCTCCCCTTCCTCTTCTTCCCTTCCTCCCTCTTCCTCTTCTTCCCTTCCCTTTCTCCCTCTTCCCTCTCCCTCCTCACCCCTTTCTCCCTCTGCTGGTCAAATCACAGGGGGCCGATTAAGGGGAGCCTGGGCCGACGGTGGCGGCGGCGCTGGCTGAGGCGCCCGGCCCGGTGCTGGCGGACGAGGCGGCGCGCGGGCCCGGCGCCGGGCGGTGGCTGCGCGGGCGACGGCGGGTGCCGGCGGCCACGCGCCGCCGCTGGCCCGGAGAGGGGAGGCGCGGCGGGCAGGTGATCAAGTGTGGAGATGTTCGGGTTTTAGCCATCCGACGTTACAACTTGCTCGAAACTTTTTCAAATTTTTTCCACAGCCTCCCCATGAGATGACAAGACAGCACGCCAAGTTTCGTGATTTTTAAACTTCGTTTGGAATTTATAGATTTTAAAAACACCTTTCCCCTCACGTGACTCGTCATGTTCCGCACATAAATGTTCGAAATTTCAGGCGAGTCCCCGGATTGAGCCTAAAAACATACGCCAAGCATCATGAATAACATTTTTTGAATGACCAAATTCCATTATTTCATGTACCTGCAGTTCAAATTTGAGGGATCCGTAAAATGCAAGAAAATAGAAATAATTCATGAAATATAGCAAAACTACTTTTAAATTGTCCCAAATTGTGAAGATGAGATGTAAGTACTTTACTAATGGCACACAAAAATATGGGACGAAAAATCAAAAAAAAATTAATGGTTTGCCGAGTGCCAGGAAGGACACTCGCAAAGACCCCGCTTGTCGAAAGTGTTTATACACGGCACTCGCAAACTGACCCAGGTTTGCCGAGTGTCTCGGTGGACGGACACTGCAAAAATGACGGAGGACGGGCCGTTTCCTCTCTGTTAACCTTTGCCGAGTGTAATATTTTTGCCGACCGCCATGCACTCGGCAAATATATAGATTTCCGAGTGCTATACTTCGACCGCCGGACACTCGGCAAAATGGTCTTTGTCGAAAGTGTTTAGTTTGGCACTCGGCAAAAGGCTTTTTGCCGAAGTGCCCGACTTTTGCCACTGGCAAAATTCATGGCACTCGGCAAAGAAGCGGATTCCTGTAGTGTATCACTTATGTCCTTACCTACTTTCTGTCCACCCTGACCGTGCCAGCACTCCGTAATCTATGGTGAGTCAAATGTAGACTGGTCACGGACATCTCCTCGCCTTGCCATGCGTGGGAGCGGAGGAACATCAGGTCATGCATGAATCAGCGCTTGTGGCAGTTGTGCTTGAGCAGGCCAGTTCGAAGTAGCAGCACACAACCTCACGTGCCTCAACTCTGCTACTTGCGGCCATGGCAGTCAACGCCAAGGACGTGTGACAAATGTCTCTAGCAGCTACATTCATCTGCAAGATAAGCATCCTGATGTATCTCAATCCTGCATATTCAGACCCCCATGCATCACATAAACATTTTCATTGCTAAAGCTACAAATCTGCTCCCACGCATATATATAGGCGTTGAGGAATACCTGATGGGCTCTCAAGTGTATTTCTTTATACAGTTGGGGTATGTATTGCTCTGGTCCCACTCCGCTTCTCTCCCTCTCACAGATACAACCATCAGCTCTCGTTTTTTGTTGGATAGACATCAGCTCTCCTTAGGGACATATATATAGCATGAAAATGCCTTAGCGAACTTATATGCTGGCGTGAAATAGTGCTTGTAATATTGGACAAGCCAATTTTCTAGCTATTGAAAATTAATAGCATAATTATTGTTTTAGCCCGCTCGGACAGTATCAAATCGGATCCTAGCATTGATATGCTCCATTACTAGATACTACCAATGGCCATTTAAGCTAAAGTTGAGTGTACACATGGCGGTGACCTACGTTATCTTGACTCATGAAAAGCATAAATGTATAGGTGCAGTGCTGGAGAGGGCTCCGCAAACACTTCTTCAAATTGGGGGTAGAATATAAGGCGTGGAAAGGAGATAGAGTAAGATTTTGGCATGACTCTTAGGTAGAAGGAATGTCTCTTAATACTCAGTTCCAATCCGTGTATGAGATAAGTGAAAAACATCATGATTTAGTGTCCGATGTTTGGGATGGAGAAAACTGGTGTTTATCATTAGAAGGAATTTACATGGATCTTGGTTCAATGATTGGATAACCTTACTGCAAATGTTAGAAAGGGTACAGTTTGATAACACTAGAGAGGATTCTGTTAGGTGCGTCTTTGATAAATCATATACCTACACTACAAGATCTCTACCCGCTATTAACCCATGGGGGCTCAGGGATAGAGTAGGGAATCTAATATGGAAAATTAAAATCCCTTTACAAGTGAAACGCTACCACACAAAATCTTTTAGGAGACGTTTCCGTTTTTTTTTTTTTTAAACATGGTGGTTAGGGCTGGATCTGGGCCTTTTTTTTTTTTTCGTATCAACCATGGCGGGCAACAAAAACAACCACAATAAATTTACCATGGTTAATCGAAGAAAACCACCATGATTAATCTTTTTGTAGTAGTGAAAGTTTTTCTTTCGAAATGATTCATGTTAAATTGCAGGTTGCTGCAAAGCTGAAAAGAGAGGGTGGCAGAGGAGCCCCCTCTGCTGTGCATCTGAGCACCCTGAAACTGCTCATCACATATTTTTTGAATGTGCCTTTGTCCAATATCTTTGGTGCTGTGTCACAGATGCCTTTGGTTGGCAGTAGTTTATCCATATCTGCTTTCTTATACGATTGGTTGTCACAGGGGCTTGGGGTTGCCCGGAGATTATTTCTTTTCTTGTTTGCTTGTTTCAGTTGGGAGATTTTGGAAAATAGGAACAAGATGACAATAGAGGAAAACCTCCCATCTACCCCTGATTTGTTCATTATCTGCTACTGACAACATGTTTTAGATTTGGGGGCACCTTTTTAAAGATGCAGACAGAACCTGAATCCTGAAGATGGTGATGCAAATGGAAGTCTAGAACAGCAATCACGCTTGAGACAAGCTTGTATTTCAGATATGGCATTTCTTTACGCTCTGTATCTAGCTGTTCTAATGCTGTAACAACAGGTTGTTGCTGTGTTTTCTGCTTTTGTTAGTTAACGCAAAATCTCTTTCCAAAAGAAAATGTGCAGTGTTGTCTTGTTTATCTGGCCACTTTTAGAAAATAAGGACAGAGATAACCCCCACCCCCTCCCCAAAAGTGATTCCCGAATTTTTAGTCCCCGGTTCCCAAAACTGGGAATAAAAGGGGCTGAGAACCAGGATTACAGCCCACTTCTCTACTAGTGGTAGCCCAAATTATATAGTCTAAGCTGCATATCCAAGTCAAAACATTGGTTGCACATCAAGAGTTACAAATTATGACTCCAGCGCTTGCTTGCCACGCAAGCTGTGTGACGCTGCAGATCCAAATGCTGCCTGCTATATATGACTTCATCCATCCCCAGGTCTCATTGTGCATCTTCCTCATAGTGGAATAGTCACACACCGTCATTCTGTGATAAAAACAATCCTGATGCTTCGCAATCCTATGTTGGACTCCGGGTGGTGACATATAATAGAGTAATACAAGCACTTATGCCTGAGATGTTCATTGAACCGGGACATATGTAAGACTGAGGCTTGTGGTACCTTTATACTTGGTAGGTTTCTTATGAGGATGAGGGTGCGTTTGGAAACGATATATAAAAGGTATGGGAATTAGTGGTGGGAGTTGATGGAAGTAAATAAGGTGGAAATTGAAATTTTAGTTCTGAACTACTGTTTTGTTCGTGTGGGGGGGGACATACGAGGGGAGTTGAAGATGCAATGCAATTCCTCAGATCCTCTGGATGTCCTGTTTTTTATGCTAACATGAAGATGGAATCTTGATGGACGGGGAAGATGTATTTATCTTTAATGAAAAACATAGTTCCATCCCTTCCCTCAGACTTTACAATTTGCGGGCTTTAGCCCTTAAACCTTCCATTCCCATTGCCACCAAACTCTTATTACTGCTATGAAACAAAAAATATTTCTAAACTCCAACCTCCAGACACCAGTTAGACATACAGATTTTAAAAACACCTGACTATAAAGGGTGCTACTAAATGGTGTTAGTTTAAGATATTTAGGAATATTTTTTAGATAATGGATAATACAAAAAAAAATATTCCTAAAATATTTTTTTAGATATTTAGGAATATATGTACTAGTTACCATCTCGGCATGTATTTTATCATATTTTAAAATTTAGTTTCTTAAGGAATAATGAAGAACTTCATAATTGATTATCTTCAACATCTCGAGCCTTCCAGCAGCCCATGTGTAGTAGCGTGGCCCACCAGTATGTGGAGTTACATGCATAATGAATTTGTATGTATAATTTTCACATCTCAAGATTTTATTTTGATGTCTCAAAATGATACTCTAGATCTTGCTACATGAAAAATGATTTTAAGAGTCAATGGATTCTATTTTCAGACGTGGGAATTTCATTTACCATCTCTAGAAATCAGGCCGAAACTAAAATAAGTACTGATCACCTCTCGGAAAATCACTTTTTAGAGGCCGACCATTACCAGATGGGAGGGCTTGAGATCTACCTTAGAGACCGCTGCATCCATTTCCTGCCTGTGAACAATCCATTCCATATCTATGCAGAGGTTTGCTTGTTCGTCGGCCAATCAACATGGCCAAATCCTGGCTGTGGAGGATGTTTGTTTGCTTTGTTTTTGTGGAGCAAGATAAGATCTTTGACCATGATGAGAAGTTGATGAAAGTACATGACCGCTAAATCCATGCAGGGTCTCCTTGACGTGGAGACCGAGGTCGATGCAGATCCTCAACCAGAATCATGATCTAGGTTGAGTCAGGCTTCAGCAGCAGCAAAGACTTGTGCCGATCCACTTTGTGTTTCTTGAATTTATATATGATATATCTTCATTCATTTTTGATATATCTTCATTCATTTTGGATAATGCATTTTTGTTAATATTGCTTCTAAATGGTCGAAAACAAGACAATTGAAGTAGGGGTGTTTGGCCTCCCTTACTCACCCTTTACTCTGCCTCTGCCTAAGTCACCATGTTCCCGGTTGACTGGTTCGAGGGATGGGAACGAGGAACGTGGTATGCTGATTTTTCAATAGAACGGAACGAGAGGGGTATACAGCTTCAGCATGTTCCATGTCTAGTTGGGACAAGTTCCCGAAACGATGTCGAATGAGAGGAACGTGAGAACTAGCGGAG
This sequence comes from Hyparrhenia diplandra, assembly GCA_015847255.1. Taxonomy (NCBI): domain Eukaryota; kingdom Viridiplantae; phylum Streptophyta; class Magnoliopsida; order Poales; family Poaceae; genus Hyparrhenia; species Hyparrhenia diplandra. The sequence goes on along the minus strand of JADLZK010009435.1, from coordinate 336,961 downwards.
GAAGGAAGTTGCCTCATCTCGCTACGGGTCGGTGTCGAGATCTTAGCGAGGCGTATTAGAGATGGGGTGCTGAAGTGGAGTTCGCGACGGGGAAGGCCGATCCCTTGCCACCGCCACTTACCGGGAAGGGCGCCACGTGCACAAGGCCAGATCGTGAGCACGCCCAAGGCCCACGAGGTCGCCCTGGGCCGCGGGAGTTCAGGGGCTTTGCCTTCCCTTGTGTCAATTGGCTTTCCCGCTGCTTTTTCCTCCGATTCGCGATCCGTCTATGATCCTGGCTTCGTTCCGCATCGTTCCGTCCTTTGATCAAGAGCGAACTTCCTGGGGCCGCGAACCATGGCTCGTTCCGCTCCGCGGTGACTTAGGCCTCTACTACTGGTGTTCCTCAGCAACCCCAAATCCTATTTCTTGATGCATCCAAAAATGGAATGCCGGACAATAAGAAAAAAAACATAAGGAAATCGTTGTTGGTGGTGTTTTATTTATAGTTTGGGACTCCGGTGGACTCAATGTCAGTGCATGAATCACGCTGCTCACTATGTTTGATGTAGCGTGGGAAGCATTTGATTACTTATATATGCGTTTGGCCTAGAAAATATAATTGGTCACTACACTATATATATATATATATATAACTGGTGACAAAAAAGGTTTGGTAATAAAGAAGATCTAATTAAAGGAAGGGGCCATAGGCGCCTGATTCAGACATGGTTCTGTTACGTAGAAGCACTTGGACTATATATAAGTCGTAGAGCCTGCCGGATATAAGGAGCTAGCTTCCTTTGCCCTCAGAATAAAATGCATGCTATAAAATGATAGTGCTTCCAATCTCGTTTATATCAACATGTTGCTTGGTGCTCATCATGATTGGGAGTTTTTGTAACGCACACTTACGATTGCCGGGATAAAAATAGATACCAGTTGTGTCATGAACCAGAATTGGGCCGCCCTGAAAGTGGCTAGATGGGCCACAACGCACGCCACCGCCCAGGGGGGGCCAGGGGCTATGCAAGGCCTTGAGGAGGCCGGCCCCTTGCCGCCGCCACCTCTTCTCTCCCCGCGAGTCCGAGTTTGCTTCCGGTTCAAGTTAGGATTATCTTAGGTAGTTTTTGTGTGCAAGGGATATCTCATCTATAAGGGAGACCCTTATTAGGAAAGAATAAAATAGGATATGCTTGTAAAAGGTATTCCAATCGTATAAGGAAACCTTATAGAGATTGCTTAGATTACAAGTCCCGCTATTCGGGCTATATAAGCAAGAGACATGTAATCTCTAGGGGATAAACAAGCAAACAAAAAAATATCTTCAGCTCTCCAGCCTTCAGCCCCAACCGCCGCCGCCTCCCGCACCCGCAAGCACGCCTTCAGCCCCTGGCAAGGGGGATCTCGAGGTGGTGGTGACTACTATGGTGGAGGCAGCAGTGGTGGTTATGGTGGTGGCTCCTCCTATGGTGGTGGTGGATACGGTGGTGGAGCTGGGGCTCCGAGTGCCTGGGATTAATGTTATAGTTGCTCCCCAGTAGGGTCTGCCAAGTTTAGGTCACTTTTTTACTCTAGTTTCATTTAGGTATACATTTTTGGTAGGAGCTGTTATACAGCAACAGTACAAGGTGAATGTGGTCATCCCCTTTTTTCTTCTGGTTACTAGTCGCTGCAGTCTTATCTTGCAGATGTCCGTTACGAAGAGCGTTCTTGAGGACATTCAAGCACACGAGATTCCTAGTTAGGTGAAATTCCTTGGTAGGGATAGTAGCTAGGCTGACATGTAGTGCTTGGTGCGAAATTTCTGCCTTTGCTTTTTTATTCCCTTTTCCAGTGTCGAAATTTTGGTGGTCGGTTGTAAAGCTTGTGTTGAGGGGGGCTTTTGCGGCTTGATTTTTGTCCTGTATTCAGAAGTTTTGACACCTGGAGGTTGAAGAAGTGGGGGTAGGATGATGATGATGATAGTCCTTTAGATCCTTGTTGTAAGGTATATACTGTGAGGTGAGGCTGGATACAATAAATTATGTAAGGCTTGTTTAGAGGAAGAAGGGGGAAGTTGTGTGTGCTGGTTTCTTCAGAGAAGATTCCTGTTATTGTGTACTGCGACTTTGTTTTGGATGGAGTTAAAACTGATATTATCAATGTCATCCAAATGCTGTGTCCTTGTATTACTGTTTGATACATTTCTGGATGTACTGTTGCCATGATATCCGTGTGCAGATATTCAAGTTTGTGCTTGTTATATGGGTTTTCATGTTGTGTCTCAATATCTGGCTTTTTAGCAAGCCAAACTGACTTTACCTGAGCACCGAGCAGCCAAAGCCCATGTCTTGCTTGGTCCCGGGGAAAAACTTTTTTTTCATCGCTACCCACCGCCGGTTTATTTATTTATTTATTTATTTTGCAAAACTGCCCACCGCCGTTAGGACTTTCATCTCCACCACCGCTGCAACTCTTTTTGTCGTCGCTGTTGCTACTACCTATATGTTAGACACATTTTTTTTCTCAATCATGCAAAAAAGTTGCGTGTCTTTGTATTGTCGGCCGTGGGAACGGCCAGCGCCCAAGCTGACATCCCTAGCTGGTTTAGGATCCGGTTGGTTACCTGGTACTATGTATCAACTAGTTTCTAAATTTTGCTTGTGCCAACCCGGAATGACATGGCCCGGTTTCAATTCGATGGGAGCAGAAAAGTCCGTTCATTTTGGTCCGACTTGGAATCAAAACGGGCTTGGCCTGGTTTGTCCGTAGCTCTCCACGGCCATGAAAGTCGGATCCATTCCGCACCTCCCACCCTCCGAACGGACATAGGCGGGACGACTATGACTCAACTCGCGAGTGGGGCAGCGCGAGGCGACGGCGGCGCGACGCGACTTCGAGGGTGCAGGGCGGCGCGAGGCGACGACGACCGCTGCTCTCTCCCCGGTGAGTCACCTTGTCATGATCCAAGAAGAGATCACCGGAATAGGGCCCAACAAGGGGGGGGAACTGCCGCCCAGGGCCCAAAGCCTGGCGCGCTGCCTCCCTCCCCGGCCGGCCGCCGCCCCGCCGTGAATCGCACCCCGTCAGTTGCTTCACAATTAAGTATGGAATATTTAAAGAATAAAGATAGGAATAAAATAGGGAATAAAATAGTTGCTTCGCTATTAAGTAAGGAATATTTAAGGAATAAAATAGGGAATAAATAGGTTGCTTGTAAGAGAGGTATTCCAATCTATAAGGAAACCTCAGAGAGTTTGCTTAGCATACAAGTCCCCCTCGGACTATAAATACAAGGGGCATGTAGCCAGTTGGATCTTAAGAAAAAAATAAATTAAAGGGGTAACTCCCAACAGCTCTTGTCTCTCTCAGGCTCTCTCTCCCTCTTCTCACCCGCGCGCCCGCCCCTCCCCACGCCGCCGCCAGGCCGCCGCCACCGCGCCACAGCGCTTGCGCGGCAGCGCCGCCGCCGCCCCGACGCCGCCCCTCCTCCACCAGCCATGCCGCCGCCTTCCTCTCCCTCCTCCCCTTCTTCTTCCTCTCTACTACCTCGCGATCGTCATCAATCTACGCCACCTCGCGCCAATCGTCGTCATCACCATTGCCAACGCCACCCCCATCGCCGCCAAGATCGCCGACGCTCAGCAATCGATGTCAATTCCGGCCCAATCTAACTGAATCGACAAGCTGGTATCCGTGAGACCGTGACGATTCCCACCACCGATGGCTTCCGATCATCACCAACGCCAAGATCCGGTGGACAGCCACAACATCGCCGAGCTCCAGATGGGGATTTGGGACTTTCGTGAGGACTGGAGGAAATTCGAGGCCATGTTCAACGCCTTCCTCGAAAAGTTGGATGAACAGCCTGCCCGACGACGCATAACGACGACAAGGCCACGGGCGCCGCCAACAACGCCGCCGCTGCCATGGCCGGTCCCAACATCCACGACGACCCGGTGGCCAAGACAGCAGCAACACCGCAGCACACGGCCTTGCTGTCCGACGTACGCGCCTACGACGTCACCTCAGCCACCACCGACGACGTCCCTACCATGGGCGCCGCCGACGGTGACGCCGCCGCCTACGTCACGTCACCCCTCCAAGATGATCGATGCCGCAAGCAACGAGCACGCCTACCCCCGTGAGTACCCCGCTGTTGCCATCCAGATCGATCAGAACCGGAGGCTACCACCGACGCCCACCAACTGCTCGACGAAAAAGCCTACCCAACTAGGCCAACGCCTCACGGCTACTACAATGGCACGTATAAGTTCCCCGTCACTACAAACATCATCCTTGACATCGGGAACATCCGAGTGCCGCAAGGACGACTCAAAGACGCCGCCGACGCCACGACATCGCCAATCTCAATCCTGTCGTCCACGTCATCCTGGACAACCACAACGACATGAACAACAACGCCAACAACTTCGCTGCCCAGACATCACAAGCTCCACAAATACCGTGCAAGTCAATCTCATTCAACAAGGAGCTTCTACCTCTATCTCCCATGCTCCAACGATGTCGCCGACGCCGCCAACCAAGACGCTCTTCGACCCCGCATCATCGATGAGAACAAGGACACCCCCGAAGGCCAACGACATCCCCGACATCGCCATTAACGTCGCTAGCCACATTGCTAGCGGCATCAATGACGTCGACAACGACAAGGATGCTACTATGGGCGCCATGACCGACAACAACGTCCTCAAGGATGCCAACGTCAATGATGTCCCCCCTAATGTCGACTACGTATTCACCATGCCTACCATCGACAACGACTACAAGGACATCAACCACGACGACATCCTCGCAGCCAACCTCGACATTGGCAACCACGACGTTCCACACATGGGCGCCACGGCTGATGAGAACACCGATGCACCCCCTCAGCGCCACCAAGGAGACGGTGGTTCACTCGCCGACCTTTGCCGATGATCTACTACACCTTCTGGACATTCAGCCGACATCGCCAATGGCGGAGAACTCCATCTCTCAAGCTGCAGCTCCAACAAAGGCGACATCATCAGTGCCACGCAAGCGTAACATCAGGTACATAGCTGCCAAACTGACGACAACGGCACTCCTATTCCTTTGGCTGCTCGCATCACCAAGGCACCACGAGAGAACGGAGACAAAGATACCATGGTGCCCCACTCGATTTTGGGACGCCCTTCAATGGCGACACCAACAACCATCGCGACGTCCGACTACGCGACTCTGGCGGCAGGGGACGACCCAGCAGCCATATCACTTGGCTCCCTTTGTTCCTCAACGACCTCTACGTCCCAAAGACGACTACGCCTAATAGGCCGTGGGCTGCAATACACCGGAGGCACCCTACACAGAAAAAAACGGCGATCCACCCGCCAAGGAGTTCGACGCTTCCATCTTCAAGAAGCCTCGATTTGTGAGCTTCAAATGACGACGACAAGAGGTACATACCACCCACATCAACCTGTTACCTCGTCGGCTTCATCACTACCCCGGAGGCTCCCATCCTTCAACATCTGGCAACAATTGGCGACAACCTACTTGGCAACGCTGGAACCATCAAGCTTCATCCGTAAACATCAGCCTTGACGTCCGCAATGGAGATCGCCTTCCTCGACAAACATCTCCACTATGTCACGGCCTTATTCAAGGTACTACAGGGTGGTCTACAGCCAGCCAAGGTCAGCGTCTCCATCTTCTCCCGCACATCAACAACGACAACAACAAGAAATCCAAATACGAGGACGCGCTGTCAAATAAAGGGGGAGAAATGTCATGATCCAAGAAGAGATCGCCGAATAGGCCCAACAAGGGGGGGAAACCGCCGCCGCCCAGGGCCCAAAGCCCCTCGCGCGCCCCCTCCTGGCCGCCCGCCGCCGCCGTCCGCAGAATCACGCCACGCCGCTTGCTTCACAATTAAGTAAGGAATATTTAAAGAATAAAGATAGGAATAAAATAGGGAATAAATAGTTGCTTCGCTATTAAGTATGGAATATTAAAGGAATAAAATAGAGAATAAATAGGTTGCTTGTAAGAGAGGTATTCCAATCTATAAGGAAACCTCGTAGAGTTTGCTTAGCATACAAGTCCCCCTCGGACTATAAATACAAGGGGCATGTAGCCAGTTGGATCTTAAGAAAGAAATAAATTAAAGGGGTAACTCCCAACAGCTCTTGTCTCTCAGGCTCTCTCTCCCCCTCTCCTCACCCAAGGCCCCGCCCCCCCATGCCGCCGCCAGGCCGGTCGCCGCCACCGACGCCGCGCCGCCCTCGTCCACCACCCCCACGCCCGCCGCCTTCCCGTTCTTCCTCCCTTCTTCTTCCTCTCTACTACCTCGCGATTGTCATCAATCTACGTCACCACCGCCAATCGTCGTCATCACCATTGCCAACGCCACCCCCATCGCCGCCAAGATCGCCGACGTTCAGCAATCAGATGTCGATTCCGGCCCAATCTAGCCGAATCGACACACCTCATCCTCCCCTTCTTCCTCTCTACTCCTAGGGTATTTTGTTGATCTCAAATATGAGTGAGGAGTACCCTGAGTGCATGATGCTGACATTCTCAGTTTTCCCTTCACCGAAAGTATATGATACTATGGTTGAGCTATACAATGCTACTTTTTGTGTTCACCAATTAGTTGAGAATTTTGACCTTTTGCAAGAGACTAGCTGGTTGAGTTTTATCCATCCGAGTGCCATGTAATATTGCAATTGTGAACTCGTGAACTTGTCTTTCCTATTTTGATGTGAAGTGGGGGTCTTCAAATTTATGTTTTTAGGAACCATTTTCATATTTAAACATGATATAATAGCACTTTGGATCTTGAGTTGTAAGGACGTGACGATGCACTTTGGGACATGTTTGTTTGCTCGTGAGTTGTAAGTTCACTGGCAGTTTATTTTTTTTCCTATTTTCCTTCTATATACTGTACATATTTGATGGTAAGTGCTTGTTATAGCATGCAAGAAATGAGGCCTGGATTCATCCCAGGCCCAACTGAACAGCAACTTGAAGCCCAGCAGGATTGGTTTTGGAAGGGAATTGACCCAAGCCTGGAATGAGTGACACAAGTGCATCCACTGGTTCCAGGCCTGGATTCATTCTGCCCTTAAGGTATATGTACAGATTCGGAGTACTGTGTCAGCCGGCCATGCATCTGTTTCCATGTTCTTACTTGTTACTAGAACAACTTATAATTTAGAATGGAGGAAGAACTTTATACTAGTGATGGATCTTTCGACATGGTAAGTTCTTCTGTACGTGGTCCATGGTGAGAAACAAGAACTTTGATCAGGTCTGTACATACCAGTTCAACTTACGTAGGCGTTAGGTTCTGAACTGGCAATACTTTTTTCAGATATAAGAAAAAGTTGTAGCCTCTACCATGACATCAATTTGCGCTTGAATGATGCATGTGAAATTAAGCAACTAGTTATAAACTTGTGAGAGCTGGTCTTAATGCAAATCGGTCAAAACAAGATCAGTTAATATGTTGGTTTGCGAAATTTTGCTTGGGCCAAGAATCTGTTGGGAGCACCGTGACAACTTATTTGCCTTATGTCAGGTATCAGCTTCTCTGTGTACGAATTCAGAGGTCCACGTCAGCCAGCCATAGATCTGTTTCCATGTTCTTACTTGTTACCATATGTTAATTAATAGAATAATTTATAATTTAGAATGGAGGAAGATCTTTATAATACAATATAGCATGCAATTGGGCAAGTCCTTGGTACATGGTAAGAAATAAGAACTTTGATTAGGTATGTCCCTGACAATTCAATGTAGGCATATGTTCTGAACTGACAATACTTAAACTTTTTTGAGATATGGGGATGTTAGCAGCCATCCCTCGTCAGTCGCTGAGCAAGAAGAGGATGAAGACCCAGCTCCAGCTGCCACCTCGGGCCGGCCCAAAAGAATGATGAAGCCCAACAAGAATGTCTCCGGCCCTCAGTGGCATGTGTAATAGCTAGCGAGAGCAGAGAGATATAAACTCTGAGAGGGTGCCGAGAGAGAGGCATCGAACAAATTGTATTGAACCATTTCAAATTAATCATTCCTCGTCCCGCCAAATTCATCGGTTCCTCCTTCCTCTGCTACCTTCTTCTCCGATCCCCAACTCCGACCCTATCAATCGGTATCAGATTCCTCGTCCTCCATCCTGGAATCGATTCCGATCAACCACCCCCACTACACCTGGTTTCAGCGTTCCAGGGGCGCCTATGTAGCCCAATATGCAATGTCTCCTCGACGAGTTCTCCCAACTCAATCGGAGGTCTGACGCCCAGGGCGGGCGATTCATGGAGCTAGAGCGCCGCCTCTCCGACCGCGACTCCACCGCCGATCGCGCGCTCCGCGGGGCGCCGAGGCGGCGCAATCGCCGCCACCACTACGGTCACGCAACGCTCGCCGCCATGGAGACAGCGGCCGCCGCCACCCTACGCCAGGCCTCTCCGATCGCCGCTTCTCTCGAGTCCAGCTTAGTCTGACCGGGATGCCGAATTCGCCCAGCGCCCCTCCGATCTGGAATCCGTTCGCACCGCGCACATCAAGGACGAGCGCAATGAGCGGGTGGCGTCACTGGAGGCCGTGATGGCGGATTTATCCTCCTGGCGCCCGGGACTGGAGGGAGAGCTTCACGACGTCAAGGCGACTGCCCGCGAACTGAAGAAGGCTCGCGAGCGTGAGGTGTCCGACGAAATGTCTCACGGCTTCGGCATCTTCACCGTCCCGGCTTCTTCGACGACGCCGTTCATGGCGGGTCTCACCAGTACTCCTCCCGTGTTTGGGCCCCACATCGACTCGACTACATGGGGTACAGGATCCAGGGTCGTCACGACCTGGGTTCCTGTCCTGGCCAAGGGTACATCACCTGATTCTCCCCTTGCATTTTCCGATCTGTTCCTACATCCACGTCCGCCTGATCCACTACGTTCCACCCCCACCTTGCCACCACCTTACCCACCAACTTGCCCACCAGACCCTCACCATAGCCCAGCAACCGACCATCTTCCTAAGCTTCCATTTCCAAAATTCGATGGCGATAACCCACGCCGTTAGCGTTCCCAATGCGAAGTACTTTCACACTTATGGTGTTGATCAGTCCCTCTGGATTTGTGTGGCTGAACATTACATGGAAGGCCCTGCAGTTGGTTGGTACCAATCTATGTCTCCTCAGTTGATGTCCGCTTCCTGAGAAACCTTCTGTTAGTAGTTGCATGATCGCTTTGATCGTGACCAACACGAGTTCCTACTTCGCCAAATGTTTATCATCCGCCACCAAACTACAGTCACTGCCTATGTCAATTCCTTCTCTGAACTAGTGGATCAACTCACCACATATTACCCAAATTCAGGCCCACTGTTCTATACTACCCGATTCGTGGATGGTCTTCGTTCAAATATTAAGGCTGTAGTTGCTACGCAACGTCCTCCCAATCTGGATACTGCTTGCCGTCTTGCCTTGTTACAGGAAGAGGTGGTGAAGATCTCTAGATTGGTTTTGGCTAATTGATGACATCCTTAGGACTAATCTCTCTATGCTAAGTGTTTGATTTAGTTGGAGATTGGTCAAGCCGAGGATGGTGCATGGTGGTCATGGTGAATGGGTCGAGGTGATCCAATTTATGATCAAGTGTGCATCTTGGCGTGGATGGTGGATCAAAATGGGCTCAAGGCAAAGGTATATCATAGGGCCATTTTGATTTTACACTCAAGACACCATAGAGGGTGTGAGTGATTATAGGATTGATAAGCCGTACTATAAAGAGGGGAAAACTATCGTACATATCGATCCACATGTGCCTCTAGGTTCAAAATCATTTGCATGCATTCTAACCTAGAGAGCTAACCCAACCTTCGAAATTGATTGTGAAAATGCTAACACACGAGCACTTGATGATGTACACGTGGTGGTGTTGGCACATTTGCGAAGGCGGTGATGGTTGCAGGGTTGAGATGGGTTTGGGTACCGCTCACCCTCCCGCCCGAGCTTGCGAGGCGGATTCGGCGCTTTTGAGAAAATGAAATGACTATTTTCTATTGTGCCGATGCATCGTGGTGGTGAAAACATGCTAGTCCCTGTTCTCAAGTTGGTATACTTGTTGGATAGCATGTCGAAGTCGAGGCGACGCAAAACGGAAAGCTCAGCGCAAAAGTGACCTGCGCCGGACGCGGCCGACGTGAAGCGCCTAGCGCGTCCATCGTAGTGTTGAGGGGCTGGCCGGGACGCCCGACGCGTCCGGCGCCTCACGCCTGATGCGGGCTCGATGAGTCCCAGCGTCCGGCGTCGGCGTTAGCGAGGTGTTCTAACAGCCCGGCTTTGAACGGCACCTCGCCGCTCGCTGGCGCGTCCGTCCGCGCCGCGCCCGCGGTCCGAGAGCATGTCACGGGAGGTCGCCCGACGCAGCGCCGACGCGTACGGCGCGTTGCGCCCGGCGCGTCCGGCGGTGTTGTGCCGCGCGGTGCCCGGTGCCGGTTGGCACGGCGCCCGGCGCGTCCGGCACAGATAGTTTTCGACGGTTCGAAGTAACGGCTCTATTTCGAGGTGTTGGCTATAAATACCCCCTTGGCCGGCCATGGAGGTCTCTTGGTCATTTGAAATCATTCTAACACCCTCTAGAGCTGAGCACTCACCCTCCTCCTCACTCCTTTGCTTGAGAGCATTCATTCTAGTGAGTTGAGGTGATTCAAGTGCACATTGCTTTGATCTTTTGCATCTAGTGGCACTTGTGGATCGTTGTGAGCCGGTGGATTTCCTTTTGCTCTTGGAGAGCACCACTCCTAGCCGGCTTGTTGATTGGTGGAGGCGTTGGCAAGAGTTGGTGATTGTTCTTGGCCACCTCCGGTGATTTGTGAGAGGACCGTGCATCCTCATCGGGACGACGAATTGCAAGATAATATATTGCTTGTGTCGGTGAGTACCTCTCATTTGCTTTGGGTGCGATAAGCCTAAAGGCATTTGGCTTGGAGTGAGCTCCACATCGACCCACACGTGAGAAGGTCGACACAACGGAGACGTAGCTTGACGGGTGCTCAAGTGAACTTCGGGATAAATCATTGTGTCTCCATTTGTCTCTTGTCATACATTGGTGATTGGCCTCATTGGTTATATTGATATTCATTTCCCGGTGATTGGATTGACTAGCCTCGACATTGTGGTATATCACCCCTACTCTCTTGCATTACTTTCATATATATTGTGGTAGTGTAGTTTGAGTAGAATTGCTTAGTTGCTTAGCCTTATTTAGAGTAATCTAGCTTGTTCACCTAGTTGGTAAAGTAGTGACTTAGCCATTGTGTGTGAACTAGAGATCATAGCAACTAGAATTGTCAATAGGAGGCTTGCCGACAAGTAGAGCTAGAGCAAACGCGTTTATCGCCTTTTGTTATTCTAACAAGTTTGTCTAGTGTTTTGTAGAAAATTTTATTAGGCTATTCACCCCCCTCTAGCCATTTAGGACCTTTTCAGTGGGCTCAAAGAAGCTCACCCAATGGCTTCAAAGGTGGTGATTGGTCTTCATCGTCATGGAACCGTGCTTTTGCGGCAGCTGCTCCACCACTGGCCAAGCGGCCAGAGCCGTTACCGCAAGGGGCTCCAAAGCAACTCTCCGAAGGAAACACATCCACTCTAGCGACCATCAAGAAATACCGTTGAGCGATGGGATTGTGTTTCAAGTGCGGTCATGAAGTGGACTAAAGACCACAAGTGTGCTCCCCGAGATCTTAATGGCGCTTGAAGCTCGCGGGTCATGCTTACGAAGATGAGGAGGATTTCTCTAAAAAAAAGTTGATGATACTCCAGCACAATAGTGTTTCTCCTTATCCAAAGCCACGGGCTGCTCGGGTCAATCCCCGCCGTGCGCTTTTGTTCTAGGGCATTGTGCAAGATATACGAGTTATCATTCTTCGTATTCGGGCAGCTCCATACCTTTCATTGGCTCCTCTGTGGCTAGTAACTTGAAGAATGTTTGGTTGGAATTGGCCAATTGTTCCGTCTGTGTCGCCGGTGGAGGCCTTCTTTAGAGCAACAATATCATCCGAGGTTTACAAAGTGGCAATTGGGAGATTGTACCTTCCATTCGGACTTTCGTATACTGGACCTAGTCAAATATGGTATGGTCATTGGTATGGACTAGCTCTCTCAGTTCAGCCCCATGCAGGTCGACCGGCAAGCAAAGTGGTTGGCTATCCTGTACCAAGGCTCATGTCGGTTGTTATTAGGCTTGGATTCCACCCCGCCTTCCTCACTACTGTTGTTTGTCGAGCAACTGATGTCACTGACACTCAACAACTTCTAATTCAGAGCTTCCCCAAGAGGTCCAAGACGTACTGTCTGATTTTCCTACTCTGTTTGAGGCCCCAACATCGCTTCCACCATCTCGAGCCTGCAATCATCAGATTCCGCTGATACCGGGAGCCCAACCATTCTCGATTCGTGCCTATCTGTACCCCTAGCTCTGAAAGACAAAATTGAATGACAAGTCCAAGATATGTTGAATCAAGGACTCATCCGGCCGAGCTCCAGTTCCTTCTCATCCCCGGTACTCTTGGTCCGGAAGAAGGATGACCTTTAACGATTCTGCGTGGACTTTCGCCAACTAAATTCGATCACATAGAAGTCCAGATTTCCAGTGCCAGTCAATGACCAACTGATGGATGAACTCTCTCATGGAAAGTGGTTTACTAAGCTGGATCTCTCGAAATGGTTTTTCACCGGATTCTGTTGCAAGAAGGTGAAGAGTACAAAATGACATTTCAAACTCACATGGGGCAGCATGAATTTCGGGTTATGGCCCTTGGTCTCACCGGGCACCGGTACATTCCAAGGTGCGATGAATGCCACTCTGCCCCAGGTCTTCGCCGATTTGTCATCGTGTTTTTCGACGATATCCTCACCAGCGATCTGTGGGAGCTGTTGTTCAAACTTGCAGGCATTACATTGCAGCGCAGTTCCTCCTACCACCCTCGCATCGGACAAAGCAGATTCTAAGCGTGTAAACCATTGTTTGGAGACTTCCCTTCGCTACTTTGTTCATTCATGCCCCAGCCGCTGGCATCAATGACTGTCGCTCGCCGAGTATTGGTATAATACTTCAACCCATTCTACAATTGGGCGTTCTCAGTTTGAGGTGTTGTATGGTATTCCTCCGTGCCAGCTTGGCTTGGACATTGCTGATGTTGTTGCAGTCCCAGATTTACAACAATGGCTCCATGAGATGGAGGTGATGCATGACTTGGTGCGCCAGCATTTGGCCCGTGCACAGAACTATATGAAGCGCTCGGCTGACAAGCACCGTTCTGACTGTGAATTCGCTGTGGGCGACTGTTGGGTATAAATTAACGCAGACAGAAAAAATCCGCAAGCGCACGGATACCGATGTAGCTTTCACCTGAGAGTATTCCAAGGTATCGATTTCCACGGGGAACGTGAAGTGTACTAGAGGAATTAGGATCGTCCTAGAAAAGATAGATAAGATGGGTAGAGAGGATTTTGGGTTTTCTAAGTGGTTTTATCTAATTTAAGGCCCACTATACTTTATCTACTTCGGAGCAACATGTCCGTTCCAACACTCGAAAAAGACTGGGAAGAAGGTAGTTGGAAGAAGGCTGCCAAAAGCTCTACGAAAACACCAACCCGAACGTGGTGGATTACAAAGGCCTGACAGGGCTGTCACCCCCCGGCTACCACAACTAACCGTAGGATTGGGCGCAACCTCGAGTAATATCTAGTCTAGACACCACGTCTATACTAAAGATTACTACTCTAATCACACGTAATAACTAGAGCACTCAATACGAGCAGAGATCCAGTAAATAATGTAAAGCAAGAACTAGAATTAAATAAATACTTAGAAATAAATTAAGAACCTGGAGATTGCTAAAGACGAACTAGTTGCTGCAAGAATACAAAGTTGAAGAAGATCCGATAGGTTCGGCTCTTCAGCTCTCTCCTCTACTCTCTCCTTGATCTAGTTACAACTAGATGAACTAGATGAACTAGACAACTAGACAACTAGAGGGATCTCTCTCTTCTAATTGAAACCCTAACTTTTGCTCTGTAGAATGATAATGAAATAATAATGAGAGATAATCCTTGGGGTCGACCCTGGGGCTGTTTATATAGTCCTTGGCGGTCAATGATAGCCCTTGGATCAAACCGACCTTGGCATCGGTGTAGATACAATCCCAAAGTCAGTTACAAACCGACATAAAAAGACTGATCTGATTGGCCAAAAATGCCTGGCGGCCGACATAAAATTGCCTGGCGGCCGCCAGGTCATGTTCTCCTCCTCTCTGGTTCTCGTTTGTTCTAGTGTCCTCTGGTATCTTATAGAATGTTTTAGTCCACTTTTCGGGTTGAGTTGCTTCACGATCAAGTCTTGTCATCATATGTCTTGTATATTCCGGAACTTTCTCCATCTTTCTCGCATTTATCCGTTAAGTCCCTGAAAAGTCATAGAGTACCAAAACTCATGGAAAAATATTAGTTAGACTTATGTTGATCACTAACTTGAGCCCTTATTTCATGTTAATTGACTAGTGCTATTATGCTATAACAAGTGTCAACAAATGACTCAGTTTTTCTCAAGCTTCAACCTTATGTCCAATCGTCGGTTGCTTTCGCCGTGCTAACCGAAGTTGTCCTTTAAGTTCTTTGGTCCGTTCCAAATCACTGAGTGTGTGGGAGCTACTTGCTTATCGCCTAGCACTTCCTCGAGATTCCCGTATCCACCCGGTTGTTCATGTATCTCACTCGGGTGCTCTCCCGGCAAGGAACAGGTAACAAGTTCCTAATGATCCGGTGGCATTCTAGGTTCCCGAGCACATACCGCAACATCATTGGTCTCTGCTGGTGATCGTGCGGCTAAGCTAGTCCTCATCAAGTGGAGTTACATGCCCGCATCGCCGCTACATGGGAAGACTTGGAGGTTCTCAAGCGTAGGTTTTCCCCGTGCACCGGCATGGGTCATGCCTAAGACCCAAGGAGAGGGAAGGTCGGCAGCCATCCTCGTCGAAGAACTGAATAAGGGGATAAATTTGATCCATTGTCCCTAATGAGTTGTGGAGGGGAACGAGTATAAAATGATTCTTCCATATCACAAGCCACATGAGCCAAATTAAAAGGAATCATTATCACCGAAGATATAGTAGGAAGCGCACCGGTTAAAAATGTGCGATTCCAACTTGAGAAGAGAGCATAGCAGTTTAATAAGTCCGAGTAAACTGAGAGAAAATCATAACCAGGATGCAACCACAAAGAATAAAGGGGTATCAGAGGCAAAAAGTAAAAGGTGCACACCATGATATACTTAAACTTGCATAGATAAGATAACTTAAACTAGTAGGCAGAGTTTTGGGTGGTGCCCCACCAGCTGTCACAACACTATTTACAAACCATGATGTTATTAAACCAGAACAGGCTCTGGTTGAGATAGCAAAGCGAGTTCAAACAGGAAAAGGGCAGTGTCATGAGGACCAGTGCTACTACTACTTGCATGATGGGTCTACTAATCATCAATATCATCTGCAACAAGGAGGGCAACAAACACAGCCGTAGGCTGCATTTGAAGGAAGCCTTCCCCAATGCCACCAAGGATTTCTTTAGACAAGTATGGTGCATAAGAGATTCTAGACCACAGGATCATGGCGAGAGGGGCCACCTTCATGGCTTCAGCAGTGCCTTCCTTCTCCCTTGCAGCCTTGCTCTTCTTGGCAGTAGTCTTCTTCTTTGCACTCTTCTTGCTAGTGGAAGTGGTTTCAGCAAGCTTCTTGACAAGGTGTTAGTACTCTTGTAACCCTTGCTCTTTTCAGAAAGTCTTTTGCTGCGCCTCACAAACTCATTAGGAAGTTGCTCCTTGACCTTGACAACCATTTTTTTGGTTGGAGTCTTGAAAACATCAGGAGTTCCAACGATAATCTCTAGATCAGAGTTTGTGTCTTCACTATCAATGTCCTCCATCTCAACAGTTGGCATTGGGTCGATTTCACTAGCATCAGGCATCTCTTCATCAACATTCTCACCTTCTTCCTCTAGGAAAGTCAAGTCTTGTTTGTCCAAAGCTTCGCCCCAAACGTGGATTAAAGATCAAAGCAAGGTGAAAAAGGAGTCGATTGTCACGTAAGTATGTTGGAATGAAACAAATATTGCTCGATGGGAAACATCTTAAATTTTTGAGAAAGATGGGTGAGGGGTTATAGGGAAGAGATACCTATCTCAGAAGAGAGGGGACAATACTGATCATTGATTCCTCAAGCTTGGCTAGTCCAACAATAACTGACCTTCATCCTTGAAGAGGAAGCACCATCTCCTTTCAGGTATTTGGGCCTCAGTGACAGAACAGGAGCAGTGGGGCATTGTTCACAACTGTCATCCCAGTCCCAGGTAAGTTCAGGTTTTCACTCACATTCTCATCAGGCATCTCAAGCACATTTTGATTCTCAACAGACACATGCAGGTTATTAGTAAACTCTGACACCATGGGGGTGAGGTTGATACTTATAGTGACAGGAGTAGTGTTGTCTAAACTAGCATTGATCTCGGGGTTTCCCGTGGCTTGAACAAAAGCAGTGTGGTCAGATGATCTCATTAGGCCAACAGTGGGAAGCAGACTGCATCATCCAATGCTTATCACCATTGACATCAATGTTCATTCCTGAGCCTTGGTTACCTGGAGGAGTAGATCCTTGTCCACCAATGGAGTCCAGATTCATCTAGCGTGGTGGGGATGGTGGAACCGGGTGTAGGGGTCCCATAGTCATGTAGGCTTCTTCATCTGGTAGGTGATGATGTTGGACTTCTTCAGAACGTAACAGGGGGAGGTCCAGGAGGCTCCTTTAGGTGGGATCCCTGCATTAATCTTAACATCGTCTGGAATTTTGGCACCATCATTCAGATAAACCTGGACAACTACTTTTGCAGGATCCCCAGTACCAAACCAATCCATCATAATCCCAAAGCCTGACACTGCCTTAGCTACATACTGCATCTGAAATCTTCTAGAAAACCTACTAGCATAACCAAGCTTCATGATCCAGATCAAAAGAGCGTGCATTTTCTGCCTCATCATGCTTAACAAAAAACATGTGCCTTCCCCCAAAAGGAAAAATCGGTCCAAAGAAGCGCTCTCTATCTACAGGTGAAGCAAATCTGACATAGGCATCTCCCAAAGGATAGGGCATGATATCGGTGATATGTACCTCATGTTGCAGAAAGAACTAGCGAAGCGCTGGTTCAAGCTGATCGAAATCCTTCTTGTTGACCGGTGGCTCGAGCTTGGTGATGGCGAGGTTCTCATTGAACTTGGTGTAGCAGCTGATCACATACACCTCATGCCAAATGATTTCGCACGAGCGGGGGATGTGCCAAATGAACCCCTTGGGGACGAAAGGGCGAGGCACACGCCCAGTTCACCATCTTCTCCGGCGACGAGCTCGAGGAGGGTTTTTGCACGATGTTTTGTGGCGTGTGATTGGAGATGGAGGCATCGAGAGAGGGGGCTCTGGTTGGTGAGGCGATCTTTATAGTGCCTGTCCGCGTCTCTTCACCTCCCAAACAGGGGACACGCCTATTACGCCGTTTAATCTGCGATGTTCAATGACATGAATGGGAAGTGTGCCCGTAATTGTAGCAAATTCAACACCGGACCTGCCCAGTACAATCTTTCAAAATATGGTTTTGGGCTCTGGTATAGCTTGAGACGATGAGGCTGATTTTGAGATATTAGGCCCAACAAATGGCAATTGGGCTGAAATGTCATGAGACCTGTTGTTTGGATTTGAAAATAGATTGGGCATGAGAAACGGCTGCTTTGCCGGCGCTTTTTCCATGGAAGGCATTTCGGCCGTTTGGTTTGAAAGGCTTCCTTAACGCCCGGCGAAGAACACAGCCGTTTGAAAGTTTAACCGGATGCAAATCCTTGGTTGATGGGGAAGAAGAATTAAGCTTGGGTCAAGTGGGATTTTTCCAGGCTGAATTTTGGCCAGCTGATGCCATGGGAGGATCTAGATAATTTAGGAGAATAAGATAGCCACTTGAAGACACTCAAACAATTGGGTGTTTTGACAAAGATTCTGATAGCTTTTCATGGGTTTCCCCTTGATCCAATATAGGTCCATTCTTTTTCTTTTTCAAAGCACCACAAATTGAATTCCCTCTCCCAATTCAGTCCTCCATAACCCCGTAGATGGAAAAAAAGCAGCAAACGAAACAAATGAAGAGCTTCGTAGATCATAAGACCAACTTGTTTGCAAGAGACATTGAATTTGTACATCCAACCCGACAAGAAACGAGCATTGAAAAGTTGGGCAGCCCCACCCAAGCAAGATTGAAGCATAAGGCTAACTGAATCTTCATTTAGGCGAATAGCAAATCTTCCAAAGCTCACAACCAGGTGAAAGGCAGATTTGGGGAGAAATTGGGAGGACTCACCGAACAGCCAAAACGTTGAGAAACCAACGAAGAGAAATGGAGTCCATGGTTGAAATCCAGGTCCGACAAACCTCGCTCCGGGAACTCCATGACGAGAACGTTGAGGGCAGTCGAGAAGCCATTGGAGAGGGCGGCGACGACAGAGCTACCGCCGGCGGGGTGGAGGTGGCTGCGGTGGGAGGGGAAGGGGACAACGGGGTGGGCGCGGGCGCGTCATTTCTCGCCAAATGTTGTCGACCAACCTGCATAACTTGATTTATTATGTTTATTACAACAGATTGTTACACGGCAATGTATACTGGCAACTACACGAGGGAAACTCGTGCAAAACACTCACTTGTAGCTAGGAAAAAAAGAAGGGCATTCTACTTTACTCTTGACTGGTGATTTATATCTCCTTGGCCAGACAAGGCATGATATCCTCTACTACTATATTATTATGTCTCATCGTTCATCCGGTTATTACTGAGGTGGTGGTGTGGGGGCATCGTCCATCTCACATTGGCGGATACAGTGGCACAAGCGAGCATAGCGCTGCGGCGGCCCTCCATGGTGGCGCAATCTATAGAGCGCTACGGCGGCCAGCGATGAGCAGCTGAGCAGGTAGGTCAAAGGCGCTCGCAGGGAGGCTGCAGCGGGCACCAGCTTGTCCATGCTGTCGTCAGTGGGAGCCTCCACTTTCTACTCCTTGGACCCCAACCTCAGATCTGCTCGCTTCGTCCTCCAGGTCAACCCAATCTTCTCTATTTTTCCTTTGCTATTCCAAAGCCGTCTGCGATGGATTTGTTCAACCGAGGTGTCTGTAGTTCTGTAACTACTTGCCATCTTTAGAAAATAAAAACAGTTTGCCACACATCTTGTGAATATGTTTTTCAGCAATATGACATAGGCAGTAGCATTCAGTGTCTTGTGTACACAGGTAGATGGAGGACAGTAGCATCCATTTATTGTATAAATTCAGTGAGAGTAGTATCAATACGTTGAATGCCATTTCCTGGACTTTTACTTGCTGCAATTAATTGTGTCGTGTAATCACTATAAGGTTATAACAAAATTAATTGTTTTTTTTCGGTATTTGCACCAAGTTCAGATAGCATCTCTGAATGATGGGAAATCATGATAAAAGTTTAAGTTCAGCATCAGGAAACATTGTGTGTTCTTACTAGTAGTTTACATGTCGCCCTTCTAACAACGGTACAGACTTTTTGTGTGCTGTAAAAAAAAGTACAGGCAATCAGCACAAGGCAGAAGGATCAAAGGCTCCCTGACTCTTCCTGCAGTTTCATGACAGATGGCTAAATGAAGGTGTAGTCTGTATTAAACTATCACATGTTTTATATATTGTGAATTTTGAATGGTGGTTACTTCGTTACCTTGCATTGCTTCATCATAAGTTTCTCCATGTTCTTTGTACTAAGCTAAAGTTTAATGTATTCTGTATATGACAAATTAGTACAAATTGAAAATGAAGCTTGCTATCATCTTACAAATTCACAAAAAAAATGAAGCATTATGCAATATTGCTAGGAGACTTGATCCAGGTGAAGTTTTTGGTTCTCTGTGTGAGCCAAGTGTCATTAGTTTCTTTGCTGTCTGGCTGTGGTAGTCTCGTTGCTTTCAGTTCGGTGCTGAAGTTCTAGTTTGACTTGGTCTTATTGCCATGGTTGCTTCATAGTTTTGACTTTAGTAGTGAACTTGTCTTATAACTAGTTCAGATTTAACTAGACTAAGTTGTCTTGTACCTTTGCACATGTTAGTTTTATTACTGATGAAGTATTCTTTAGAAGCGTTTGATGACACTATCTGTGAATTGCGACAAGGCGATCAAGGAACTCATGGTGGTTATTTTCATTAATGACAAAGATTTTGTTGTGCGAGCAAATCATATGAGTTGTGTGCTGTACAAGCCAACTTAGGTTTTGTAGCTACTTGAGTGTAGCTTGGTTATTGCCTTGGCATTTCTGGTTCAAAGTTGTACAGATACAAATGTAGATATATGTATCATTTTCTAAAGTTAGAGATATATATGGGGATACATATGCAGCGGCACATCTTAATGTTGATACATGTATCCATATGCAACAGAGATAAATATGTATATTTGCAGTGGCACATCTTAATGCTGATATATCTATCCAAAATAGAGATAGAGATATGTGTATACATATGAGAATCTACAAAAGAAATATATATCATTTTCTAGAATTAGAGATATATATGGGGATACCGGATACATGCAGCTGCATATATCTTAATGTTTATACATGTATCCATAGGCAACAGAGATAAATATTATACTTGTAGTGGAACATCTTAACGCTGACATATCTATCCAAAATACAGATAGAGATATGTGTATATATGAAAACATTTAATATTGATATATATCATTTTCTAAAGTTAGAGATATATATGGGGATACATGCAGTGGCACATCTTAATGTTTATACATGTATCCATATGCAACATAGATAAATATATGTATACTTACAGTGGCACACTTTAATGTTGATATATCTATTCAAAATAAATATAGAGATATATGTATATCTGAGAATCTACTATAGAGATTTATATCATTTTCTAAAGTTAGAGATATACATGGGGATACATGCACCGATACATCTTAATGTTGATACAAGCATGCATAGGCAACAGAGATAATAATAAATATGTATAATTGTTGTGATACATCTTAATGCTGATATATCTATCCAAAATATTGATTGTGATATATGTATATATTAGAATCTACAATAGAGATATATATATCATTTTCTAAAGTTAGAGATATATACGGGGATACATGAAGCGGCACATCTTAATGTTGATACACGTATCCATATGCAACTGAGATAAATATGTATACTTGCATTGACATATTTTAATGCTAATGTATCTATCCACAATACAGATATATATCATTTCCCAAGATAGAGATATTTATGGGGTACATCTTAACGTTAGTACAGACCAATATATAACTAAAGCATGTAAACCAACAAAAGTGAGCCATTAGTTTGCACATACAAGCATTGCAGTCACCATGGAAGTGAAGGTGACGAGCTCTAGGCTTGTCAAGCCGTCCTATCCACCAGGTGTGCCACGACCAAACACCACCGAGCATGTTCCATATTCAGTGTTTGACAAGATCACATACAACAAACAGATGGCCATCATCTACGCATTCTCACCACCGGTGCCCTCCACCGCCCACATTGAGCAAGGCCTTGCCGCTGTGCTGGGTGTGTACCGGCAGTTTGCTGGCAAGGTCTGTGCAGGCCTGGATGGCAAGCTCGGTGTGCTGCTCAATGACCATGGTGCCCAACTCATTGAGGCGTTCGTGGCTGCCAACCTTGCTGATGTTGCACCAATGGAGCCATCACCGGATGTTCAGCAGCTGCACCCTAGGTTGGAGGCTGCGTTCGAGGAGGTGGTGCAGGTGCAGCTAACGAGGTTCAATTGTGGCTCACTAATGGTGGCGTTCACGTGGAAACACATGGTCGCTGACGGTCATGCTGCCAGCCACTTCCTTGTGGCATGGGGTCGCACTATACGCTGGGTCCCGATCGGCGACCTACTGCCTCCCCTACACCACCGCCCAGGGTTGTTCCCACTCCGCGACTCTCCATGCTTTGAGTTCGAGCACCGCGGTGTGGAGTTTTGCCGCTCGACGATGCTGACGCCAGCGGCATCAATGCACCTCACAGGGTATGGCGGTAAGAGACACAGCCATGGCGACATCGTGATCCACAAGGCACACTTCACCAAGGAATTCATCACCATGCTCCGCACAAAGGCATCAAGGTCCGCGACAGGCCACCCTTTCAGCCGGTTTGAGACCATCGCCGCCAGGTGTGGCGTGCCATGACACGCGCACGTGGCCTTTGTGACCCATGCCAGTCGTCTACCATCAGAATTGCTGTGGATGGGAGGCGACGCCTTGAGTGCCACAGGGATACTTTGGCAACTTCGTCCTCCGGCATACCCACGCACCACGGTGGGAGAACTGCTGACGCAGCCGCTAGCTCATGTGGCGCAAGTGATCCATGATGCGGTGAAGCAGATGGACCATGTATACTTCCAGTCCTTGTGGACTTCGCAAGCTCCGGCGTGGTGGAGGAGGAGGGATTGGAGACAACAGCCGTGCTCACCGTGGGATGCCTTGTGCCCAGATCTAAATGTGGATAGCTGTCTAACACTCCCATTCCAAGAGCTAGACCTGGGCACCGGTGGCCCATCCTACTTGATGCCGCCATACATGCCGATAGAGGGGCTGTTCTTCCTCGCGCCATCCTGCCTTGGTGATGGCAGTGTGGATGCCTTCGTGCCTGTGTTCAAGCATAGCCTTGAGGCCTTCAAGCAATGCTGCTACCCGTGGAGTAGGCAACAAATAAAGCCAACCCGTCAAAGCTTCCAGTAGTGCATTAAATAAAACAGTATATTACAATAAATTAAGCTTAAGGATGCATGCTGGAAACTAGCTTTAATTATTATCTCTGTACTGTATTTGCATCTGCTTGCATAGTTTCAAGATTTATATATCATTCCATTCTCAGTGTGTTAAAATCCTGGTTGACGAACCTCAGGGCATACTGAAGCTCCTTGGTGGACTTGGCCTCGGAAAGGGCTCAATGTTACATGTAGACTTGTTGAGACCATAGGGTTTGAGCTGGAAGATCTCGTTACGCATCCTCTAGCATGAGCAATGTGGAAGACTCCTGCTACGCCTTGTACTCCTCCATGTATCAGGCATCTAAAGTCCCCGATGCCTCATATATCCTGTTCGATCACCTTGTTCTTCAAGTAGCGGTTATCCAAGGTCAACTTCTGAATTAAAACCATTCCTAACATCCGTGTTGTGCTTGTGCTTTGACCTAAATTCATATCCACATACAGAAAAATATGCCACCTGTTTAATCTTGATTAACACATGTGTGTGTCGCTTTAGTCGGTTGTCTTGAGCTCATTTGCTATTGTATTTTGGCTGCCTCCAGAAAGTGTGTCACTAGTAGTGAGCACAATTAAATACTAATCTAGATGCATGCATACTGATAAGAGCAAGTATTATGATGAGCGACTAGCCGGCTCATGTCTACGTGGAGGGGAGAGAAGTGAAGAGAGAGAAGAAAATGAGCGTCTCACGACGCGCCCGCTGCGGCCGGCGACTAGGCCATGCACGTGCTGCAATTGGCTCCGCATGTAGCTATGTCATAAATAGTATGGCCCGCCAACGTTGCCGCCGGCAGTTGGCGGTAAGCTTACTTAAACTATTAAACTTGCTCTAAGTCGAGAGAAGGCTTAGTAAGTTAAAGCTATATGCATTGGTCAATGCAGAGGAGGCTAGAATATTAACATATTCCCTTTTCTAAAAAGTCTTAGTTGGTCAGAAAATAAGGCGTTGAATTTTGTGGAAACACGTATATATATGAAATGGAATGGAGTACATTTTTCTTTTGAATGAAACTGGAGTATGTTTTCATGTAGTCAACTGATGTTTCATATCTGCCTTGATAATCATATAAGAGGCTACACATATGTGTTAACATTATTACAGGGAATTGCACATAATGTAGCTAAATCTTGAAAACAAAATCTCTTGGAATAACTATACATGTAATTCACCATTACTACCCACAATGTCAGCGCCTGAATCACGCTGCTCACTATGTTTGATGTAGTGTGGGAAGCAATTGCTTACTTATATATGCGTTTCACCTAGAAAATATAATTGGTGAAAACACTAAATATATAACTTTGTGAAAAAAAAAGAGTTTTGGTTTTAATGAAAAAAGAAGATCTAATTAATTGAAGGGCCATAACCTGAGCTAGCTTCCTTTGCCCTCAGAATAACATGCATGCCAGAAAATGCTAGTTGCTTCCAATCTCGTATATATCATCATGTTGCTTGGTGCTCGTCAGGATTGGGAGACATTGGGAGTTTTTGTAACTCACACTTACTATTGCTGGAAAAATAATAGATACCAGTTACCTCTTGCAGATCACAACAGACTGCCTCATATGTTATACATCACAGCCTCAGCTGAGTACCAAGTATCTAGCATCTGGCATATGCCCCTCGCATCCTCTGCTCTAGCCTGTTTGGATTCCTTCTGATCTGAGCCTGGTTCGCATATGCCAGCAAGTCTGAACAGGGACATGCTCAGTAGATGCAACTACTTGTTGTTTGGTTCACTGAATCTGGATGAGTAGAGTGTTTGTTTGGTTGTGTGCATCACTATGCATCATATTAAATTAAAAAGGAAAAAAGTATTCATTATTTTATTTGTATTACTTGTATACTAGTTAATTTTATCATGTTAAGCATTACTGTACTTTAAAATATACTAATGCAGCTCAATACATACTAATACCATGGTTGCTCACTAATATGTTGCATCTTAGTGGCCTGGCTCTGGTCAAACACATTTCGTTTTCATATATCTTGGGAGCCAGGCTCGTGGGCTACTTTTGCGTCCGGGGAGCCAGGCTGTGGACTATGTGTAGGCATCCAAACGAACTGAACTTGCATCCCTAGAGCCAGGTGTGGGCAACCAACAGGAATTGCACATAATGTAGCTGACTCTTGAAAAGAAAATCTCTTGTGGAATAACTATACATGTAATTCACCACTACTACGCAAAATGTGAGCGCATGAATCACGCTTCTAACTATGTTTGATGTACTGTGGGAAGCATTTGCTTACTTATATATGCATTTGGCCTAAAAATATAATCGGTGACCACACTTATATGGTGACAAAAAAGGTTTGGTTTCAAAGAAAAAGATCTAATTAATGGAAAGGGCCATAGCTTGATTCAGACATCGTTCTGTGACTTGGAAGCGCTTGGACTATATATATATATATATATATATATAAGTCATAGAACCTGCCGGGTGTAAGGAGCTAGCTTTCCTTTGCCCTCAAAATAACATGCAAGCCAGAAAATGCTAGTGCTTCCAATCTCCTATATATCATCATGTTGTTTGGTGCTCATCAGGATTGGGAAGCATTGAGAGGTTTTGTAACTCAGCCAAATAACAATCCACTGCTTCACACATCAGATCCTCTGTTCAATACCAAGTATCTTGCATCTGGCATGGATGGACTGCCAGGATATTGCCCCTGGCATCCTGTGCTCTAGCCTGTTTGGATTCCTTATCAGCAGAGTCTTGTTTGCATATGCCAGCAAGGCTGAGTAGGGATGGTTCACTGAATCTGGAGTCAGGATGAGTAGAGTGTTTGCTTGGTTGTCCGCATCAGGATACATCATTTTTAATTGAAAAGGAACAACAAGTATTAAGATAATATTATTTTATTAGTAGTAATTATGTAGTAGTCAATTTTATCATGTTAAGCCTTAATCTACTTTAAAATATACTAATGCAGCTCAGTACATACTAATACCATGTCTGATCACTAATATGTTGCATCTCAGTGGCCTGCCTTTGGTGAAACGCATTTCGTTTTCATATCTCGGGAGCCAGGCTCGTGGGCAGCTTTTGCGTCTCAGGAGCCGGGCTGTGGACATCGTACGTGGAGGCATCCAAACACACTGAACTTGCATCCACGTAGCCTGATGCGGGCAACCAAAGTGGCCCATTTTGGTGTGTGCTGCATGTCAATATAATGAAGTCAAAATGGTAATGAAATCATATCTCATATTAGGCCTCAATCAGCTCGAGCCATTTCTCTCCTTCCCTTTCCCACGCCTAGCACAGCTCTGCCATTTAGCAGCTACTTTTTTTTTTTTTTTTTTGGGAGTCTGTGATACATTAAGGAACCTTGGTTTTTTGTCGAACACACGCCTGAAGTTGAATTTGTCTCTTAGACATCTGCTGAAAGTTTAATTTGTCAACTACACACTGCACCAACTCAATAATACATTTGTAGCCGCGAGGAGAAAGAGACTGTACAAACGGTCACTTGTGACCTTCGCCTCCTTTCTTTTTCTACCCTGATCGCGCCTGCTATTTATTGCTCTGCTCCTGCTAGCGCTCCATAACGGATCGTGAGGCAAGCGTGGACACATTCAGCAGTGTCTATGAAATACACAAGCACGACATGGTACGACTACGAGCAGGACATGGCAATCGTTCGCGGTGTGTCCTCCGCACAAAACTCTCTAGCAGCTACAATCATCAGCATTCTAAACATCCTGATGTATCACAATCCTACACATTCAGACCCCATGCATCACACGGACATTTTTACTTCTAAATCTACTGTCCGCTCGCACATAAATAAACAGGCTTTGACGAACACCGGGTGCGCCTCTACAGTGTATTACTATATAAAATTCTGTAATACGCTGGTCCCTCTCCACCTCTCTCCCTCTTAACAGACACGACAATCAACTCGCATTAGGCACATATATATAGCAGAGATGGCCTTGCGAACTTACATGCTAGCATGCATGTATGCTGTGTATGACTATTTTGGCCTAACTCTCCTTCTCTTCATTCAATGATTTGCAGTGCCATGTTTATATTCAAGAAAAAAACTTATATGGTATTGTGAAATAGTGCTAATGTAGGACAAGTGTACTTTATAGCTACTAATGTAGGACAAGTGTACTTTATAGCTACTGAAAACAGTAGCATAATTATTGCTTCAGCCCACTCGGATGTTATCAAATCCGATCCTAACATTGATATGCAACTTTACTAGACAGTACCAATGGTGCTTTTAACATAAGTTGAGGGCACACTTATGGCGATGACCTCAGTTCTCTAGCTCGTGGGAAAGCATAAATGTATATATAAAGTGTTGGCTTGTTTATGCGCACATAGGTCTCTGTTTTCCGCCCAAAGAAACTCCAAGTCAAGATTTCCATGCTGGATGCAAATACATGTCTAAGTATGGCAATTGCAGCACGCAGGCCGAGATTTCAAAAATGGAGACATCTGTTTTATGCCCAAAGCGAATACAAGTCATATGACAGCCAACCTGTTGTCTTCGACTGGCATCTCCCCTTTTGATGGAAATAGAAAGTCGCCACTGCCTTCACTGATTCTGTTTCCTACTCCAGTTGGGCATGCAGCAATTATCCCCTTTTGGTAGGAATCACTTCATAGGTAGTCGTCATCTTTCTCGTATGAACTGAATTTCGTTAATTATAAGCAACGACGAAATTACAGAAGTTTAGAAATCTGACCGCGTAAAATATTGGCACGCTAACACTGAACCAGAATGTAGTGAACTGAGAGGGTTCAGCCAGATGGCACTGTACCCAAGAAAAAAACGAAATACCTGCTATAACCTTTGGCCTGCACGGTAGCACTACAAGCGAAACATAACCAAAAATATTGTCTCTCTAATTCATTCTCAGTATGGCGGCTGCACCACTCAGGCCGATGTTTCAAATACCAGATATCCATTTTCCTCCCAAGCCGACTACGTCATATGACCACCAGCATTTTCTTTGACTGGCATCTCCTCCATTTGATGGAAATAGACTGCCAATCCCTTCAGTGATTTTGCATCCTACTCCAGTTGGGTATTTAGCAATTACATATTCACCAGCATGATAAAGGTCATGATGTACCTCAATCCTAGACGTTCGGATTCCTGTGCATCACATGGAACATTTCACTTCGTTCTAAAGCTACAGGCTCAACTGATACATTAGCAGGATGGAATGACCTCTGCACTGTACTGAAATGGGAAATACACTCTGAACATCACCCTCCCCCTCTCCTCCTCACACAGAGCTCTATCAGCTCTCGTTAAGTGTTTATTGCACGGCCCTTACAAACTTTACTGATATCCTAGCACCGGGTGTTCCTAAAAAATCTGTATATTTATGTTCGAGCTGATCAAAAAGCACCCCCACCCCCCTCCCCTTTTCTCGCAGCCCTTTCCTCTATCACAAGCACAAGTCTATCACCTCTCATTATTAAGCATAGCATGGAAATGCCTAAGCCCTCTGTTCTTTTATGGTCACATGTAAAACAGGGTTAATGTGGGACAACTCACCATGTCTGGTGCATTCAAGTGCCACGTACCATAACATGAAGTTACACAGCAATGGATTTTATAATGAAAATATTATTAGCTAAAATCGATGTATCAACGAAAATAAAAACCACACATAAATCAAGTCATTATTTATATGAAATGTCTTGTGAAATTTTCCTTGGTTCTCTCTTGTTGGTGCATACGGATAAAAATATGTCGAAATGCTAATACAATTTTTCCTACCTGCATATATACAAACAATTTCAGAAAACAAAAACTTCCATCTTTCTATGATTTCTCTTTGAGTTCAAACTGCATCATAGCACACCCTTTCAATTAAATAAAATGCTAGGTATACATGATGTCACTGTAAGTATCGAAAACCTGGCAACAATATTTTTATCGAAGGGAAACAGGATGACAACAATATCTCTTGGCATTTAAGTGGTCTTGCTGAATTTCCTAGAATTTGTAGAGAGTTCAATTAGATTAAAATGAATTTTGGATATCTGGAAAGATTTCAAAATGTTGATGAAATAAGATCTCATATTTGGGCTGAATCTCCATGGCCCACCTATCGCCTTCCCTTTCCCACACCTAGAACTGCTCTGGCATTTAGCAGCTAGAGAATTTTGTCCATGAGACATCCAGATACTTTGGTTTTGTCGGGGGAATGGTGAATTTGTCTATCCAACATCAGCTGAATGGTGAATTTCTCTACACACTGGACCAACTAAAAAATTCATTTCTCTCTGCTAGAGAAAGCCCTTCACCAACTATTATTGATCTGCTCCTATGCTAGCTCTCCATAATCTATGGTCAGGGACGTCTCCTCGCCTTGCCATTCCTGGTTGCGGAGGAACATCAGGCCATGCATGAATCTAGCGCTTGTGGCAGTTATCCTTGAGCCATCTGTTCGTAGTGGCAGCACAACCTCACGTGCCTCAACTCTGCTACTTGCGGTCATGGCCGTGAACGCCAAGGACGTGTGACAAATGTGTGTAGCAGCTACATTCATCTGCAAGATAAACATCCTGATGTATCTCAATCCTACATATTCAGACCCCCATGCATCACATGAACATTTTGATTGCTGAAGCTACGAATCAGCTCCCACACACATATATATAGGCTTTGAGGAATACCTGTTGGCTCTCGATTGTATTTATTTATAAAGTTGGGATATGTAATGCTATGGTCCCACTCCGCTTCTCTCCCTCTCACAGATACAACCATCAGCTCTCCACTACACCACAACACTTTTATAGGGTCGGACATCCGACGCTAAAAATTATATTTGGGGGATGGAGGATCTGACGCTAAAGATTACTTAGAGACCATCTGACGCTAAATCTATATTTAGCGATTTACTATCTGTCGCTATAGGTATCCATATTTAACATCGAACTGTCTGTCGCTAAAATTGTGTACAACATCAATCTATCTGCGCTAAAAGAAGTGGCCCCCACCTAGCTCACACACCCAACAAAAGTATCCATATTCAAATGGTTCAAACAAAGTTTTATAGAGAAATGACTAAAAAGTTATAGATCCGAATGAGCTCCATAATTTTGTGGTTTGAAGTCATTTTTAGAATCCCAAAATTGTTTATTATGCTAGAATAGATACACCTTGCACTTCACCGAGACTACGAGAGAGATAATTGTATTTGTGAAGGAAGTATAGTTCCACTTTATTAAATTTGCCTGATTTTTTTTATAAAATGCTTATGGACCCAAAATATTTTGTTATGTCCATTTGAAAAATTTTCTAGCCAAATTTAATTATTATTGAAATTATTTGTTGAATTACCATAAAATAAACATAATAACATCTACACGTACTCCCCACTCCCCTATAAGTAAACGCACGGGCATGTTTTGCTACTAACATCTAAAAAGGTTAGAAAAATATACAAAACTTGCATGACTAAATTATTTTAGTGTTTATCATCTCATAATTTTTCGAAATGATTTTAACAATTTAGTATTACACATTGTTCACAATGCACACATCTATGGATGTTTTATATATTGATGATTTATATAGAATTATTATAGTTGATATTTTTTTCATTTGAAATATTTTATTCCCTCAAATTTTTGTTTGAATTTGTCATATTTTGAAATTGGAATTTCAAATTTTTGAAACTATGTCAAATCAAGAAATGAGCAAAAACAAAGATGTAGATCTAGATGAGGTCCAAGACTTTTATTATATACATATTTTTCATTTATGATCATTTATATTCTAGAATTTAAGTCTGAGCTCTCTATATTAAAAATAGAAAAGAAAAATAAATTAAAAAAATCTTACACACGCGGCTGCTATTTCCTTTGGGTTGCGTGGGCCTAGACGGCCTGCTAAGCCACCGGATTTGTGGTGGCCGTCCGATCAGATCGAACAGTCGACGGCGTCCCTCATGCAGTCAAAACCGATTGCTGCCGGCCTCCCCAAACCCTAAAATCTATTTTGTCCCTCCCCTCTCTCTCACATACGTAGCGGCGGCGGCAACAGTTAGGACTCGCTCGCATGCATCGGAGGGCCAAGCGCGGCATGGGCTCAGGCGGCGGAGGTGCGGCCCCAGGACGTCGGTCGCTTGGCTCCAAGCTTCGACGCACACCTCAGGCTGTGGCGGCACGCGCATCCTGCTCGGCGCGGACTAGAGCTGCAGCGCCCTCCCTTCCCCTTCTCACCGGCCCCAAGTGGTGGCACGGGCCTGAGGCGACGACGCGCATCCCGGGCAGCGGCGCAGCCTTGAGACGGAGGTGCGGCCTCAAGATGGCCGTGCGTGCCCTATCCCCTGGCAGCTGCGCATCTCAAGTTGGTTCCCTCCCTACCCTAATCCAAACAATTTGGCTTTGATTTCAGTCTTCATGGTGCAGATCCAGTGGAGAATGGAACGAGGAGCAATTCTCTCCTAGGGCGCTAGGCACAAGCCTGTAGGGTTGTTGCTTGGTGTATATCTGATTGGATGACCTGCCGAGAGGAAGAAGTGCAATTTCATACTTTCTATACCTGACGCTTGGACCAAGGTAAGCGCATTGGGACACTATTACTGGTTGATTTGCCAACCTATTATTTCCATCCAGTGATCTGATAGTCATGTAATCTGACAAATTGTCTGTTTAGTTAGCAAATTTGCCAAGCTTGCTGCATTAGCGCCAAGTTTTATCTAGTTAGCTAATTGTTACTTATTGTCCACGTGTTAGAATCCTCATGCTTGCCTACAATAGAAAAAAAAAAAAATTAGGCACATATATAGTTAATTCCAAGTAACTGATGTAGATGTCTATTGGCCAAGTTAATATTTGTGTTAAATTGCTTGATAATTTGTATGTGTTAGTTTGGCTCCAATAATTAGTGACTGTCTTTTGCATAGTGAAAAACTGAAAACTGGAATAAGAGTAGCCGTAGAGCTGAGGTGTTACTTAGTTGTCTGATGTTGTCTAAAAGATCTGTAATGGTGTAATGAAACCTTGC
Organism: Hyparrhenia diplandra; assembly: GCA_015847255.1. Lineage (NCBI taxonomy): Eukaryota > Viridiplantae > Streptophyta > Magnoliopsida > Poales > Poaceae > Hyparrhenia > Hyparrhenia diplandra. Next base: position 305,126 of record JADLZK010009435.1, on the reverse strand, counting down.
TGATGCAAGCCTTCTATATACTTCTGTAGGTTTTTTTTAAACAATAATGAACCTTGCAAACACGTATTGTGCAAGATAGGCTATTTCAGTGGTGGGGAGATTCAATATTTTTGTACATTAGAGTAGATTATTACCTTTAAACAATAATGAACATGTGCAAACACATGGTGTCCATCCTCCATTTTGTAGATCATATAGCTTCTTGTGAATATGCTGTTTCGATATTTGAATTTAATATAGCTGGCTACAAGGATAGTGAACACTTAGATGAAGAAATTACTATGCCCGGCCACAAGACCTTTTTGACTTGTAACTGTCTGACAAATTCCCTCACTCTATTTTTCTTGAAATGAATTGTCTTGCACTTTTTTTGACTTGTCTATCTGGTTCTGCAGATTGCAGTTGATTGCCCAAGAACTGTACCTGATATTACCTTTTTTTCATGGATTCAGAAATCTCCTGAGCGCATTTCGTATACATGGTATAAGGTGTGAACTTGGCTGGCTAGTTTTCTTTCTGTGGGATCATCAACATAAAAACTTGTCCCTTTCCTCACTTTGATGCATTTTTTTCCTGTAGTTGTCAACCTGCCGTATGCAATTATGTTTATTGTCAGTTTGCAAATCACTGAGTTTGCAAAAGTCTTCTTTACTCATTACAGCTCCATGTATTATGTGGGAAAGCTTGGTTAAATACTGCTGAAACTTTTAGAATTTTGTTGAAACTTTTCCATACTAGTACTGTCATTGTTAGGACATCATGGGTGCCACTATTAGGACAATTGAAGGTATAATGGTTTCCTAAAACACGATGGCATTATTAGGCATCATGGGCGCCTGTCTACGGCTAGATGAATTATCCAGCTATAGGCTGGTATGCTGGATGTGCAGCAACAACAATAATTCTGATACAGTACAGCTGTAGTTTTATCATTTTATTAGGCTCAGTAACACATGGACGAACAAGTGAGCATGTCTGAGCCTGACAGGACAGCTTATGTGAGCTCTGTAGTATCTTGAGCATAATTAATCCACTTTATGATTGATTGCAGTGTTTTATGTTTTTCCTTCAAAGTTGTTTGTCCTATTTACAAGCTGGTCCTTGTTCAAAGATTTTATGTTAATAATCCTCCTGCAATTTGACCTACCTGCTAATACAACCTTTCGTTTCTTTTTACTTGGCTATTTCAAATTACTCTTAAATAACATTATGTACCTGAAAGTTATATGGTCTTCTGTTACTAATCTCAACTTAAATTTACAAGCCATTTAGCATGAACTGGGTTCAACATTTTGTGCTTTAACAAGTGAAAATATTGAGATGGTCCCTGAATTCAGATTGTCTGTGCAGGTCAATGACTGACGGTGAGGATATCCAGCCACTTGTGTGTGACAATGGCACTGGAATGGTCAAGGTTTGGCGCTCATTCCATCTGTTCATTCATTCATCTCTAAAACCTGTTAGACAGGAACACGATGACATTATTAGAACATGATCCCTAGTGCTATGATTTTTGTTCCTGCTTGGTAGAATTTACCTAACCAAAGATTCATCTTAGAACAATTCTACCTTTGCTGCACATCTGTAGGTATTAGATTCTTCATATTTTTTAGGCCAAGCAGCAGCCTATTATGGAACCACAGCAGGGCATTTTACCACGACACTGACATTGCAACCAGACACCAAAATTACTAAGTTGAGAACACTTTAGGTTTAGGTGTATCCCCTGTTTTCGCTAGGCGCTAGGCGGATTTTCCTCGGCGACCATCTGCCTAGCATCTAGTCGGGAGTACCCGGGACTAGGCAGCGCTAGGCGTTTTTCTAGGTGTTTTGGCATTTTGCCAATTTAGCATAATATATATATATATAGCTGAATATATATCAGCAACTAATAATTACTCCATATATATAGCTGAATATATATCAGCAGCTAGTAATTACTATAGTCAGGCTAGTAGACATACCTGACCTTGGTGGATGTCTTCCAAGTTCCTTCCTCATGCTGTCCTACAACACATTTTGACATCTTGTAAATAGTGAATACTAGTTAATAGACAGCAAGCCGTAATGAAAAGAAGTAGGAAACAAGAAGTTGACACTTATCTCAATGATTCCAGCCACCTCCCAAGCACACTGTATGATATGAGCAGCCAATAATTAGAGATTTTAAAGCATAAACACAACTACACAAGCACATGGCAGCAAGCACAAGCACAAGCACAGCACAATTTAAAAATAAAAGGCATGACAGCCAGTTCATACAGTACCAACAGCAAGCAGTTCAGTGACTGAACTTCAGTCACACAACACACAGACACAACACACATGACATAGCACACAACAGTAGCACATAGTTCTTAGTTCATAAATTATAAGACCAAGGATGGAGATGGTCCAGTTCATATTTCATCTTCGCTGTAGTTCCCATCATCATACTCTTCTTCTTCAGACTCAAATTCTTCTCCTTCATACATCTCCCTCAGTCTTGCACTTGAACGCCTCCGCTCTTCTTCTGCTCCCACTGCCTCTCCAATAAGAGACCAAGGTATCCCTGTACCTTCCATCTCATCCTCATCTTCCTCATCTCTAAAGACAACTAATGCACAATCATCCCCACCCTCATGGAGAAAACCTTGAGCTTCAGTTGTTGCACTAGACAAGAGAACATCAGTGATCTTCTTTGACTTGATATCTTGTCTCTTAGTAAGCAGCCTGTTGTTGAATTGAACATACACCAACTTTTCAAGGTGGGCTGCAGTAAGCCTATTCCTCTTCTTAGTGTGAATCTACAAATATAAAATAAGATTAGTGCAATTTAAAGATTAGTGCTGCTGAAATGTTCATAGTACAAAGGTACTAACCCCTTCAAACCCACTCTAATTCCTTTCACAACCAGAAGCACTTGATGTCAAAGATAAGATTCTTGTAGCCATCCTCTGTAAAGCAGGTGTTTCAGTTCCATATAACCGCCACCATGAGGCTAAAACAAAAGAAAAACACCTCTACATGTTAGAAAACAGCAAACAACCATGTTTAAAAACAACAAACAACCATCTATTAACATGTACCTCTACCTGGATTATAGTCAAAGTCTTCATAAGTCCTTGCTAGCTTCTTGCTAAATGGCCCTTCTCTATTTTGGAACTTTTTCAGTTCAATGTTGGCAGCCTGATGTTGCTTGTCCTCATCATAATAATAAAATTGCTCAACACAAGCTATAAATGCTACGTTCATTTTGGGCTCATCAAAAATTGATGAGTCAGTGTAGCTATAGTATGGATTGAGCAAATAAGCTGTCATATGCAATGGATCATCAAGTCTTCCAGCCATCTTCCTCTCAATAACAGCTATTACATCCTTGAATATTTCCGGCTCATTGCCATAGACCTTTTTGATCTCTCTCTTTGCCTTTAGTAGTTCTCCATAAATGAAACCCATGGATGGCTTCACATCCCCATCAGCCAAACGAAGGACTTTGAATAATGGCTCAAAAACAGCCACCATTAGCTTCACATCCCTCCAAAAGGTTGTACTCAATATAGTTTTTGTGGCATCTTTTCCTTTCCTTGATTTGGTATCCTTAATTGACTCCCACTTGCTTGATACCACCATCTTTCTCAGCTGGTCCTTCTTCTCTAGCATGCTGTTCAAAGTGAGAAAGTTTGAAGCAAACCTAGTCACTCCTGGCCTCACTACCTCTTTCCCCTCTGTGAAGTGTCTCATGCAGTCCAATGTTCTTGTGTGGCCATAGACAAATATGGTAAAGGCCTTTGCTTGGTCAATCACCTTCTTGAACCGAGCCAAGTTACCAATTCCTTGGAGCATCAAGTTGATTATGTGGGCTGCACAAGAACTCCAAAATATCTGTGGTCTCTTCTCATCAAGTAGCTTCTTTGCACCCATGTTGTTGGAGGCATTGTCGGTCACTACTTGCACCACATTTTCTGGCCCCAATTCTTCAATTGATTTGTCCACTAGTTCGAAGATGACTTCACTAGTGTGTGACACAGATGACATCTCAGCTGATTTGATGAATTCAGTTCCTTCAGCACAATTAGTGCAAATGTTCATTATGCTTCTCCTCTTTCTATCTGACCAAGCATCAGTCATAATGGAGCACCCATTCTTCAACTTCTTGGCTTGACGCTCTTGCATCATAGTCTTGGTCCTTGCATATTCTTCATCCAGTAATCTCTCTCGTAGCAAATCATCACTTGGAGGCTTAAATCTAGGTCCATACTGCCCAATGGCTTCACACATTTGTGTGAAGTCATCATTGTCACATGCATTGAAAGCTATTGCTGCACAGATATAAAAAAGAGCCAAATCAGTACAGGAATAACAGCAGCTATCATCATTTTAAAAAGCAAATAAAGAGTAGTAATGGACAAAGCAATTTACCGCGATTATAAAACCATCTTGCAATATACTTGTACACCTCATTTAATCTTTCTTTTTGAAATGCTTTGTTCAGCTGCTGTTGCTTGTAAGACTCAGTCTTGCTAGGATCAATAGCCTTTGTCCATTTGTCAATGGGTCCTAACTTGTGAGGATCTGAACTTCCAATGCAAGTGACTTCCTCAGAATCTCCTACCCCCTGTGATCCAACTCTAGACACTCCAACCCCCTGTGACTGTGATCCAACTTTAGACACGTTAACTTCTTGTCTAAGTTCTAGCTCACGAATAGTCTTCTCTCTCTTCCTTTTTGCAGCATCTATTGCTGCCTTGCACTTTTCTTTGGCCTCCAGTGCCTCCGGTGTTTTAGATGTGCATTTCCTCACATTGCCTGGAATATGAGCAATATGCTCCTTCAACCTATAAACCCCTCCCCCCATCTCCTTCTTACAGAACTTGCACCTCACCTTATCCTTGTTGTTAGCATCAACAAGAACACCATATTCCCATCCAATATCATCGGAATTCCTTTTCAAAAGATTTGGACCCTCTGTTTCAGTTCCAGCTGCAGCTTCTGATGTTGACATCCTATACATTCAACTTCAAGCAATCACAAAATTGAAATTGCAGTAGGCACTAGGCAGTACAGAGAGAAAGATACATTCAGTTTCATTCTTTCAGACCAGCAGCAACTCAAATCATTCACATTCAGTACAGACTACAAAGAGAAAATGCAGTACTACAGCTTGGTTCAGTCATAATTCATAGCTTCAGTCATAACTCATAGCAGATTCAAAGCATTTACATAGCAGATTCAGTATTAGGCTCATAGCAGATTCAGTCAAAGACTCCCATAGCAAGAGCACAGCAGGGCAGAGCAGAGCAGAGCAGAGCAGGGGGAGTCCAGGAGGGGAGCAGCAGAGCAGAGCACAGCAGGGGGAGGACGGGAGGAGATGACTGACCTCGAAGCAGCCGAGCAGGGAGAGCCGAGGAGGAGGACGAGTGGCCGGGCGGGGGAGCAGCAGACCGGCGGGGAGGAGCAGCGCCGCCGGGGGCGACCAACGCCGGCGGTGGACCTTCAGGCGGGGGGAGGAGCAGCGCCGGGCGGGTGGACCTTCGGTCTTCGACGGAGTCGACAGGACCAGCGCCCGGGAGCGGGAAAAGAGTGGCCGGCCTTATCCCTTCCAGCGCCCCCGATGGACTCCCGCGCTCGACGCCATCGCGCGCGCCCGCAGCGGCCGAAAAACGACCGCGCGCCCCAATCCCCGCCACGCCGCCTCGCCCGCCAAATCGCCGCCAAGTCGCCGCCGTGCGCCTCTAGGCGCCATGGCCCGCCTAGGAACCCGACCACCCCCCTAGGCTCCACGGCCCCCCTTCGCCTAGCGCCTAGTCGCCAGAAAAACGCCTAGGCGCCCGCCTAGCGGAACAGGGGTGTATCTAAAAGATCTCTATGCTTCTAGATTGTAGGGCTGAGCTGATCTATCTAGTTAATCTAGAACTGTTATATCTTGTTCCATAATTAGTATCATTTTTACTGCTTATTGCTTCCTTATTTTCGGCATATAGTGCATATAGTTAATTCCAAATTTCCAAGTGACTGATGCAGGTATCTATTGGCCAAACTAATATTTGTGTTAAATTGGTTGATAATTTGTATGTGTCCAATATTTAGTTTGGCTCCAATAATTAGTGATTGTCTTTGCATAGTGAAAAACTAAAAACTGGAATAAGAGTAGTTGCAGAGCTGAGTCATTAGATTGTATGTCTGAAGATCTGTAATGGCGTAATGAAACCTTGCTGATGCAATTCTTCTATATACTTCTGCAGGTTTTCTTTAAACAATAATGAACCTTGCAAACACGTGCTGTGCAAGATAGACTATTTCACTTGTGTGGAGAATCAATATTTTTTGTAGATTAGCGTAGATTATTACCTTCGAGTCAAAGATGGTTAGCTAGCTCCAATGTATGACTTGGGGATGTATCACTTAGGGATATAGTAGCTTCATAAGATGTATGATGATGTATGACTTTTCTAGTAATTTAGGTTTTTAGCTGACTCAAGATATGGTGTACAAGACAAATTGGATGTAATAAATATTGACCTAAATGTGTTTATGTACCTTCATGTGACATTTGGACATTATATTAAGCATGAATCTGGGTTTGATATGTGATAAATGTTTTCTCATTGTATTATTTTTTTTTGTTATATTAATATAGTCCTATTGGATGATCTGTCGCTATAAATATGTTCACGGTTGGATGAACTTTCGCTGAATACTTGTTAATAGACTATCTGTCGCTAAAGAGTAGCAGCAGACTATCTGTCGCTGTAAATCTTACAAGTGAGAGATGATCTGTCGCTAAAACTGTGGTCTGTCGCTGAAGATTTTTACCGGCAGGACTTACACTGGCTGCAAAAGTCTGTCGCTATAACTTTTTAGCGTCAGATTGCATGTCGCTGAAACGGCTTTTACCGTCAGATCGTCCATCTCTAATTTTGGTGTTGTGGTGTAGTGCTCGTTTTTGTTCGATAAACATCAGCTCTCTTAGGAACATATATATAGCATGAAAATGCCTTACCGAACTTATATGCTGGCGTGAAATAGTGCTAATAATGTAGGACAAGTCAATTTTCTAGCCATTGAAAGGTAATAGCATAATTATTGTTTCAGCCCACTCGGACAGTATCAAATCGGATCCTAGCATTGATATGCTCTATTCACTACTGGAATCCTCCTGTTTCCCTAGGGCCAAATACCCTAGGGAAAGGCATAGATACCCTGGTTTCCCTAGGGCGCTTCGTCGGGATTGCCCCCTAGGGAAATATTTCACGGGAAACAGGCAAGTGGCCTAGGTTTCCCTGAGAAAACCCTAGGGAAAGAGTTTCCCTAGGGTGATTTCACCCCTAGGGAAATAAGGCGACATGCCATTGTAGTACAGTGTAAAGGTCATTTCCCTAGGGGGTGTGTTTTCTTGGGAACAAACTATGTATAACATACCATTAATAAACAATATATATTTGAATTCAAAATTTGAATTAAATACAAATCCAATATATCACAGTACATATTCATGGTCTTCATTTGTTTCCATTGATATTAACATTCATGAATCCATATTGTCTTAAGTTACAATATCTCATTACATACTAACATAAATACCACCTTGTGGCATGAAAATGACCAAACACTACTACACACCGGTGCATATTGCAACCTGGTAGATAATATGGACAACCATAGCCTCCATAAGCGATCCTAAATTATTATTATTCATGATTCCATATTGACAAAGATAGCCTCCATAAGCGATCCTACTCAATGTTTCCTCTGAAGTTTCCATTCCAACACATGATCCAAATGTACCAACCTGCTATGCAATTATACAAATGAAAAAGCACTAGATTAGCATAGCGGTTATAATTCCATTGACAAGTTGTCTCTATGTCTCATTACTGTCGAAATTAATTGCTTTACAACTATATAGCACAATAACACACTCAGGACTGTACAAGCTGTAATGTTCATGCTACAAATTTCTTCAGTGAACTGTGACAAACTTACATTGACAAGAGAGGGGCTGTGTTGTGAATTAATTGTCTACATCATCAAACAGATCTGCAAATACAGGTCAATGATAATTAGTAGAGAAAACTACAGCCATTTTAACTGAAAGGGAGAATAAAAAGTTCATCATCAACATGGACATTGCTCTGAGCCTGCAGACTCACGTTTTACTGCACCATTGGATTCATGATATATATACACACTTCGATGAATGTTAATAGCCTGAATGAACCACATCAAACACTGATGGAAGCCTGAAAGATTTAATTTTGCTGAGCAGAAGGTTAAGTGCCCCCCTACCTTGCCTCAATCTCATCACCATGTCTGGATTGTGCTTTTCGGATCAGATCATCGATTGCTTTATCTCTTTCTGCTAAAGCAGCTGCCACCTCCTATTCAGTTCCCTTGAATAAAAGTCATAGCAAATAGATCCGAGGCTCATATATATAAATACACTAGGAATACTAGGATTCGTGCCCATATATATATATATGTATATATCAACACTAGGAACAAATCATTTCAAATCTGGTCAGAGGCTTTGGGATTTACCGATTTGGTGCCTTGTAGGCTTCTTTGTGGCTGCTTGAGTAGAGCAGATGACCAGGCGGATCGAGTTGAGTCGTGCTGTTGACCGGGGCGTCGGGCGGACGGAGGTGCGCTGCGCTGGTGGCCGATGGTGAAGGGGCGGCATTCGCAGCCACCGGGCGGCGAATCGTAGGTCGCCGCTGCGGTCGGGCGGCCGGGCGTCGAGCAGGGCCTTCGCTGCGGACGGGCGGCGGAGGTAGCCCAGGTTCTTGCTCGGGCAGCGGGGCGCGCTCTCACGAAGAGCTTCGGTGCGGGCGGCGGCCGGCGCTGTCGCAAATGTGCGGTGGCTGGTCCGGTGCCCAATTGGATTGGGAAAGGTCTTTTCTTTTTCTTTTTTAATGTATAATATGGGGTGGAGATTTGGGGAAAACATGGGTGTAGAGCCCCATGATGGCGGGAGAAAGTGCGGGAGCTGAAAAATATTTAGTTCCCTAGGGAAGACGGTAATTTCTAGGGAAATATTACACCATGGCCTTAGCTACCCGAGGAAAAAACTAAAAACCCTAGGGAAAAACTTTCTTTCCCTAGGATTTTAAAAAAAACGAAACACTAGGGAAACAAAATGTTCCCTAGGGTGATCATTTAACCCTAGGGAAATGAAATAACCCTAGGGAAACAAGTCGATTCCAGTAGTGATTACTATATAGTACCAATGGCCTTTTAAGCTAAAGTTGAGGGTACACACATGGTGGTGACCTGTGTTATCTTGGCTCATGAAAAGCATAAATGTATATGTGCAGTGTTGGAGAGGACTCCACAAACACTTCTTCAAATGGGGGGCAGAATATAAGGCGTGGAAAGGAGATATAGTAAGATGTTGGCATGACTCTTAATTAGGTAGGAGGAATGTCTCTTAAAACTCAGTTCCATTCTGTGTAAGAGATAAGTGAAAACCAACATGATTTAGTGTCGGATGTTTGTGATGGCGAAAACTGGTGTTTATCTTTAAAAGGAATTTACATGGATCTTGGCTCAATGATTTGATATCCTTACTGCAAATGTTAGAAAGGGTACAGTTTGATAACACTAGAGAGGATTCTGTTAGGTGCGTCTTTGATAAATCATATAACTACACTACAAGATCTCTCTATCTGCTATTAACCCATGGGGGGGTCAGGAATAGGGTAGGGAATCTAATATGGAAAATTAAAATCTCTTTACAAGTGAAACGCTACCACACAAAATCTTTTAGGAGACGTTTCCGTTTTTAAACCATGGATGCTTTTTAATCATGGTGGTTAGGGCTGGATCTGGGCCTTTTTTTTTTTTTTTTTTCATATTAACCATGGCGGGCAACAAAAAACAACCACAATAAATTTACCATGGTTAATCGAAGAAAACCGCCATGATTAATCTTTTCCGTAGTAGTGAAAGTTTTTCTTTCGCAAATGATTCATGTTAAATTGCAGGTTGCTGCAAAGCTGAAAAAGAGAGGGTGGCAGAGGAGCCCCCTCTGCTGTGCATCTGAGCACCCTGAAACTGCTCATCACATATTTTTTTTGAATGTGCCTTTGTCCAATATCTTTGGTGCTGTGTCACAGATGCCTTTGGTTGGCAGTAGTTTGGTGCATCCATATCTGCTTTCTTTTATGATTGGTTGTCACAGGGGCTTGGGGTTCCCCGGAGATTATTTCTTTTCTTGTTTGCTTGTTTCAGTTGGGAGATTTTGGAAAATAGGAACACGATGGCAATAGAGGAAAACCTCCCATCTACCCCTGATATGTTCATTATATGCTACTCTCAATACGTTTTAGATTTGGGGGCACCTTCTTAAAGATGCAGACAGAACTTGAATCCTGAAGATGGTGATGCAAACTGAAGTCTAGAACAGCAATCACGCTCGAAGTCAAGCTTGTATTTCAGATATGGCATTCCTTTTATCTCTGTATCTTGCTGTTCTAATGCTGTAGCAACAGGGTGTCGCTGTGTTTTCTGCTTTAGTTAGTTCACGCAAATGAGTATGACCAGTATGTAAAAGAATTTTGTTGCTCTCTTAAAAGCATATATTGGTAATCTTTGCAAAAGAGAATGTGCAGTGTTGTCTTGTTTATCCGGCCAGTTCAACTTTTAGAAATTAAAGACAGAGATAAACCCCTACCGCACCCCAAAAGTGATTCGCGAATTTTTAGTACCTGGTTCCCAAAACTGGGAATAAAACGGGTTGAGAACCGGTAGTGGTAGGCCAAATTATAGTCTAAGTTGCAAATCCAAGTCACAACATTGGTTGCACGTCAAGAGTTACAAATTATGACTCCAGCGCTTGCTTCTGCCACGCAAGCTGTGTGACGCTGCAGATCCAAATGGACTGCCTGGTATATGTGACTTCCTCCATCTCAGGTCTTGTTGTGCATCTTCCTCATAGTGGAATATTCACACACCGTCTGACGGTGATCAAAACAATCCTGATGCTTCGCAATCCTTTGTTGGACTCTGGATGGTGACATATAATACAGTAATACGAGCACTTATGCCTGAGACTGAGCCTTGTGGTACCTTTATACTTGGTAGGTTTCTTATGAGGATGAGGGTGTGTTTGGAAACTATATATAAAAGGCTATGGGAACTAGTGCTGGGAGTTGACGCAAGTAAATAAGACGGAAATTGAAGTTTTAGTTCTGAACTACTGTTTTGTTCATGGGGGGACATAAGAGGGGAGTTGAAGAAGAAGAAGATGTATTTATCTTTAATGAAAAACATAGTTCCATCCCTTCCCTGAGACTTTACGATTTGTGGGGCTTGGCCCTTAAACCTTCCCCATTGCCACCAAACTCTTATTACGGCTATGAAACAAACAAAATATTTCTAAATTCCAATCTCCAGACTCCGGTTAGACATACAGATTTCAAAAGCACTTGACTATAAAGGGTGCTACTAAATGGTGTTAGTTTAAGATATTTAGGAATATATGTACTAGTTACCATCTCGGCATGTATTTTATCATATTTTAAAATTTAGTTTCTAAAGGAATAATGAAGAACTTCATAATTGATTATCTTCAACATCTCGAGCCTTCCAGCAGCCCATGTGTAGTAGCGTGGCTCACCAGTATGTGGAGTTACATGCATAATGAATTTGTATGTATATTTTTCACATCTCAAGATTTTATTTTGATGTCTCAAAATGATACTCTAGATCTTGCTACATGAAAAATGATTTTAAGAGTCAATGGATTCTATTTTCTGACGTGGGAATTTCATTTACCATCTCTAGAAATCAGGCCGAAACTAAAATAAGTACTGATCACCTCTCGGAAAATCCATTTTAGAGGCCGACCACTAAAATCCATTTCCTGCCTGTTACCAGATGGGAGGGCTTGAGATCTATCTCAGAGACTGCTGCATCCATTTCCTGCCTGTGAACAATCCATTCCATATCTATGCAGAGGTTTGCTTGTTCGTCGGCCAATCAACCTGGCCAAATCCTGGCTGTGGAGGATGCTTGTTTGCTTTGTTTTTGTGGAGCAAGATAAGATCTTTGACCATGATGAGAAGTTGATGAAAGTACACGACCGCTAAATCCATGCAGGGTCTCCTTGACGTGGAGACCGAGATCGATGCAGATCCTCACCCGGAATCATGATCTCGGTTGAGTCGGGCTTCAGCAGCGGCAAAGACTTGTGTCGATCCACTTGGTGTTTCTTGAATTTATATATGATATATCTTCATTCATTTTTGATATATCTTCATTCATTTTGATATATCTTCATTCATTTTGGATAATGCATTTTTGTCGATATTGCTTCTAAATGGTCAAAAACAAGACAATTGAAGTAGGGGTGTTTGGCCTCCCTTGCTCACCCTTTACTCTGCCTCTGCCTAAGTCACCATGTTCCCGGGTTGACTAGTTCGAGGGATGGGAACGAGGAACGTGGTACGCTGATTTTTCAATAGAACGGAATGGGAGGGGTATACAGCTTCAGCACGTTCCATGTCTAGTTGGGACAAGTGCCTGGAACGATGTTAGGAATGAGAGGAACGTGAGAACCAGCGGAGGAAGGAAGTTGCCTCATCTCGCTATGGTCGGTGTCGAGATCTTAGCGAGGCGTATCAGAGATGGGGTGCTGGAGTGGAGTTCGCGACTGGGAAGGCCGATCCCTTGCCACCGCCACTTACCAGGAAGGGCGCCACGTGCACAAGGCCAAATCGTGAGCACGCCCAAGGCCCACGAGGTCGTCCTGGGCCGCGGGAGTTTAGGGGCTTTGCCTTCCCTTGTGTCAATTGGCTTTCCCATTGCTTTTTCCTCCGATTCGCGGTCCGTCTACGATCCTGGCTTCGTTCCGCATCGTTCCCGTCCTTCGATCGGGAGCGAAGTTCCCGGACGCGGAACCATGGCTCGTTCCGTTCATTCCGCGGTGACTTAGGCCTCTACTACTGGTGTTCCTCAGCAACCCCAAATCCTATTTCTTGATGCATCAAAAATGGAATGCCGGACAATAAGAAAAAAAAACATAAGGAAATCGTTGTTGGTGGTGTTTTATTTATAGTTTGGGACTCTGGTGGACTCAATGTCAGTGCATGAATCACGCTGCTCACTATGTTTGATGTAGTGTGGGAAGCATTTGATTACTTATATATGCGTTTGGCCTAGAAAATATAATTGGTCACTACACTAAATATATATATAACTGGTGACAAAAAAGGTTTGGTAATAAAGAAGATCTAATTAAAGGAAGGGGCCATAGGCGCCTGATTCAGACATCGTTCTGTTACGTAGAAGCACTTGGACTATATATAAGTCGTAGAGCCTGCCGGATATAAGGAGCTAGCTTCCTTTGCCCTCAGAATAAAATGCATGCTATAAAATGCTAGTGCTTCCAATCTCGTTTATATCAACATGTTGCTTGGTGCTCATCATGATTGGGAGTCTTTGTAACACACACTTACGATTGCCGGGACAAAAATAGATACCAGTTGCCTCTTGCAGATCACAACAGACTGCCTCATACGTACAGCCTCAGGATTACCCTCGCATCCTGTGCTCTAGCCTGTTTGGATTCCTTCTCATCCGATCCTGGCTCACATATGCTAGCAAGGCTGAGCAGGGATAGGCTCAGTAGATGCAACTACTTGTTGCTTGGCTCACTAAACCTGAGGAGTCAGGATGAGTAGAGTGTTTGTTTGGTCCTCTGCATCAGGATACATGATATCAAATTGGAAAGGAAAAACAAAGTATTAAGATAATTTTTTTTATTTGTATTAATTGTACACTAGTTAATTTAATCATGTAAAGCCTTAATCTACTATAAAATATACTAATGCAGCTCAATACATGCTAAGACCATGTTTGCTAACAAATATGTTGAATCTCAGCGGCCTGGCTTGGGTGAAACACTTTTCGTTTTCATGCGTCACGGGAGCCAGGCTGTGGACTTCGTGCAGGCATAGGATCCAAACACACTGAACTTGCATCCCGAGACCTGACATGGGCAACCAAAGTGGCCCATTTTGGATATCTAGAATGAAGTCAAAATGCTAATGAAATCATATCTCATATTTGGGCTCAATCAGCTCAGCCCATTTATCCCCTTCCCTTTCCCACGCCTAGCACAACTAGGTACTTTGCCATTTAGCAGCTAGAGTAGTTTTTGTTTTGGTCTGTGAGACAATCAGAAACCTTGGTTTTGCCTGGAAGACAGGCCTGAAGTCGAATTTGTCTCTCAGACATCAGCTCAAAGTTGAATTTGTCTACCACACACCGCACCAACTCAATAACGCATTTCTAGCTGGGAGAAGAAAGAGACTGTGCAAACTGTCACTTATGACCTTCGCTTCCTTTCTTTCTACTACCCTGATCCTGCCTGCTATTATAGCTCTGCTCCTGCTAGCGCTCCATAATGGATCGTGAGGCAAGAGTTGACTCGTTTGTTGGTGATGTTTCCACACCTTCCATGCGTGGACGTGAAGGAATGTCAGGTCATGAATCCAGCGCATGTGCTACTGACAGAGCACAAGAGCGTAGAGGCAGATGAGGGGGTGATGTGTGGGACCTGTAGCAATACTATCTTTGTCCCTTTACTAGATGTTCACTCCTCTGGCAGACCAGAAAGTAGTTCTTTATTAGGACAATGTGCGGCAAACAAATTCCAAACATCAGCAGTGTCTACAAAATACAACGAGCTGGACGTGCTCTGACTACGAGAGCATGGGCACCCGTTCACAGTGGTGTCCTCCACACAAAACTCTCTAGCGGCTACATTCATCATCATGATAAACGTCCTGATCTATCTCAATCCTACATATTCAGACCCCATGCCTCACACAGACATTTTCACTTCTAATTCTACTGATCAACTCAAACATAAAAATGCAGGCTTTGAGGAACACCGGGTGTGCCTCTTTCATTCTTCAATAACTGTACATGTAAGTCACGGGGTGTTGCTAACAGCGTTAGTGATTCATTCTTCAAAAAGAATCTCTTGGAATAGTACATGTAAGTCACCATTACTATCGACAAGGTCAGTGCATGACTCTCACTACTCAATCTGTTTGATGTACCTGTGGCTCTGTGGGAAGCTTTTCTCTACTTATATATGCATTTGACCTTAAAAACATAAATTGTGTCCCCGAACTGGTGACCAAAAAGGTGTTTTGTAATAAAGAAAAAGAAGAGCTAGTTAATGTAAGGACCACCAGAGCTAATTAGATCAAAATATCTATCGTCGGCATAGACGCACTTGGACTCTATATGTAGTAGAACATGACGGGTGCATGGAGCTAGCATTCTGAGCTCTCAGAATAAAATGTAAGTCTGGAAATGCTAGAGTTACAAGACCACTCTTGTATCCCATCGTGTTGCTGTTGTTGCTGATCAGGACTGGGAAACATTGAGATGTTTAGTAACTCTAACTTATCATCATCATGAATGAAATAGATACTAGTTGCCTTGCGCAGATCACCGTCCGGTGCTGCATAGCTCACATCATGTGGTGTTTGCTTCTGGTCTAGCATCTAGCCTGTATGGACTGCCAGGATACTGCATATGAGTTATGCATTTTGGACTATGCTGTGCGCCGTTCCGTCTCCATCAGCAAACTGTCCCATGTTGGAAGACATATTTCGAGCATTGCATTTAGGACAGTCCATTTCATATATGTGACACTCCGTTTGCTGATGGCCAGGGTCCCTAATGTTGGCCTTATTGGAAGACATATTGGCACACACTGTGAATGGTACCTACAGGTACATGCAAGCAGAGTGAGTTCCTTCTATACAAGGAGGCACATAAATTGAGTTATCAGCATGAACTTGTTCATGTGAAGCTGACACTAGATGCTAATATTTAAACATGCATGTAGCTTTGGTACGTTGTTGCAACTTGAACTGGCATAACATATATATGTGCCAAATAAATCAAGGTATGCAGCATACACTTGTGCAAGATCGATTATTGCTACTGAATTTTGACCTGTCAATTTTATTTTCAGGGTTCACATCATGAGTTTCAATTGTTGCATGAACTGAATTTTGTTTTATTATCATCATCTGGAGACAGATTGGTACTGTGTTTGCATTATTGAGCTGTCAAAAACAGCTTTTGTGTGTTCAGTAATCCTATTAAGTGTGGGCAATCTGTTGTAACCAATAGTTTGGTTCAGTTTATTCGGTTTGCAGAAACTTTGGTTTTTACAAATTAAGAACTGACCGTTTTGTAAGAAAACAAAAACAGTAAACTTGTTTTTAGTTTTGGTTGGTTTTAGCTGAACAAACTGATGGAAGGATACAAACTGAACAGAGTACACAGCTTAAAGTCAGGTCATGCCTGGACTGGTCGGGGTCGTCGCCTCGCCTTCCATGCGTGGAAGCAGAGGAACGTCAGGCCGTGAAGAATCCAGTGCTTGTGGAAGTTGTGCGTGAGCATCGAGGCCAGTTCGTAGTGGCAGCACAACCTCACGTGATGGCCTGAACTCGGCTACTTTCGGCTATGGCCGTGAACACCAAGGACCTGTGATCGCTGTTGGTAGTTTGGCACTTTTTTTTTTTTTTTTTTTTTGAACGCAGGCAGTTTGGCACTGACAGAGCACAGGAAAATAGAGATTGATGAGAGGTGACAACTTGGTCCCTTTATCTGACGTTCACTCCTCTTGCGGACTGTATATACAAATTCCAAACATTAGAAGTGTCTACGAGCCTTATACATGCGGCAAGGAGCAGGTCATGCTACGAGTAAGAGGACCACTTCGTGGTGTTCTCTAGACAAATATCTCTAATAGCTACACTCGTCTGCATGATAACCATCCCGATGTATCTCAATCCTACATATTCAGACCCCCATGCATCACATGAATATTTTGCGTGCTAAAGCTTCAAATCAGCTCGCACATATATGCAGGCTTTGAGGAACAACTGATGCCTCTGCATTATATTTCTTTATACAATTGGGATTTGTAATGCCCTGGTCCCACTCCGCCTCTTTCCCTCTCACAGACACAACCATCAGCTCTCGTTTCTTTTTTTGGGAGGGAATAAAAATCAGTTCTCATTAGGCACATTTATATAGCATGGAATTGCCGTTATGAACATATACACTGGCTTGAAACGTAGGACAAGTCAATTTTCTAGATATTCAAAATTAATAGCTAATTATTGCTTCAGCCTGCTCGGACGATATCAAATCGGATCCTAGCGTTGATGTGCTCCGTTAGTAGATAGTACCAGTGGCCTTTTAAGCTAAAGTTGAGACTACACATGTACATGACAGTGACATCTGTCATCTTAGCTCATGGAAAGCATAAATGTATATGTGCAGTGTTGGAGAGGGCTCCACAAAGTTAAGCACTTCTTCAAATGGGAGACAGAATATAAGGTGTGGAAAGGAGATATAGTATGATTTTGACATGGCTCTTGAGTAGGAGGCATGTTTCTGAAAACTCAGTCCCAATCCTTTTCTGAGATATGTTAAAAAACAATATGATTCAGTGTCGGATGTTTGTGATGGCGAAAACTGGTGTTTATTTTTAGAAGGAATTTACATGGAATATGTTAAGCAGTACAATTTTTTAACACTAGAGAGGATTATGTTAGGCGCGTCCTAGATAAATCATATACATACACTACAAGATCTCTCTATCAAATGTTAACCCGTCTGAAGGTCCGGGATACGATAAACCCCTTTACAAGAGAAACAGTGCTACAAAAAATTTTTAGGAGACGCTTCCATTTTTTTTTAACCATGGCTGTTTTTCTAAACGTGGCGGTTAGGGCTGGATCTGGGCCTTTTATTTTCTTTTTCATATTAACCATGGTGGGCAACCAAAAACCACCATGGTAAATTTACCATGGTTAACGGAAGAAAACTGCCACGATTAATCTTTTTTCATAGTAGTGAATTTTTTGTTTCGCAAATGTTTCATGTTAAATTGCAGGTCGCTGCAAAGCAAAAAAAAAGAGGGTGGCAGCGGAGCCCCCTCTGCTGTGTATGTGAGCACCCTGAAACTGCTCATCACATTTTTTTTCGAATGTGTCTTTGTCCAATATCTTTCGTGCTGTGTCAGAGATGCCTTGGGTTGGCATTACTTTCCTGCATCCATATCTCCTTTCTTATATGATTGGTTGTGAAGCTTGGGGTTTCCTGGTGATTAGTCATTTTCTTGTTTCATTGTTTCAGTTGGGAAGTTTTGAAAAATTGGGACAAGATGGCGATAGAGAAAAACTTACCATCTACCCCTGATTTGGTCATTTATATGCTACTGTCAATACGTGTGAGATGTAGGTGGCGCTTGGTGATGCAAATTGAAGTTTGGAATAGAAATCATGCTCAATGTCAAGCTTCTAGTTCAGATATAGCCTTCCTTTAGTCTCTGTATCTCACTATTCTAATTCTGTAACAGAAGGGTGTTGCCGCATTTTCTTCTTTTGTATGTTATCGCAAACTGGTATCACAATTATGTAAAAGACTTCAATTGCTCTCTTAAAAGCACAGGTAATCTCTTCTCAGAAAAAAAACTGTTCCTCAGCCCTCTTAAAATCTTTGAGGAAACAAGCACAGAGATCATCGTCCCTCATAGCTCTGATTCCCAAAACCGGGAGTAAAAGGGGTTGGCAACTGGGATTATAGCCCACTGCTTAGGACTAATTACAGTCTAAGTTTTCCCAATATGAACTTAGAGATGGAGTTATTGTAGTATGCAAATCCAACTCCTGCGCTTGCTTCCGCCATGCAAGCTGTGTGATGCTGCAGATCGAAATCGATTGCCTGCTTATATACGACTTCCTCCATCTCAGGTGTCACAAACCGGATCGCTCCCGGGGACACGTGGCTTGGAGTGCCCGCGCTAAGGGCGGGGCGCGGCGGCAGGCAGCGGCATGGGCAGCGGTGGCGGCACGCTGGTAGCGGGTAGCGGCGGCGGCGCAGGGAGAAGAGGAGGAAGGGAAATAGATTTCTTTATTGCTTGTTGACAGACCCTTACTTTTATAGCCTGGCTAGTGGGACCTGTAAACCAAGCAATCTCTCTAAAGGTTTCTTTATATGATTGGAATACCTTTTACAAGCAACCCTATTTATTTTCCTAATAAGGGTCTTCCTTATAGATTGGAATATCCCCTTGCACACCAAAAACTACTAAGATAATCCTAACAAACTCTTTATTGATTTTCCTCATTCATTACGGCAGAATCCGCGAAAGGGAGGAGGTGGCGGCGGCGGCGCGCATGCCCTGCCTGGTGGCGCACTTGCTGCCCCCTCGGGCCTTGTGGGCCTGTCATCCTAGGCCCTACCTCCTGGCACATGACATCAGGTCTCCGTGTGGAGTAGTCATGTACAGTGAACCACTCTCTACCAGTGACAATGTTCGGTGACTTCCTCTAGCAACGCTATCATGCACTCCAGGTAGTGACATATAATACATAGTAATGTGAGCACTTCTGTCTGAAATGTTTGGTAAATTTACCCTAAGGGAAACATTTTTATTGGAACCGGGACACATGTGCAAGACTGAGGCTTGTGGTACCTTTATACTTTGTAGGTTTCTTGTGTGGATGAGCCT
The DNA here is from genome assembly GCA_015847255.1 of Hyparrhenia diplandra. Classification (NCBI taxonomy): domain Eukaryota; kingdom Viridiplantae; phylum Streptophyta; class Magnoliopsida; order Poales; family Poaceae; genus Hyparrhenia; species Hyparrhenia diplandra. Next base: position 285,589 of record JADLZK010009435.1, on the reverse strand, counting down.
GTGTTTGGCTACTATATATGAAAGGCATGGGTATTAGTGGTGGGAGTTGATAGTAAATAATATGAAATTTGGATTTTAATTACGAACTATGTTTGGTTTGTCGGGGGACATAAGAGGGGAGTTGAAGATGCATTGCATTTCCTCATATCCCTAGGATGTCCTGTTTTTTAAGTGCGAACCTGAAACCTTCCCGAGGACTTTACGATTTGCCAGAAATTAATTTATCTCTAATCAAAAACACAGTTCCATCATTTCCTGGAGACTTTACGATTTGCCGAGGTTGGACCTTAAACCTTCTTTTCCCATTTTCCACCAAATTCTTGTTAATCCTATGAAACAAACAAAATATTTCTAAACCCCAACCTCCAGACTCCAGTTCAACATACAGATTTCAAAAACACCCGACCATAAAGGATGCTCTACTCCATGGTGTTAGTTTATAATATTCGTACGGGTTACCAACTCAGCATGTATTTTATCATATTTTAAATTTTACTTACTACAGGAATAATCAAGAACTGCATAATTGATTATCTACAGTATCTCATTCCTACTAGCAGCACCATGTGTTGTAGTGTGGCCCACCAGTATGGAATTACTTAATGAATTTGCATCTATAATTTTCCCAGCTCAAGATTTTGTTTTCATGTCTCAAATCGATACTGAGATCTTTGCTACATGAAAAATGATTTTAGGAGTCAATGGATTCCATTTTTAGAGGTGGGAATTTCATTGACCATCTCTAGAAATCAGGCAGAGACTAAAATAAGCACTGACCACCTATGAAAATCCATTTTTAGAGGCCGGCCACTTAAGGGGTCTGTCACCAGTTGGGAGGGCTTGAGATCTGCTTTAGAGACCGCTGCCTCCATGTCCTGCCTGTGAACAATCCATTCCACGTCTATTGTCGGCCATTAGACCCAAACCGTTGCTCAGGAGGTTGCTTGTTTGCTTTGGTTTTGCGCAGCTAGATAAGCTCGTTGACCATGATGAGAAGAGGATGGAAGGACATGACCGTGAGATCCATGCAGGGTCTTCCTTGACGTGTAGAACGAGACGATGGAGATCTTCGCTCAGAATCATGATCCAGGTGGAGTCGGCTTCAGCAGCGGCAAAGACCTCGGCCGATCCATGTTGGTCTTTCTTGAATTTATTTTATGCTATATCTTCATTCATTTTGGATAATGTATTTTGTCGATATTGCTTTCGAAAGGTCTGAAACAAGACAATTGAAGTAGTCCTATATGGTCTTATCGTATTGTGATTGTAGGATTCAATGGAGATGTTGAATTTAAGAAAAATAATCAACTGAAATGCTTCTCATTCACTGATATTTCACCATATCACCGAATTTAATATTTTGCAGATTAACTTGACTTCGCTGCTCAAGCTAGTTTAGTGGGTTCAAAGATTAACAGGCAGTTAACATAGCTAAACTAGTGATTATTCAGGATAAGATGAAACAGGGAAAATTGAGAACATAATCGAACAATAACTTTACTACAAAAAATGCATCAGTGAAAAACATATTGTGATGCAACCAGTCGTAGTAGCACCTTGAACACCTTGACCTGACCAGCTGGATGCAGATTCAATGGAAAAGCTCCGGCGACTACATTTCTTCGTTGAAAAGGCCACGACTTCCAAAAGCTAAGGCTGTCTGTAGGCCACCAGCGGGGTCAACTTGCTAAGCATCAAACACTACTCCATCCCAGATGGAACCACCATCTCCATGACAGAAACTGTCATTCTGGTAGTCTCATAGGACGTCACTTTTAGGACATCTGGAATTGACCTAGGTACTCCATGCAAGCGAGCACCCCATCAACTGAAACCACGAAGAATTGTGGAGGAAAGGATCACAAGAATGCCAAAAAATTCAGGATCCTGGATGAGAAGAAGAGCAACGTGGGGGGTGTTTGGACTCCCTTGCTCCCCAATGCTACGGCTTTCTTCGGCAACCTCAAACCCTATTTCTCGATGCATGCCAGTCCTACTAGCGATTTTTATCGAGAACTTGTGACCCTCAGAAAATGGAATGACAGACAAAATAAAAAATATAAGGAAATCGTTGATGGTGGTGTTCTATTTATAGTCTGGGACTCTGGGCTCCATCTATATGTTGGTGTTGGTCTTTATTAATCACAATGTAGGATTTAAAGGCAATGAATGCACATCTAGTACATATTGCTTCACTACATGTCTAAGCCATATATCTGATGTGTGACTGAACATGCACAAAATTGAACTTTTGAATCGGGTGATCGCATCCTGTTGTGGAATGTCTTGTTGGTAGAATACATGATGGCTCTGCGAGTAACGTAAAGTTGCTGGCCGTGGCACTGCGGTGTATTAACCGACTGAGATAAATTTCAATTTCTACACATCAAATTACTTCCTTTAGTCATCAGAGTTGTAAGTTTTACACTTCTAGAATAAATATGATCTTATTACGTTAAAATAACTTCAAAGAAGAGACATCAGTCAATACTCCACGAAAATACAATTCAAGAGGTAAACAAATCAATGAGAAGATTCTTCGAATGGTTTTGCCTCTGACCTCTTTATAAACATGGTTGGTAAATTTTCCCCCTATTGCTTACATATGAAAATATTTTTTGCGCTCCCTATCAACATTTGGTGCGTTGTTAAACCTTAGAACAGTTCCCTTGGTCGGATATATTTTTTGTGACCCACAGTGGGGCGCCACATTGACCTCGAGTATGAGCAATACAAGGAAGGAAAGCTCGAGTGGTTGAGCGATGAGGTGTGGCTGCTCCTTTGTTCTTATTGGTGCTCAGATGAGTACAAGGAAAAACGTAAGAGGGGGCAAATATCTCGCTCAAGTAATGAAGATATTTCTCAAAACCGAGGAGGATCTAGACCATTCACAGAGACACAACAAGTATTGGTATGCCTGTGTGTATTCTTTCATGTCTTTTTTAGAAAGTTAGTACCCTATTGTATAGTAACATCTCATTGGAAAATTTAATAATTTTTAGGAGGCTAAATTTGGACCAAAGAAAGCAAGCCCTATTAATGCATTTGGTGCGATGAAATCTGGCATGAAAAGCCTGGATAACAATGGTACATGTGGTCCAATCCGTAGCCACAAAGCACAGAAAATCCTGGTATGTATGTGACATGTCTGCTGAAAATTTCTTGCTGCTGTCTAGAAATTTTAAGTGACTTTCTTGTTGCTGTCGAGAAATTTCAGAATACAAAGTTAGTACATTTTTTGGTATGTGTATACATCTGTAGAACATGTTTCCTTGTTTTGGTCTTTGTAGGAGGAGTACGTTGCTGCTGTTAAGAAGCAACGTGCAAACGAAGAGGATGGAGAGGGTGAAAACATGGAAGTGGATGGCCATGAAGTTGAGCAACAACAATATTTGAATGAGAAAGCACTATATGATGTGTCTAGTGGTGCCCCGAGAAAGCATGGGCGTCTTGCCATAGCAAATGGTGCGGTTAAGTCTTCAAATGTCAGGGCAGCCGGAAGGGAAACAAGTGTGCGTCCATCAAATACAGCGACTATGCAAAATTTGTCCTGTGAATTGGAAGAGCTACGTCGAGCAAATGGAAGGCTAGAACGAGAGAACCTTGATAAGGACAATGCACTTCAGCAAAGCAAAGTTCTTGTAGGCTTGGTATTGGTATGTGTAATACTCCTGTAAATACTTAAACCAATATATGTATGAATTATGTAATGACTTGAATCTGAAATATTTGTGCTTGCAATACACTTGTAGAACATTTATCAAGAGACAGGAAGGGTTGTGTCAGAAGACGCCTTACGACAGTTGTCTGAAGCATTTGTGAGTATATCTTCCTTCCACTATCAACATGTGTAAATTATGAAATGACTTGAATCTAAAATATTTGTTCTTGCAATACTCCTATAGATACTCTTGTTGCATGCACTTAGCTTCTATCACTTATTGTTGGAACTTTGTTCATGCAAGCAACTGGTTCGCCTCATCTTTGTTGTTGACACCAATGAGGTTCATGATGGAATCATTGGCAGCAATCACGGTTCCGACAACAATGGAGATGATGTGTCGATAAATTGATGGTTTAGTTGTGAAACATGGATGTAGTGATAGTATCTTTTGTAGAATTGTGCTTTTGCACATTAACTAGTAGGTGCCATAGTTGTAGCTTTAATGACTCATGCATGCTGGTATTTTATTCATGTTAGCTGAAACTTGAAACTTGAACAACTGAGACGAGATGGCAATGCTTTTGGAAACTTGAACAGCTGAGATGAGATGGATGTATTGATGCCTGAACATTTGGACATCATGTATATACATGTTGTTTGGATGCTATGAATGAATGTGCTGAACATTTGGTGCTGAATATTATGTCGGTGGTCTATGAGAGTAAATATATTTTTTACGTGAGTACCTATTTTTCTGATGGGCTAGCATTAACAAGAAAAATAATTATTATGTCGGTTTTTCAAATTTTCCTATATGGATGATGCACGCACACAAAAATTATATTTAATCTGGACAACTTATTTAATGCATGGTGTGTGTCACCATCAGAAATACATTTTTATGTGCGTGCACCGTCACAAAAATGTAATTTTTCTGTCAACGTTTTTTCTATGTGTTTTTTTTTCTCGATGGGACACGCACACAAAAATATTTTTCTGGCGGGATATGCATTCTTCTGTGTGTTTTTGCACGCCGGACCTAATCCATTTTTCTAGTAGTGATGATCCGGTGGTATTGGTCTTTCTTGAATTTATTTTGTGATATATCTTCATTCATTTTAGATAATGTATTTTGTTGATATTGCTTTTCAAAGGTCGGAAACAAGACAATTGAAGTAGTCCCATATGGTCTTATTGTATTGTGATTGTAGGATTTAATGGAGATGTCGAATTTAAGAACAAACGTTCAACTGAAATGCTTCCCATTCACTGATTTCACCATATCGCTGAATTTAATATTTTGCAGATTAACTTCACTTCGCTGGTCAAGCTAGTTTAGTGGATTCAATGATTAACAGGCAGTTAACATATCTAAACTAGTGAATATTCAGGATAAGATGAAACAGAGAAAATTGAGAACATAATCGAACAATAATTTTACTACAAAAAATGCATCAGTGAAAAACATATTGTGATGCAACCAGTGTGTAGGGTGCACCTTGAACTAGCTTGGATGCGACCAGCTGGATGCAGATTGGATGGAAAAGCTTCGGCGACTACATTTCTTCGTTGAAAAGGCCACGACTTCCAAAAGCTAAGGCTGTCTGTAGGCCACCAGCGGGGTCAACTTGCTCAGCATCAAGCACTACTTCATCCCAGATGGAACCACCATCTTCATGACAGAAACTGTGATTCTAGTAGTCTCATAGGACGTCACTTTTAGGACATCTGGAAGTGACCTAGGTACTCCATGCAAGCGAGCACCCCATCAACTGAAACCACGAAGAATTGTGGAGGAAAGGATCACAAGAATGCCAAAAATTCAGGATCCTGGATGAGAAAAAGAGCAAAATGGGGGTGTTTGGACTCCCTTGCTCCCCAATGCTACGGGCTTTCTTCGGCAACCTCAAACCCTATTTCTTGATGCATCCCAGTCCTACTAGCGATTTTTATCGAGAACTTGTGACCCTCAGAAAATGGAATGACAGACAAAAACAAAAATATAAGGAAATTGTTGATGGTGGTGTTCTATTTATAGTCTGGGACTCTGGGCTCCATCTATATTTGGTGGTCTTTTATTAATCACAATGTAGGTTTTAAAGGCAATGAATGCACATCTAGTACATATTTGCTTCACTACATGTCTAAGCCATATATCTGATGTGTGACTGAACGTGCACAAAATTGAACTTTTGAATCAGGTGATCGCATCCTATTGTTGAATGTCTTGTTGGTAGAATACATGATGGCTTTTGCGAGTAACGTAAAGTTGCTGGCCATGGCACTGCGGTGTATTAACTGACTGAGATAAATTTCAATTTCTACACTTCAAATTACTTCCTTTAGTCATCAGAGTTGTAAGTTTTACACTTCTAGAATAAATATGATCTTATGACGTTAAAATAACTTCAAAGAAGAGACATCAGTCAATACTCCACAAAAATACAATTCAAGAGGTAAACAAATCATTGAGAAGATTCTTCGAATGGTTTTGCCTCTGACCTCTTTATATACATGGTTGGTAAATTTTCCTCATATTGCTTACATATGAAAATAATTTTTGCGCGCCCTATCAACATTTGGTGCGTTGTTGAACCTTAGAATAGTTCCCTTGGTCGGATGTATTTCGTGCATGGCAATGTTTGGCTTAGGCAAGCAGGTGGTTGATCAGTAGTGGCGGCCAACCAAGCGGCCCATTCCCAAACACCCAAATGCATGTAGTGGCAACACCAACAGACCCCGCATTAACGCACGGCAGCAGAGTGACCCACAGTGGGGCACTGCCAACATCTTGCATTGTGCAGCTAGCCGCTGTCCGCTGCCCGCTGACCATCGGGGTCATTCCAACGTGTGCTCCACAAGATCTACTTTTCAAACATTTGAATGAAAAAAGAGCAACATACAACTAAAACCGATGAAACACGCCAAATATGCGCTTGAAACATTTATCTATAGCCATATCAACATATGCAACTCTTGATCTACTTATGCAACATTCGGATGAAACGTTCACAACATACGTATGATACATCCTTCCTATCTTAACGAACTTAGCTTTCTTTTTCTTTAACTTTTTCTTAAACCAAATAGGACGACCGTGGGACCAGCGGCAGCAGGGGCGGCCGATACGCCCTCCTCTCCACACATGTGGCTAGGGCACGCCGTGGAGCTCAGACTCCGTTGACCGTGTTGGGCATGTGACAAACAATGTGCTGCACAGAAATACCAACCTTTAGAAACGTCTATGGGCTTATACAAGAAACGAGTAGGATGCGCTATGCACAAGAGCACCAGTTTGCAGTGTTCTCCAGGCGCATCTTGACGCATTTCAATTCAACACAATCAGACCCCCATGCATCACCCAGCCTGAGACACAGCCTGAGACACCCATCTCAATCACTTCTTAGCGGGACTTTTCCGAAGACATCAGTGAGACAAGTGAGTTGATTGGGAAGTGGAGTGGAAGAGATATGTTAGGACACACGGTGGGAAACTTGATGAGCTCTGGCGATATTTTCTAATTTGTTAATTGCACACCTCATTTATTTGGGTTGCTGGTGTTAGCAGACATGACTAAAAATGGTTCCCTACTTATAGGGGCGGTACACTACCAGATTTAGCTCGTTTGCTGAGTGCTAACGGGCAAACGTCCAAAGTCCGGCGCCTTAGGTAACGGACGGCGCACATTTGCCAAGTGTTTTGTTATAGGCACTCAGCAAAACCTATTATTTGCCGAGTGTTTTGTTCATGGCACTCGGCAAATTTATGAAATGCCAAGTGTTATTCTGGCAGCTCTCAGCATAGAGCTGGTTTGCCGAGTGTGACAGATTGCACTCGGCAAACAGCCAGACACTCGGCATATAACAACTTTCCGGTAGCGGTAGATATCAATTTTTACATGCAGTAGTTTGTAAGATGGTGTCATTTCGTCTATTTTTACTGTGACCGCTAGAAGTAGCAACAGCGTGGTTTTGACAAACGAAATGGAGGCGTCTAAGTATGTTTTTTTCTATAGGGCGTTGTGCTACACGCCTAAATAAGTTATCAACTCAACACAGTTTTTTTGAGCTGAAAACGACTTGTCAAAGTTAACATACTAAAATTCATTTCTTTCATCCATAATGTTTTATATCGTCATGTTTGATTTAGAGTGGTGATAGCGGGAGCTCTCTACTTTCACAGACAAGACATGAAGCATTCCGGGTGGATATCAGCTGGTGCCGTTTACTGGTTCAATGCCTGGGTCGGCTAGATGGTCTGTGTGACCCAACCTCTTCTAATAGGAGGTCCTTTTGGTTTTGGCTGTAGTCTGGAAGCTTTATGTAGCGTTGCTACTGAACTCTGCTGTTCTATTTTCATTCTCTCTTGCTGCCTAGTATCGTCAGTAGTCAGGGCTGGTATTTTCATTGTGTTCATCTGAGCGAATATATTTTGGCAAAACTGTTGCAAGGGATTGGGTAAAAACTCGGCTGTAATTCTGTTGCTCTGAGTAATGAAATTCGGGTATTACCGTTGTGGAAAAAATATTTGATTTAGAGACCAAGATATATTGTTAATTGCATAATTGTTTGAGTTCAAGGAATCGCAAACACACTGTTGTGACACTTAGGGCCCGTTTGGATCCTTTGAATTTGGGGAATTGGAATCTACTTAACAAATTAAGCTATTTAGTTTGGAATTTGAGATTCCATAACTTTCTAAAGTTAACAAATAAGCCTATCTCAAATTCATAGGGTGGGAGATAGGAATTGAATTCCATTGACTAACCGCGAAACACCCTTTGAGATAGGCTTATTTGTTAACTTTGTTAAGTTATGGAATCTCAAATTCCAAACTAAATATCTTAATTTGTTAAGTAGATTCCAATTCCTCCAAATTCCAGGAAGCCAAACAGGCCCTTAGGGAAATTTCATTCCTCGTATTTTAGGATGACTGATTACACATAGGGCTGTTAGTGTTCTCAGTATGCCAATGGTGTATTTGTTACATTCATGATATTCAGGTTTCCTAAATTTTAGATTAGCTTCATAATGGTTGCGAAGTTAACCCATCTGCCAAATGGATCAGCGTGTGGGAAGCATTTTGTATACTTATATATATGCATTTTACCTTGAAAACATAACCTGTGACCTCAATAAGACCTTAATAAATATAATTGTTAGCAGAAAAGGTGTGGTAGTTAATAAGAAAAAGAAGAGCGAATTACAGCAAGGACCACCGCAGCGAATTGAAGCATGTATATTTTTCAGGGCCATGGAAGCACTTGGTGACCATCTATAAGTAGTAGAATGTCACAGGTGCATGGAACTAGCATCCTGAGCCCTCGGAATGAAACCCAAGCCAGAAAATGCTGTTGCTGCTCAACAGGATTGGGAAACATTGGGAAGTTTTGTAACTTGCACTTATGATTTCCGTGAAAGAAATAGATACTAGTTGCCCCGCGCGGATCACCACCCACTTCCCTGTCTCTGTCTGTGATATCCCGTGGCCAATACCCAGTATCTAGCATTTAGCATGCGTGGACTGCTACGATATTGCATACGAGCTATCCATCTTGGAGTATGCTGCGTGGCGTTGCATCACCTAGCCTTCAGCAAGCTGTCCCAAACTGTAGAACATATGTTTGGAGCTACAACTCACTCTTTTGTCTCTAGCTGTGTGCCTATCCTTTAGGCATACCTAGGGTGGAAGTTTTTTTGTTTCAAAGTTCTGTATCATCTCGATGTACTGGAATATAATAAAATCTTTTGTTTCGATCACCATGAAAAGCGATATGAGCACACGATGAGTATTTAATATCCTTATATTTCAAGGGACATGGAAATTAAGAAAATACTTTTGACCGGATATTTTCATGAATAAAAAACTCCCAGCTATACCAAATACTTACTTATTTTGTGCTGCTTGCATATCCGCCATGTCTGGAGACCTAAGGCGTTACCATCCGTGCATTTTAGTGTGTGTCCGGCCAGTGTGCCGGCAATGTTTCAGATGCACCCACTTTATCTGTGTCGACTTAAACACATGCGTGGAATTTATGCCGCTGAAAACGAAGCCTGCTGTAAAGGTTTTAGTGCGTTTCAGTTCAGCTTCTTCGATAGGAGAACGATCGAGGAGAACGATCGAGGACCTAGTTATAGTTGTGTCCAAAAAGATCATTCTACAACCCTGGAGCTTGGCTCCTCTGCTTCCTCTATAATCCTCACCTCCTATGCTTCATCCATGGTGTGACCGCACGTCATGCAAGCTGGCTTTTCGGATCAACTCCTTGGACGCCTTCCACATCTGTGTGCTGGCCTCGACCACGTGGTAGTGCAGTGCAGTGGCAGCAGCTAGCACGGTGGGTTGGATTTGAGATAAAATTAGAAAATTAGTATCACCTCTTATTTTCCCCAAGTTATTTTTGCTCTTGACTAGATATGTTTGTATATGTGATTGGGATTTGCTTAAACTAGGTTACATATATATATATATAAAAATAATATATATATATATATGTGTGTGTGTGTGCATGTTTTTGTTCTTGACTAGGTTTGTGAGCTGCTTGCTATATATCAAATGATATGAATGTTGAATTCCTGATGAGAGTACTGTTTAGTGTTTGAGCTACTTACAATTTTAGCGCACAAACACGTGCTCTGCATTAATTAATTTTTGTGTGACCAGGTCTCACCGGCCCTGTTCTCTTCCTAGCCACACAAAATCGAAGTAAAGCATCAGTCACTACCGGATTCGATGCCTTTGCCGAAAGTGCGTAGAGCAAAGGCCCGATACACTCAGCTAAGAAGCCGAAAGTGTTACATTTGGCTTATCCCACTCGACACATTTTCCTCGGTAAAGAGAGCATTTGCCGAGTGTCAAATATCAGGCACTCGGCTTAGCCTACGCCAAGTGTTAGACATCCTTTTGCCGAAAGTGTCGACATGCACACGCCATAGAAAAGAAAAAGTGACGGGCGCTGAAGTTTTGACAGCACTCTTTGCCGAGTGCTAGGACACTCGGCAAAGAATTTATATATATATATATATTTTAAATTAATTTGTTGCCGAGTGTTCCACCTGACCACACTTGGCAAAGACAATTTCAATTCTTTATTAAAAAAAATCTTCGCCGAGCGTAACACCTAAGAGCACATGGCAAAGAATGTTTATTTTTTAAAAAAAAAAAAATTGCCGAGTGTGATGATGAGTAACACTCGCAAAGAGTGACTTCTTTGCCGAGTGTCATGGCAATAGCACAAGGTGAGGCGCACGCCGGGCGTGGTGGGCGGGGCAGCGGCGGCGCAAATCCGATGGCGGCGGGATGGCCGGCGGAGGTGGGGAGTAGAGAGTGAGGGAGTGAGAGGGGATAAGGTCAAGAGGTTTTGAAATAAAATACAACGTTTCCCTTTGCCAAGTGCCAAGATCTAGAAACTCACCAACACTTAGGGGCTCATTCTCAACAACTCTGAAACTTCTTAGTAGATGTTTCAGCTTTTAAGCAACGTATCTGACAACTTAATCGAAACCTTCTCAATTTTTACCACAGCCTACACATAGGAGATGTTTTCTTTTTATACAATTAAAAAACAATTCACCCACACGCTTGGGGTTGTGTTTCCGAAACAAGATGTTTGAAAACCCTAATCATATCATATGTAGGGCGTTAAATTAGGTTGAGTAACATGAATATCAATTGTACACTCATTTTTTTTCCAAATATTTGAATTACCTATAGCAAACAAAAAATCATCTGAAATGCAATTAATTAGTTATATATAGCAAACAAATTCAAAAATACACCAAACTTATATAGTGAGTGGCATATGTCGTATGCGTGTGGGAGCGCACAAATATTGGAGCCAATTTGAAAAAAAAAAAAATTCTTTGCCGAAAGTCTTTGAGAGGCGACACTTGGCAAAGGGGGTCTTTGTTGAGTGTATGTATTCAGCACTCGGCAAAATAATAAAAAGCGAAAGTGTTTTGTGTTGACTAAGTGTCAGCCCGTTGACACCGCAAAGAATTAACAGGGGGTTGTTATTGTTCACGCGGGGCTTACCCTTTGCCAAGTGCAATACGCGTCGGCACTCGGCGAGAAGACTCCTTTGCGGAGTGTCCGTCCTGGCACTCGGCAAAGCATGGAAGTGCCGAAAGTTTTTGCTCGTTGAGTGTTTTGGGACTGGCGCCGGCTTATCACCCTTTGCCGAAAGTGGTCGATATCTTGCCCACGGCAAAGATGCGACACTCGACAAAGGCCGTGATTCCGTAGTGAGTTGGCAATGAAAGTGTCACTACCGGACTACAGGTTTTTTGTGATGGCCAAAAACCATCGAAAATCCCAAAAACCATCTGGAATTGCAATCCTCTCGCCAGCCGTCGGAACAACAACTTGACAGAAAAGTACATTACTCCCGATGGATGGCCGTCAGGAAACAATTCCTGATGGTAGTTCCCGACGATTTAGGCTTTCCCCGTCAAGCTCATCTCCTCGTCAAGATAATCGTCGTGAAATCCTGACAGAAAACTAAAACCGGCGAGAATCAAGTAATATTTATGCACTATAATTGCCGACGTGAAAACTAACCCGACGGGGATCAAGTAATATTTATGCACTATAATCGCCGACATGAAAACTAACCCGACAAAGAAAATTGCCGGGCAGCCACTCACCAAGGTACCCGATCGCCAAACGCTGAAAGATCCTTGCAATGCAACGCATGGGGTTCATCAAAGGCACGCCGATGAAGGAGGGCAAACAAGCATACGAGAATCTGTTCGGCGACAACCTTGAACCTTCACGCAAGGAGGCTGCGAGACGGTTGTTCCCGGACGTCGGCGGCCGCTCTGCCCCTCGAAGCGCCGCCGCGAGGACGCGCGCTTGACTGCGTCGCGTACTCTATCCGAGTGCAATCCTTAGTTGTTTATTTCACGCAGTAATTGACTTAGTTGTTTAAGGTGCCGATTTGCATTTTGCAAGATGATGGACCCGCATGGCACACCATGACAAGTTTAAGGTGCCGATGTGCGTTTTTGCATGATGGTGGACCCGGATGGTATACCATGAGAAGTTTAAGGTGCCGATGTGCGTTTTGCAAGATAATGGACCCATATGGCACACCATGACAAGTTTAAGGTGCTACAAGGCATTTAACTCCTATAATAATATACCAATCAAGTCATAATTTGACACAAATGATCACCACCATAATCACACTTTCTCAAGCCATACAAATCCAGATTGGACTTCTCATTACAAATTCAATGGTCACGACACAAGGAACATGACAGCTTCTTGTCATATACTGCACTTCTCATTACAAATTCATTGTTCACTTCTCATTACACTAAGTTAAGATTACAAGTTCAGTACACTGCATATACTGCACTTCTCATTACAAATTCATTGTTCACCACACAAGGAACATGACAGCTAACATTCAAGTTAAGATTACAAAGTTCAAGACACTTGCAACTCTACATATTTAATCGCACAAAAGTAGAAACGCCGTTTCAGCACAGGATAGCCAAGTTACCTATAAGGAGTAGAAGCTGGAAGGAAAATGATCATGAGATGCTATTTAAAATAGACATACCTTCAACGAGAAGTAGATGTGGAACTTTGGTCTTTCACATCTACTGCATTCGCTTAAAAACATGGGTAAGTTCCCTGTTCGGCTAAAGCATCAAGAAGCACGCTATGTTCCTTGCGTAAGTACAGAATGGAAGGACCGACATAATGAATGATTGCAGTACAGAATGGAAGGACAAAATGAAACAAGCTGCTAGCGGAATTCATTCGACTAAGAAGTTGGTGCTTCGCTACCAGTCTTCAACATATCGATAACAAGCCGATAGCGGAATTCATTCGACTACCAAGGTTTACCACGAAAAGTATTACATGGAAAGAAACATCGGTCCAGAACTCGAGAGGGAGATTGGGAGAGAGAAACACGACACACCTTATGCGGTCGGTGGGGACTAGGCGGCGGCATGGGCATCGTGGAGCCATGGGGATGAGGGCGCCGAGGGCATGGGGAGCCCCGGGGCTGACGGGCGCCGAGGGCTTGGGGAGCCCCTTCGGGGTCGGTGGCGGCGCTGTCATGGGGACCTCCTCGGGCGGGGGCGGCCGATGACGTGACGTGGGAAGCAACCTCCGACGTGGCGGCGCTGGCAACGGAATCCCTTCGCGGTGGTGGCTGCCGGGCGGGGGCGGGCTCGAGGGATTCGCCTCGGGCGCCACAACCAGCGGCACTAACGGTGGCGGCGCTGGCGTGAGGAAGCCTCCTGAGACGGCGGGCGGCGCGACTTCGGGGAGCACCCATGGGGCGGCGAGTTGAGGACATTGGGGAGCCCCCCTTGGGGCGGCGCGCTGTGGACATCGGGAGCCCACCTAGGGCGGCGGCGCATTACACGGGTGAGGCAGCGGGAGGCGCAGACACTAGGGTTTCGTGAGTCTCATTTATGTCTCAATATGGGCCGCGGTAAGGTGTAGTGGGTCGCAACCACGAATTTTTCAAGCTTTTGCCTCACCGTCAGAGTCAGCCCTTCATTCCTTACGGTTTTTACGCTTCCGTGAGTTTCCGTGGCCGATAGGAATAAGATATCAATTCCCCGACGGTTTAAATGAAACAGACATGAAAAATGAAAACCGTCAGGATTAATCCTGAGTCTGGTAGTGTGTGCTAAGATATTGACACAACAGAATAAGATTATACTAGTATTTCATTTCACCCAGTGACGTGTCTAAAAACTTGTTCTGCCAGCATAGACAACACTTAAGTGTACACAAGATGAACATCGATGACGAGCCACCTGAACACCACAATGGTTGCAGTTGTTGGTGCGGTGAAGAATTTAAGCACAACCTGATCGACAGTAATACTGGCACAACTATGTGTGGGCCAACATGGGCACTGCCCCCCATGCCTGTGCAAAATCTTCAATAGTAGTTACTTTTAATCCAGTCACACGCAACAATAGGAAAGCTGATGCACATTTAATAGTGTAGTGGATGTCCTTATCATTTTATATTTACTACGATAGAACCTGATGCAAGAGATGAATTAACACTGTAGTAGCCAATAGGCTATACGTTTCATCTTCAACTTCCAGCAAATGATAAGGACAAGATTGTTTCACGTTGAAGTTCACTTCCACGGCCTGAAACCACCAGCTGCTGCAGTGCGTCACGATTTAATCCCACCGTGTGGTCAGTCATCCCTGTACATCCACGCAACATCATGAGGACCCACCGTATGTCGCTATATTTGGGATGTGGTGTAGTGAATTGGCTATATTTTTTTCAAAACCATTTTATTTTCCTGTTGCACATTTAATAGTGTAATTACCATTTAAAAACATAGAAATTTAGTCCCTCCAGCAGTTCGTGTCCAGTTCAACGATTGGGAAATAATAGAGAGACTAACTGATCCATCATGGATTGAGGTTCAGGTCTTGCGTTGGTGCTCTCCAATGGGAGAAAACATTTGTCCATTGACGTGATGGTTTTGATGACTTCATGAACTCTAGAGGAAGTGTTGAACCGAGTCCAAAGGAATTCCTTGAATCACTAATGCTAGAATCATTAACAGTTCATAGACCAACAACCTGTAAGTGATTCGAGAGACTTCAGTCAAATCACATCCAGTACACTAGCTCAATTTAATCAGATGAACTGTTCAAAGCAGTCCAAAGAAATTCCTTGATTGATCCTAAGCCTATGACCCTTACAAACAAGGCAAACTCTGCCACACAGAAGGAACAAGACGAGCACAGATGGGATAAGATCATGGCACCAAACATTAACAGCCGCAAATCGTAGGAGATAAAAAAATTATCCATTAATTACATACGAGACCTTCTCTTGGTCAGTCATTCCTGGACATCCACCCAACATCTGGACCAACTGCGGCGTTATGTAGCCAACAATAAGGCAGCAAAAACGATGAGAGCAGTCGGAGAAATCTGTCACTTTTTTCGCCCATGAGGAGAAGAAACGCAGCTGGACTCTGTGGAGCCCAGTTTATGCCCTCTTGCATAGTTATGTAAGTTTCTGCCTCTCCCTTTCTCCTGCTCTAGGTTGGAGTTACAAGCAGGCCTTTCTTTCTCCTCTACTCTAGGTTCATTGAGCCAAAAGGACAATATGTTAATTATTTTTTGTTGGATGTTAGACTGGCTCGATCTCACGGCTTCATCTCGGTATTTTTCATAGTAGAATGGTCACATACCCCGAGCCTCTGTTTGCAACCGTGATAGAAATAGTCCTGATGCTTCCCAATCATATGAGTGACCGGGTAGTGACAAATACTACAATAATACTAGCATGACTGCATCAAATCTTTGGTGGTTTGAGGCTTGTGGTACCTATAGACTTTGGAGGTTTCTTCTGAGGATGTGGGTGCGTAAGGCAACTATATATGAACGGGTATGGGAATTAGTGATAGGAGTGGGTGCATGTAATTAAGATGGAAATTTGAATTTTGGTTGTATTCTATTGATTGGTTCGCGGGGAATATAAGAGGAGTTGATGCAACTATATATGAACATGTAAATCAATGAGCAGTGGGTAAATCAATTGTAGTAGTCCAGAATTGTATATGCATGTACACTGGGTTTACACATATGGGCAGTGTTGATGCAAACTAGGGTTCGCACCAATACACTCGAGGGTCTTGGACGCCCACGAGGTTCACTACTACAGATTCATTCATCACTGTCGCCTGCATCACTACTGAAATCGCTCTCACCGGGGGAGGGGGGCTGCGGACTGCCTCGTTCCCCACTGGCGCCTCGATTTCCACTAGCGGCTCCACCGTGGGAGCATGGACAGAAAGACGACCGTGCTCACCGGGGAATCCCTGTGGACCACCGGAGCAGCATGCGCAATATCCGCCGGCTCCTTGGACGACGATGCCGGGAAGAGCCCGCCGGCTAAGGCCATCAGGGGAGGGACGACAGAGAAGAGAACCGTCCCCAATGCCTGCTTGGGCGTAGCCTCCAACGCACTCGCCTCGTTGCCACTGAAAAACGCCGTCAGCCACCACCATGGCTGCCACGAGCCACTTACGTGCGTGGAGCAGATCAGGACGTCCGCTCGCAGCCAACACGATGAAAAGATGGCGCGGGGTGCCACTTCGCCCGACACCGCCCTCGCCCAGATCTGTGTGCACAGGGCCGGATGTGTTCAATAACTTGGTGCAAGGGTCTTTTTTTTTTTGAAAACTTCATTGCAAGGGTCGCCGTTGAAAGTGAGCGCGTGACATCACCCACAACAACCGTGTCGACGTGTAAATATATCTTCAAGTCCATAACAATACTGTACAACTCAAGAGATAAACAAACGTTTGAAAAGAGTCCTGCAACAGTGTTGTCTCTAAGCTCCCTATATATTTGCTTGGTGATATTCCTCCGACTCCTCGCACATGCTTGATTTTTTGCGCTCCCTATCGTCACTTGGTGCCTTTTCTACACTTTTGCACACTTTCCTTGGTCACATGTGTTTTGTACTTGCCATTGGTCAGCCTCAAGAAGCAGGCGGTTGATCAGTAGTGGACTGAGGACCAAATCACTGAGAAGCAAGCAAAATCATGTGTTGGGACTTTATTTATATTATTTGAAACAAAATATTGCATTCGATTGCCTTTTTAATTATTTAATAAAAAATATTTCACACTATTGGAGAGAGGCAAGAAATTATTTGGTTTTGGGCATTTGTTAAAACAAATGATTTGACAAGTATTTTCAATAAGGTTGTGGTAGTGCTATTATTCTACGCTTAGTGTCCATGGTTCACACGAGCAATGACGTTGCTAAACAAGTGAATATTCATAATGAGAAATAACATGGAGAAGAGAGGACATATTGTGATGCATGTCTGTCTGCAGGCTTGCTTCACCCTGTCATGGCTTGGATGCGACCAGCTGGAGGCAGATTGGATTGCAAAGCTTCAGTGACAAGTTTCTTGCATGCCACCTGGTGCTCTTCGATGTTACCATGATGGGAGGCAGTAGCTCAACAAGATGGAAAGGCACACAATGAGAAGACTAACCATTGCCTTGGATCAATCATCATCTGTTTTATTATCAAAATGTTTAAGAGCATGGATTTGCAAGCATAATGGGGAATTCTGTGAACAAGAAGAAAAAACGAGTTGATGTTGTGTTTGTCCCCTCATACTCCCAAAGAGCTCAGCTACCGCTACTGCAGTCTCCCAGCATTCGCAAATACAATTTCTTGATGCATCCCAATCCTATTAGTAACTTTCTTGTAGAACCTGTGACCCTATAAAACAGAATGTTGAAGACTAAGTGATATAAACAAGTTTGGTGGTGTGATATTTATACTCCCCAACTATACAATTGGTCTTTTTGTGCTACAGTGTTAATAAAGATTCATTAATCACCAATCTCTACTATAAGGCACCACTTCTTTCTATTTTTGGACCGACGATCACCAACCAACGGATCTACAAACCAAGGGTTAGGATTCAAAGTTTGTCAAGAGGTCTTACACCCGATGCCCACGCCTGCGACTCCGTCGTCCGCGCCCCTGCGCTCGCGGTTCGATTCTCACCGCTCACCTCTATTCTTCTTTTTTCCGAAAAAATAAAAGTCGCAGCAGCACCAACCGTCCAGCCCTGCCTGCTCCTCTACGCTAACCCTAGACCCATTCCGCACCCCACCTCTTGGACCCGTCGGATCCCGACGCAGCCGCGCCGTGCGCCACTGCCGATGAGGAGGACGATGCAGCAGGGACGTTGTTGCTCCTGCATGGACGCACATCATCACCACTGCATGCGGCGGCGGCGTGATTTTTGAGCGCGAGTGGCGGCGGGATCCTGGCATGTGGGTGGCGGCGGTGGGATTCTGTACGGCAACAGCGGCAGCTGGTTCGCGGCGTGGAGGCGGCGATGGCGGTTGAATCCCCGCGGGCAGGCTACAACCCGGCAATCTCAAACCTCCTTCTCCATGGTGGCCTCTCCTGGCCTCCCACACGGTCTTCGGCAAGAGGGCAACAGCAGGACACAGCCGGCGACGACAGAGGCAGTGTCGGCCTTCACAGGTATAGATCTGTAATTGTATTCTATCTATGATTTAGTTAATACATATTGCTTGATTAAACCATGTTTTTCTACGGATTACAATTGTCTTCATCCTCTCTGAAACATGATGTAACACAGGACCTGCGCCTTGTGGACACATTTTGATTGAGGATTTGCTGTCCACTCAGTGAAGATTTGAGTCATCTCGTCATGGATTTATTCATTATAGTATAGGTAAAAAACATATGATCTACTTGGCATGTATGGTTGTTGTTTGTTGTTGTGTCCATTGCAGAAAGGAGAGCTTCCTCTCGCTCACGGCACTGATGTCACGTAATAGGCATCTTAGGAGCCTCTCACCCCAGTGCTGCTGTTTCATCCTGCTACTTGGTTCCAGGTGCTGTGGCACCTGAACTTCCATGCCATTCATCTTGTTCTCTTCCGAACCTGCCTGTCCGTTCGCAAACTAGCCAGGTCAGAAGTTGTTCCAAATCATGAGTCATTCATTTGGTTGAATGGCATGATCTCCTTATTACATAGCATATGTATCTCTTAGCCAGGTAAGAAGCACTGCTATGCATTTAGATAAATCTTAGACGCAAGGGACGAATATTGTTTTGCTTCTTAATTCTGATTATTTAAACTGACCATTTTTGTTCAACTACAAACTGAACACCCGTTGCTTGTAGGTTCGTTTTTTCTGTACTCTAATCCTTGTCCACTTTTGTGCAGTTTTCCATGTCAATGATTGATTGGAGTGTACAGAAAATGAATTTGCACTATGTCAAATTGTCAATTTTCAATCTTCAGGTTGGTAGGGAGTATCACAGAAGATGTGTAGTTTTATTTATGTTGGTCGGTATTGCCTTGGCCGACATCTGCTCCTCCTTCACGGTACGACCCCCATGCTGAGTGATGCGGTCTCCCTGTTTACCATTTTTTTTATTCCTGATTTGGCCAGTCGTGAGAGTTGGCAATTTCCATTTCAAATGATTTAATGTTATGTGTCATCAGTACAATTTGACGTCTGCAATCTGCTTATGTCTGAACTTGTCCTAAGGAAATGCCATATTGTGTTTGTCTTCCACATAATGGAACGCAGGATTGAATTCTTAGTTGTCTTTTGACAGGTAAATAATTTTGTTCCACTGAGTGCGAGGCCGCTGCAGCTGCTCGAACTGAAGCCTGAGGGGAATATGTCTGCAAACCTACCTGTTGTAGGTCGTATAACACTTTGAAGCATTACGAATAGTCCAAGGTACCTGATAGGTGGTGATTATTATGTAATTTCCCTTGAATCAATTTCTGTTAAATAATATCCTTAACCACATGCCTGATACATGTTTTCATCCTGTTTTAAATTTAAATGACTATAGATGAAGTCTCAAGCAGTAACACTTATTCAGATACCACCAGCAGCAGATCCACGATGACTGAATCCGCTCATGCATTCTGGAGGTAATTCACTCTCGCAGTTCATAGCCGGATGACATGGTGCAGTTGTCAAAACATATCAAGGAGGCAGTAATAGAAGTAGATGTTTTATTTTTGACATGGTGCATTGGAACAACAGTGAGGTGACATTCATAAAGTGTTTCATTGACGGTAAACAAAATGTTGCTATACCAGCATTGGCAGCGCATCTACGCATGAACAAGATTTTTATTCTTTTGATGGAAAGGGTTTCTATTCTGTACATAAGCATAGGTGCAGATGTAGATTCCTAGAACAATATATAGTAGATATTTAGGTATTATTTCATTACTTTGTGTCTGTTAATGTGTTAAGAGTTTTGTAGCACATATCATCCAATCTGGAGTCTTGGAAAAGACACTGAACCTGGATTGTTCTATGTGATCTTGGAAAGATGAGAATTTTTTATATGATCCAATCTGGAGTCTGAAATGAACATGGATTGTTCAATTCGTTTTTCTATCTTGCATTTGGTTGGTGTTTATATATTTTTTTTTTTTTGACATTTGGGAATGAGAAAACAAAAGGTATTGTTATTTAAGTGAGTAAGCAGATAGGTGTGGCAGTTTCTCGTCAAGTTTGTACCTGACTAGGTGAGTTCATAGTGTTATAAACATTAGGGACGAATTCGCATTCCCAACAGTTCCTTGTGTTTTAATGTAGCCGTAGCATTAGCACGGGCACTATACTAGTGTACATAAAGGTATCGACATCTAGTATCTGTTCCTTCAATTATTGTTCAACCATATATATGGAGCAATATGCCCAAACTAAACAAAGGTTTTAAGTTGCAAAGCTGACATGTATAGAGGGTAATTTTTTGCACATCATCTAAGAATAAGTTGAGGTGTATAGTTTTTATACATGAGCTACAAGTGGATATTACTACATGTACATGACCACACAGAAGTCTTTGATGCTTCGGTGACGTGGGGTAGGTTTTTTTTTTTTTTTTTTTGAGGAATCTGGAGGGGCGGAAGCTCCTACAGTGCTTTATTTAAAATATGAAAACCAAAGTACACAAGTCAAAACAAAGTACAATGGACAAGATAGAGAGGCTAACAATTGTCTGTAGAACACCAACGTACCAGGTATGTCTCTGTTCAGGATGGACCAATTTTTCTTGGAACATGCAGCAGAAATCTTCATCATTCACACTATCAGTCTGGGTGCCTCCAAGGACGTTAGATTCAGGACATCCAGAACCTGATCTCGCCACTGCACTCCTGGGAGCTGACGTTCAACTCTGACATTCAGAACTTTGAGGGAAAGGATCACAAGCATGTTGAGCATGTGAGTTAAGTGGAGGACAAAACGAGGGACGCGGAGGTGTTTGCCCTCCTTGTTCCCCCTTTCCCCATTACTGGTACCAGAGCCTCTTAGCCAACAGAAACCCAATTTCTTGATGCATCCCAATCATACTCGTGACTTTCATGGATTCATGTAACTTGTAAGCCACAAGGGAGCTTGATCGTGCAAAGTGTTTATAGCAGCACTGGTGAAGCTTCATAAGGTTCATTATGGGCCGCAGAATTTTATATGGAAGGGCTACCCACTTCTGGTGCTACTCATTTAAGTACCACCAGTGGGCGAATGACCACGGCGCAGGTCCAGTTTTTCCCCAAGGTTGACCTTTGATGAAAAAATGTAGTAGTGCTATTTAGCTACCATTATCTTGCCGTGGGCTAGCTTGTTTTTTTTTTTTTTTTTTTGAGATTACACATGACTACTCAGATTGTTTTTTTTTTTTTTTTTGAGATTACACATGACTACTCAGAGCTCTTTGATGCTCGGGTGATGTGAGGCAGTAGGGGTGTGTTTGGTTGCCAAAAATTGTGCTGTAACTGCTAGGATGAGCCACATTTTCGTTGCTTGGTTGCTGGAATTCCGTTTGGGGCAGTGCTACGATGGGCCAGCCGTACCGCTGGAGCCCGGCTACGATCGAATCGCATGGGTGGCGATTCAATCCTGGCCGGGCTCCAGCCGGCCGCAACTTTCCCTTCCGTCACCGCCCGTGCACGCCACCTCCTCCACGCCCGGTCGCTCCAGCCCGCCCCTGCTCCTTTCTCCGGCTTGCCGCGAGCGGATGCCGACGGCCGCGGCGCAGGAAATTGCGCGCCCGGCGTTGACCACCCTCCGTGCGCCGCCGCCTAGGACGGCCTCGCACGGCGCCACGGCCTCTCCGAAAGTGACGACGCGGAAGGGTTCGGGCGCTGGAATCGGTCGCGGAGGCGCTGGAATCGGTCGCTGAGGCGCGAGGTGGTGGAGCTCGCCGGCGGCTCGCCCCCGTCGCAGGTCGATGCCGTCCGGATCCAGGAGGCCATGACCGAGGCCTTCGTCGCCGGGGACCACCGCGGGCGAGGCCATGACCGAGGCCATGACGCGGTGCTTTCCCAGATCTCGGGCGGGACGCGCGTGCTTCCCGGCATCCTCCGCGCCGGATCTTGTACCCGCCTTCCGTGATGACCGGTCCGCATGAACTTCACCGCCGGCGGCGCCGGGCGTTGTGGAAGGGACACACGAGGCACCCAAGCATCGGGTAAGGACGCGCGCCTCCACCAACGTGCTGCTGTTCGAGGGCTTCAGGGCCAAGTGGGAGCTGCTACGCGCGCTTGGCAGCGGCGCCGGGCGCACGGGAGGAGCGTGAGGGAACCGCGGGCGCACGGTTGCCGCGGACGCGACGGGAGGACCGCCGCATGGGAGGACCGGGCGGTGAGGAAACGCGGAGGCATGGTGGCGGCATGGGGCCTCCGACAGCGGCACCTGCAGTAGACTTCGTTCTTGCCCGACGAAGGAGGTGCAAGGGGCCGCGAGAGGCAGAGCAAGTCGAGCTCAGCAGTGGCCTCACCGCTGTGCTCATCAGCTAAGTCGAGCCTTGAGGCAGAGCAAGTCGAGCATGTCATCAGCTCCAGAATGGTGGTGGTCATTGGTAGGTGATGGTTAATCACCGTTGGCGTGCACAGCTCATTCTCCAGTTTTTCGATGTCACAATCACTGTTAATCACATGGAAGATAGGGGTCTGAATCTCAATGCTTCCGTATCACAATCGTTGTTAATCACATGGAAGATAGGGGTCCGATCGAATCTCAATGATCTTCGAGTATTTGTGCATGAACGCCATGGCAGAGCAGCCCATCACATGTTCGATAAAATGTCCCGGAGGAGGTGAACTCACCGCCGAGCAAGAGGTGATTGTATGCAAATCAAGCCACGCAACCAAACAGCCTCATCTCCAAGCCATGCTAGAATTGGACAAAAAACTGAAAACCAATCAAACAAGCCTAGGATGCCACAATGGGCATGGCCAATCCTGGTCAGGCCAGGTTGGGCTAGCCAGGCCCAACTTGGGACCACAACCAAACACACCCTAGATGGACAAGACGGAGGGGCAAACCACTGTACCGGTGTCTCTATGTTCTGGATGGACGATTTTTTCTTGGACCATGCAGAGGAGTCTGGGCGCCTGCTAGGACGATGTAAATTTGGACATCCAGAACCTGATCTCGCCAGTCCAAGCCACCTCGGAGCACACGTTCAACTCTGACATTCAGAACATCAAAGGAAAGTATCACAAGCATGTTTAGCATGTGAGTAAAGTGGAGGACAAGATGAACCACGTGGAGGTGTTTGGCCCCCTTGTTCCCCATTTCCTCCATCACCGCTACTAGAGCCTCTCAGCCAACACAAACCAATTTCTTGATGCATCCCAATCCTTGTGACTTTCATGAAGAATTTATTACCCTCAAAAAATTCAATGGTGGAAATCCATGTTGGTGGTGTAAAGATATCGACATCTAGTACTTGTTTATTCACTACTTGTCCACAACAACATATATGGAGTGTCCCACCGAAACAAAATAGTTTTAAGTCATTGTCAATTTTTTTTTATTTCTAACGACATACACACACGCGTGATCTACAACAGTTTTTTTATTGTATGTTATCTACACACAAATACTCTTTTCCTATGACCTCAGATGATGAAGACACATTTCGCTAAAAATAGATGTAATGTACAAGTACCAAAGCACTCATATAGTTAAGCTAAAAATAGAAGCATTCTGAAGGAGTAAAGAGAAAGGTAAATTAAAACACAGAGTAATGTTGCCCCACATTTTTTGCATGCAGTACATAGACATAAATACCGAGTGATATAGAAGATATCCAAGAAAAGAAACCATCCGAGTCCCACTGAATAAGAATGAAGCAAACCAAGCTAGAAGCGATGCTGTATGAATGAATGGGCACTACTTTAGGTCTTACCTTTGCCATGCTGCAGAGTAGGATTGGGAAACATCTGGAGGCCCTACAACACATTGATTTCAACTTTTACTGAATCGAGTTTTGCCGGCACCTTGATTGAGGAATGCACATGACTAACACTAGCTGTTTTGCCCTGTTGTATGTTTGGCTATGGTAGTCAGGTGGTAGTGATGGGGCTCACGTCAACCTCTGTGATAACTTCAAAACCTGAAGAACGCATGTGGTACTTCCCCAGTGGGCCTATAATAACTGGACAAACGTTTTCCTAAATTTCTTATAAAGGCTTTATAGTTTCTAGAAAATCATTTTAATTGCAGGGTCTGGTGTCTACAACATCTTGTTTATTGCAGGGTCTGCTGTCTACAACATCCGGCTCTCCTCCCTTCACTCCGTCGTGTGCGCTCCTATCATCTGATTTTTCCTTCTATATTTAGATCTAGATTTCTCGTTCTATATTTAGATCCGGTAGATTTCTCGTTGTATAAGGTGTTATCTGTGACGCGTAAACACACATCGCTGATAGCAGTTAACAAGTGTCACAGATAGTGATTTCTGGCACAGTGATAGTAGGGGACAAAACAATTTTATCCATTAGTTACATACGAGATCTTCCCTTGTCACTCCTGCGTGGACAACCATGCACCATCTCGACCAACTGCCACG
The DNA here is from genome assembly GCA_015847255.1 of Hyparrhenia diplandra. Lineage (NCBI taxonomy): Eukaryota > Viridiplantae > Streptophyta > Magnoliopsida > Poales > Poaceae > Hyparrhenia > Hyparrhenia diplandra. The sequence continues at coordinate 260,507 of JADLZK010009435.1, read as the reverse complement.
TTATGTTGCCAACATAAGGCAGCAAAATCAAGGAGAGCAGCTGGACTCTGGAGCGCAGCCTATGCCCCCTTGCATAGTTATGTAACTCTCTACCTCTCCCTTTCTCTACAGGTTGAACTACAATCATGTCTTTGTTTTTTCTACTATAGGCCCATTGCCCTGATGAGATATTTGGTTAATTATTTTTTGCTGGATGTTACACTTCCTCCATCTCAGGGCTTGGTGTGGATTATTTTTGTAGTGGAATGGTCACATACCCTGAACCACACTCTGCCTCTGTAATAGAAACAATCCTGATGCGTCCCAATCATATAGTTTACTCCGGGTAGTGACAAATACTACAATAATACTAGCATGACTGCATGAAAAGTTTGGTGGTAATTCTATGCTACGGGAAACGATTTTATTGGAAGCCTGAGGCTTGTGGTACCTACACACTATGTGTGTTTCTTATATATCAGGATGAGGGTGCGTAAGGAAACTATATATGAAGGGCTATGGGAATTAGTGGTGGGAGTAGGTTCATGTAATCAAGACGGAAATTTGTATTTAGTGGTGGGAGTGGGTGAAAGTAATTAAGGCGGAATTAGTAGTGGGAGTGGGTGCAAGTAATTACAGCAAGGACCACCAGGGCTAAGTAAAGCACGATGGACATTTTTCTGGGCCATGGAAGCACTTGTCAAAAATCCATAAGTAGTAGAACCTGACAGGTGCAAGGAGCTGGCATCCTGAGCCCTCGGAATGAAACCCAAGCCAGAAAATGCTGCTGCTGCTCATCAGGATTGGGAAACATTGGGAAGTTTTGTAGCTCGCACTTACAATTTCTGTGAAAGAAGTAGATACTAGTGCCTCGCGTGGATCACCAACCACTGCCTCGTATATCACATCCCATGGCTAATTGCCAGTATCTAGCATCTACCAGGCACGGACTTCCAGGGTATTGCATATAAATTATCCATTTTTGGAGTATGATGGTGTCGTTGCATCACCTTCAGCAAACTGTCTCAAAAGCTGGAAGACACTACTCCAACGTTGCATGCCAGTCAGTCTATTGCTATGGGGCTGTTTGATTTAGGGACTTTTAGTCTTTCGGACTAAAAAAATGTCCCTTTTAGTCTCTACGAAACCAAACAGGCAGGGACTTTTTAAGACTTTTACTCTATTAGTTCCTAAAAACTCTCTTGGGGGGACTTTCTTTGATAGTCCCTACGACTAAAAAAAGTTTAATCTGTAACACACAGTGTATTGTCTGAGTTTGCCAGGCTCCACAATTTTGGTCTCATTTAAGGACATATTGGTATGTAATGTTAATGAGACTTACAGGTCCATGTGTTTCTGCGGTTCTCCAACTGTGTCCATTGCAGATGCTTATGTTCGTTACGTGAGTTCCAAGAGGTTGCGTGCAATGCCTTGCTGCCCCTCAATTATTTCTTGGAAGACCCCAAATTTGGACGCATATTATAATCGTTCTTCAAGGGCGGTGGGAATGAGTGCCAGCAACAGCGTCAACATCGTGGAAGCATAAGCCATTTCCCTAGGTTGTGTCACGGCCCTTACCCAAGTTGTCTACTACCATTTATGTTATATCGAAATATGTACCTGGTTGCTAGAATAGTCCAGCCCATGGCTGTAATCCTGTAGACCACACAAAGGCGCTCATCAGAAGGGTGTAGTGTATCAAACTTTCTATCATAATATGAAGATCGCAAATCTTTTATGTATTCGAGAGTGAGAAATCTCAGCATGTTTGATGCATTCAAGCTACCTAGCAATGCGTCCATACGAAGGAAAAAGGGTTTTTTTTTTTGCTAAAATAGAAGTAACAACCAAAATAAATTCAAAAAAATATATTAGTCAAGTCATTATTTATACAAAATACAACAAAATGTTGATTCCTACATTCTTTTATTTTACCATTTTAAGTAAACATTCCTTTAGCCTATAATAAAATATGCCACAATGCTAAGAAAAATTATCTACACACACATGCAGATATAGTTGGTAAAACAAAAGCATCTATTATTTAACGATTTTTTCTTTGTGATGAAAATGCATTATAACATAACATTTTTCATAAATAAATTGTTGTGTAGAAGTGTTATCAATGTTAATATCCAAACTTTGAAACAATATTCCTTGGTCACCAAAGTACCTTTTGGTCAATTACATATAATTTGTATAGAATATAATTACCATACAATGTATTTTGAATATATGGAATAAAATTATATGTTACTGAAAATCCAAAATCTACTACATAATTTAAGCTCAATCATGTTGTCCCATATTTATCTTCTACTTTCCCATGCCATTCAGGATTTGCTTGAAGCAGAGCAATTACATTTGCCAACATAATCAAGCTACATCCCTGATGATGTATATCAATCCTACATATTCCCATCCTCAGCTGGTGGAGCTAATAAGTCACTGCCAGTGTGTTCATGCTACAGATCGAAATGAACTGCCTGCTATGCGTTGCATCAGCTCGATCAGGGCTTGGTGATGAGGAGCTACCTCGTTTTGGAACAGTCAACGCTAGTTGAACCGTGATACAATCAATCTTGATGCTTCCCAATCCTATGAGAAACTTCAGGTAGTGACATATTATCATGGTAGATACTAGCATGTCTGCCTCAGCAGATCTTGGTTGATTTCTGTGCCATGTGAAACATTTTTATTGGAACCAGGAGACTTACATGTGGCGCGTGAGGGTGCGTATCGAAACTTTATATGAAGTGCTATGGGAATTAGTGCTGGGAGTTGATGCCAGCAATTAAGATGGAATTCTGAATTTTAGTTCTATTATATATTGTTTTGGTCCGTTTGGGATACAAGAGGAGTTGAATGATGCAACTATATATGAACTTGTAGATCAAGTCATGATGCAAAATAGGACGATATGAGTGTGCCATGCTATGTTATATATAACATTGCCCTCCAAATATGTGTAGTCATTCATATAAATTCACATACGTGCTATTTAATGAGAAAAAATATATCGAAGAAAAGAAAAGAAAGCAAGGAAACCTGTTCCATGGGCGTGTATGATCAAGGATGCAGTGCCGCCTCTTAGCGTACTGGGCCCATTACATCCGCTTGCCCAATCCGTCCTCCTGCCCAATCTGAATAATCCTTGAGTCTTGCAAGCATGCACAAAGTAGGAGATTATCCATGAGACAGGGGATTAGCGGGCGCGATAGACTCAGCGGGAGCGTCCTGCAAGCATGGGTGCTTGGGAAGTGCCGGATGAGCGATGGAGCATGTGAGCGTGTGAAACTGTCAGTTTGACAATTCACATCCGTATTTTTAATTGTCATGATTATTGAGTCGCTGACTAGTTGGGGGCCATGTGGCCAAAACGAGGGTGTATTAAGCGCGTTGTATTGGAACACAAAAAAATATATTTGAGAAATATAGAATCGAGCAAAGAGGAGGCTGGCCTCTTCTCCTTATCACCATATGTGCTTGCTTCATCTCTGAACGTCGATGGTGATAGCCAGCGGTCACGGGGTGTGACAGTTGGTATCGATTGGGTCTTTTCTTGGCGCGGTGTTGTAAGGTGATATGGCAGCACATGATATTTGCGTGACAGGGTTTAGAGGGCTCCCACAACGTGATGTGTTCGGACCACAATTCATCTGTCAACATCAAGGTTCAAGTGGTCCTCATCTTATACTCCAAATCTACAGCGCGACATCAAAATCTGTGATCCTCATCGTCAAATGCATGACTACATTGACAACCTCTCGCTTCGGTGACGTGGACCTCCCATTCTACGTTAGCACACAACCAATGGTAGCAAGGGTTTTTGGGGCACGGGCCATTGTCCCTGTGTAAAATTCCGTAGCTTCGTGAGGTGATTGTTTGTCAATGCACATCCTGATGCATCTCAATCATAGACACAGGCAGCGCAGGACATGGAACAATTGCTCCTTCCTTCTAACGCTGCAGTTTGGCTATGAGGAACACCTGATGCATATATTCTCATGTTGCATCGGCACTATATACATAATAATTGGAAAATATACATACCATCTCTTTCTCTCGGTCTGTGTCTCTCTCCTCTGCTCTTCCTCTCACCCACAGTATATATCAGCTCTTGATTAGCATGGCATGTAAATGCTTTTTACCAACTGTTTTATATACTAGCCTGAGATATGGTTAATTAAAGACGAGTAAATGTTCGAGCAAATATCAAAAAAATTTAGCATATTATTACATGAGCTGACGTCATATCATTAGACAATTGTTTCTTTTACGATACTGTTGTGTCGTGATGTAATATTACTCTTTTGTGTTGTAATCAATATTAGTCAAGTCATTATTAATATAAAATGTGACAAAAAGTGGATGCATACATTCTTTGCTTTTACCATGTTATTGAAGCAAACATTCCATGAGAATATAATAAAATATGCCAAACTGCTATGAAAAAAATTATCTACACACATGTACAAATAAAGATGGTAAAACAAAAACATCTGTTGTTAAATGTTTTTTTTTATATTTGGGATGAAAATGCATTATAACAGATCCTTTTTCATAAAGAAAATTTTGTGTAGAAGTGCTATCAATGTTAATATCCAAAGTTTGCAAAAATATTCCTTGGTCACCAAAATAATTTTGGTGAATTACATATAAATTTTGTTAGCAAACATTGTATTTTGTATATATGAAATAAAATTAAATTTTATTGAAAATCCAAAAATCTACTACACAAGTGTAGGCTCAACCTTCTTGGCCCATATCTCTCTATCTTCTATTTCCCATGCCATGCAGGCTTTGCTTCAAGCAGAGCAATTACATTTATCAGCATAATCAAGGTAGATTCTGATGTATCTCAATCCTACACATTCAGATCCCCATCCATCACGTGGAACATTTTCACTTCCAAATCTGCATGGTCGCATGATCAAGTTGGAACCTCTGGAGTGCAGATACATAATTGGGGATTGGGAAATATGCTCTAATTTCCCTAGCTTCCTCCCTCTCTCGCTCTCACACAAACAATCTGAGCTCTCGTTACCCAAATATAAAAGATAGAAATGCATCTTTACTTAATTACTAGCTTGAAACAGGGTCAATCTAGGAAAAATCAATTTAGTAGCAATGTTGTAAAACAATAGTATAAGAATTGATTCAGTAAACTCCGTACATATCAAATTAGATCCAAGCATTGATGCGCTCCTTCAATAGACACCAATGGCCTTTTTGTAGCTCAAGTTGAGGGCACACGGAAAGTGGTAATATGTTTTCTTAGCTCATGGAGACCATAAATGTATATGCAGTGTTGCCACATAAGGAGGACAGTTCATGTCGATGCAATGAACAATATGCATGTTGAGTGGCTGATCACAGTAGTCGTTAGTGCTCAAGCCGCGACTTAAAAATTTATTATAGAAATAAACATAGGCTGCAACTACTTAACTTTTTATCACTTGGCTCCCTGTTCTCTTCCTGGCTGCGCCCATGTATGCATCAGTTGCCATCTAGCATATAAGGGAAGGCAAAATGATGATGTAGATCTATGATATTGACATAGAATATGGGATTTATATTTAATTTTCACCACGTGACTTGTGTCTAAAAAATGATTCTGCAACATAATGGCAACTTAGCTGCAAGCGTTCTTTTTGGACGACCGCATAACTGATATCCACCTTGTTAACAGTGATCTGTTCGACCAACACAGTGATACATGTCCACTCATATTACATTGCTCCGGCTGAACTGCCGCACATTGCAGAGGATGGGGCCGCGAAGAGTTTAAGAGCTTCCTGATGGGAAATGACCCAAGGGGAGTTACGTATCAGGTAACCTGCCATGCATCGTGTTGTCATTTGGGCCTGCCTGCCTTGAAAGGATTTAAACCACCCCAGACCAGTCTTTCCACCATGATGTGGAACACTCCCCTCGGCTGGGAAGCTCTGTCGCAGACGCTCGCGTTTCCGCATGTGTACAGGGAGCCATTTTAAAAGACCGAGTATTGGGCCAGGTTCGTGCCAGAATGACTAGGGTCCAACATGATGAACTTCCTGAACCATCTCAATCCTAAAATTCAGTACCCGGTACCCAATATAGAAATATTACATTTCTGAAGCAATGGGCCCGCTATGAGGAAATATATAGCATGATACAGAAATATTTTGCTTCTAATGATATTTGTTCTAACCTGCAGTCTATGAATATATATAATGGCAAAATATTTCTCTCCCTTTTCCCTCTCACGCACTGACTCAGCAAGCTCTTGTTTAGCATATATAGAATGGAAATGACTATACCCACTGCTCTTATATATATGCTTGCAGCATGTATGGTTCATGTAAAGGACAAATTCACCAATGACAATTATAGTCCAAGTTGAGGACACACAAAGGTAGTGACCCTATAGTCTTAAATGAGACCATGCTATATATCTATGTCTGCAATCAGGTGACCTCAGGCCAATCCCATCTGTGATGCAGTCTGTCCCATGGGTTATATTATCATCTGTTGTTTCAAGAACAAGAGAGATTATTTATCACATTATCGTGTATACTCTGGAAAAAAATTTGCACTGCCTCATATTTCAGGTGATGACAGGATACGTAGGGCCACAGGCCAGTATCGCATTGGGAAGATAGTGGGTTTGTAACAGTTATGATTAGATTAGATTAGATCATACCAAGTAACGTTGGGGCTGCAGATTACTTTGTTGTATCTGAAATCTGGGTTTTCAGAAGCAGGGACTTGGTTGCTAGCTGTTTCATTCTTCAGAACATCATTGTCTTCAGAACAGTCTTTTTTGTCTGTTTTTTCAGAAGCACGAGTCTTGAGTCTGTTTTTCAGTGTTTGTAAAGAGTTAGTGTTTCTGTCTGTTCTGTTAGTTTTGGTCTCAGTCAATTAGTTCCACCGAAGTTTCAGTTTATTTTTTTCAGTAGTTTGCATGCTTGTCTACTCTTGTGTGTCCCAAACTGTTTTGCACAACTCGTAGTATCATCAGCGAGGCTATGAAAACTCGTAGTTTGCATACTGGACTAGTACTACCATTTTACATAATATGTATTTATGGACATTGATCCACAGAGGTAGAATAGAAGATAGTTTAAGTAGGCAAAGGAATGTCTCGAAACATTGTCACTCATTTGATAATAAATTTATCATATCGCTAAATTTAGTATTCTTGCATGTGAACTCAACTCCCATCATGAAACCGACTTATGAATGTGGCTGCATACACCTCGTCATGAAGTATATAGCTAGAAACCAATACATTCAAATAAATTAAAGTGTCTACAAGACCTCTTTAAAAGTATTTAACTACTATAATCATTTTCTTGCAAAAGAAAAGAAAAATAAAAGGATCTCCAGTGGTTTCTGTTCAAACTCTTTAAACACAAAATGTACATATCTGAGCATATTTTGCATACACCTCTGCACAGTTTTCTTCCCACGCCGTTTTCTTCACCCATGGCTACTCCTTCCAGCCCATGGCATGTTTGAGACAGCCCTGTCCACCCAAGCCTGCTTGGCCAGAACTGGCTGTGCTGGTGGACTAGCACATGCATCTGTCACTGCTATAAGAAGGTCGGACGGGTCATGGCATCGACATCAATCTTGAGTCAACCACCTTCCTCGCTCAGCTGCTGTCCCTGCCCCTTATCCTATCCAAATCCTTATTGGGTTCAAAAGGAGGTCATGAGGATAAGGGTTTGCGCAAACCAACTGATATGGCATGGGCCAGAATCCAGAACTCTACTTCGAGCGTGTGGAACTACAGTGATGCTGGCTGGAAAGGGGGCAGCCTGCTAGGAGACAACAGAAAGGAATGGGTCATAGTAGATTATCTCAGTTTCTATGCAACTAACATTTGTTCCCTAAATTAAATGTTTCAACAAATTCAACTGTAACATGTAATTAAAGAAGTTTGTTCCCTATTTATGTTTCAACAAATTGAACTGTAATATATATGTAAAAAAACCTGAGGATATGAATTTAGAGTGCAATATTCCTAGATATTTTCAATTTACTATAAGCAAGATAAGCAATCTTGGATTATTACCTACCATTATTTATTTTACAAAAGAAATGAAGTATCACTTCTACATGACTCCGGCAGTCAGAGAATATATATGTCAGATCACGAAACACTATTCATTTGTGTCTTCAGGTAATCAAAAGTTCAACAACTTTCACTAGCCAAGCTTAATCGTTAGTATGCTTGGGCTATAATTACTGCACAAGAAGAGGTGACATTGAGTTTTAGGTAGTCAATCGTTCATCTTCACAAACATGTTGGCTCAAATGACATGCCTCAATATAATACAACATAGGCCAGCCAGAGCTCACTACTGTAAGCCAAGGTGTATCAAATCGAGGTCAATAACTAAAGCTCGCTGAAGGATTGTGTCATGGGCGTGTTTGGACCCCCGTTTCCCTCTGGGTCTGCTACTATAGTGCTTCAGTGGACAGAAATTCAATTTCCTTATGCATCCCAATCCTACTTTGGACTCCCGTCAGAACTTGTGATCCCTAGAAAATGGAATGTTCAACAAACATAATGATATATAGAAATTCCGGTAGGTGGTGTGGTATTTATAGTCGCCACTCTCCATCTATATATATATTTTAATTTCTGTTTATGCAACATGCTTAGAGTTGGTTTATGCACAATGATATACGTGCTAGTACACCGTCCTTCACATTTGCACCCCCATTGTACATTACCATTACAACACAAACAACAATCATTTGATAACTACTTATATATGCATCAGACCTAGGAAATGTCATTTATAAAGGACAAAAAATATGGTAAACAAATATAGAAGCTAAACCAGCAAGGACCATATATAACTTCACCCCGATTTGTGTCTAGCACAACTAGCGACACTGCCAAGAGGGTTTAGTACTCCAGATCCTGCTCAATAAAATGAAAGCCACAAAATGTGATATTGTTGCTAGTAATCAGGATTGGAAACATTCGGCAGTTTTTGTACTTGTACTCATGACTGACAGGAAAGAAACTGAGACCACCCACTGCTAGCACAGCTGTTACAACACACGGAACACAACCCAGTGCAACACAAGTTTTAGCGTGTGTGATGAGCTATGGAGACTATGGACACAATTCCCATTGCAATTTTTGTCAGGCCACCGAAACTTGTCGCCTTTGATGCATTATGAATAAACCGTGGTGCTCCATAATCTAGGTAGACTATAAATTATGGGGTTTTTCATTTAAACACAAAGGTTGTGAGCATTGTGATGAAGTTCACAAACCAGATTCATTTAAACACGAAAGATAAGGACAAAAAGAGCACGGCGAAGAACAATGGTGTTCGATATGAGGGCATCGACGAGAAAATGGGATAGAGGAGGCCATACTTTGGACGAGTTGAAGAAATATGTGAACTTGACCACAGGCAGTTGCAAAGGGACGACTAAAGGGCTAACCACAGTGAACCTTCAAAGTGTCGGTTACAAAGTTTCACTAGTAGAAATGTGATCTTCTCTGACGATTTCCTTGTGACGACGATTTCAAATTTCATCATGCAACTATAGTTTTTAGAGTTAAATCACAAACAGTAAACCTATTCGTCACAGATAATCATTCCACCTCTAACCGGCGCGGAACCAATGATGAATGCAAACTTTCATCACAAAACAATATAGTCCTCGTCACAAAACAATATGGGTCCCACATGTAATTGTGGGTCCAATGCTAGGCCCTATATGTAGGCAACACGGTCCCACTACTGTCAATGTGGCCATGTGGACACCACCACAATGGTCCCATGTTGTAAGCCACGTGGCATTCTAGTCATCGCAGGCCCACCTCCACCACAGCTGTCCTGCTGCCACGTATGGTTTGTCATAGAACAATAACACTACTACAGAATTGATTTTGCACGATGTTTAGAAAACATTTTCCGTGATAGTTTTTTAGGAATCCGCCACGGTTAATACCTCTATTAACCGTGGCGAGCTTTTTTTATTTACCGTGAAGCCCAAACACCCAGCCCAATAAGCCCACATCAGCCCACTATTGGCTTGGACATATAAAAGCGAAACTCCCAAAGCCTCCTAACCTAACCCACTCGACCCACCACTCACCCGACACCACCTTCTTCCTCGCACCAAGTCTCTCCCCTCACCCCTCCCCTTTCCCGGCAGCCACCCCTCCCTCTCCCGGCGCGGGACGCGAACACCACGCCGGGCGCTGGCCGGATCAAGCGCGGATGCGCCCGATCGAGCGAGGGCGCGGGCGGATCGAAATGGCGGGCGGCGGTTTCAGCGTGTGGGCGGCCATATCGACCGGGCGGTGGCGCGGATCGACCGGGCGGCGGATCATCAAACGCGGGCGTGGCGATCGAGCGGTGGGCGGCGGATCGAGCGCCCGTGGCTCCGCCAGATCGAAGCGGCGGCGGCGCGGGCAGATCCATCCGGCGGCAGCGGCGCCCCGAGCCCGTTAGGGTTTTGTGGATTTTTTTTCTTTTTTTATTAACCGGGCGGTTATTGGAAACCGCCACGGAAATGGCTATTATTGAACGCTTAGTTATTTAAATACAAAATATTTAAATAACTAAAAGTGCTATTATTGAACGCTTAGTTTCCGTGGTTCACACGGGCAATGACATAGCTAAATAAGTGGACATTCGAATGAGAAAGAACATGGAGAAGAGAGAGCATCATCTAACAATACAGTCTTGTGATGCATGTCTGTCTGCCGGCTAGCTTCACCTTGTCTTGGCTACGATATATACGGCCAGCTGGAGGCAGATTGGATTGCAATCCTTCTGCGATAATGTTTTTTGGGTCATACTGCATACTACCTAGAGGTCTTCAATGGTATGGTGATCGGAGGTAGTAGATGGACTAGATGGAGAGGCCCACAGTTGCGAAAAACTAACCATTGCCTTGGATCCACCACTACATCCTGTATCAGTCTAAGGGAACCACGATCTTCATGTATGGCTCTACAAGCCTTAGTGCATCCTAAGCTGTCAGTACGAGGACATCTGGAACTTGTGCCCACTATTGAGCCAAGGATGACACCATTAACTGCTTCATCATCAAGAACTTCGAGGGTAGGGATTGCTATCTAGCATGATGTGGAATTCTATGAACAAGAGGAAAAACAAGTGAATGTTGTGTTTGTCCCCCTTATTCCCAGAGTCTCTCTCTCCGGCTACTGCAGTCTCTGGGCATCCGCAAACACAATTTCCTGATGCATCCCAATCCTAATAGTGACTTCCATGGAGAAATTGTAAACCCATAAAACTGAATGTTGAAGACAAAGGGATATAAAGAAGTTTGGTGGTGTGGTATTTATACTCCCAACTATACAATTTGGTCTTTTTGTGTTACAGCCTTTTTATTTTTGGAATGTGCTACAGAATGAATAAAGTTTCTTTAATCACAATGACATAAAGTTATCCATCTAGTACACGTTCCTGACAATTATTGTAAAGCCATATATATGGAGCAATATGCCCTTAGTAAACATATGTTTGTAAGCTGCAAAGCAACATTTATAGAGAGTAATTTTTTTGCACATCATCTACGAAATACTTGACGTGTATTGTTTTTTGGCATGAGATAGAAGTGGATGCTACTACATTTAGATGACTACTTAGAGCCCTTTGATGCAAGGACCATTTGACGTAAGGCAGTAGATGGAGAATATGGAGATGCTAGCGATTGTCTGTAGGACACCACCGTTCCAGGTGTCTCTGTGTTCAAGATGGACCATTTTTTTTGGAGAATGCAGAGGTAACCGGCCACAATCTTCATCATGGACACTATGAGTCTGGGCGTCTCCTAGGACGTCAGTTTCAGGGCATCCAGAACCAGATCTCGCCACTCCATGTCTGGCAGACAGCACATGTTCAACTCTAACATTCAGCACTTAGATGGGAAGGATCATAAGCATGTTGAGCGTGAAGAGGTCACTTGATTGTTCTTTTGCGCCATGGTGAGGCAAATTAAAACTAAGTGGGGCTAATAGTGAACCAACAAATATCCTAATTGATGTGAAAGCACATCAAGCCAGTTCTGATTGCTAATATAAATATGTGGATGTAGTTAAAATGCGTAAATTACAAAATCTATACAGATAGCTGAGCCGCACTACCAGCATGCAAGCAGAACAATATGTATGCACATTAAATATGAGCCCATACTCAAGAACTGTACAGTGTAATTAAATATGCACGTTAAAGTACAATGAGGCCCGTTAATAATGGCTCAATAGTTCTCTTATACTGCAGTCGAAGAAAACAATGCGTGGAATATAAGTCACGAGAATGCTTAGTGCTATTTGCCCAAATGCTGTGAAACAGAGGAGCACTAGAACAACTAGTACACCGTTTTCGGGCAAAAGGAAAGATCACTACTCACATTTTATAGGTCCTAAGAGATGGTCAGTTCTCAGATGCATCCCAACCATATAGTTAACCACTGCACCATTTTTACGCCTCAGCATACTTGCTCTGTTATAGATACGGGCTTTGTTAGAAGCGTAGGAAATAGGAAAAACACCACACACCCTATATGGTGGGGTGACCTTGTATATATATGGCCGGAGGTGGGTTTGCATTTAACTCATATATGTCAAGTTAGTGTATCTCTTGATATATATGTTCTCGTCTGCACACAGATCGAGCAGACCCCTACTAATAACACACAGTGGAAAGTTGGAACGGAACCATCTCTAGGTGATGCTTGCAGGGTGTTGAGAATAGGAGGCAACAGGAACTATGACCTCTGCTCACTATTTGGTAGCAGAGTATCAACACACACGAGATTAGGACTCAGCTGGCTACGATGTATATATGTTAGTTTTTGGATTCCATCCACCACAGGTCAAGCCGAGGCTCTGCACTAACTAACGATAGCACCTAAGTGCAGCTGAGCTGACTGCTGCTGTTTCAATCGTGCTGCGTGAGAGAGATTGATGCCACAACGGCTGCGGATAAGTCGTTCAAGTGAGCTGTTTTCCCATCTAGAATCATTGTCACGTCCACATTTGTTATTTCACGTATGTACAGAGCACATGTATGACCATAGATGTAATGTACATGTACGAAAGCACTGATATATATGGACATTAATTTGGAAATAAAAACAATGGATTAATGTTGGGCTCTCATTTTTTGCAAGCAGTAAAGTTGTACATAGCAAAAATACAGGGTGATATAATGGAGGATATCCAAGAAAAGAAACCATCTCAGTCCCACTGAATAAGAAACAACCAAGCTAGAAGCCATCCTAATAAGAAGCAACCAAGCTAGAAACCAATGGCATTATAGCTTAAGTTGAGGACATAGAAAAGTCTTAAGGGAGGGACTTTGTTACATTTTTTATATGATTAGATTACTAGATCAGATCTTCTTATGTAGGGGAACAGGTTACTTTGCTGTTTCTGAAATCTGTGTTTTCAGAAGCAGGGACTTGGTTACTTTCATTCTTCGGAAAATCATTTTCTGATCAGCGCCAACAATCTTTTCCTGCGGGCACTAGTAGCTGCTAGAGTCTCGAGTCTGTTTTCAATGTTTCCAGAATTAGTGTTTGTCTGTTCAGTTTTTGTTTCAGTTCAACAACAGAGCTTTCCACCTAAATTCAGTAGCTTACATGCTTGTATACTCATTCTGTGTCTCAAACTGTTCTGCAGAACTAGTAGTATCATCATCAGTAATGCTACGAGGATGAATTTAGGAAACCCCATTCCTGCCCGGCCGGCTGAGGGTCGTATACCCAACCCAGCGGCGCCTTCGATGCCGCAGGAGGGTCTCTGCCCGTAACGCCGATACGTGACGCGACATTCTTCCTCGCCAGACGCGCGCCCCGGGACGACGACGGTGGAGGCTCGGCTGCGCGACGACCGGCTCCCCGGAAGATCCCGTAAGCGCCCGTGACAGGTGCCTCAATTGCCTGTCCTATGCTCACCGTGGTGGAGACTTGCCGGCTCCCACGACGTTGTTCGCGTTGTCGGGGCCTCCGCCACCGCGCCGAGACTGCACGTTGCCCAAGGCCGCTGCCTCGACGACGGCGGGCGACCCGTCGCGCCAGGCTACCGGTGGCTCACCGTCGAAAGTGTCGCTGGCTTCACGTGGAGGTACTATGGCGGGGGACCGGGAGACGCCGGGCGACGGCGTTATAATGCCGCACTCAGCCAGCGGTGGGTGCCAGCAAGGTTGTAGCGGTCAACAAAGAGCGCCAACCCAGGGGCGTGTCCGCAAAGTCAAGTGTGGCGGCATAGGACGGAAGCAACGCCGCCGACGCCGACGGGGCACGATAGGGCGTTCGCCGCGGGCGCTTCATCCGACGATTTGCACGGGCGCTGATGACATGTGTGTACACCGCCGAGGTCAAGCCACCGCTTCCGACGCGCGCCCGACGCTCGGCTGATCGCGGTCACCGCAAATGACCCGATGTTGCTCGAGGCCTCACTGAGCAACGGGGTTGAGCCGCCGTGGGCTCGCCGCGGTGGAGGCCACCAGCTTGGTGGTGGCTGCCCACACCCCGCAGCAGCCAGCACCGCCTCCTTCACACCCTACCTCACCCTCGTGACGCCTCGACCGGGTTTGTCCCGTCAAGCCAATGCCGTTGGTTTTCGACGATACCGTGGACGCCGATGCGTCCGAGCCTGGACGACGACTACCAGCCAGGCTTCGCCCGAGGAAGGAGACAGTATGTCGCCGCTGCCAGGTGGTCAGCTCGACGCAGCCAACGCTGTGGCTGCCACCGAACCACACCTACCCGCAGAGATGCAGCCGCAGCCGCCTCCGCCGCTACTTGGCGAGATTAGTGCGGTTCGAGACAGGGTCCAGCGCAAGGTATCGCCGCCTTTGTTGCCTCGGCAAAGGTGCAAGTGTCACCACCGCAGCAGGCTTCTCGCCGGCCAGCCGCTTGGCGCATATATGCCGCTTGCAAAGCGGGCGGAGATGCTGGTGATGCAAAGGGATGGGGTTCATTGATGGACGGACGGTGCACTCAGCGACGGAGCAATAGGATCGGCCTACTACGACGTAGTCTACGACAACAACCACACTCCCTGAAAAGGAGGCGATGCGTCGGATGTTCCCGGACTTCGCCAGTGTAGGACCAAGGCGACGAGGCGGCGCCGCGAACCGCCGAAGATTTGATCGATGCCGACGACTAGTTTGTTTATCTAGTGAGTAATCGCATTTGACTTCTTTTGCTAGGGAGGGCTCAGCTATTTGTATAATTATATTCCCCCCTAGAGCATCGCTCATGGCGCGTTGTTGTAACTTTTAACGCTTTTATTCGCCTTAATACAAAAAGACGCCCAAATTTTTTAAGTGTTCGAGAAAAAATATAGGACTAGTAGTACCATTTTAGATAATACATATTTGCGGGTACTGATCTCCATAAATATATATCAACTCCTCTCCATTTCCTCATAGATGCATGATCATATTTTCCCTCCAACTCCCCTCCATGGCTGTAGTGGGCTGGGGAGGCCGATGGCAACTGTGAACGCCAAATTAAAAAGTTGCGAATGTGACACCCCGGCCCAGGGGCTTAATAAGGTTGATAGAATACTCATAGCAACAAGTTGCAACTTCTTTTCGGAAACCCATCTCCTAAAAACTCCAAAGTTAAGGGTGCTTGGCTTGGAGCGATGGATCGACCGAAGTCCTTCCCGGTGAGCGCATGAGTGTGGACAAAGTGCGCAAAAAAGACTAGTGTTGGTCTGTGAGGGCAGTCTTGATCTGGTCTCCGAGGGTAGTCTTGATCCTCGAGAGCAAGCCGATGTAAGCAGGCCCGCCTTGAGGAGGTTCATAACTTTTGATATCTATATTTTTTTATTTAGGTCATTTTCCCATCCGAGATCATTTTAAAAAAATTAATTTTTAGTACCCCATTTTATAATTCTACGTCTTTTTGTAAGGGTGACTCTATCACCGTGCCCCTTACAAAGGAATGGGGCCGCCTCTTACAAATGGTTTTTACCTAGTGACTTGTAACAGAGTTCTGATCCTATCCTAGTGCTAGGGCAGAGTAGAATAACCGAAGGAAGGACGTGGTGGTTGGCGGTGATGACAACGATGATCTTGGGCAAAGTGGTCGGTAGGGGGACATCAAGCGCAATGTTCTTGTGGCTCACGAATTGAAGGGCTACGTGTATATTTTTCATTGTAACATTTTGACTGTAACATGATTTTGTGTTACTATAGGGCATATATTTGTAACATATTTTATATGTTCCATTTATGTGTTATAACGTAGTGCTCTATTGCAACATTTTTTTACTTGTAACACTAATTTTGTGTTACTAAAATTATAGTCATTAACACATATTTATGAATAAAGTGTTTTGTGTTACAGCTGTAACACTCTATTTTATGAATAAAGTGTTTTGTGTTACAACCGAAGTGTTTTGTGTTTTGAGATTTCATTGGAACACGTTGATGAATGAGTTACAAGAAAGTTTGACTTTGAGAAAGCGTTTGACAGAATTGAGCACAATGCTTTGTTGCAGATTATGGGAAAAAAGGCTTTGGAGATAGATAGATGGCTAAAATGGATGAAGCTGATCTTCACTTCAGGAATGACTTTTCATTGCTTTGTTGCACCCTGAACGACTTTTCATTGCAAAAGGGGTGTCGAGACAGGAGGTCCTTTGTCTCCACTTCTCTTCGTGCTAGCTGATGATCTCCTACAGTCAATCATTAACAAGGCCAAAGCTCAAGGGCTTTTTAATCTTCCAATCCCTGTTCAATACACTGAGGACTTCCCAATTCTTCGGGTACGTTGATGACACACTCATTGTTATGGAAGGTTGTGGTAGACAACTCTTTGTTCTCAAGGCTCTACCGAACACCATTGCTGCATCCACCAGCTTGAAAGTAAACTACTCCAAGTCAAATCTTAAATATCTCTGATGAAAAAAAGCTAGGCACCTGTTTGGCACTTTTGTTTGTTCCACTGGGAATTTCCCTTTACCTATCTTGGTTTGCCTCTTGGTCCTACAAAGCCTAGAGTTGAATAATGTTGATGGGTCAGCATTTTCCCTTGTTCTCTCCCAGTCTGGGAGACTGCAGATCACTAACTCTGTCTTCACATCTTTTCCCACCTTTTACATGAGCACCTTCCACCTCCATGTCACTATAAGAGAGCAGGTTGATAATTTTAGAAAGCACTGTTTGTGGAGAGGCTTGATGAAAATAATAGATTCAATGCTAAAGTTGCTTGGCCATTGGTCGCCAGACCAAAGGTGGAAGGTGGTTTGGGAGTCCTAGATTTAAAATCCCAAAATGAGGCTCTTACGCTAAAAAAATCTGCATAAGTTCTGTAAGAAAGCAGATATCCCATGGGTGCACCTTGTTTGGGAAAAACACTATCATCATGGAAAAGCTGCCTAATCATGTGAGAAAGGGATCCTTCTGGTGCACAGACATTCTAAAGCTACTTTAGAAATTCAAAGTGATGGCCTCTATTGTGGCTAAAGATGGTGACACGTGTCTTTTTGGGAGGATTGTTGGCATGGCCAACCGATGAACTCTCTTATCCAGAGCTGTTCTTCTTTGCTAAAAATCCATCCATATCCCTGTGTGCTATCACTACTCAACTTGACAACTATAGCTTGTTCCATTTACCCTTGTCGGTTGAGGCTTCCTCTCAGATTCAAATTTTTCAGAATATTGATGAGACTCAAAGGTTCTTGACTGGGGTTGATGCTTGGACATATATTTGGGGAAACCCAAACTTTACCTCTAAAAGGGCATATTGTAGGCACAAAAATCCTACTCCTTGCTGCCGCACACACGACAAGCCGGAATAGCTAGCTTTACCCTGCCCAGCGCCTTGAATTGAAGGCGTGCCACCAATTTGACCTCGTTAATTGACAAGGAGGTAAACGTGAGAGATCTGGAACATGCCCCGGTGAGACCAAGACAGTTCTGCATGTATGGCTCTAAGGCGGATGTAAAGACATATAGCTATGAAAGCTATCCCGTCGATGAGTAATGAATGCATTCGGTAAGCAAATATGGAGACATGATATGGAACATAAACGACATGTTTGAACAAATAAAATCGATCATCATGATGTGGTAGTGTAAAGCTCTATTGCATGGATCGAATTGAATGACAACATGGAAGAAAATAAATCATGAACATCGTAATGGATATTCACGACACATGAAGAGGGAGCTACCCTACGTAAAAACGTTATACGAACCCTCAACGAAGAAGGAGCTACCGCAGCGTGCAAACGATATCGAACCTGCTAAAGAAAGAACTACCACACGTATAAAATGCACACGGACCTGCTATAAAGAAGGAGCTACCACACGCATAAATGTACACGAACCCTCTCGTGAAGAAGGAACTACCACACGTATAGACGCATACCTAACCTTCGCCGTAAAGAAGGAACTACCACGCAGATAAACGCACACGGACTTGCTAAAGAAGGAGCTACCGCATTTAATGCACGATACGAACCATAACGAAGAAGGAGCTACCATACGTATGAACGATACGAACCCACAACATGTGATAAATTGAGGCATAACCGTGTTCGGCAAGCTTGCCGAATGTCCATGAAGAAGGAACTACCCCCGTGAAGACCTATCGATTAAAAACGATCTCTAATCCACCGGATGATTAGCTCTAGATTAACCCAAAGATCCAGATCCACCGGATGACACGATCCGCCCCGATCTAAACACATACGAACCCACAACATGTAACAACCTAGATTGATCTAGCTCGGCTATTATGAACAGATAGATCTAGTAACAAATTACTAATGATAAACATTGAATGAATTGATGGCAACTAGATCTAACAAAAGATAAAGCCGAGACGCTCCTCAATCTAAATTGGGCAAAAAGTGTGTGCAAGCATGATTAAATAAATAAATTGAAAGCGCCTGCGCATTATGGTAACTTAATGAATTCATTAGATCTTGCCAAAATCTAATGAAGGCGATAACTAGCTCTAAGCCGATCTTAGCCCACCGGATGGCTCATGATCGACCAGGAAGAACCCTCTTGCCCCTAATAGCTTAAATCACCTCGACGATACTAAGCGTGAACAAGACTTCTTGCAATAATCTAAATCCGCCCGACGATACTAGACATGGTGCAAGGTTGCCGGTACTTACAGAGGTCAACGGGTCGATGAATCCTCTTGCGATGGATCGACGACATGACTGGACTCGAAGGTGGCCGGAGCCAAGCCACGGAGCCGGGTTGTTTGTATTGATTTGGAATAATGTTTACGATGCCGGGGTCTTATATTTATACCCCGGGCTTATTGAGTCCTAGCTAGTTACGAACAATAACTAACATATCTAGCTAATTATGAATTAACTAAAAATATCTAGCTAAGATACAACGCCCTCCAAGTCTTCTCGAGTCGTGGAATTGCACGTGATGTGGGCCCTCGTCTTCGGATATTCTTCTTAATGTTCCACGCTTGCCGAACCATCTCATGCTCACCCTTTCTTGGACTCGGGGCTCCTTAGCCGAATAACAAATGGCTTCCCTAATGCTACAAGATCGTAGCTGTCCTTCTCGCTAGCCGAATGACTTGTTACCGAATGGACGCGTGCTTGGTCTTATCACCATCCTGGCTCTACCAAATTTTGGTGTTAACATATGCCCCCTCAATTTTAGAGTAAAAGAGGCCCCTTTTTGCTCTGAAATTGACCACCCGAACAAACCTTTAACTGGGGGTCAGAGTCATTGAAGCCCATCTTCTAGAATTTTTCCCGCCACACGGTCTCGATTCTTCAATTGCCTTTGGGACTCGTGTCACCGGAGCTTCCACCAATGTGAATCGGTAAGCCAAGCCTTTTCCACTTCTCAAGATATACGCCGAATAGATCTTTCTGTTCCTCCGCGGCCTATTTCAATCTCTCCTTTAGCCTTCCTTTGGTATAAATACAGGCAAACCTCTTCGGCTGGAGAACAATCACCGGATCTCGCCCATATTCTCCAATTTCCTCTCCTCTCTTCCGAGACTCTCACTGCAGGATGGCAGGGTTCGAGCAACAAGCGTCCGGCCGGCTTGGTAGTTCCTCCTCCCTCCCCCGAAGAAGCTTGCATCCGTAAATATGCTTCTACTTACCCCAATCTAATCCTATTTCGCATTCACGAACTTATATTTCCCGCTCTTGAAATCTTTAGCGACGAGGAAAATGCCCAACTCCGTCGTCAATTGGTGAGAACACAAACTCTTTTCAAGGAGGAGAAAGAGAACCATGACGTGATAATCAAAAGGTTGGAGGACACAGAGGCGGCCTTGCATCGCGCAACAAGGAGAATGAAGCCCAAATGCATCACAACAATGGTAAGCCTTCACCGTCATGTTCTCGTCATCCGTATCCTAAGCACAATTTTTATCGAAACCTTGTTATGTTTTAGATCCGCAATGAAGCTTCATCGCCTCAAGATTGCCACCGGTAGGTTGATCGGGGAGCTTGAAGATGACACCCCCCCGGTCCCGACCGAATCCGGAGGATTCAATAGGCCTACGGGTTTCAAGGCCATCTACAACATAGGAGATATTTGCTATTATAGGACTCCAAACATGATGCTTTGCTATTATGGGATTCCTAATGTTTGCTTTGCTCTAATGACACCCGAAATGATTACACTTTGCAAAACATGACATTTGGTTAATTTTAATTCATTTGATAATATGAAATACATGTATTCCTTTCATAATACCTGTACTACCCGTTGACGGTAACGAATCGACATATTTTTCCCGTCAACTTACTACCATAAAGGGAGTAAAATTAAACCTTTTATACTCATATGCATTTATCACTAATAAATTCCACTTGTAGTGTCTTGTATTTTATTTTGCAGATTATTAATAAAAGCAAGTGGAAAATCGACCAAAGTACGCCTTCCGGAAAGCGCATTATTGCAAAACTCAAGCCCAGTGCAAATCGACCCAAAACATCAAAACCGGGCCGAGCAAAGCCCGCCCACAACTTTTCAGTATTAAAAGGCGACATCCCGCCAAGACCCGGCCGGGCCGAGCCTGGGGGGTGCGCGGCGCACCGGCGCGCGGCCGCACCCCTCCCCGAGGCGGCTTCGCCAGCCCTCGGGGAGGCGGTTCGTGCACCTTCCAAACAGGGTTTTCCGCCCTGGTCCGTCGGTTTGTGCACGATGGAAGGTTTACTGTGTCGGTTTGGGTGTAAATTAGCACTTAGGCCCCTCCTCCAAGTGTATAAGTAGGCCCCCTCTCTCCTCTCTCAACACACACCACTTGGAGTCCAAAGAAACCAAATCTCTCTCTCTCTACCACCTCTACCTCTCTCTCTTTCTTCTACTTCTTCCTTCTTCTTCTTCTTTCTTCTTCTTCTTTCTTGGTTAGTACTTGGAGTAGAAGAGCTACAAGGAGGGCTTGTCTCCTAGAAGAAAGTGCTTTGGTAATACATCTACTCTATGGAGCATTCTTCTATTTGCAAGTCTTACATCTATGTTCTTGGCCTAACTTATGAACTAGAGTATAGTCTTGTTCATGTTCTTGTGTTGGTATATGAACTAGCATATAGTTTACATATCATAATCTTGACATGTTCATTACATTTCTTCATCGATCATCATATGCCTAACTTGATTAGAGGTGGGATAACGGTTCGTTGTTCCTTCGGGTTTACTCTTGTTCTAGTCCGTCCATTCGACGAGTGGGGATCCCGGGGGACAAGAGTAGTGTTTAATATGCGGGCATGGTGCCCGGGTATTACTTACACCTGCGAATATGAGTGCACGCCACGGTTGAGGGGTAGGCGGCTTGGTCGTGACAAGCCTTGACCGTCCCTTGAAATCCCCCACGTTCGTGTGTGCCGTAGGAGTTCAAATGCTTCTATTGGGCCGTATGGCACCCGGAGTCTCCCCGTTATCCTAGACCTAACCCCGATTAAATCAGGTTTGCATATGATCCTAACTATTCATTTGTATGGCCATGACTAGATACATTAGAATTACTCCATTAGGTTATTCATTTATTCTTTATCTATTTTCTTTATCCTTTTGTTTGGTGGATTCTTAAGTGTGTGTCACACTATCCAAAACCATTATTGCTTACCCCCGTTATGAACATTTTGGTCTAAGCAAACACATGTTCCTTCTATTCGGATGCCATGCTAATTTATCAATCACATGCCTTCCTTTGGGAAAATATAAATAACGATACCCTGAATACTTCCGGTGAAGTGCTACAACGATAGATCCGCGGCGCTTATGATGAAATATCTATGACGACAAGATCTATCCCGTTGACGCCTCATTTCGATCACCGACATGGTGGTTTACTTGGGAATGTCGGCGGCGCATTTTCGACGTTCTTATTGGGATGGGTTTTATACCTATTTCCTTTGATTGCGTTAAGAAATGCCAACACTACCCTTTGATCTACGTGAGTTCCGACGCCGCCGCCCGCTCCATCCTCGCACGCGTGATTACAGACCGACGCCGCGCCCGCCCGCTCAACCTCGCCGTCCCAGAGACCCAACGCCGCCGCCCGGCGTTGACATGCCGTCGATCGAAGCGATTCGCTGAATATTTTGAGCCATCGACGATCGATTGCTCACCTCGGCTGTCTCGCTGGAGCATGCTTTTGACCTTTGGACACCCTTGTTCTAGCAGTCAGTTGGTCAATCAGCCTATGAGATCCAGAGTTAAGATTCGATCCGCCTCTGCCTGCCTATCGAGGATAGTTTGTTCCTGCTTCTGTACAAATTTTCCACATGGATTCCATTATCTCTCTCTCTTATAAACTATTATTACTCGTAAGCATGTTAATCTGCTGTTCTGGGGTAGGAGTAGAAGATTTGGACAACTTGGGTGAAGTTGATTGACCTTTGTTTAGACCTGCTTGACTTCTGCGCCGACGGTCGCCATGGTCAGGCCTTGCAAGGACCCAAACAGCAACAAGACAACTCCAGAGAGCACGGAAGAAAAACGAAGAACTAGCTGACAATTAAAAGTGAACCCGGCGGCGTTGGGTCTCTGGACGGCGAGCTTGAACGGACGGGCGGCGGCGGTCTGTAATCGCGTGCGAGGAAGGAACGGGCAGCGGCGGCGGAACTCACGTAGAGATCAAAGGGTAGTACAGGTATTATGAAAGAAATACATGTATTTCATATTATCAAATGAATTAAAATTAACCAAATGTCATGTTTTGCAAAGTGTAATCGTTTTCGGTGTCATTAGAGCAAAGCAAACGTTAGGAATCCCATAATAGCAAAGCACCATGTTTAGAGTCCTATAATAGAAAATATCTCACAACATAGTTGTAGATTAGGAAAATTTTAGTCAATGTAATAGACTCTGTATTTCCTGCTTCTATCAATAAAGAATCACCCTTTTTTCCTTTTTCCGTATCAGTAATTTGTGTTTTTTCAACCGAATCGAGTGATACCGAACCATTGTGCCGAATAACCGGACAGTCCTTTAACCGAATAGATTTTGTGAAAGCTGTCGTCAATCTCCCTTGTCTTCCTTGAAGAATATCTCAAAGCTGATAAACATTTACAGTAGATAGTGGCACTGATGATAAAATATATCCGGAATAGAAAGGAACCATTTTCCGGAATTTCATTTTTTACCAATCTGAATGACTCAACGAGATCCTTACTCGCACCAATTGCCTTTACCTTTCTGCTTCATGTGGATGGGATTCTTGTTTAAACAGCCGAATCCTATCTTACGTCATTATCAAAAATAATGTAAGAAATTCGGTTCCCAGAAAACTAACAGACACTGTTCATTGTGGCACTAAATGTACTCCGCCTTTCTCTTCACCCAATAAACCAACCAGGGGTAAAAATGTCAGTCCGAGGGGAAATAGAACGGGCAGGGATGGCTTCTCTGATAAGCAGTCTTCCAAAATATTAAAATATTCGCCAATCACCTTCCTTTTGTTAAATACCTGGCCTTATATATCCAAACGTGATCGCAATCCGTCCTTCCAATTTTCTTTCCTATTTTCCGCCAAGTATTTCCTGGTGAAGTTATCAATCCGATGGCGGATAAGGGTAAAGGGAGTTGCCGAGGAGTCAACTGCTCAAGGTCTTCCACCTCCTGCTCCGTTTTCACTTGGGTAAGATCTGTATTTCTGCAGGCCAAACTTTCTTTGTCTTTGATACATCCTGACCTTTCTTCTTCTAGATCATCAACACACCTGCACTTCCTATTTGGTACTCAGTGCATTCCAATCCCCATCTCATCAGACTCTTCTGATGATGATTCACCGGCGGACGCAAAAACTCTTCGCAAACAGCTGCCGTAGGGAGCTCTAGGCGGATCTGGATGTGACGGCCCCCCACGCTGCTGCGAGCGTGATCGCCGTATGGCCCCGGAGGTCCACATTGGTGGTAATTTTCAATCCTCGACTGTTCTTACATTGCTGTTTTGATGAACTGATCATTTCTCACTTTATTCATTGTTTAGAACTGTCCGAGTGTCACCGATGCCTTCGTGAAGCGATGTCGTCCAGTGCGAGCACTCGACATGCCTGTGAACCCACTAGCTCCACGTATTCGGGAGATCGTTGACAAGATCAAAGATGCTCAAGAAGAAGTGAAGGTTGCTTTGTTTAGGACTTTTTGCCGAATAGTACTTTCGTGATTTAGGATTAAGTAGAAATCCTTTGTATTATATCTTAAATGGAAATCCTTTGTAACGCATCCGGCAACACTTTTGTGACGTGTCCTTGGAACTCTTGAATAAAGACCTTTTGTCTTTATATTGACATTGTTTTCTTTTATATATTTTTGAACTAAAGGCGACATAACAATGTTTATGCCACCGTTTTCCATTCTTTATGGAGTATTTTTACGCTAAAGGCGATGATTTATACATCGGCTATTTTTATGAACGTAACAAAACTCCCTCTCGCTCTTAACTATTAACTCATACCTATCGACCAATCATATTTGGTAATAATTGATCCTTTCGAAGGCCGACACGAAATCTTTCCTTCAAATTTACTTGTGAGAGCCGACAATCTCGATCGGTTTCATGTTGGTCTTTGTAACGAGTAATCGACAGGACCTTCTTCCCATTCTCTTCGCCTCGAGAAGCATTCCACACCTTCTTATTCCCGAATGATGGCTTGCCGCAATGCTTACCGAATCATCGGCTTGCACTATCTCAATGTCGCCACCATTCCATTGGATGAGGACTTGATGCATGGTGGATGGAACGCAACGATTAGCATGGATCCAATCTCTCCCAAGTAGTAAGTCAGAGGATCCCTTCTCACGACCACAAAGAAAGTAGTGATCAACGCCTTTGAGCCGATCATCAACTCAACGTGAATCAGCTCCATGAGTGTCCGAAGGATTTCCAAAGAAAGTCTCTAAGCACAATATCTATCTTGAGTAAATCCTCCTTGGTCATTGTTGACACCTGTTATAGCATAAAATTACTAGTCAACTAAACATGAAATAGGGCTTAAATTGAATATCAACATAAGTCTAGGGGTTTAAACTAACATAATTCCATGAGTTTTGGTGATTTATATATTTTCATGGACTTAATAGGAAAATGCAGAGAATAATGGAGAAAGTTCCGGAATATACAAGACCTATGATGACAAGACTTGGCCGTGAATTAATTCAACCCGAATTGTGGACTAAAACATTCTAGAAGACACCAGGAAGGAGCTGACAGGCAGGGCCCACCATGGCCTGGCGCCCGCCAACACCCTCACTGGCGGCTGCCAGGTGGGTCCCACCTGTCATCCTCTCCTTTCTATGGCGGTTTACCACCGACATTGAGGTTGCATCTACACCGTTGCCAAGGTCGGTTTGATCCAAGGGTTCACGTTCATCGCCAAGGCCTATATAAGAAGACCCCCTGCCCCCAGGCCTAAACCCTAATTCATTACTATCTTATTCTATCTCATTAACTCTTAGTAGTAGAGGGTCCCTAGAAAGGATCAACTCTCTAAGGGATTAGTGAAGTAGAATTAGACATGTAATTAGAGCTTAATTAGACATATCATTAGAAGTAGATTAGATTAGATCTAATTAGATCTAATCAAGAGTGAATATCAAAGTAGGAGAGATTAGATCAAAGAACTTAATTAGAGTTCTAGATCTATTCTTGAGAGCAAAAGAGTGAAGTGGAGGAGAAGAAGGGGAAGCACCGGACATGTCGGTGACTCCTCTACGCTTGTACCTCTGGGATCAAAGGCTTTATGGCACTTGATCCTAAGACTTCTATGATGGAGCAACTTCTTATTTGAGTAAGTATCATATTATCTTCAGTGTTAGTATTTTTCTTAATGTTCATAACTCTTTGAGTACTCTAATTTATGGGAATCTATGGATTAGAGGAGTATACTTAGGTATAGGCGTGGTGCCTAGATCAAAGTTACTTATGAGTGCTCCCTACCCGCCGGAGCGTGGTAGATCGTGGTAGTGACAAAGTATCTATTGAGTCCTTTGGATTCCACGTCCCGTAGATAGGACATGTAGGATCTAAGTGCTTGGGGAATGGTAAGTTTCGACCTTACTTTCCCTTGAGTACGATCCCTTTAAGATCTATATCTACATAACTTACAAGAAGGAGAACTAGACAACCATAGAAATCTTCTTACCTCTTGATCCTTTCCCATCCTTGATTGACACTCGGGGATTAGTTATATGCCTCAATTATTCCTCACACCATCCTCCCCGTGGATTCGATATTTTAAAACCCCCGTCCCGGGTGAAATGCTCACCAAGATCCGTTAAACTTGCGGATTATTAATTATTTCTGTAGGCTTAACAAATACCAACAAGCATTTCTAGCGCCCGTTGCTTGGGAGGAATGGATTGTTGAGAGAAAACATTGAGCATAACTAATCTTGTACCATATCTTAGTGTAGTCTTTCTTTTTATATTTTCTTTTCTTTTTATATCTTTTGGGATCCTCGGATTCCACATCTATCTTTATATCTTGCATCCTTAAACACAAGTTCGGGCCACTAGAATCTTTAGAACCTATCTTATCACTTGGCCATGAGTCGTGTCTACGGTTGAGCTAAATGATCATGAAACAACCTATTATAGGGGAATTCTGGAGTTAACCTCAGGCCAAATCGTATCCTTTACAAAGGATTATGTATTTGGGACTCATCCTAGAAAAGTTGTTCGCATGACCATCATGCAGTTTTCTGGAGGAACTTTTCTTTCCTTTTCTAAGCAAGGTTTGTCCTTAACTCGGGGTATGATCTTTCTCTTAGAATTTTCCATGAACACCCAAAGGAAGAAAAGGAATCATTCTCTAGATCATAGAAGAAGTTTTTGATAGCCGATCATAATCTTTCCAATCCCTTAATTCAGCTATTAATCCTAAATCATCCATACTCTAAACCTTTCTAAGGGAAGAAGTAATTCTACCCTTGATTCTTTTATGGTGATGATTTTGGGAGACAAACTTCTAGCTTCACAAAGAGACCTTTGAGTACCTATAAACCAAATCCTCTTAAGGAAAGAGTCTCTTAGAAAGCATCCTTATTCTTACAAAGGACGTTGGGAGCCCAAGGATGGCATATCTAAACAATGCTATAGAAGGAGAGCAAAGCTATCTAGAATCCATTCATGTCTCTTTCCTTCTATTTCAGATTAGATAACTTATCTAAACCCATCTTCAATCTCATCCTTGATCCCATTGAATCCTCTAGTGTTCTTTTCTTGAATTCTACCTACGATCTTAGAAAGCCCAAGTATAGATATCATGAAGGATCCAAGGAAGACTAGAAAGAGCATTATCCATAATTGGAGAACATCCATGAGCATAGGAGTTACATTCTAAATATTCTATCCAATCCTTGCCCATGTGAGCAAACTCCTAATTACCATCTCTAATCTTGCCACTTACAAGATCTCAAACCCCCCTTGAGATGATTGTTCATAATGATTTGGAAAAGTGGTTGTTGATCTTATTGGCTTGAAAGTTGAGATTGGTAGTTTAAGGGAAAACCTCTTCATCATCTTGAATCATATTTGAAGGTTTCCCAAGGACGAGCTTTTTGTCCTAAAATAAGCACCCTAGGGGGAAGTAATATAAGTATAGATCTTTTGCTATAAGACCCCCTTGTGTAGTGAGCATAGAGATATAATTATGAAAATATTCCTTCGAGTATTTTTGTTACTAACCATTTCAGGTCTAGAGAACGAAGGATGACAATGTAAAGGTATGTCCAACCAGCTTATTGAGCAACATTGAATCACTCATATAATTCTTGCCATGTTGCTACCTTATCCTGGTTATCTTTACCTTTTAATACATGCTCAAGTTACTACACTATTTCATCTTCACTTGAGTAAATCTCTACAATGCCTTCATGCTAACCTTTGTTTATTATAGTATGCTTTAGTTTGAAATTACTCTATGTGCACATAGGGTATTTTCAAAGGCTTTAAATTAAGCGTGGTGCTTAGGTTAGAATGCCTTCCTTAATTAAATTAGACATGGAGTCTAGTTTGGTTATTGAACTAAATATTACTTGTGTAAACATTGGTATATTTTGTAAGACTAACCCCCTGCAGAAAAAAAAAATTCTCAATCCAATTCGGGTAAGTCAAAGAGATGAGCTCGGATCGTAGATGAAGCAAGGCGTAAGATAAACTCCAATCTTAAGCAAAAGACATGGTTCATTCATCATTCATAGAAGAATTGTAAGTCTCAAATCATTCACTCGCCTTTTGCCACAATACAGCTTTGCCTTGATCCTTATGCTAGAATGCAGCAACAAACAAAAATGTGATATAAGATATGATAATTAAAAATCTGTGCTAAGAGTAATTAAAGAACCATCTTTTCATTAGCATAGAAGGGATCTTATAAATTTTGGATAACAACCCCTCAAGTTTCAACCATATTGTACTCCCTCGGGTATGTGTCCACTAATATTTTGCGAAAAGAATCTATGCTATGTCTATTCTATAAAGAAGAGTGCCATACACCATGATCACGAAAAGTAAACACTCAAATGTAAGTGGATAGACAAAGCAATGGGCCACAAGAACATCAAAGACAGTAAGTAAATTTAAATCACATATTTATATACAACTTTTGTCTTATGTTCTAAATAATAATAATAATAATAATCTGAGCACATGAAGGCCCATAGAAAACAATAACATGTTCCTAGGACAAGTTCCCTTTGGATATTTTTTTTTTTTGGTCACTAACCTTTCAGAACAAAGAGGACGAACAACATCTAAGGACATGGTGATTGCAACACACAAAATAGGGATGGTTCAAGCATTCACAAAGTGCCAAGTGACAGAAGGCTTGAGCGTGAGGGAGGAAGGTCCACTCCTCTAAAGATCTGACATTACTCTTCCTCTTCTCAAGCTACCGTCACTCGACATGCTGGTTTGCAATCCTCTACTCAATACTACTTTGTCTCTCTAAGATTGAATGGTTATAAATGTCATACATTAAAATCAATCTTACAATTTTCCATTAGAGAAAAAAAGTAATAGTGAGCACATGTTAAAATATACATCTAAAGACCTTTGTAGAATAGAAAATACCTTTAGCTCAGAACAACACTACTCTTGTTACTACTTGTATATTCCTTCGGGTATGTGTTGTCTACTAATGACACAGAATAAAAACATGAGAAGAGCAAAAAGGTTCTAGCACAATTCAAAGGAGAAGAAAGAAAGGATGATACAATAAAGGAGACAAGTTAGGAGCAAGATATATAAGAAGCCAGTCGAGGTAAGCTCCAAGCGGAGAAAGAACTACCACAAGTTGTTACAAAGGTTTGTCATACTCTAATAAAAGGTAACATCTTGAGGTAGGTTATCATTCATTAAGCTTTTCCCTAATTATGGCATGCTCATAAATAAAGAATCAAACATGTTAGAGTTAATCTTATCCATCCCGCTTAGTTTCACATGTTTAGTTCTTTGTTCCTAAGCACCGCTCTCTCCGATCTCATAACCCCCATTCATGTAAGATAAGATGTTGCTCATCCCGCTTTGCAAGATAGTCATAATCAAATTAAATTATTGATGCTCTATCTTGTGATCTTATCACCTTCATCATAAATGGATAGTTAAACATTGACTCGCCTTGTTTAATGTGCTTAAGGTTAGAGAAGAATGAATAAGGTTTTGTTCTGTTGGTGTTTTCCCACCAACAGAGCCCATGCACTTGATCTCTACCTTGTCTTTGCAAACAGGGACATACTTTAAGCACAACGTGGAGGAGTATCTCACTCTCCCAAAAATCTACAAGGAAATGTCCTCACCACAAAGCATGCACACTAAACAAGATGTTGCTCGCTTCCATTATCAAAGTTTCACTTCAAACCATGGGACAAGCAAGCAACATGGGTGATGCCATCCCGAGAGATCATTATCTCGGGAGACGCGTCACCAAGATCGATGATACACTTGAGGAGTGAGTAAGGAAAGAAGTCTTGTTCAAAGGACTTAAAAATATTGAACCCTCGCCGAAAGGTAACTCGGTAGTTATCCATATTTAATTTCTAGCATTGCATATCATATTTATCTATTTGCATCTTGCATTAGTATATTTATTTCCTTGCATTGCATAATCATTTTTCTTTAGCATATTTACATTTATGCATTAGCACCGCATTGAAAAATTCTAAAGCCCCATGTGAATAATCTTGAGGTGTGTAACAACCCATAAGGATATTCACTGTGGTGGCACAAAAAAATAATTATGCATTCATCTAGTTGCATTTGCATTATAGTTCTTGCATGCATATAAATTCATAAAACTCCAAAAATATTTAGAAAAGAAATCTTGTTATATGGAATAATCATGATTCATCTTGAAAATCTTTTAGACACATGAAGCCTATGTGGCGTAACCACTAACGCTTAAACAAGTTCCACTAGCTTTGTTGTCTATTTGAGTTCAAAGAGATTTCAAGGAAGATAAAACATGATAGACCCGACTTCATTGTCACTTTGTCTACCTCAACTTCCACATCAATAAACTCGACGCGTCAATCCAAATTTTGGGGAGTGCACCCCCAGCTTATCACGATAAGTATCTCTATTACTATATTTATATTATTATTATTATTAGTTAATATTTTGGTTTGCTTAGTTTGCTATGAGTTTAGTTCATAAAGTTGTTTACGTGAGTCTTTAGTAGAAGTGTGATCTTATAGTATAAATAAATAAATAAATAGGAGTGTACAAGAAGTTTTCTTTTCCACTTACATAAAATCATCTCGAGGATAAGTCTCATGCATGGAAATGATGAATAGTTGCTCCGTTGTTATACTTTTCTAGTACCTAGATTTCAAGCTTAATTTCTCTCGAGCTCCATTTGCAAAATCATTTTAATTCAGTATTTACTCCTCAAAACCCGAAACCTATGGGTTGCAAATGCTTGTCAGAAAGTCTAGGTAATTGACGGATATGATATATGATAGTCCGAGTTACTATTTGATCTTACTCCTAGTGATACTAGATTTCTGGAGATTTATATTTTGAAAATTGAAAATACACATGATAAGTTCCTGTATGACAAGAGTGTGAACCTCCTACCACAGCCATATATACATGCTACTTAGAACAGGAAAAACCTTTTGAAAAATATAGATATATATATATATATATATAGGTCGCTTGCTTTGCATTGAGTTTATTCAATCTTTGTCGACCCTTCGAAACTTGTCATGCTGATCATGTACACTCCACCCATTTTACTTCATTCCACTCTACTATATTTCACTCTACACATCCACTATTTACTATACCCATTCACTCATTCATTGCTAGCCAATATCTTACAAAAGCTCCATCATTTATACCTCTCAAAAAAAAAATTATTATTGCAAAAAGAGATCCTGGGTTGTGTATCTTTAAAAAGAGAAAGGGAGATGAAAATGGACAAAAGTCCTACGGGCGAGTAGAGCCTACCTCCCTAAATAAAAGAGATGAATAATGAACAAGTGTTCGAGGGCGAGTCCACATCTCTAAAAATAAAGATGAATAATGGAAAAGTGTCCGAGGGTCAGTAGAACCCACATCTTTATAAGAGAGGAAATAATGGACACAAGTCCGAGGGCCGCCAGAGTCCACCTCTCTTGAAAAAAAAAAAAATACAACCCAGGTTCTCTACAAAAAGTTTATAAAAAGAGAGAAGATTTCAAAAAAAAGGAGCAAAAGTAAGATTCCCTCATCTATTCACTTCATACTTTACTACATTACCATATATATATTCTATCCACCATACACATGCACCACTTGATCAGTGTGACTTGTATCTTTGGATCCATTGCTTGAATTTACAATATATGCTTAGTAAGAAAATAAATTATTTTCTCCTACCTATGAGCTCCGAGATATATAAGCCTTAGATATTAGGTGAGAGAAAAGAAGGCATAGTATGTTATTGCCTTAGCTAAAATGTTACATATTATGAGAGTAAGGCAAACACTATCTTATTGCCTAAGAGAGGATCCACAAATACCACAACGAGCCTTGAGAGAGTCATACTGGGAACTTTGAGTTTTATTTGAAAATCAAAGAAAAACTCCGTATGACAGTTGATCAAAAGAGTTTGAGATTTAGTGCTTGGCTTGACTGTTCTATCTTTCAATTACCCAAGATTGCGTAAAAGATATAAAGCCCCAAAAGGTAAGAGGTAATTGAATAATTAAAGTTTACAAGTTCATCTTTATCCGAGAGAGAAAAATTTTGAAAGCATGTGTACTTTAAAGGTGTGATAGCGTTGCAGAACTCCTGATCCAAGTAAGAAGTTTAATATTATATTTTTGTGTCTTGCTAAGAGACTAGCAAGAGGTAAGCTTGGGGAGCTTGTTGACACTGTTATAGCATAAAATTACTAGTCAACTAAACATGAAATAGGGCTTAAATTGAATATCAACATAAGTCTAGGGGTTTAAACTAACATAATTCCATGAGTTTTGGTGATTTATATATTTTTAGGGACTTAATAGGAAAAATGCAAAGAATAATGGAGAAAGTTCCGGAATATACAAGACCTATGATGACAAGACTTGGCCGTGAATTAATTCAACCCGAATTGTGGACTAAAACATTCTAGAAGACACCGTTAAGACACCAGGAAGGAGCTGACAGGCGGGGCCCACCATGGCCTGGCGCCCGCCAACACCCCTCATCGGCGGCCGCCAGTGGGTCCCACCTGCCATCCTCTCCTTTCTATGGCGGTTTACCACCGACATTGAGGTTGCATCTACACCGTTGCCAAGGTCGGTTTGATCCAAGGGTTCACGTTCATCGCCAAGGCCTATATAAGAAGACCCCCGCCCCGGGGCTAAACCCTAATTCATTACTATCTTATTCTATCTCATTAACTCTTAGTAGTAGAGGGGTCCCTAGAAAGGATCAACTCTCTCTAAGGGATTAGTGAAGTAGAATTAGACATGTAATTAGAGCTTAATTAGACATATCATTAGAAGTAGATTAGATTAGATCTAATTAGATCTAATCAAGAGTGAATATCAAAGTAGGAGAGATTAGATCAAAGAACTTAATTAGAGTTCTAGATCTATTCTTGAGAGCAAAAGAGTGAAGTGGAGGAGAAGAAGGGAAGCACCGGACATGTCGGTGACTCCTCTACGCTTTGTACCTCTGGGGATCAAAGGCTTTATGGCACTTGATCCTAAGACTTCTATGATGGAGCAACTTCTTATTTGAGTAAGTATCATATTATCTTCAAGTGTTAGTATTTTTCTTAATGTTCATAACTCTTTGAGTACTCTAATTTATGGGAATCTATAGATTAGAGGAGTATACTTAGGTATAGGCGTGGTGCCTAGATCAAAGTTACTTATGAGTGCTCCCTACCTGCCGGAGCGTGGTAGATCGTGGTAGTGATAGTACCATTGAGTCCTTTGGATTCCATGTCCCGTAGATAGGACATGTTGGATCTAAGTGCTGGGGGAATGGTAAGTTTCGACCTCACTTTCCCTTGAGTACGATCCCTTTAAGATCTATATCAACATAACTTACAAGAAGGAGAACTAGACAACCATAGAAATCTTCTTACCTCTTGATCCTTTCCCATCCTTGATTGACACTCAGGGATTAGTTATATGCCTCAATTATTCCTCACACCATCCTCCCGTGGATTCGATATTTAAAACCCCGTCTCCGGTGAAATGCTCACCAATATCCGTTCGCTTGTGGATTATTAATTATTTCTATAGGCTTAACAAATACCAACAAATCATCCCCACTTTCCCGAAAAGTTGTATATGTCATGATATTGATTGCAGCTCCCCCATCAACGAACATATGAGTCGAGGTTTTCCATTCACATAACCCTTCGTGTACAGAGGCTTCGATGATTGTGCTTCCTAGGCACATCAAACACAGCTTGTCTTGATAGAGCCAATTGTCCCAGGAGATCGACCATCTCTTTGTTGTCAAAATCGAATAGGCCTCTTCATCCGAATAAGCATCTTGTTCCTCCGGATCATCAATAGTTTGCTTAGTGGGCGCTGCAAACTCTATTGGGACATAGAACACCATGCTGATATCTGCCGAAAGCCCACTTGCCGAATACTCTTCTGCCAAATGATTGGCTTCCTGAGTTTTCCTCTTTGGGCATCACACCTGCTTGCGTTCGGCTGTTGCTTCCTTGAGCTCCCTGTTTCTGAGACGTTGGACTCTTCTCTTCTGACTCTTCCTTAAACCAGGAGGGCACCATTGACCCTTCTGCCACACATACTCTTGAGGAGAGTCCATGTCATCACCAGAATCTTCCACATCAGCCCATGCTTGATCTGCAATCCTTTTACTGACATGAGGCGTGCCGTCTTTATTTTTTAAGCGCCGATCATCCTCTGGGAAGCGTGCCCCTAGTCTTTCTTCGATGGGACGCGGTTGACTCGTGCCCTCTGTACTGCGCGGTACCGTTCCACCGCATTCGTGGCAATTGTTTCTAGCAGCAACTTCAAGCCTTCATTCCAAGAATGTCTAAAGAAAGGACAATCCCAATGAGACTCCTCTCGTTCTTTCATGCACTCCTCCTACTCTCGGTGGTACATTTCTTCTTCATATCTCTGCTGCTCCCCGGCAAAGTCTCGATCCCTACGATACGCTTTTCTTGCTGCCTTTGCCACTTGTTCGCCAAGATACGAGATGTCACTCTTGGTTTGGAGGTTTCCCCTTTCTCCTGTTTGGCTATTTGGAAATCGAACACGTTGTTGCTTTGGAATTCGCACTAGACACTTGCCGACTAGGGTCTACTGAACCACTTTGTTTTGCCCTCTCGTAAGTCGGACTTTCATTGGGGCCTTGCCCTTAGGATCACCGGGTAAACCATGCATGAATCAAAAGCAATCATATTTGTAGGGAAGGGTTCCTTATCCACTTTCATGCTATTGTTGAACTTGAGGAGACCCCGCCAGATAGCCCTCTCCTATCTGTTGCTTGAAGATTCGGCAGCCGGTGATGTTGTGGGTAATCATGTCATGGAAACCGCTATACCGCCGCGCTTTGACCCAACGGGACGCTTCATAGAGTGGTTGTCCGGTAGCTTGATGCGTCCCTCTTTGACCAAGAACTCAAAGAGCTTCGACTTGCTTCACGCCGAAGTATATGCCCCTTGAGTGTCTTCATCCAGCCGCTGGTTAACCTCGACAGGCTCCTTGCCACAGTGAATTCGGCCGCCACATCCTCCCGACCATCGTCTTCATCTTCTTCCTCTCCTAGGAAATGGTTGTATGTCCGATAAGACACGTTGCCCCTTTTCTCGAATCGTGTATCCTTCTTAATGCTCGAATTGGTTGGCCATGAGTGACAAAAGCCTTGAGAGCTGTCCTAGGTCATCAAACTCCATGCCGGCTAGCTTCTCCCCGATGGTCGGATGCATTCCCGAATGGCCACGGCCGCAACCGATGGTCCGGCAAATTCGAGAGTAGCAAGAACTCTTAATCTCCCCGAACCTCAAGCAAGAACTCTTGTGGTGTCTCATTGTATTTCGTGTCAACCCCATTAAGTCAACAAGCTCTTTCTCATTAATTAGAACCACTTTGTAGAAGTATGCATGAAATTTATCTTCCAACTCGGACCAAGGTTCCAATAGAATTGGCCGGCAACGTAGCAAACCATGTGAAAGCCGGCCCTTTAAGGGATGACGGAAAGAAGCGAATCCTCCATGCTTCATCATTGGCAAGCTCCCCCGCGATGTTTTACGACGGAGAGCCCGCCACGGGTGAACCGGGCGGTTTGTTCGGGCCTCGATGAACCCGGAGCCCGGCGGTATGTTGCGCAGCTTGACATGGAGAGCGGGGTTTTATATCGGGTTCGGGCCCTCGATCCTGATCGAGTAAAGACCTTTACGCCTAGTCGGCGTGAGCCTATTTTTGATTGATGGGGTCAACCGAGAATCGACAAAGTTTACAAAGACTTGAAGTGTTCAAGTTGCCTCCCCTCACGAGGTGCCCTTTGGCCGTCTTTTATAGTCCAAGGGGCCAAAGTGCTTGCTATGGACCTAGTCGGACACAGAGAGGGTTGTCCGTAGAGGATTCGAACACCCAAACTCCTTACATGGTAATCTGACTAGGATTCTATCCTCGATTACAACAGTAAGTCTACCGTAGATATGCTTCCATTGCCTTAAGTGAGTTGTTAGTGGCCGTAGGCTAGGGATAGAATCCGCGAACAACTCAGAGTCCTTAGGTGATCCCGTATCCACAAGCCCCGAGCATCTCTAGGCCGAGTCATGAGAATTGCCTCGCCCTTCTCGGATGAAGCCTTGATATGGTCTTTGAGATCATCCTTCGGTGTGCACTTGAAAAAAGTGCACCCGTAGGGTGTAGCCCCGAGCTTCTTGCTTTTTGGCACAAAGAGCCGGAAGGTCTATGAGTTCTTTGTCTCTGTCTTCGAGTTCTTCTCGCCGCTCGCGAGTTCTTTCCTCTCCCGCATCGCTCTCCTTCCGCGAGCCCCGAGAGTCTCATATATGAGCCGTGAGGGTTGTTCCTCTTGCCCTCCTCGGATGAAGCTTGAAACGCGGTCTTGAGATCTCTTCCTTTGTCTTGAGTTCTTCTCGTTCACGGAGTTCTTCTCCGGATGGATCTTCTTGTCGCGAGCCCCGAGCATCTCAAAAATATGAGTCATGAGAGCTTCTTCTTGCTCTTCTCTGATTGAAGCTTCGCCGCGATCTTGAGATTTCCATCTTCGAGTTCTTCTCGATTCAGAAAAATCTTGTCCGTATCCTGTGGCCCCCGAGCGCCTTGGAGTTCTTTTTTCTTTGGAAAGGAATCTTAGAGGTTCTTCGCGTCTCCGGATTTTTGACCGTTTCTCTTTTTTTCCCGTAAGATCACGGGTCGTGTGCGGCGCTTTTATCAAGCGCCCGTTTTTCGGAAAGGTCGGTCATGGCGCTTATTGCCTCGAATTCCTACTTCTGCGTGAATTTAGGTGACCGTTCCTTTTGGAATCTGCTTCGTCTTCTGTGGACTTGGTCTATAGGCGTTGTGGTGCTTGCCTATAAATATGCCCCTTCCGCTTCATTGGGGATCGAGTTTCCTTTCTTCTTCTCTCATTTCTTCCTCCTCTCGATAGTTTCTCTTCTCGTAGAAAAGCTTTTCTTTAGCTTTTAAATCCATGGCGGTGCCTTTGAGTGAGTTGGATCAGCCCCCTGGGCGTCTTTCTTCGCCTTTAAAGGGGGGTTCTTGCGAGTGAGGGGATGTCTTGTGATTGGGAATAGCGGTAGGCTATTCCGTAGGGTTCCGTCGGGAGAGTTTGAGGAGCAAGTGCGGGATGCCTTGTGACCTTTTAAGGTGATCTCCTCTCCCGGCTTAGGTGCGTGCAAAGGGCTCTTTCTCGCTCTCCTGCTCCTCTTTGGCCTGGCTTGTTCCCTTAATAGTTGTATGGGATAGCCGTGCCTTGTCGATCGCCGAATACTCGATTAGGGGTTCTTAGGTCGTCATTCATTTCTGTGGTTTCTCCATGACGGATCCTACTTTGCTTCCCGGGAACCTCCGTTGCTTTAGGCGATATGTGTATAGCTTATTCCGCGCTTCTTTGTAACTTGTACATGGGAGTTCTTGTTGGGCTCCCCGTGTATCTGAGTCTTCTTTGTATCTTGTAGGGACTTGTTTCCCATGTAACTTGTAGTCCCAAGATGTTGAATAAAAAGATATCATTCCTTTATCCATTCTCAATTTGTATGAATCGATCTGCGTCTTCGAAGCGAGACTTGTTTGCGATTTGTCTACCGCTTCGTCCTCTCTCAATTCTTCGTCTTTGGACGACTTGATGTGATTGTGCCTTTAGATCTAGGCCTCTCGGCTTTGTCCTTTTCTTGTAGGCTTGAGCCGTGTAGTTGAGTAGAGTCTAGCTCTGCATTCATCGAGGGGTTGTTCTTCCGATGATTTAGCTTGCCTCTTTTGTAGACCTCGCTGGAAAAAAAAAGGTAGAAAGGAGTCTTGCTCCGTGCGTTAGAGAGTTCTTTTTTTTTTCCTTACGCATCGCTTTAACCGGCTTGAGTTAGCCGTAGGTTGATGAAGTCCTGCTCCCGTGTCTTCGGGTTCATTCCCTTGACGCCGACTTGTCCTCTTTCTTGAGACTTGTCGTGGGTATGGAGCTTTGCTTCGGTGCTAGGGTTGTTTCCTCCTGCTTTGATAGCGCCTTTGTTCTTGGCTTGCTTGATGTAGATGGGGTCTAGCCCTGCGTCCTTGATTCTTTCCGTCGGCGCTCGACTTGTCTTCTTCTTCTTGAGACTTGTCGAAGGTATGGAGTCATGCTCCTCAATATCGGGGTTGTTCCTTCCTCGGTTTCCGCCGCCGTCTTTGCTTGTAGACTTGCCGGTGATGTGGAGTCGTGCTCCTAAGTGCCGGGGTTGCTTTCTTCCCTGTTGCTTGTAGCTTGCCTTCTTCTTAGGCTAACTTGAAGTTGTTGAGGTCTTGCCCCTCGTCCCTCGGGTTCCTTCCCTTGACGCGCGACTTGTCTCGCTTGTTTCTTGAGACTTGTCGAGATGGAGTCTTGCTCCGAGTTGCTAGGGTTGTTTCTTCCCTCTTTTTTGTGTTAGCACGCCTT
This sequence comes from Hyparrhenia diplandra, assembly GCA_015847255.1. Classification (NCBI taxonomy): domain Eukaryota; kingdom Viridiplantae; phylum Streptophyta; class Magnoliopsida; order Poales; family Poaceae; genus Hyparrhenia; species Hyparrhenia diplandra. Next base: position 221,503 of record JADLZK010009435.1, on the reverse strand, counting down.
TTCTTGGCTTGCTTGGAGTATTTGGAGTCTTGCTCCTCGCGTCTGCTGCTTCTTTCCTTTGACGCTTTTGACTTGTCTTCTTCTTTCGAGACTTGTCGTAGATGTGGAGTCATGCTCCAAAGTGCCCGAAGTTTTACTCACGGGCTTTCGCCTCTTTGCTTTTTAGACTTGCTTTGTGGGGTTGCCGGGTCGTGCCCCGCTCCGCCGGGGTTGTTTTCCTCCTGGCGGCGTGATTTGCTTTGCCTCTTTTTCCGAGACGCGTCCACGATAAGTGGAGTCTTGCTCTGGCCGCTTTAGGCCTCTAGCGTTGTCTTTTTCTTAGACTTGCTAGTGATTGTTGCTTTGGAGTCGTGCTCGCGAAGAGTTGCTATAACTCTTTTTTTTTTTCTTTTGAGAATTACACAATTTAACGCAGACGCTCACAACACGCACGCACACTCTCCCTAAGAACATACGTGCGCAAACCCTACCCCTATGAGCACCTCCGGCGGATCGAGCACCCTGCCGATCCGAGAGATTCCCGAAGTCACCATGGGCGCCTCGTCGCCGACGGAACGCCGCTTACCACTTAATGCACAACGCCGAAAAATCCCGGGAAAATCCCGAGGAAAAGGTGCGAGCACCGAGGATTTGAACCCCGGTGGGTAGCGTCCCACCGGGCCGTCCTACCATTCGACTACAAGCCAATTCGCAGAGTTGCTATAACTTCGGGTTTGCCGCTTCGGGCAAGGGCTCTCCCATGCTTGTCCGGTGGACTCTAGCATGATGTCCCTATATAGGGTTCTCGGTCGGGCCTATTTAAGTGCATCGTGGACTGAAGGTCAAGGTGGTTGGGTTTCTATTTCACAACACTACAATCCACCTTGCCCGGTTTGAGGGCTGCTCTGCTTCGAGAGACTTGATGTGAGACGATGGGTTCCTATTTCATAACACTACACCGTTCACGCCCGATTCGAAAGGCCGTCCCTCCTCGTAGGACATATTGGCTCTTTACGGACCCTCGATGGCCTCTCGCGACCTAAACGGGCGATTCCCACGTCCTCTTTTCTTGAGTCGTGGTTCACGATCTGCCGCTAGGATTTAAGGTATGGGCGCTATTCCAATGGACTTCGTGGTTCCACCCTTTGATTGGTGACCTCCGTTACGTGGTCGGGGTTGCCTTCTCGTCGGTCATCTTCTCTTTGAAGCGCCGATTTGGGCTGTTTTGTGTTCTTCTCCTCTTGGGAGGCATGCGGCCGCTCTTTTGAGTTCTTTTGTTTTGAACTCGCTAGAGTGCCGCCGCATTCTAGTACCTCTTTTAGGTCTAGAGCTCTTACGAGGCCATTTTCTCCTTCTTCTTCGAGAGAGTTGTCTCGTTCCGCGACTTCTTTGTGGCCTTGATTTTTATGGATAGAACCTTCGAGTTGGCCTGATGTGCCAAGAGTTTCTGATTTCTTCTCCTACGTGGTCATCGGCTTGTAGGTTCCTGGTCCCAGTACTCTCTTGACGATGAAGGGTCCTTCCCATGGACTGAGCAGCTTGTGCTTGCCTTCTGTCTTTTGATTTCTCTTGAGTACTTGATCTCCTGGGCTTAGGTTTCTTGGACGTGTGCTTTTGTCATAGTGCCTTCTTAGTCCTTGCAGGTATCTTGCGTTCTGAAGGGTGGCATCTTCTCTGACTTCTTCTGCACAGTCGATCTCAAGTCTTCTTGTCTGTTCTCCTTCTCCTTCTTTGAATTGCTCAATCCGTGGAGAGCCCCATATTAGATCTGCTGGTAATACCGCTTCTGATCCGTATGTTAGGAAGAAAGGGGAGTAGCCTGTTGCTCTGCTGATTTGAGTTCTTAGGCCCCAGATGACTTTTGGTATCTCTTCGATCCATTTTGCTCCGTAGTCTTTGAGTTCTTCGTATGGTCTTGGCTTTAATCCGGCAAGGATGAGTCCGTTGGCTCTTTCGACTTGTCCGTTCGCCTGAGGATGTGCTACAGAGGCATAATCGATTTGTATGCCGCAATCTCGTGCCCAATCTTCGAATTCTGCCGCTATGAAGGGTGATCCGAGTGCGTGATGATCTGTTGGGCATCTCGAATACGTGCATGATCTCTTGGATGAACTCGACCGCTTTGTTGGGCCGTAGTTGACCAATGGCTTGTATTCTATCCATTTGGTGAATTTGTCGATTGCTACAAAGATGTATTCGTATCCTCCCTTGGCTCTTTTAAGTGGTCCGACTTGATCTAGTCCCCAAAGACGAAAAAAGGCCATGATGGTGGTATGCAGGTCAGGTTGTCTTGGCGGTACGTCTTTGTCTTGCAAACATCGGCATCCTTTGCATCTTCGGACGAGTTCTTCTCGCGTCTTTGAGAGTCGTTGGCGGTAGTATCCTGTTACAATGCTTTTCCCACGAGGGTTCTCGACGCCGTGTGGTTTCCACAACATCGAGTGGATTTCATTGAGGATTTCTTTTCCTTCTTCCGAGTGATGCATTTGAGTAATACTCACGATGATGCTGCTCTTTTTGTATAGTTTGTCCCCAATGAGCACGTAGTTCTTGCTTCTTCTCAAGATTCTTGTTGCTTCTGTCTTGTCTTGGGGTAGCGCCTTGTTTTTGATGAAGTTGATGATGTCCTCGATCCAGGGGAGTGGTTCTCGTGACACGGAGATATTATCATCACTCTGTTAAGGCTGATTGCTCCATGTGTTCTTGTTCGGGTTCTCTTTGATTGAAGGCTTCGATAGTTCTTCGACGAATACTCTGGTGGGACTTGAGCTGCTGTCGGATCCGAGTTTGGCTAGCACATCCGCCGCCACGCTTTGCGTCTCGAGCACGTGTAGGATTTCTAGGCCTTGGAAGTTCTTTTCCAATTTCGTATTTCTGCAAAAATGAGGCCCATGTTATCCTTGGTGCAGTCCCGGTCTTTGTTGACTTGGTTGATGACAACCGCGAGTCACCGTATACTTGAAGTCTTTTGATTCCCGAGTTTTTTGCCGCTACTTTGAGGCCGTGGATGAGTGCTTCATACTCTGCCTCGTTGTTGGTAGCTTGCCACAATATTTGTAGCACATATTTGAGTTGTCTTCCATCCGGAGATATGAAGAGAATCCCGGCTCCTGCTCCCCCGAGCTTCAATGAACCATCAAGTACATGCTCCAATGTTTCTTGATGTCATCGGGTATGGGCTGTTGGAGTTAAATCCCACTCTGCAATGAAATCTGGGAGTGCTTGGGATTTGATTGCTCTTCGGTAAAAATTGAACTCTAGATTTAGTGCTCCGAGTTCTACTTGCCCATTTTGACATGCGTCCCGTTGAATCCTTGTTCCGCAGGATATCTCCTAGTGGAGAGTCGGTAACCACTGTTATCTTGTGGCTGTCGAAGTAGTGTCGTAGCTTCCTTGATGTGATCAGTATGGAGTAGAGTAGTTTCTGTACGTGAGGGTATCGAGCTTTGGACTCTGAAAGGACCTCGCTCACGTAGTAAACTGGCCTCTGGGTCTTGATGTTGTTCCCGGGCTCTTCTCTTTCCACAATGATTGCTGAGCTGACTACTGTGTTGGTTGCTGCTATGTAGAGCATGAGATCTTCTTGATCTTTTGGTGGAGTGAGGACTGGTGCTGACGTTAGGTATTGCTTGAGTTCTTCAAATGCCTTGTCTGCCTCTTCAGTCCACTCGAACTTTCCCTTGGTCTTGATTAATTTGAAGAAGGGTAGTCCTTTCTCTCCAAGCTTTGATATGAATCTGTTGAGCGCTGCCATGCACCCTGTGAGTTTCTGGACGTCCTTGACATTTCTGGGTTGTCTCATCTCTGTGATGGCCTTGATCTGTTTGAAGCTGGCTTCTATGCCTCTGCTGCTGACCAAGAACCCGAGTAGTTGTCCCGACGGTACTCCAAAAACACACTTTGTTGGATTGAGCTTCCACTTCCACTTCTTGAGGTTGTTGAAAGTCTCCTCCAAGTCTTGAATCAGAGTATCTGGCTCCCTTGTTTTCACCACTACGTCATCTACGTATGCTTCGGCGTTTTTGCCAATCTGCCCTTCCAAACAAGTCTGTATCGCTCTTTGATACGTTGCTCCGGCGTTCTTTAATCCGAAAGACATTGTTTTGTAGCGAAGAGGCACCCGAAGGGGGTGATAAAAGAGGTCTTGCTCGATCTTCTTTTTGAGCGCTATCTGGTGGTAGCCCGAGTAGCAATCCGAGGACGATAGTAGGGCTGATCCTGCTGTGGAATCCACTATCTGATCAATCCTTGGTAGCCCGAATGGATCCTTTGGGCGGTGCTTATTCAGGTCTGTGTAGTCCACGCACATGCGCCATTCGAGGTGTTCTTCTTCTGAACGGAATCGGGTTAGCTAGCCAATCTAGATGCAAGATCTCCCGATGAATCCTGTTGTGAGTAGTTTCGCGATCTCCTTCTTGATGGCTTCTTTCTTTTAAGGTGAGAATCTCCTCAATCTTTGCTTGATGGGTTTGGATCCCATATTGATATCGATTACGTGCTCGGCCCGGCTCCCTTGGTACGCCCGGGCATATCTACCGGTTTCCAGGCGAATATGTCTTTGTGTTGCCTTAGGAAGCTGGTGAGCGCGAGTTCCTATTTAGGAGATAGGTGAGCGCTGATGATCGCTGTCTTGGAAGGATCACCAGTCTTTAAGTCAATGTGCTTGACGTCGGCTTCTTCTGGGGGTACCAAGATTGCTTGTTTCTTGGCTGGTATCTCGAGTTCCTCTGGATTTGTCTCCCGTGCCATTTGATGGACTTCTCTTTTCTCCAAGAGTGTTCCAGTCTTGTTTGCTATCTCGATGGCTTGGACATCACACTCGAAAGCCTTCTTGAGATCTCCTTTGATCGAAAGAATCCCGAATGGCGTCGGCATCTTTAGCGATGAGATACGGATAGTGTGGAATAGCCATGAACCGCAATTGCTGGTCTTCCCATGATGGCATGATATGGTGACTCGAGGTTTGCCACTTCGAACTTGATATATTCCGTCCGGTAATTTGATGGCGTTCCGAAGGTGACTGGCAAGGTGACCTGCCCAATTGGTATTGCTGCTCGTCCGGAACTATCCCGTAGAATGGGGTGTTTGATGGAGCAATCAATCCCGAGAGGTCTAATCCCATCTTGTCCGGTGTTTCGAGAATATGATGTTCGGCCCTGCTCCTCCGTCGATCGATTACCTTGGTTCTTGTTACTCCCGACTATGGTGGGTTCTATCACCAAGGGATACAAGGCCGGCGTTGCCTACACTTGTCCATTGATCCTCCCTTGTGAACTGAATTGGGTATTGGGACCAATTGAGGTAGCGCGGGCGTTGCGGGCTCTTTGCCATGATCGATCGTAGTGCTAGCTTGTCTTGTCTCTTGTTCTTTGATCCGGGAACCCTAGAGAATATGACATTTAGAGACCTTGTTGCTTTCTCGGAAGTCTCCCTTTTTTTTGTCCGTCATTGTTTTCTCCTTTGCTTTCTTGATCGTCCCTTTTAAAGCTGAATCTCTTCCTTTGTATCTCTCTTGGAAAGTTGTGCGGTTTCAGTGAGTGTTGAGCTCTGGATGGTAGACGCAAAAAGGTAGATCCTGTAGCTTGATGTTGTCTTTGCCATTGCCGTTGCTCTTGTTGTTGTTGTATTTTTGGCTTGTAGGGCTTCTTTGGCTTCTCTGCCAATGCAAGCTGTGTTATCTGCAGCCTCGCTTCTTATCTTCTTTGAGAGTTGTTACGTTCCTTCTTCGGGCCTTTCGTGTTCTTTCTCTCCGGGAAGCGATCACGGGTTCTTTCTTCGGCTCCGATCATCTTCTCAACAGTGATCTTGAATTGTTCATTGGTCCTCGGGTTGTCCTTGTAGAAGTCCGAGAATTGCCATCTTTGAAATCCCATTACGAAGGCGTCCACCACTTCTCTTTCTGTGATGTCATGCACTTGGGATCTCATCTCGCCAAATCTTCGGTAGTAGTCTCTTAAGGATTCTCCTGGCTTTTGCTTGAGGCTCTTCAACTTGGCCTATGTAATAGGATGGGTAATGATTCCTGCGAAGTTGTCGCAGAATATTTTCTGCAAATCTTCCCAGTATCTTATTGAGCCCTCTTCGATCTTGTCGAACCATTGGAGCGGTAGAGCTTCTAGAGCCATGGGAAAGAAAACGGCTTTTGCGTCATCATCTCCTCCGGCCGACTCAATGGATTGTGAGTAGACTACGAGCCATTGCTTGGGCTACTATTTTCCCATCATATTTCGAGTGGTTTGAAGGTTTGAACCGGCGGGCGGTTTGACCTCCTGGTCTCTCTCCGCGAAGCAAGGGAACTGTCGTGGCCCCCCTGTTGTCCTCCCTTGGTTTGTCACGGCGATTTTGCGCCCTTCGTCGGGGTTCTTGCGGGTGCGTATGAGGACTCCGCGACTTCTTCTCGTCGGCTTTGCCTTGGGGTTGGATTAGCCCTCGGGGGTCTCGGCTTCCGCCATCCCTCCGTGGTCGCCTCGAGTTTTCGGAATTCTCCGGCGTACCCCAACCTCTCGAAGACATTAGGCCGACCTCTTGGAGCATGCGAGTTGTTTGCCCTTGACGTGACCTGGCGGGATCTCTTTCTTGGATGGCTCTGCCGGAGCGCTTCCTTGATGAGCCTCTCCTCGTCATTCAGGTTTGAAGCGATCTTTAGGCGGTTGATCAACTCTTGCGGCTTCTCGTGCGTTATCGATGACCGTCTTGACTTCTCTTTCGGACTTCATCTTCTGTATTCGCGTGGGTCGGCGGTACTTGTTCGAACTTGTTTGCGCTTTCTGCTCTGTCTTGGCGTCCCTCCCTTCGACTTGTTTCTTCTTAGCCTTGAAAGACGGCTGGTCTTCTCCTTCGTCTTCTTGGGTTCTTTTAAATGCCCGCCGAGATGTTTGATAGGCCTTCGTCGGTGGACTGATGTAAGGGGGCATCTCGGAGGGTTAGCGGCAAGCGGGCTCTTGCTACCATTAGTATTTCGTTGGCGGCGGTTGCCTTCGGACGCCACTCCTTCCGTCCGGGGGAAGATCCGTTGTTTGCCATCCCTGTTCATCGTCGCTTCTTGACGTTCTGCCTTGTTGAGGGTTCTAGGCGATGGATGATGCACTCCTCTCGTGTCCTTGTTAGGATGAGCCCTCGTTGTGCACCCTTCAAAGGAATCTCCGGCCTCCTTTTGAAAGTTGTCTTGATGCCTCTCGTGTCTTGTGAACGCCGTATTGCGTAGTCCGTTGGGGAATTGATAAGGCAACCTAGGTTGATATCGAGTTGTCTTTGGTTTTTCGCCTTCTTTCTCAGTCGGGGTAGCCTTCCGAAAAATTCTTCGTCCAATTGATTCCGGTTCCCTTATCGGTCGGAGTAGGAGTGTGGCTTCGAGTTGTTTTCGAATCCGTCTTGGAACCTTGGATGTCTTCCTTCACCGAGTTCGTTTCGGCTTTCGGCCCGCGACGTAGTTTTCTGAGTCGATGTCGAGCTTGTTCTCCATTTAAAGGCGATGTCGGTGGCGTCAATTCGCCGAGCTTCGGCGAGTTTTGATTCTTCGGTCTTGGTTTCCTCGATGATGTAGCTTCGAGTCTTGCCGTCGTGGTCGATCTCGCAAGTCCATGATCCGAAGATGATCGTCCTTCGTCGGCGAGCCCATGATCTCATGGTCGCCGGACTCGTGCTGAAATCGGCGAGCCCCTACCTAGCGTGCCCGGTATCGATGTTTTACGACCGAGAGCCCGCCACGGGGTGAACCGGGCGGTTTGTTGAACCTCGATGAACCTGGAGCCCGGCGGTATGTTGCCCAACGCGTTGACATGGAGCGGGGGGTTTATCTTTACGGTTCTGGCCCTCGATCCTTGATCGGTAAAGACCTTTACGTCGGTCGGCGTGAGCTGTTTTTGATTGATGGGGTCAACCGGAATCGATTGTAAAGTTTACAGCACTTGATGTGTTCAAGTTGCCTCCCCCCTCTGAGGTGCCCTTTGGCCGCCTTTTATAGTCAAGGGGCCAAAGTGCTTGCTACGGACCTAGTCGGACATAGAGAGGGTTGTCCGTAGAGGATTCGAACACCCAAACTCCTTACATGGTAATTTGACTAGGATTCTATCCTAATTACAACAGAAGTCTACCGTAGCTATGCTTCCATTGCCTTCTGTGAGTTGTTAGTGGCCACGCGGGCTAGGATAGAATCCTGCGAACAACTCAGTAGAGTCCTTAGGTGATCCCGTATCCACACTCCCCTAATCGGATCGGTCTACCGGCGATATGTTCGGTAGTAGAAGTGTCATCTTGTCCAGAGAACTTGGTCAAGTCGGTTGGAGGCTTCAATCTTGAAGGGAGTGCCACTCTGTTGTACCAGTCTGGATAAGGTGACTGATAAACATAGGGCCGATTCTTGGGCTTGATCCCAAACTGGTGTTGCATCATATCGGCCATCCTCGCTAGGAGTATATCCATGTTTGAATTACGTGGTCCATAAGATTGTCCCGACTGTCCGGTGGCTTATACCGGATTTGGCATAGCATGAACCGTGGGTAATAGCCAACTGTGTAACCGGGGCCAAAGGGATTTCTCTGCAACCCACTGGCCATTGGGCTATTGAGTAAGTGTTGTATGCTAGAGGGTTTCGGTGTACGAATGCCGCTTCTCACGTGTCTTGGCTCCGGATCCCTACGGTTTTTTGGTGTCTTGTTCTCTCCTCTAGATTCTTGACACAGTAGCTCCTTTCTTTGGTGGTGGCTTAGGGCGCATGTATGTATCTTGGTCCTGAAAGCTCACCAAGCCGAGTCTCAAAGTGCTGATCAAACTCGGGTCCAAAACTAGCCTTCATGATGTCGCGAAAGTATTAAAGAACAGCGTGTTGTGATTGGTCATTGCACCGCCCCACAACACTTGCAACAATCTCTTCCATCCGACAAACTTCTTCAGGACTTAGTTCGCCATCTTCCTTTTCTGCCCCCTTGTCTTCATCAGATATTTGCTGAGCATATCCCTGGTCCCCGGGCATTAATATTTTTGGAAGATCCATCTTCTGGATGATTGTACCGCTCTTTTGCTTGGAGAAGCATGACATGCACTTTTGCGAAGGCTAGGCACATCTCTCTCACCATGGCCTCCGGATCGGGAGGCAAGTCACCCATCCGGACTTGGATGACCTTATCCTTGTCGATGTTGTCGGGCATCGTGGTTTGATCTTGACGAGTCCCACCGCATGCCAAAAAGTGTGTAGGCACAAAAATCCTACTCCTTCTTTGCCGCACACACAAAGCGGAATAGCTAGCTTTACCCCCGCCCGCGTCTTGAATCGAAGGCGTGCCGATCAATTTGACTGTTAATTGACAAGGAGGTAAACGTGAGATCCGGAACATGACCGTGAGACCAAGACAGTTCCGCATGTATGGCTCTAAGGCGGATCTAAAGACATATAGCTACGAAAGCTATCTTTGTCGATGAGTAATGAATGCATTCGGTAAAGCAAATATGGAGACATGATATGCAAACGATTACGAATGAACATAAACGACATGTTTGAACAAATAAAATCGATCATCATGATGTGCTAGTGTAAAGCTATATTGCATGGATCGAATTGAATGACAACATGGAAGAAAATAAATCATGAACATCATAATGGATATTCCGCGACACATGAAGAGGAGCTACCCTACGTAAAACGTTATAACGAACCCTCAACGAAGAAGGAGCTACCGTGCGTGCAAACGATACGAACCTGCTAAAGAAAGAACTACCACACATATAAATGCACACGGACCTGCTTTGTAAAGAAGGAGCTACCACACGCATAAACGTATACCGAACCCTCCGTGAAGAAGGAACTACCACACGTATAGACGTGCGAACCTCTTTGTAAAGAAGGAACTACCACGCGGATAAACGCACACGGACTTGCTAAAGAAGGAGCTACCGTGACGAATGCACGTATCTGAACCCGCAACGGCGAAGAAGAGCTACCGTGCGTATGAACGTATACGAACCCACAACATGTGATAAATTGAGGCATAACCGTGTTCGGCAAGCTTGCCGAATGTCCATGAAGAAGGAACTACCCCTCGTGTGAAGACCTATCAGATTAAAACGATCTCTAATCCACCGAATGATTAGCACTAGATTAACCCAAAGATCTCAGATCCACCGGATGACACAGTCTGTCCCGATCTAAACACATACGAACCCACAACATGTAACAACCTAGATTGATCTAGCTCGGCTATTATGAACAGATAGATCTAGTAACAAACTAATGATAAACATTGAATGAATTGATGGCAACTAGATCTAACAAAAGATAAAGCGAGACGTCTCAATCTAAATTGGGCAAAAAAGTGTGTGCAAGCATGATTAAATAAATAAATTGAAAGCGGCTATGCGGACACATGGTAACTTAATGAATTCATTAGATCTTGCCAAAATCTAATGAAGCCGATAACTAGCTCTAAGCCAGATCTTAGCCCACCGGATGGCTCATGATCGACAGAAGAACCCTCTTGCCCCTGATAGCTTAAATCCGCCTGACGATACTAAGCGTGAACAAGACTTCTTGCAATAATCTAAATCCGCTGACGATACTAGACATGGTGCAAGGTTGCGGTACTTACAGAGGTCGGCGGGTCGATGAATCCTCTTGCAATAGATCGGCGACACGACTGGACTCGAAGGTGGCCTGAGCCAAGGCACGCGAGCCAGGTTGTTTGTATTGATTTGGAATAATGTTTACAGATGCCGAGGGTCTTATATTTATACCCTGGGCTTATTGAGTCCTAGCTAGTTACGAACAATAACTAACATATCTAGCTAATTATGAATTAACTAACAAAATATCTAGCTAAGATACAACGTCCTCCAAGTCTTCTCGGAGTCGTGGGAATTGCACGTGATGTGGGACGTCCTCCAAGTCTTCTCGGAGTCATGGGAATTGCACGTGATGTGGGCCCTCGTCTTCGGATATTCTTCTTAATGTTCCACGCTTGCCGAACCATCTCATGCTCAGCCCTTTCTTGGACTCGAATAACAACGGCTTCCCGAATGCTACAGTACCGTAGCTGTCCTTCTGCTAGCCAAATGACTTGTTACCGAATGGACGCGTGCTGGTCTTATCAGTCATTCGGGCTCTACCAAATTTTGGTGTTAACACATATAATCAGCTCATTGGCCAGTATGATGTCTGCCCTGTTTTCAAAAAAAAATTGGAAGAGCTCCTGTCAACATAAGCATAAAACCTGCTTCTGGCTACTGGTAAAGGATAGGCTCAGCACCTGAAATATTCTCAGACGCAAGCATATGCACTTGCCCTCTACAGCATGGCTCTGTATACAAGGCATTTAAAAATGCCTTCAAAAGTGGCAAAACTGTCTTTAAAGATATTTTTAGGCAGTATTAAAAATGCCGGTTATAAACTAGACTTAAAATGTATTTTGAGGCATTTTTTTCAAAGAGCCATCTCGGTGTGCTCTAGGCAAAGGTACTAGTTCGCCGGCGGCCAGCCGGCGGTTCACGACAAAGATCCAGGCTCTCGGCAATGAGTAGGACACGTGGCGGGTCATGAGACAATGTTGTTTTCATTACAAAATAAAACTTTGCCGAGGGCTCATTGTAGCGGCTTTCGGCAATGAATAGGACATGTGCCGCTCCATAAGGTGGTGTTATTCTGCGGAACAAAAAAAACTTTGCTGAGAGTTCTCCGGCGGACGCTCTCAGCAAAGCATAAATCTTTGCCGAGAGGCACACTTATGTCTCTTGGCAAAGGTAACGCGTGATGGACGGCGTCAGCTTACCAGGACCTCTGCCGAGGGATGTTTCCTCACCGAGGGCTGGTTCTCGGCAAAGCGCTTTGCCGAGGGTCCATTTTTGCCAAGGGTCTTGCTCTCGGTGAAGCCTCCTTTGCAGAGGGGACGGTTTTGGCGAGAACCGTCGTCGGCAAAGAAGCGCTTTGCCAAGAGCCATATTCTGGCCTCTCGGCAAAACGCTGTACTCTCGCAAAGACTGAGTTTCCCGCACTGAGAACTATGTGTGGGCTAACTTGGGCACTGGCCCCCATGCCTGTGCAAACTCTTCACTAGTACTTACTTGTAATCCAGTTACATGCAACACTAAGAAATGACGTATTTTTACTACGACAGAACCTGTGGGCTATACATGCAACACTAAGAATGTTGAATTAGCTCTGAAGTAGCCAATGGGCTATACATTCCATCTTCATCCTCAAGCAAATGAATGTGGAACGACCAGCTGCAGCAGTGCTTTGCAATTTCATCTCACCCTTGTTGTACACATCAGCTGTCGACCACAACATTTATTAGCACATTACGTGTTCCATTGCCTATATTTCTTTTGATGCACATTAGCAACTGTCAAGAACTTTCTACTTTTTGTCAAAATGATACATCATGTAGTCGACTGAGGTCATCTACTTGTCTGGGTTCAGAACATGAGGACCTTGCGATGGCCGTTTATTTCTAACTGCTATATTTACACAACCATTTTGTTTTCTTGTTGCACATCTAATTGTGTAATTACCAATGATAAACATAGAAATTAGTCCCCTCGAGCAGTTTGTGTCCAGCTCCACGATTTGGCAATAATAGAGACTAACTGATCATGGATTGAGTTTCAGGGCTTGCATTGGTGCTCTCAATGTGAGTAGACATTTGTTCGTTGGTGTGCTGGTTTTGATGACTTCATGAAATCTGGAGGAATTGTTGAACCCAGTCAAAAGAAATTCCTTGAATCACTAATGCTAGAATCGTTAACACAGTTTATCGACCAGTAAGTGGTTCTAGAGGAAGAATGCTTCTATGGAATCAAGACTTCTCTCAAATTGCATCCACACTTGCTCAATTTAATCAGAGGAACTGTTCACCCGAGTACAGAGAAATTTCTTGTTTCATCCCAAGCTTATGACCCTACACAAACAAGGCAACTGCTAGTTCTAGCATGAAGTTTTTATGCTACATTTCTGAGATGAAAATATTGCGGATAAGTTGCGTGCTGTATTATCTACATCTATAGCCTAGCACCTCTATTGTTCGCCCTCCATTGATCTTGTAGTAGTACCTCACTTTGGCACAAGGTATTGGTTTTATTGACTCTGTTTAACTATGTTGGTCAGGCAAACAAGGTACGCCGTTTAATGACTCATTTCCACCACGGTAACTAGTCATGTATACAAACCCATGAATCTTTTTGTCAAAAAAAAAACCCATCAAACTGAATTCTGAACACATAGTATTTTTGCACAAGGTATTGAAACGACTCCCATGATTATATACACTACAAGATTAACGAGTATTTGTTTCCAGATGCCGTCATTATATATCCTATCTCTGTAGCCCAACACGTGTATTACAGAACACATCGTATTAATCGTAGTGCGCCCCCACTTCCACGCCCCACCACTTCCTGAAGCGCCATGACGTCGTCCGTACAGCGTTGCTCAGGCGTGATGCAGCCGGCCTTCGCACTTGGGGGGCCTGACCCTGTGTTCTCGGTCGCTGCCACCGGCCTTGGGCAAGGGTATGCAGCCCAGCCGTCTCTGCCATCGAGGCATCGATGCGAATTTCAGGTCAGGCCGTACTCCTGTCCAGAACACCTCCGACGCTCAAAGGCACCACGCTGTTGCAAGCTGTGGGAGTGGCCGCCGTCCCTAGGAGATCCACTTCCACGTGAAGATAAACAAAAGGACTATCGCAGCAAGATCCGTTGAACCCGATGAGGTGATTTATCCATCATTGTATCCCCATTGTATGTCTGGTTTTTGTTGGTACTGAAAATTCATTTTTTCATGGGAAATCTTAAGTCTCTAGGTATATGCGTCTGTAATTTGCTCCGCACGCTATGTGTAAGTATGATTCTGTAAGATTAGTCGTGCTTGGCTGCTTGCAATATGAATCCATCTGAATAAATAGCCTTTTCTGTAAGATCTTGCGATGACCTGTCTTCAGAAAATATATCTGTTTTAAAAATATTATTAAAGTAATTCTTGTACTTTTTTGGGACAAAAGGACGAGATATATTATTAGCAGCATAACACTGGAACTGGGGTATAGAAATTTAACGATACAGATTGCAGGGCATCTGACAGAAGGCACCTGTTTGCATGATTAACATTTGTACAAAATCCCTAGTCCTTCAATATAATGTATGAAAGCTTGGCCCGCTAATGAGTAAGCCGTGGCATTTAGATTTCTTGCAATCTTGAGAACCTGAATTTGTTTCACTAAGGATGCTTGGGCATGATTTCCCAGTGTGACTCTTGCGTTCCCTTGGGCAACTCAAACAGTAGTTTTGGCTCAGCTGGTGTAGCCAATAAGTCACTGCCAGATCAAAATGGACTGCCTGCTATGCCCTGTATCATCTCGATCAGGGCTTTGTGTGTGGAGCCACCTCGTAGTGGAACAGTCTACCCTAGACGACTGAGTTGGCCTGCCTGTGATACAATCAATCCTGATGCTTCCCAATCCTATGATGGACTTCAGATAGTGACATATTATTATGATACAATAATACTGGCATGTCTGCCTCAGATCTTGGGTGATTTCTGTGCTGCAGGAAACCTTTTTATTGGAACCAGGGGAGACATGTGTTACATATGGACTTTGTAGGTTTCTTATGAGCATGAGGGTGTGTATGCCAACTTTATGAAAAGGGCTATGGAATTAGTGGTTGGAGTGGTTGATGCGGAGAATTAAGAAGATGAATATTTAAATTTTAGATCTCATTTATTGTTTGGTCCATGAAGCTAGGGAGATATAAGAGGGGGAGTTCAAGACTGAATCCATATTCCCTGAGGTGTAGTGTTTTGAGCGGGCAATTATAGTTCAAATCCTGATGGATTCCAATGAACTATTTACCTTTCACTAGAAACACAACTGCGACACCTTCCCATAGATTTGAGTAGCAGGGGTTGTCCATTTGTACATCTATTCTCATTGCTGCCAAAACTCCCGTTCCTACGAAACCTGACTGCAACAAAAAAATTTCTGAAAACCTTCAAAATCCCATTCCCTGCTTTCAATTACCCGGAACCAGAAAGGTTGGTCTACCAAATGGTGTACTAATCTAAGATATTTAGGAATATATGTACTAGTTAGCAGTTCAGCATGTATTTTCTCATATTCGAATATATAGTTACGAATCGTTACACTGTCGATTATCTTCTATATCCCCTGCCTACCAGTTGCACATGTGTAGTAGTGTGGCCGATTAATATGGCTGTAGACAATGCATTTCTATGTAAAATTTTTCCATCTGAAGATTTTATTTTCATGTTCCAAATGGATACTCTAGATCAACAGACATGTATACCGAAACAAAAATTAAGGTAAAAGGCCTATCATTCCACTACAGGAATCCGCTTCTTTGCCGAGTGCAAAGAAGTTTGCCGAGTGGCAAAAGTCGGGCACTCGGCAACGAGGCTCTTTCCGAGTGCCAAACTACGCCCTCGGT
The DNA here is from genome assembly GCA_015847255.1 of Hyparrhenia diplandra. Taxonomy (NCBI): domain Eukaryota; kingdom Viridiplantae; phylum Streptophyta; class Magnoliopsida; order Poales; family Poaceae; genus Hyparrhenia; species Hyparrhenia diplandra. The sequence continues at coordinate 206,098 of JADLZK010009435.1, read as the reverse complement.
AAAGGATTATTTGCCGAAAGTGCAACACCGTCGGCGGTTTAGCACTTTCGGCAAACCATATTTTCGCCGAGTGCTTAGCCCTCGGCAAAACTCACCACTCGGCAAACAATAACAGAGCCAAACGGCCACGTTGTCCGTTACCTTTGCCGAGTGCCCAACGTTAGCCACTTTCGGCAAACTAGACACCCGTTGCGAGTGCCACGTGTTTAGGCACTTCGGCAAAGAACTTGTTTGCCGAGTGTCCCTCTTGGCACTTCGGCAAACGCGATTCATTTTTTTTTTTTCGTCCCATATTTTTTGTGTGGCATAAGTACAGTAGTTACATGTCATGTGGAAAATTTAGGACAATTTGAATTAGTTTTGCTATATTTCATGAATTATTTGTATTTCCTTGCATTTTTTTGGGCCACTCCAAATTTGAACTGCAGCTACATGAAATAATGGAATGCGCTGATTCAAAAAATGTTATTCATGATGTTTGGCGTATGTTTAGGCTCAATCCAGGGACTCGCGAAATTAAGAACATTTATGTGTCGGAACATGACGAAGTTACGTCTTGGGAGAAGTGTTTTTTTAAATTCTATAAAATCCAAACAAAGTTTAAAAATCATGAAACTTGGCGAGGTGTCTTGTCATCTCATGGGGAGGCAAAGAAATCAAGTGTGGGGATGTCCGGGTTTTAGCCATCCGACGTCACAACTTGCTCGAAACTTTTTCAAATTTTTTTCACCGCCTCCCCATGAGAACACGTATGAGTCACGAGACTTCTTCGTGGACTCAAGATGTCGTATGAGTCGTACCATGCTTGTCCAAAGGGGTGCGTCCTATTTAGGGAGACCTCAAGGAAGCAACGCCTTTGTCCAAAGTGCAAAGCCTCTAGGTTTGTGGAGGTAGAATGTAGTGATGGCGGAAGAAACAGTCCAAGATCCCGAGATGGTCCTACGACACCTTCCTTTTCGTATCGAGGCTCCAACGGCTGTACATGACAGAGGAGTCCGCGAAACAAATGACATGGCACAAGAAGGGCAAAAGATACAGTCCCGAAAGTTGGTACACCCATCGGATGGTGATGCATGGAAGCACCGATAATATGCATCCCGAAAAAGCTATGGAGGCTCGAAATGTGCGCCAGGCGTTCGCGAATGAATGGGTTCAACCCGTGCGGTCAACTGGCGGCCCCGTACACTTGTTGGCCCGTGTTCGTGATCCCTCTCAATCTTCCCCACGGTGCCATGTTTGAGCTCAAGCACCTGTTCTTGATGCTCATAATACCCCCGAGCACCGGGCAACAATATGGGTGTGTTCATGCGGCCCGATTGTGGGATGAATTGCAAGATGCTTGGCAAAATGGGGTACTGACGTGCGACCCGAGCTACAAAGACAAACTTTACAATGCATGTGTGGTACCTATATTCAATGCATGACTTCACGGCTTATGGCATATTCAGCGCATGGTGTGTTCATGGGAGGTTCCCTTGCCCGGCATGCAAGGCAGCGGTATGCGGATTCAACCGGCTTCTCAAGGGTGGCAAGTTTTCTTCGTTTGACAAACATCGTCAATTCCTGCCCGAGGACCATGAATTCAGACTAGACAAAAAGCACTTCACGAAAGGTGTTGAAGTCACCGACCCCATCCCAAACTTCATGACCGGTGAAGAGGTCCTTGCCGAGCTAGCCGGTCCGAAAATCGATGAAAAGAAAGGTTGTTTTGTTGGATATGGTACCACACACATGTGGACTTATATATCGGGCTTGACTAATCTCCCCTACTACAAGGATCTTCTTCTTCCACACAACATCGATGTAATGCACCGCGAGAAAAGAATATCTCCGAGGCACTCTTCGCAACAACCATGGACCTTAAGAAGTCAAAGGACAACGTTAAGGCTAGACTTGACATAGAGATGATTCATGATAGACCAAAGCTAGTGATAGAGACCCCTAGCCCCGGGAGGAGATGGAAAAAGGGCCCGGCCGACTACATCATCAAAAGGGCCGATAGGAAGGAAGTACTACAAAGTGGATGAAGACGTTATCGTTCCCCGATGGGTATCGCGGCGAACCCGGTAGGGGAGTGAACTTGCGCACTATGAAAGTCTTAGGGATGAAGAGTCATGACTTCCACATATGGATTGAGCGGATCCTTCTGCGATGACTTCGGGGATACCTCCCCGAGCGATTAATGGCGCCGCCCCTGGCAGAGTTGAGCTTTTTCTTCCGCCCGACTTTGTGTTAAGGAGTTATCTCGGGATGCGATTGCTGATCCGGGCGTCTTGCACCTGTGTTGATCTGCAAGTTGGAGATGATATTTCCACCGGCTTCTTCCTGTTGATGCACCGATTTTGCACCTTCCCGAGGCAGGCACGGGGGGGGCCGTGCAGTTCCGTTGGTGCTATCCAATCGAGAGGGCTCTCAAGGTACTTCGGAGAAAATGCAGAATAAAGCCAGAATTGAGCCTTCCGCGGCGGAGGCATACATTCTGGAGGAGGTGTCGACCTTCACACAGCGTACTATCTTGAGAAACTTCCCAAATGTCCACAATCCTACCCCTCGTTACAATGCCGACGAGTTCATCGAACCTTAGCCTTTTCGGAGGGCAAGTCGGAAGAGGAAGCGCAGCTACCCACAAGCACTTGTCCTTTTGATGAGTGGCGCACTATCATGCTCTATGTGTTGTTGAACCTTGACGAAACTGCTCCTTATCGCCAGTGATAAGTTCTCAATGAGCTTGTTCCATACGCCGTCACTATCCTCCACCTATCGACCCTAAACCTCCGGCCTTGTTTTTTTTTTGGAATTTATTGGTCAACACTGGAGAGGGAATGGGGTTCCTACCTTGCAACAAGAAGACAATCTTCTAAAAAAATGGGCAGCCCGATTTTATTTCCCGGTTACGCTCAAAGGTACCATCCAACTAACCTCGTTCCGACTTTGATATTCCACTTTGGTCCTAGTCACATATAATGTAACGATCTACGTGGCCTCACCTTGCGTGCCCGCACGGATGCCGAAATGTGCGAAGATTTAAAACAGGTGGGCACCGCTTCCCCGTAGGGTCAACTCGCTCACCGTTTATGATGTGAATGGCTATCGCTTTTACATACGAAGCTACGAGGAGAGTCGGCCCAACCGCAAAACAACGTGCACCGGAGTTCGCACGCCCGGCTTGGATAAGAAGGACTATTACAAAGATAGTCGAAGAAATATATGAGCTCAACTTCGGGGTCCTAAAGAGCTCAAGCTAGTGGTATTCAAATGCCATTGGTTCAATCTCGATGACACGAAAGTGGACCCTACGATTGGGCAAGTCAAAATTCGACAGATTCTCGTATATGGAGGAGAGGATGTCTATATTGTGGCTAATATACACGCCACACAAGTTTATTACCTCCCATGGGCGTGCCAAAAACACGAGGACCTTATGGGTTGGTACCTTGTGCACTGTATCGCCGCACGGTAAAGCGCCGTTTCGAACGATGATGATTACAACCCCGACCCAAACACTGAAGAGTTCTATCAACCCGAGGGGCTAGAAGGACGTTTGGAGATAGACATTCTTTTCGCCATGGGCATGGAAGTAGACAGGCGCCATCGATGAGGACGAGGGGTGATGAGGTGCGAGGATGCTAAGGACTTGCGTTCTTGAACGATGGAGGATGGTGCGCGAAGGAGCTGTTTTAGAGGATGGTGCACATGCCGAGGGCGATACTGGATGATGAGGATGGTGACATTGATGATTACAATAGTGATAGTGATAGTGATGACTACATGCCAGCCTTAGGCATTCGGGAGATAATTTCTAAATCATGTAATACTATTTTGTTATTATTGTTACCTTTCAATTATGTTTCGTTCATTTTGCAATACTAATTGGTTTACTCTTTGTCTTTTGCAGGGGACTCGACAAAATGCCAGGCGGAAGGCGGCAACGTCGACGAGGGTCCAAATCCATCTACGCGAGGGCCCCCCACCCTCTACCCACGACGCGAGGAGGAGGCCGACGAGGAGGAGGCGCCCGAGCAGCCCCCGACGGTGGAGACGTCGAGGCGCGGCCGACGTCGCCCATCCACGAGGAGGCTTGACTTTGTGTCTGGCGAGAGCCAGCGGGGCCATCGTCGGCCCAGCCGGGCCGCGTCGTCCGGGCCACACCTCTTCGAACTTCGGACTCGGTGCGAAGAGACACCACCCGGCCCGGGCGTCTTCCTCGAGTGCCGCCAAGGTCTACCAAATAGCGGGCCTCGACCCTCCCACAGGTGCCGATCCCTTTCCCCCGCCGCCCGGTGATTCGACCCCACGGTGACAAGTAAGTAGCCATTGATATTTTCACTACTTGTTCATATGACATGTTGAACATCGAACTCGGACTAACAATTCGCCTTAATGGCTCGTCGCGAAGAATCGGAAGATTGTAAGCGGAGGGGGCAGTTCGCGCCATATCAATGGCATCCAGAGCCTGCTGATTAAAGAGAACTACCCTGGCCTGGTGAGAGTCGGGGACGCGATGGAGGTGCCCTGGACGTGGGAGCACTTCGTGCGCGTGGACGAGGGCCGAGTGGCCGGGAAGATCAAGGCGGACTTCTGGGTGAGTCTGTATGCAGGATTACTTCACGTCGTTTAAATACTATGTTTCTTAAATAATAGAATGATACATGTTGTCTGTATGCGAGAACTACTTCACGCGGCGAGGGCGGGCGGAGGCGGTGGCCGCTAGAGTGCAGGACAGGGTCTGCCGAGACCGACTCAAGGACCTGTACCACGAGGCCCGTGTCCAGTGCATCATCTCCTACAACGCCGACGTGCTTGGCAAGGTGGTGAGGAAGAATGAAGCAAGGGAGATGATGCTCTAGAGGGAGACCGACCTCACCAGGGACCAGTACATCCAGGTTCGTAAAACCCATTTATTCTGAGTCCTTCAATGAAAAATAAGCAGGCTTCCATTCATCCTCTGCTATGTCATGCAGATGTGTCCGGAGTGGTGCGGCAAGTACAAGGACTGCTGGGTGGCCATTGTGGACAAGTGGCTCTTGGACGAGACGTACGAGACCAAGAGACTGCGTCGGAGGTGTCTCTTGGAGATGCAAGGGAAGCCACACCACCAAGGCAGCGTGCCCCTCCCAGTGTATATGGACAGATGGGTACGATTCTGTTGATATTTTTATTCAAGCGCTCAAATCAGCACACTTCTAACCATCTCTGTGTTCTCCTCGCAGTCAAATTCGCATGAGCACCAGCAGATCAGCGAGTACGCGGGGTGGGCCTTGACTCACAGCGGCAGAGCGACTGACCCCGCCAACGTCTACGACCCGGCGAAGGGGCCCGAGGCGTACACCAACGCCCAGCGTCTACCCCAAGCTTACCCAAGATGCCCCGAGGCGGCCAAGCGGCGCCATGGGGGCGACCGATCCAGCCACCGGCCCACCGACACGCACCTGGTGATGAGGTTGGGAGGAGGGAAGCAACGACGGCCGGTTCTGGATGGCCAACAGCGCGATCAACCCGTCCTCTGTTGAGAGGCTGAGCGTGATTCGCTCAAGGAGCACGACCTCCACCGACATCCCCATAGCACCTCGGCAGCCGAGCTCCACGCAGATGATGCAGAACTTTCAGGTAACTTCAGTTTCATTCGTCGTTCACTGGTTTTACACATTCCCGCTACCTATGCATTGTTTCAATGTTACGGTTGTAATATTGCAGGCCGGATGGCGAGTTGGAGGCCGGGCGGCGGCCCAGCGGCAGAGTTTGAGGCCGGCGGCGGCCCAGCAGAGGCCCATCGGCGGGAGTTGGAGTTTGTCCAAAGAATACTGGGCGCGCCCGGTACGCGGGACGTGGCGAGCTACTTCCAGGGCCTCCAGATCCCTGGTGTGACCCTGCCTCCGTTGCCTCCCTCGCTGTTCGCTCCACCCCCGTTTCCCGTTCCTCCTCCTGTACAGACTCCGGTGAGTATATGTTGTTGTTTATTTATTTGCCCCAATGCGCGGCACACCACGCGGTACTAATGAGATCGCCTCTCGTTGTGCAGCCACGGTCGGCGGGTTCGAACCCGACTCCTCCGGTGGCCCTTCTCCACCCCATCCAGCCTATCCGGTCGGCCCGACTCCACAAAGACACGTGGCCGGTGGCGTTCCTCCTCCGGGGCGCCAAGCGGCCCACACTCGGGCACCCACACGCCCCTCCACACCACGGGTGGACGTTCCGGTCGGCGCCGCAAAGACGGGTGGTATCCGGGGCAAGGTGAGGGCTCTTCGCACCAGGGAGGCCACGGGCCTGGGCGCAAAGTGAGTTGCTGCTGATTATGTTCGATGGATTTCTTTTGGATTTTAGACATGTTGCAATCGTGATGGATCTCGTTTGGATGTTGGACATGTTCTTTTTCGCTTCGATGTTGGGCGTGTTGGATATGTGCACTATTCGTGATATATGTGGATTTGTGAAATATGTGGATTATATATGTGAATTGGTGATATATGTGGTCTATGATATATATATAAATGCTTATGGTATATGTATGTGTTGATGGAGGTCGTGAATCAACGTAAACAAAGAAAAAATAAATAAATTTCCCAGATTTGCCGAAAGTGCCAAAGACGGCAAAGCTCGGCACCCTGCAGAAATATGGCGCGGTTTGCCGAGTGCAAAGGTGGCACTCGGCAAAATGACCATAACTTTGCCGAGTGCCATCTTTAATGCACTCGGCAAACTGTATTTATTTTTTTCGTAAAATAAATACTTTGAAAGTGCCCACATTTGGCACTCGGCAAAGATTTAAAATATTGAAATCTTTGCCGAGTGCGGACGTTTGGCACTCGCAAAGGACCTTCCATATTTAACGGTTGGCGTGGGGTTCGCCGAGCACCGACATGGCACTCGGGAACCCTTCGCCAACTGCCTATTTTTGGCACTTTCGGCAAAGATTGCTTTGCCGAGTCAATCTTTGTCGAGTGGCCTTCACGAGTTTGGCACTTTCGGAAAAGGGTTAAGCTGAGTGCAAAGGGGCCTTTGCCTGAGTGCGTCGGGGCACTTTCGGCAAAGCACTGAAAATCCTGTAGTGTTCAGGACTCACATGATCGAATATATTTCATCCTTAACTACTAAAACATATTTCTGATGGAAAACTCTTCAAGCGTTGCATATGTTTGGGTATCCACGACAAGCATTTTCAGCAAGATTCTCTCTTTTTTTTTTTTTTTGAGAAAATTCAGTATGATTTTCTACAATTGGAATATACAGATGTTTCTGATTATATAAAGACACCATAACTCTAGACCTAGCATCGTCCGCCTGAGAAGGCATGAGGAACGCTTGATGGTTCGACCGCCCTTAGACTTAATGCACATTTAGCAAAAATTAGTCACAATCCTTCATCGCTGTTATGAACGTGGGATGGGCTGAGGGCTTTTTGACTTGGCCCCTAAGCAAGCCACTAATTAACTCTAATGGGCTAAGGTCCAATAGACTCTTAACTCCTCTAACACTACTCCCCACCTGGACATGCAGCTTGTCCTCAAGCTGCAACCTAACGACGACACTAATGATGCCTTCACTCAACACAAACTTGGCACTTAAAAATAAGCCTTTAACATCTCGGCTTATTTTATTATTCTCAACCTGAAATGAACTAGGACTCTTTATTTTTGACTCCTGAATATAAGGTGGACACCATCTGCACACTTGTCCTGCAGCGTGTACAACCACCGGATCCCACGGAGACCATCCGGAGGAAAGGGGTGATTGTGTGTGGCCTCCCGTGAAGTGGTCGGAACAACGGTTGCAAAGGCGCCCTCGTGGCGGCCGGTGGCGAACACCGTGGCGCTAGGCGGCGCACTCCCACCGGTGACACCATGCCTTCTCCTTGCCGGACAGCTGCTGGTTCGCACCACACCAAGAAGAGCGGGGGGCGGGCGGGGGGCATCCAACTACCAACACCGCAGATTTTGAGTTCGCCACCCGTGGGGAAAACTGCATGCTCAAGATCCCTGACGCAACGGACGGGATCAAAGTCCATGCAACGAAGAGCAACCCGACAGACCGCCAAGGGGCGCAGCGTGGAATCAGCCGTAGATCGCACATCTCTTGTACCCGACGACGCGGGAGGAGCCACGAGCAGCAGCCTGCAGCTGCACTACAGCCAACACTTGGTGAATAAGCATCGGTTGTGCTATACTGTCCTTTGGCTGCTTGATCTGTTCTGCATTGTTCGCGCCGCGCAAATGGCGAAGCACAGCGTGGAGGAACTGCGACGGGTGCGGGGGCTGAATCAGCTGTAGATCACACAGCGTTTGCACCCGCCAGCGGCGCTAGGAGGAGGCGCGATAGCAGCCTGCAGCCGCACCGCTCTTGACACCCGACCTGCTGGATGCCGCGTGCCCCTATAGAAGATCCCATCGGTGAAAGGGTGTTGGAGGGTTGGCCCACCGTGCAGGACAACAACGCCGGTGGTGGGAGTTGGAGTGATCACCGCCGTGGGTCGCTGGGGCACTTACCCTCGTGGACACCGCCCTATCGCTGATGGCATAGCATAAGACGGATTGACAAAGGAGAGGGCATCATCCATGGTTGCGGTGGCAGCAGCGGTGGAGCAGATGGTTGCACGCCCGAACGTCGGCACCATTGGCTACATGTCGAGGAACGCAGCAGCGTCGGCGTCGTAACCTGGCCACCCATTGGGGGAAGGGCCACGGCCGGGGCTCGCCCACGGCCGGCAAGAGAGAAGGGATTTCCTTCTTAATCTCTTGCTTAATTCTAGATTGATACATCTCCTCTCTCATTATATAGAGAGGTTTGACTTGGCCCCTAAGCAAGCCACTAATTAACCCTAATGAGCTAAGGCCCAATAGACAATCGCCATCTTGGACTTTCACCACGGACCATGAAGGGCTTGAGGGCTTCTAACGAGATTATATAACATGGGGTATAGCCATGAGGTACACGCGCGTGCACCCTTTAGATGGAGTGAGGACGAGCCTATGTGCTCAAGGCTCAGGGCTCAGCACAACCACAGCAAGCACAGTAAAAACTTCCATAACCATAGCATTCCTCACCAATTCGTGTTAAACCACCTCCTAAATTAACACCAAAAACTGTTGGTCGAACTGAATGTGTACTCTGACAGAATCTGACAGTAATATTCAGAAAGTGATATCTCCCATAATACTCAATGCAAAAAAGCGTTTAAATAATCAATTGATAGTCTATACTATAAAAGAGCGAAAGAATTGGAGGCCACGTGTCGCGATCTCATCCATCCGATCTGTCTGGATTTCCCATCCGATGGTTCTCAGATATGGACCGACCTTAGGTTACAGGGTGTTTCGTTTCAACTCACTCCTACAATGTACGGGGCGAACCACGACGGGAATAGCGCCCGAACGGGCGCGCTCCCCCGACACGTCGCGAGATCTTTCCTTCCCCGCGCCGGTGCCCTCCGCCACGGTTTCCTGCACCCCGCCGCCCCTTCCGGCTCAGGAGCCGTGGCCTACGACGCCTACTGCCAAGAAGCAACCACGATCGGCGTCGTCCCCAACACAGCCCGGGCGGCGACGCCGGCCTCGTATGAACCTCTCCTCTACGTCCGGGCAGTGTGCCTCGGCAGTTTGCTCGTCACCAGATGATCGATCCCCCGTGCAGCAACTCCCTCCGGCCGCCAACCAAGAGGACGCCGCGGCCTTCGATGCCTACGGCCAAGAAGCCCCACGCACGCCGACGCCAAATCACCCGCAACGCACGCCATCGCTGTTCGATCGCTCCACGGCGGCGCACGCGACTACTCATCGATCGCGCCATCACGCTGTCTCCTTTGCCACGCCGGGCGGCAACACCAAGCAGCGGCCACACGCAGGCGGAGGACTTGACCGTGAAGAGCACCAAGGGCAAATTCAACCGCCCCAATCCACTGCGCCGCCAAAACCGCAGCCCCAACCCAGGCCCCCGTGATTCTTCTCCCTCATCGATCACGCCCAGGCCACGCCTAGACCTTCCCGCCGCAGGTCCCGCATCCGGGCGCCCATCTGCTCACGCCTCGCAAAGCCATGCCGCAGAAAACGGCCCCAAACCCTGGTGGCGGCATGGCCGGGCGAGACCCACGCCCAGGCCTTCCCCGCCGCTGGTCCCGCATTCGGGCGCCGATCTGGTCCCGCCTCACAAAGCCGCACCACAGAAAACGGCACCTTCCTCACTGTGGGCGGATCGTGCGCCGCCCTGCATGGCCACGGATACTCTCGCCTTCGACCACCTTCTGCCATCTCGGTAATGGAGCGCATCCTCTGCATGGTCTCTTTTACAGTGCTACTGCATGACTGCATGTTGCAAACCTCCTGCCTGCGTGGAGTAGATAACCTTGCCAGAAGACACTTATGGCCCAAAATTGGTGAATCATCAACGCTTGGTTGCTGGTTTAAAAGCAATAATCATCTGCATGTAGGCAAAGCCTTTATCAAAGATCTTTCTTTGTTCTGTAATTTTCGTCCGCCTGAATATTTGGTATCTAATCATTCTCTAATAAGCAAATCAGTTAAATTTGATATTATCTTCATGTATAGTTTGATTGCTTTGGGGATCCTTTTCATGTGTTCAGAGTCTAATGAACTGGTCATATTAGTCAGTTCTCTTTCAATTATCTCTTGATTGCAGATTGGTATAGTGAGGATGTTTTTTTGCGATTTGCTACAGTTTAGTTGTTTTAATAAGGTATATGGATTTAATTGCGTGCTTCTATGGAAAGCTAAAATCGTCTGATTATTTTACTAAATAATGTTCTGATGACATCAGAGCTTGGGCATGGCACATGTTTGGAATACTGGGCACAACATCATTAAGGATTGGTGATCTGGATCATGGTGGTATAGTGACTAGGAATGTACTTGGAGTTGAGCACTTGGGGAATGACTTTTCTCCTACTTTGGGCACACACTTTAGATGGTTGCAGTAATTCATATATGCACTGTTGACATTATTAGACAGAAACATTACACTTGCATGGAACTCAGCGCTTTTATTTTCATGAGCTTTTGTTGCTTTCTTTCCATGGGCTGTCTCCATGGCTTTTTGTAATCAAGCCAAGTTGTTAAAGTTGTCTTTTGTGTATTGAATCAATTGTTTCTGGACCATTTTACAGACACCAGGAAGACCCCAAAATCCTTCTGTAAGTTACCTTTATCACTTTGAAGATAAATCTGTCATTATTTGTGTTGCTTAATTTTACTTAGCTGGCAAAAGGTAGGAGTAGCACCAAGTTGCAAGCCCCAGGAAGTAGAGCTCAAGCAGGAGATGTTGGTTTATATGTTCTCCTGATATAAAACGATTCTTCTTTTTCTTATTTGTTGTACTTGTTTATCTTTTTTGTTTATATATCAAAGGAATCACAGCTCATTTAATGTATCAATCCTTTCTAGCCACATTAATTCCATGCGACATATTCATGTGACTCTTGCACTGAACTGAACTTCGCTACTATTTACAGCTATAGTATTGTGAGTTTTCACTCTATCTGCATTGAATAAGAATGTATAAAATTTATTCTTTCTTTTTTTTCTACAGTCCTAAATTTATTCATGATACATTGCTGTTGATGTCAGCTAATTAGTCAAAATATAATACAGTTGGTCAGTTGATGTATTGAATGTTTCCAAAAAATTGAATGTTGTTGAAAGACAAATTTCTTGGAAAACAAGTGTGTATTATCGTGCCATCAAAGGCCTTGTTATTATATCAACAATATTTTTATATTATATATATTTATTCATCTACTGTACAGAAATTTGTTTAGCAAATGAAGAGTTCTAAAAATGACATTAATACATGTGATGTTTATGAATTTTTTCAAAAACACGTGGCGTGTCGCACGTGCATGGCCACTAGTTAATGAAAAGCCCTACAACTTTAGTTACTACTGTTGTTTCAATTCTACATCGATCTACTACTGCTCTGCCTCAAACTCTGCCATTCAGAAGGAACAAGACTAAACGAAGACTACAGATGGGATAAGCCATGGCATCAAACATCAGCTGATGCTAAGTGTAGGTGATAGAAATAATTTACGTGATGTTCCCTTGGTCACTGCTCCCTGGACAACCACGCACCGTCCCGACATACTGCCGCTTTCTGTCGACCAACTGCCGCGTTCTGTTTCCAACAATATAGCAGCAAAAACAATGAGAGTAGCAGCAGAATTCTAGTCTTTCGTCCATAAGGAGAAGGAAATGCAGCTGGACTCAGAAGTGCAGCCTATGCCCCTTGCAATGCGGAGAGATCGATCAACGAACAGGGAAATGCAGAGTTAAAGTTTCCACCTCTCCCTATCTCGTGCTTCAGGCCTTCCTTTAATTTCCTCTACTTTAGGCCCACTGAGCCAAAAAGACAGTAAGTTAACTATTTTTTTGCTTGATGTCACATTTCCTCTGTCTCAGGGCTTGGTGTGGATATTTTTTTTGTAGTGGAATGGGCACACACACCCTGTGCCACCGTCGTCCCCATTGAAAGAAAGAATCCTGATGCTTCCCAATCATACGACTGATTCCAGGTGGTGACAAATACTACAATAGACAGGCATGTCTGAATCAAATCTTGGGTGATTTTTATGCTACAGGAAATGTTTTTACTGGAACAAGGACAGATGTATAAGACTGAGGCTTGTGGTACCTATAGACTTTGTAGGTTTCTTATATACGAGGATGAGGGTGTGTAAAGCAACTACATATGAAGGGCTATAGGAATTAGTGGTGGAATGGGTGCAAGTAACCGAGACGGAATTTTGCATTTGGGTTCTATTCTATCGATTGGTTCGTGGGGGATATAAGATGAGTTGATACAACTATATATGAGCATGTAAACCAATGAGCTAGTCCATAATCCTATATGCATGTACACTGGGTTTACATGTGTGGGCAGTAAATTATAGGCCCGTCCGTACCACCTAAAATGGAAACCAAGTAATAATGGTTCACTTACTATATCACCGTAGCCCATCAGAAACTTGTAGTAGTTGTATTGTTTGTCTGTGTGACTGCTGTGGAGCATGAGGAGCTGAGGTTCATGTGTCTAGGACCATCTTGGAGTTTAGGAGGGTGAGTGCGAGCTTAAAATTCTTATTCTTATTGTTGCAAACGTATATATGTTGCACCTCTTGACATGATGCGAGGATGAAAGTGTAACAGAGCTGCTACGTGTAGAACATTTTGCACGTGCACTTGAACCCTATGTTTTTTCAGTTCGATGTCTGCTCGCCGCTCCAAATCCATTTTGCGCAACCGCTCACCTTTCACTGCGCCAGATGTGGATGCCGAGTAGGCTATGGAGGAGGCCGCCTCGGCTTCGAGAAGGACGCACCATGAGCACCAACACCGTCCCTGTTGAGGAGATCCACTGCTGCTCAGAGAAGCTGAGGGAGCTGTTGGTGGAGCACCACCACCACCACCTCTGCCGCTATTCTTGGCTGAGGTGATGGCTCGGCAGATGAAGTTGCTGCAGATCTTGGCGAAGAACGCCATGAATCGCCACAGAGTTCAACAAAATGACTTTCAGAGGAAGCTGGAGGGCTTTCAAGCTGAGGCCACCCACCTTTGATGGGACTGACAGTGACCCTCTCGCAGCCGATGATTGGCTGCATGAGATCGAGAAAAGCTCGAATTGACTACCAACAACGATGAAATGGACTCACTGCCAGTGCCAGTGTGTTCATGCTACAGATTGAAAAGGACTGCCTATGCCATGCATCATCTCGACCAGGGCTTAGTGTGGAGCTACCTCGTGGGGAACAGTCTACCCTACGCTAGTCTCATCTTGATCCGTGATACCATCAGTCCTGATGCTTCCTAATCGTATGACAGACTTTGGGTAGTGATAATTTTGTGATACGGGAAACCTTTTTATAGGAACCAGGGGAGACATTATCTAAAAAAAAAAGGAACCAGGGGAGACATGTGCTACCTGTGGACATTGTATGTTCTAATGAGGATGAGGGTGTGTGTGGAAACTTTATATAAAGGGCTATGGGAATGAGTGGTTGGAGTGGTTGATGCAGATAATAAATAAAATGGATATTGAAAATTTAGGTCTAATTTATTGTTTGATCCATGAAGCTAGGGAGATATAAGAGGGGGAATTGAAAACTGAATCCATATTCTCTAAGGTGTAGTGTTTTGAGTGGGAAATTATAGTTCAAATCATTATGCACTCCAAAGACCTATTTATCTTTCACTAAAAACACTACTCCGACACCTTCCCATAGATTTGAGTAGCAGGAGTTGTCCGTTCAACATCTATACTCATTGCCACCATAATTCCCACTCCTACGAAACCTGCAACTGCAACAAAAAAAATTTCTAAACTCCTACCTCGAAAATCCCATTCCCTGCTTTCGGTTACACAGAACCAGAAAGAATGCTCTATGAAATGGTGTACTAATTTAAGATACTCCCTCCATCCCAAATTATAAGTCACTTTGGTTTAGTCAAAGTGACTTACCAAAGTGACTTATAATTTGGGATGGAGGGAGTATTAAGGAATATATCTACTAGTTACCAGTTCAGCATTTATTTTTTCATCTTCTAATATGTACTTATTTATCATTACACTGTCGATTATCTTCTATATCCCCTGCCTACCAGTTGCACATGTGCAGAAGTGCGGCCCATTAATATGGCAGTACATAATTCATTTGTTTGTAAAATTTTTCCATATGGATACTCTAGATGAACAGACATCTATATCAAAACAAAAAATAAGATAAAATATATTTCATCCTTAACTACTAAAAACGTGTTTCTTGTGGAAAACACTTCAAAAGCGTTTTCAGCGCATTCTCTACAATTGAATACACACATGTTTCTGATTATATAAAGACAACGTAACGCTACAACCTAGCATCATCCGCCTCAGAAGGCATGAGAACGCTTGATGGTTCGACTGCCCTTAGACTCAGTGCACATTTAGCAAAATTAGGTACAACCCCTCGCCGCCATCATAGACTTTGGTCCTGAAGGCCATGAAGGGCTTAAGGGCTTTTAGCGAGTGCACCCGAGTGGGGGCCTGTCTGATTGCCCTCGCTGCCACTAGTCAAGGCTCGGGGGCTCAGCCACAGCCCCAGGCTCTGAGCGACAGTAGCCTGAGCCTATCGTCCACCCAACGCACACTCGTGATGGCTTACAAGCCGCAATCGGGTTGACTGAAAAGGATGACAAAGTTTGATAGAAAATTAAGATATCCACTAAATAAGATTGATAGACCATGATCACAAACTTTGATTATTAGTAGTATGACATTGTTGTAGACATTATGGTGGATGCGACAAAATTAATGCCAAAACGGTACCAAAACACTGCTATATTCACTTTTCTCTTGACCGAAGAAGATCAGAATCACTAGTAACATTCCAAAAGTTCTTTCGCCTGTTTTGCAGCACATAATTCCGTACATAGACTTCCAAGGTCACTTACAAATGATATCCCAAGCCCTCCTACATTTAGACCAACAACCAGCGTAAACAGCCCCAGTTCACCCGGAAATGCCGCAGCTGTGTGTGTGTGTGTTCTGTATCTTTGATTCAGTAACAAAGATAATAACAAGTAAACAAAATACAACTTCGGGCGTTCAAAACCAAGGTCGAATGTTGCTACATTCTATTTTTAGAACAGCCTACCAAGTGACAGTCATACTTTTTTATTAGAAGCATTAATACAGTTTTTGAAAGAAAATTATATTTGCTAATCCATTAAACCAAAATCAGAGTTCAAGTATTTTCAATAAGGTTATGGTAGTGCTATTATTCTACGCTTAGTGTCCATGGTGGTTCACATGAGCAATGACGTTGGTAAACAAGTGAATATTCAGGATGAGAAAGAACATGGAGAAGAGAGGACAAATTGCGATGCATGTCTGTCTGCAGGCTAGCTTCACCCTGTCATGGCTATGCGACCAGCTGGAGGCAGATTGGATTGCAAAGCTTGGGAGGCAGGAGCTGAACAAGATGGAGAGGCACACAATGAGAAGACTAACCATTGTCTTGGATCAACCATCATCTGCTTTATTATCAACAAGTTTGAGAGCAAGGATTTGCAAGCATGATGGGGAATTCTGTGATCAAGACGACAAAAAAGTTGATGTTGTGTTTGTCCCCTTATACTCCCAAAGCGCTCAGCTACCACTACTGCAGTCTCCCAGCATTCGCAAATACAATTTCTTGATGCATCCCAATCCTATTAGTAACTTTCTTGTAGAACCTGTGACCCTATAAAACAGAATGTTGAAGACTAAGTGATATAAACAAGTTTGGTGGTGTGATATTTATACTCCCCAACTATACAATTGGTCTTCTTGTGCTACAGTGTTAATAAAGATTCATTAATCACCAATGTACATAAAGTTACCCATCTAGTATCCGTTCCTTCAATTATTGTTCAACCATATATATGGAGCAATATGCCCAAACTAAACAAAGGTTGTACGTTGCAAAGCGACGTGTATAGAGAGTAATTTTTTGCACATCATCTAAGAATACGTTGAAGTGTATAGTTTTTTTCTACATGAGCTACCAGTGGATACTACTACATGCACATGACTACTCAGAGCTCTTTGATGCTCGGGTGATGTGAGGCAGTAGATGGACAAGACAGAGGGGCAAACCACTGTACCCGTGTCTCTGTGTTCAGGATGGACGATTTTTTTCTTGGACCATGCAGAGGTAATTGGCCACAATCTCCAACATTCACAGTAGAGTCTGGGCGCCTGCTATGACGTTGTAAGTTTGGACATCCAGAAACTCCAAGCCACCTCGGAGCACACGTTCAACTCTGACATTCAGAACTTCAACGGAAAGTATCACAAACAAGCATGTTTAGCATGTGAGTAAAGTGGAGGACAAGATGAACGACGTGGGGGTGTTTGGCCCTCTTGTTCCCCATTTCCTCCATCACCGCTACTAGAGCCTCTCAGCCAAGACAAACCCAAATTCGTGATGCATCCCAATCCTTGTGACTTTCATGGAGAATTTATTACCCTAAAAAAATTGAATGCTGGAAATCCTTGTTGGTGGTGTAAAGGTATCGACATCTAGTACCTGTTTCTTCACTACTTGTCTACAACAACATATATGGAGTGTCCCACCAAAACAAAAATAGTTTTAAGTCGCTTCAATTTATTTTATTTCTAACGCCACACACACGCGTGGTTACAACATTTTTTTAAAGTCTGTTATCTACACACAGGCACTTTTTTCCTATGACCTCAGATAACGAAGACACATTTCGCTAAAAAATAGATGTATTAATGTACAAGTACCAAAGTCCTCAAATAATCACTAAAAAATAGAAGCATTCTGAAGGAGTAAAGAGAAAGGTAAATTAAAACACAGAGTAATGTTGCTCCACATTTTTTGCATGCAGTACATAGACATAAATACAGGGTGATATAATGGAGGATATCCGAGAAAAGAAACAATCCGAGTCCCACTAAATAAGAATGAAGCAAACCAAGCTGCAGAGTACATGTAGGATTGGGAAACATCTGGAGGCCCTACAACGCATTTATTTCAGCTTTTACTGAATCCAGTTTTGCCGGCACCTTGGTTGAGGAATGCAGATGACTAACACTAGCTGTTTTTCCCTGTTGTATGTTTGGCTATGGTAGCCAGGTGGTAGTGATGGGGCTCACGTCAACCTCTGTAATATCTTCAAAACCCAAAGAACGCATGTGGTACTTCCCCAGTGGGCCTATAATAACTGGACAAACGTTTTCCTCAATTTCCTATAAAGGCTCTATAGTTTCTAGAAAATCATTTTAAATGCAGGGTCTAGTGTCTAGAACATCTTGTTTACTGCAAGATTAATGCACAAGAGGTCACATGCCTGCAAAGAAGAGGCAAAGCATGTAGTGATGCATGACAGAGCACATGAGCGTGTAATCATAACGCAGCAGTTGCGTTTGTACAATTACAATGTCTGCAAAGAAGTGTGCTGCCTCCCAGCAGTAAATCAAACGTCGGGAGAAAAAATTGCCCCTCGTTTCTCTCTTCTTAGGTGTTGATCGTCTACACTATCTTGTGCTCTCTGTTTATTGATAAAATAGTATTCCAATTTCCAACACATTATTATCACGAGTTGTAGCTAGCCAAGAGGTAAAAGGTAACAAATTAGATTATGTCCACCTATTGTTCTTGTTATATAGAGGTGAACACAAGAACACTTTTTACAAGAGTACGATTGAGCACATAGCGTTTGGATGCTTTAAGCACACAGGTGTGCCATAGGCAGCCTTGAAGTGATGTCCAGTTTCTATGTCGTTCGTCCGCAACCAGCTGAACTCCAACCTATGTCACCGGTATTCGGGCAACATGAAGCCAGCTCTAACGCCGTTGCCTAGCACTAGAGACAAATGAGATACCGAAAGCACTAAAACGATGACCTGATGTTGCTCACATCCACGGTCCAGAAACATCATAGCAAAACGTGGTGGTTGAACCTCACCTGCATGCCACACAAAATGAGCCAAAGCTCGTGCCCACCCACCAAAATGTCTGGACACTCCGTAATACCAACCAGTCCATTGCTTCGAAACGACCAGCTAGAGACAGATTGGCCTGACAACAAAGTTTGCTCCACAACATAGTGATACGCTGGCACCAACTATAGGCGACTATGAGCTCTAACTACAGGCTTCGGTGATGCGACGCAATACCAGATAGAGTGGTCATACATGCCAACTACTGACCACGTCTCATTGCTCAAGACTGACCCAGCCCTACGCGGCCTATTGCATGTTGGGTCGTGAGTATCAGGACATCTCGAATCTGAGCTCGCTACTGCAAGACATCGGGCAGACCACATTAGAGTGGCAAGCATGTGAAAGCATGCGATCAGGTGGATGAGATGTGCGACGTGGGGGTGTTTGAGCCCCCATACTACTGTTTTGCTCCGTAGGTAGTACTAGAGTCTCTCAGTAAGTGCAAATGAAAATTCTTGATGCATCCCAATCACACCTTCAACTTTCATCCAGAACTTGTTGACCCTCACAAAATGGAATGTTCGAGAAACAGAAAAATATATGGAAATTAGTGTTGGTAGTGCAGTATTTATAGTGCCCATCTATATATATCTTGGTCTGCGTTTGCAAGGCATGGACTTTTTTTAATTAATGACTATATAAAGGTATCCATCTAGCACCATTCCCATCACCTCGATCACAATATAGCTACAGAGACCTATATAATAGTTTCTGTGCATCAGTTCCATCTGGATACTATTATGTCACAGGATAAGCATACACCATTGTGAGTAGCCTGCACTGTGTCCATGCTTGCTAGGACGGTAAAGCTTCGGCTACCTTGCTGCAAACTCCAAGAAAAATCGGAACCCATACGTACCATTGCAACACTTGAGCTGGAGTGTATCTTTTGGAACTGCACAAATTCTAGGTTGTCCGTTCCCAGATGCTTATTATGGATCCATAACACTTGGGCTAGGCATGTCCCAAAGAGATAGGGTGCTGTCGGCAGCAATTACATGCTGCATGCAGATAGGAGCCATGTTACGTACATTCAAACTACCCCTTAAGTATTAGTGGATGCCTGCCACCATTAAAGTATTAGTAGAGGCTGATGATTTAGAGGTGGTTGATTATGAGCTGGTTGTCAAATATGACACTAACATGGATACTAGGATAGACATATATAGCAGAGTACGTAAGGGTCTTTGAGGCTAGCATGTGCTAAGCAGAGAGCAGCATATATTAACTATGTGAACTTTTTTATTTCTTCGATTTTCACAAAGTAATTTATTTTTCTTATGGAATATTTCACTTTTGATGCTATGAATAATGGCAGCAAGAATAGCAGTTCTCCTGGTTAAGGTGTTCATCTGCCTATATGGTAGTGCAGATTTCATAGTAGCAGTTCACCAAATGATGTTAATCATATTTCGCTTGAAATGTTTCTTTAACACAACACTACAGGAAACTCAAATTGCCTTGGTAGCCAACAATTTCCTTTGGTTACATGAATGCAAAAAGACACATGCTTATCAGTTTGGCACATGTATAATGATAATGGAAAATGCAATTTCTGCCTTAAACTTTATCTGAAATATGGAACAAAAGAAGTTTTTCTTGAACAAAATGGTTAAAAGATGTTACTTAGATCTAAAATTTACTGCCTTCACTCACTCTAGTAGACAGAAGTACACAAAAATTTCCTGTTGCAAACAGATATTCCAGTTGCATACAGGCTATAGCAGTTGTTGTGAAGCGTGCCAAGCTTCCAAATGTTAACACTAGGCATCTCGACCTAAAATTTATTTCCTTCACACACCGTACACAAGAGGACGTAAAGTAGCTCAAAAAATTAAGTGACTGTCCTAATATTCAATGCAAGATAAAACATTTCATCTCCCCATAGTACCTTTACTGAACTGGAAATCGTTTCTGCAAGCAAGAAGGGAACATTGTAGAACTTACCCTTTTTTTGTTGAAAATACACAGCTTTATTAAGAAGAATAGTTACAAGGGTTTGCAACATGAGAAGCCCGAGCTACTGAGGTGCTATAGTTTGCGTAGTCATCTTATACAACAACTGTTACAACCAAAGAAATGTGGGCTACCAATCCAGTGTGGATGTGTCTGCAAGTGGATCATAGTAACAACAAAGGGCTACGACAAGACACAGCTTCGGTTGGTCAAGAGGACAAAAAGTGATGTAGCATGCATGCTGCGACCATCATCTCTTCTACCTCCAGACCATCTATGTCTCTTACATATGAGACAAGTTGATACCTTTAACAATTTGAAACTGATCTCTACAATTTATGCAAAGAGAAATTAATATGATATGGAACTTAATCTCAAATAAACAAAGCCACCATGTAAACAATGAGAAAGACTAGCCTCAGCCCTATGTAACATGTCCTCCTGAAGTATGAGGAAATGCGCACAAAACCCAAAGTATAGAATATTCTCTGGATTCATTTCCTTGAACTACTACAATTTAGTGATGAATAATATCTCTTGGACACAAAACACACAAGATGATAGACTACATGATAATCCAAACCATGACATAGACTCATGATCTGATGGACAGCAACTCAACATTGCATATACTCAGTTCAAAATAAAACATTGTGCCCCAACAACAGAATGACATATTGATTGAGCCACTGAAAAGAATTATTTGACAATAGTATTGTTTGCTTCTACCAGCATATAAATCGTGGAACGTGATGAATGTCCTAATGTATCTCAATCCTAGACATTCCACAGGCGGTCCATGACATACAAAAATTTCACATGTAAATAAGCTACATGGTGGCTATGAGGAGCACCTATTGCACGATCATGTTGGAATTGAAACCTGCAGTATAGTACTGTTTATAATGAAGAAATATGCTCTCTCTCTCTCTCTGTCTGTCTCACACACACAGACACACATACCACATACACATGCACACACTCTCTCTTTGTACCTCTCCTCTCTCTCTCTCTCCCTTTCCCATATATGCCGTAGCTCGATCTAATTTATGACTATAGCATCACCACCTTCAGTGTCCTACATTAACCATATTTAATGTCGGCATATCTATAAGAACAGTGGGTAAAGGCATTTCCATGCAATGCTAAACGAGAGCCTAGTTAGTTGTGCCTAAGAGGGAGAGAGAGAGAGAGAGAGAGAGATTTCCCCATCATATATATAGTAGTATATACTGCAGGTTCCAATTCCAACACGATCATGCTATAGGTGCGCCTCGTAGAGAGCTGATAGCTTATTCACATACGGAATTTTTATGGACCGCCCGTGGAATGTTTAGGATTGGGATACATCAGGACGTTCATCATGCTGCACAGTTTCCATGCTGGCAGAAACAACCACTGCTGTCGTCAAATAATGCTTTTCAATGGCTCAATCCAATATGCTGCCCGTTCACTACGGATGGCTTGGGAACAGATAGATGCCTTTCAGTTTCACCGATGTTTATCAGTTTGGATTGGTGCCAGAGGAGAAGTCCCATAACCTTCTTTTTTTCACTAACTGAAGCTTTGTCGAACAAATATACTACTACACATTCTT
The DNA here is from genome assembly GCA_015847255.1 of Hyparrhenia diplandra. Lineage (NCBI taxonomy): Eukaryota > Viridiplantae > Streptophyta > Magnoliopsida > Poales > Poaceae > Hyparrhenia > Hyparrhenia diplandra. Next base: position 184,056 of record JADLZK010009435.1, on the reverse strand, counting down.
CTCATAATGTTTTGATGTCACGAGGCACATAACTATTGCTGTGTAAGATGATTCTGTAAACACAATAGTCTGAGTGCCTCTCGCATCTCATGTTGCAACCACTTTTAGATATTCTCCTTTATACGTGTTTAATGAGATTTGGTACAAATTTTGCTAGTTTGTACACATACTCATAAATGCTACTAAAACCATTTCGTGTGCTTCTAGTAAGTACATGTATATCCACATGCCATTATTTATGTACGAGGATAGAACAAAATAAATAAGCAAACTGAACGGCCTTATACATTGTAACCAAGTGAAATGCAAGTGACACTGACAATTGATTTTATGGATAAATGTAGATGACATTGACGGTTTATTTTTGCCATGGAAAGCATTGCTGGTCATCAAGTTGTCACTGAGTGTGGGCCTGTGGTGGCTCGGGTGGGCTCAAGAACACAAGACAATACACAACAATGTATATATCGTGGCTCACGCTATCAGAGCTCAACGTCTTGGCATAGTTATTCTTTGCATTCAAGAGCACCCAAATCGCAGGGTTACAATGAAATAGAAAGATATTTAGCAGGGAGTGGCTCGGTGCTATGCTATGGCTCGGCGGTGAGGTTTCTTCGAGGGTGAGGAAGATGAATGCCACTCTTGCCAAGTTGTCATGGGGAGAAACACTCGGTCGTTCCTATTGGCTTGCTCTGGTTTGTCCTCTATCTTCGTCCTCCCCCTATAGGATCCAACCTCCCTCTAAAATACTGAGGAACATCAGGTAAAAGGTGGATTGGTGTTATGGTCTATGTTTATGTGCACCGATGTCCGGAGGGCCTTGCTGTGCCGTGGAGTAGTACAACAATGATTTCTCTTGGTGGTGCCCATTTTTTCACCGGGCGGTTCATATGGAGCGGGGTCAAGAGAAACAAGTATCCGGGCCCATAGTTAAAAACCACTAGTGAAAATTGGTTTTTATACGCAGATGACATAAATAACCATCAGTATAATTTTATCTTTATTAGAGGCGGGTAACATAATGTACTTCCCATGAAAGTAATATTTTCCATGGTCCAAAGTTATGTCACCGACAATAAAGCTAGTCCCAAAAAGGTAACTCGGCGAGATGTATTACAATGCAAGAAACCAAATATTTGGCTTGGCACCAGCTCGTTTGAATCCATACCTGAATGGGCTTGTTTTACAATACATGGGACCTAGCACTGCTCGGGCGTTGTCCGTGCTTCCTGTCTTAGTCTATGGAAGGAGATCCTTGGTAGTTGGCTTCATAGGGTTAGAGAGCAACCTGAAGAAGGATCGCCATCCACTTCGCCGATGTCCAAACGCCTTCCCTCACTATTTGATCCGCCGTTGCCTCTCACGCCTGCCCACCACGGCTGCCGCCCCAACCCAATGCAAAGACAAGAAATCTCAAATAAAACAAAGAACAGGGGAGGCACTTCGATCCCAACAAATGTGGTTCGCTCGCTGCCACCGCCTGCTGCTCGCCGCTGGTCCTCACCATCTTCCATGGCACCACACCTCCTAGCAGCGCCAAACCTGCAGGTCATTCACTTCATAATTGTCGTTTGTCTGGTCCAATATAGTACTTATGTGATGACAACGGGTTTTAGTTTCAGCTCGAGGGCACTTTGTTAAATGATCACTTTTGTCATGCCATCGGCCATCCTCATTTGTACAGACAAATCCACATGATGTAGCCTTGCCATCAGTTTGTCTTTTGTTTGTATATCTTTTCTGACCTCAAAACCTGAACTACCACCATAGGTAAGCCAAAGGATACAAGCTTCTCTGAATTTCTGAGTTCCATAACAACATGGGGAACAAGAAAGGTACCATATTCTCTCTGTGGAAAAAGGATAAGTAACACAGGTATAAGACTACTTGTAGTTGACATGTTACTAAAATAGAAAATATGATAGCCATCCATAGAAAAATCTTGGACTGACAAATTAATGTACAGTGCTAGATAACCATGCTAGAATGCTAGATTGTTTATCCACGAATTAATTTATGAATATGCACTTCTTACTTCTTGAATTCATGATGTGTTGTATCATTCTCTTCTTCCTCCATTGCAGATTCTGTTTTGGGGAGGATAAAAGTACGTGATGACCTACTTCTCTATTCTCAATAAGTGATGACACGCACCGCACAAGATCGGCGTCAATTTCAAGGCAAGCTCAAACGGAGAAGAAAAAATATGATCGGGAAGGGAGGAGATCGACAAACCTCAGATCCAAACGGTGACGACTTCGCCGAGGTCTATTTTCCTTCAAAATTCTTGTGAGCAGCATAACCATTGCTCATATTGGGCAACAGAAAATAAACTAGATCGGTTTAGCTTGGAGTTGAATGTGAAATTGCTCCTTCGTTTGCGTGAAAACTAATAATTTATTTTTAACACTCTACTTTCTAGTAACAATATATGTTTTGAGATCGAAACAATATAAAGTTTTCGTGAGCGAGAGGATCAAATCTCCGGGATTGTGTGCTTGTTCTATTTGTTTCCATGTTACCGGGTATAAGGGTATACGTAACATGGAGAACCTCGGGACGGATGAAACAGAAGTGGAGAACCCTGAACATGGTGGCACTCCAAATCCCGACAAAGCTAGTCCGGATGGCTAGAGGGTGGAAATTCAAGAAAGCAATATGTCATGAACTAATCTTGGTGTTGGAGGATGCAAGATGTTTGAGCTTCGCTTTATGGACGTTGAAAGTGGCCATTGTTACTTGTGTTTTTCTCTGTTTCGAGTGAGGAACTTTGGTCATCATAAGACCGCAGATTTTTATGTTCTCGTCAGATTCATAGAGCCCTTAGCTGGTGTTATTGCACAAAAGTTGATTATATCTCTGAAATTCAGGCTCCACTGCGGAGGTGATGTTGTGGGGCCAAAGGTTTATATGGGAGTACTCGGTGCAATAAGGCAAAGGATTTTCTTGCTGGTACCATTTATTATATCATTTGAGATTTTCTCATTTCAATAAGAAAACTACAAAGTCTATATAAAGGCACCAACAGTCCTATTCCTACTATATGTGTCCCCTTCTAGTAACAACATTTTTCGTAGCAAAGAAATCAACCAATATATCAAGGGGACATGCTAGTTTTACTATTCTATATCACTACCGCATCGTTGTCGGGCCAGGTTTGGGAAGCATCCGGATTATTCATATCACATCAATGCAGTTCGATACAAAGATGTGACCAGCCATTACATACCGGGAGAGAGTTAGTACTCGGAGAAGCCGTGCTCGGTAGTCGAGTCATAATAGTATGTGGCCATTAGGGTACCTTAAGAGTTCCTATGTCGATTTAAAAGCCGTAGTATCCTCGTGCTTCGAGATATACCTCGCCTACATTTAGCTTGTAAGGTTTGATAGCTGTCATACTTGTTGAAACATTGACTATAACGGCCGAAGCTAGATTGTTTTGATTTGTTTCCTTATGCTATATGTGTGTCTTTCACTCGGCCAATCAGAATCAATGTTAAGTTTATCTATCCATCTGCCAGCAAGACAGGTTGTGCCAAATGGCAAGATAGTAGTATCTAATGCACCGTGGCCACCCTCGAAATTGGGTAGCCGGATACTAAAACATATGCACTACACAAAACTCGAATTCTTCTGTGTGCGAAAAACACTTTCGAAAAAATATGAATACCAACAGAAAATATTTTTGGGACCCAAAGAGTTTAATATTTGATGACCTAAATTGATCAGCAATGATTAAAATATGGGTAATGTTATGGTACAAACATTATATACTAGGAGGTAATTGCTCGAAACAATCTGAGCCAGTGATTTATTAGATAAAGAAACAACCAAAGAAAAGTTGGGTTCATCTTGGGATGACCTCCAAAATCTCAGGCGTCATCTGCTTCATCTATAACTAGAAGAACAGCAATTCAGAGCATACCGAGGAAGTGTGCAACCTCTGCTACTTTAGTCCCTCATTAATTGCAAAACCAATTCCTTCATGCATCCCATTCCTAGTTTCTACTTCCATCGTCAACTTGTGACCCAAAGAAAATTCAAGGGTTGTTAAGCAAAAAAAAAAAAAAAACACACACACAGAATAATACAAGGAAATATTCTGCTGGTTGAGTGGTATTTATACAGTGCTCACGTACATTTGGTCTATTTTTGCCACAGGCTTAAAGTTTCTTTAATCACAGCATTATAAAAGTAGCCATCTAGTACCCCTTGCTTCACTATTAGTTTACACAGCTATCCCACAACAAGTCTATGTTTAATATTATTGTACATGAGTTAAAAAGTGGATACTAATATCTGACTGAAATTTAACAGCCTGAGAATGGAAATCAATTATTAATTCACTTAGGCGGTGATCATGCTACTACAATAAATTTAAAGGAGGTGAGCAAAAATGGAGGCGGACAAAAACATATACTGGGCCGGCTGCCTAGCCATCGATTAATGGAGGCGGGCAACCAACAAGCCCGTCTTGGAGCCCCAAATGCAAAGGCTGTGCAAAATTTTTTGTGTAGTAGTGTGGTCCAATTGCTTTATGTATTTGCGGCAGAATACATGGCAATTCAGATGTAATTTGTTTCAATGCTAGTAGTAGTGTTGCTATCTGTACCATCACGGTTATAACAAATTGAAATGAAAACTCAGCTTAATTATACACATGTAAATATTTCCCTTCACCAAAATTATATATCCACGGTTGCATGTAGGACTCTAGGATGCACCATGTAGTGGGATGAAAACTCCGCTTATACTCAATGTCGTACGCGGTGGCTCTAAGTGCCTGTTGGTGTATCCATGTTACAAATGGCTAGAGCTGTGTGATTGTGCCCATAACAAGAACAGCAGCAGTAAATATATATGCTGCCTCCATAAGTGTGCATAGGTGACAAGTCTTGTGTACCTGAATTGTAGATAGAGGAGGTGCAGGGATAGAGGAGGTGCAGGGTGTTCCTTAGTTTGTAACCATAAATTAAGATGGTTTAATGTCTTATCCTGTTCCCTGGGATGGTCTTGCCTTAATAGGCACAAAGTCATGCATTTCAACAGTATATAGAAAATTTCTTGTTAAATTAAAATTAGGAATATGCAACATACCTTATAGACACTGCTACTAATAATATTTGTAGATGCAGCAGGTAACCTTCCACTTTTTAGATCGACCAACGATTTTGGTGATCATGCAGCTGGCTCTACAGATTGGACTACTATATATAGGGGCAGATAGGAACATAAAGGAGACATCTCTAGAAATGGAGTTTGTAGATGGAGCTCAAAATATAGAGAGTCATGCAGCTGGCTCTACAAACCGTTCACATAGAAATTATTATTGTAGACGGATAGGTTTGCGAGAATCACCCATTGTTGGGGGTTCCTTCATATATATAGAGTCATGTACAAGTATAGTGTGCACGCTAGCTAGAAATAGGCAATACTACACTAGCTGTACAATAATCCTAATACCCACCCGTGGTCCTAGCGTGAGACTCACGAACGCACATACTGGTCCAAAAATCCCAAAACAACTGTACAGGGAGACCATTGGTCATGATATCGGCGAACTGGTGTGCCGAAGGGACACGGAGAACGCGAACTTTTCCCGATACACTACCTGTACAATAATCCTAATAATCACTCAGAGAGACCCTACAAGGTTGCCACACAAGATTTTTGGCAGGTGTGTAGGCCCAGGTGCTTGAAGCAGTGACCTAGAGGCTCGAATCTACCTGCTCCAACAACACCATCCATAAGTCGCCTGTGTCCTTATGAGATGCATTCTCCTCTTGGGGTCAGCCAGTGCATTTTACTCTGTAAAAATTATTTGATCAAGAAACTATGTTCTACTTGAAGCATATATATGCACAGACTTGGAACAAAAGATTGAACCAGTGTAATTAGACGATGAAAATCTTTATACATACAAGCATCAAAGTATTAAATAAACCGGACCCTGGAGTATTTGTCACTATATATGCATTCTTGCAATCTCATTCCGTAGTATGTTTTTTTTTTTTCAATAATTGTTTTCCTTTTTGTTCCCAGATAGAATGGAATAGGCCAACAAAACTAGCTGGGCATAATATTATATTAATTGATCAAGGAATGAATCATGGAGCTAACAGAATACAATAGTGCACTGAAATATGGAGATACGATGTATATACCGCCACACCAAAATGAACATATGTGAATTGGTGAAATATGGATATATATACGATGTATACCGCACACCAAAATGTACTGGAAACATCAGTGTTATGGATTTCTCCAACAACTGGCCGTTAGTTAATAAACTTTTCCCTTGCTGCTCCTAAAATGACTAAAAGTTCTAATATTTAAGGAAATGGGGAACAATTTTGTATAGAGACTTGTGACATATATTAGTGTTGGTAAAAAAATGTTTATTGAGTCATGCACATACACATACAAATTACTTGATAACTATACAAGAACTAAAACATTCCTTTGTCTCTTTTCTCACTAACATGGATGCATGTGAGCCGAATAAATAGAATTTGTTAAATAACAGGAAACATATATTCCAATGAATCAAGAAGGACAAAATGAAGGTCCACAACTTGATACACTTTTTGAGAGAATTGAACTGATTTCAGATCAATCAATTGCACTAATAGAACATATGGAGTCCTTGGAATAAAGTTCAAGCCTCGAAGTGGTTAGTGTAGTCTCAACCCCGAAATTACTTAACTATTTCTATAGCCTGTGCAATGAACAAAATACAACTTTGGTGCTCAAACCAAGATGAACTTTCGCTATATTCTATTTTTAAACAGCGTACCAAGTGACAGACATTATCTGTTTATTAGCAGCAGCAACACATACTGTTTAAAAAACATATTTAAAAAGTTAGAGATTAAATACCTGATGGAAATATCATACAATGCACTGTATTACCTCCATAGCATACTGAACCAATTTGCGAGGGACGAACTCCTAAATTGACACCCAAAACTAATGGTCAAACTGAATCTATACTGTGACAGAAACTATCATTAAAATTCAGAAATCGGTGTCACCCTTAATTACATACCAGATCTTTCCATGGTCGCTCCTCCCCCTGGACAACCACGCACCATCTCGACTAACTACCACGTTCTGTTGCCAACAATAAGGCAATAGAAACGATGAGAGCAGCAGCAGAACACACTGCGAAGACTAACCATTGCCCTGGATCAACCACTGCATCCTGGATAATGCAAAGGGAACCACGATCTCCATGTCTGGCCCTACAAGCCTCAGTTCCTCCTAAGATGTTAGTATGGGGACTTCCGAACTTGTGCCCGCTACTACAAGTCAAAGATAATTAACACCATCAACTGCTTTATTATCAAGAAGATTGAGAGCAAGGATTTGCAACCATGTTGGGGAATTCTGTGCACAATAGGGCAAAATGAATTGATGTTGTGTTTTTCCCCTCTTAATCCCTGGGTCGCAAGATATCGCTACTGCAGTTTCTCAGCATTTGCAAACACAAATTCTTGATGCATCCCAATCCTACTAGTGACTTTCGTGGAGAACTTGTGACCCCATAAAAAAGAATGTTGAAGACAAAGTCATACAAACAAGTTTGGTGGTGTGGTATTTATACTCCCCAACTATACAATTGGTCTCTTTGTGCTACAGGGCTAGCTTAATAAAGTTGCTTTATTCACAATGACACAACGTTTATCCATCTAGTACCTGTTCCTCCACAATCATTGTTTAACCATATATATATATGGAGCAGTATGCCCTAACTAAACATAGGTTTGTAAGTTGCAAGCTGACAAGTATAAAGAAAGATTTTTTTGCACATCATCTAAGAATAAGTTGAGGTGTATAGTTTTTATACATGAGCTACATGTGGATATTACTACATGTACATGACTACATAGAACTCTTTCGTGCTTGGGTGACGTGGGGCAGTAGATGGAGAAGACGGAGAGGCTAAAAATTGTCTGTAGGACACCACTGTGTTCAGCATGGACCAATTTTTCTTGGACCATGCAGAGATAGCCAGCCACAAACCTTCATCAATCACACTATCAGTCTGGGAGCCTCCTATGACGTTAGTTTCTGGACAACCGAACCTGATCTCGCCACCTCACGCCTGGGAGCAGACGTTCAACTCTGACCTTCAGAACTTCAAGGGAAAGGATCACAAGCATGTTGAGCATGTGAGTTCAGTGGAGGACAAGACGAGTGACGCGGGGGTGTTTGGCCCCCTTGTTCCTCCTTCCCTCCATCACCGCTACAAGAGCCTCTCAGCCAACGCAAAACCAATTTCTTGATGCATCCCAGTCCTACTTGTGACTTTCGTGGAGAATTTATGACCCTCAACAAATTGAATGTTGGACAAAAATAAAACAAAAAAGAAAAATAAAACCTTTTGTTTAACATTTTCGTCCATCTGCTTCTTTGTCAAATTAATTCGCGAAGCTTCAGTTTATATGTGAACATGTAAGCCACAAGGGTGTTTGATCGAGCAGTGTTGCTCTAGTAGCAGTGATTTGGAGATCACAGAGACAGTGTGTCCTGCACCAGTGCACCACACCATTCTTGATAAGGTTCATTATGGGTCATAGAACTGAAGGACGGGGTGTCGAGTAATATACCCAGGTGCTACTGATTTAAGTACCACTCGAAGATCTCAGCCCAGAACCACCAGTGGCCGAATGACTGACACAGGTTCCAGTTTTTCCCCAAGGTTCACCTTTGATGAAAAAACTGGTAGTGCTATTGCCGTGGGCTAGCTTGTTTACAGTGTCAGTTTTGTTAAATAAGGTGGCAATGGATTCTCTTCCAGTTGCAGTCACAGCAAAGTTGGGCAAGGCATAGTGGCCATGACCTCGCTGAGGACATCTGATATGCCCGCCTCGGTCCTGTTGCTAAGGGATCAAACATGCCGCAGATGTAATCTGAAGACAACAAGCGGCTCAGAAAACCATAATATGTCTTATTTTTTTAGGAGATCAAGAAAGTTATTATGCATCAGTAATCCAACAAGCCGCCGGCTTAAATGAGATCAGGAAAGTTATTATGCAGCAGTAATCCAACAAGCCGCCGGCTTAAATCTGGATGCTCGAATATTAAAATAAGACATATTATGGTTTTTATCATGGAAGGCATTGTGTTGTGGAAATTTCTGTATTTTTGTACTGGACACATGAACTGAATTATTGATGGGGGTGCTAGAAATTGAAAAGTATGTTTTATTAGTGATAGAGGCTGTTTTAATGTACATGTATCTGATATGGTCATTAATAGAAGAAGCATTCTGAAGGAGTGAAGAGAAAGCTAAATTAAAACACAGAGTATTGTTGGCCCCTCATTTTTCGCATGCAGTCATTTTGTACATAGACTATGATAGAGGATATCCAAGAAAATAAACCATCCGAGTCCCACTGAATAAGAATGAAGCAACCAAGATACAGCAGGACACACTGTATAGGCACTACCTTAGGTCTTACCTTTGCCATGCTGCAGAGTACGCTCGTTTTATGCATGATGGATTTGGAAACATCTGGAGACCTTACAACGCTTTGATACCATGTTCTACCGAATCGAGTTTTGCCGGCACCTAGGTTGAGGAATGGACATGAGTAACACTATCAGTTTTGCTCTGTTGTGAGTTTGGCCATGGTGGCCAGGCGGTAGTGCTAGGGCTTACGTCAACCTGTGTGATAGGTTCAAAACCTGAAGAAAGTATTAGCTACTTTCCCCAGTGGGCCTATAATAACTGGACAAACATTTGACTCAAATTCTTATAAAGACTTTATAGTTTCTTGAAAGACCTTTTAATCAGTGTCTACAAAATCTACATTATTGCAGGATGTCTTACTTGTTATCAAATAATTAATGTGGGCAAATCAATATTAATGGAAGGTCACATGCTTGCAAAGAATGGGCATAACACGTAATGATGCATGACAGTGCGCGTAATTATAATGCAGCAGTTGCCTTCGTACAATTACAATGTGCAGCGCGCGTGCATGCAGAAGTAGAACAAAATTGCACAATGTACTCTCTAGTGACAAATAGTAAATAAATTGTCCTTCGTTTCTCTCTATTTAGGTGTTGATCTTCTCCTCTATCTTGTGCTCTGTTTATTGATAAAGCAGTATTCCAAAACTTTATCATCACGAGTTGTATCTAGCCGATAGGTAAAAGGTGACAAATTGTACCTTGTCCATCTATTGTTCTTCTAATACTGAGGTGAACACTATTTACATAACTTAGATTGAGCACATATATAATAACCGGTGGATGCTTTAAGCTCACAGGTGTGGTAGAGGCAGCCTTGAAGTGCTGCCCCCTTTCTATGTTCATCCCCAAGCAGCTGAATTCCAAGGTATGGCACCGACATTTGGGCAACATCAAGTCAGCTCTAACGTTGTCGCTGAGTGCTTGAGACAAATGATGTACCCAAAGCACTGAAACGATGACTCATGCAACGTTTCTCACATGCTTGGTCCGGAAGGTCATTGCAAAGCGTGGAAGTTGAACCTCACCTGCGTACCACACAAAATGACCCCGTGCTGGTGACGACCAAAATGTCCGCACGCCCGGTAATACCAAGAACGTACATCTCCTTCGCTTCAACTCGACCAGCAACAGGCAGATTGGATGGCAAAGTTTGATCCACAACATAGTGATACACTGAGACCAGAGGGTACCATGAGTTTAAGTACATTTTCGGCGATGTGAGGCAATACATGATAAAGTGGTGGGCCCCATTTGCCAATTCTAACCCTTGTCTCTAGTTACTAGCAGCGTCTCACTGCTCGACTGACCCTATGCGGTCGAGAGCATACTGGGACGTGTGTATTAGGACATCTGGAGTCTGAGATCATTACTCTAAGACATCAGACACACCGCATTAGAGATGCAAGCATGAAGAGGACGTGTGCGACCAAGGGGGTGAGATGTGCGACACATGTGTTCTTGGGCCCCCATACTCGCGTTTGGGTGCATTGGTGGTACTAGAGTCTCTCAGTAAGTGCAAACCCATTTTCTTGATGCATCCCAATCACACTTTCGACTTTCATGCAGAACTTGGTGATCCACAGAAAATGGAATGTTGTAGAAACGGAAAATTATATGGAAATTAGTGTTGCTGGTGTGGTATTTATAGTTCCCATGTATATCTTGGTCTTCTTTTGGAAAAGGCATGAACGTTTTTTTTAAAATAATGTCTATATAAAGGTATCCATCTAGCACCCTTTCCATCACCTCGATCACAATAACTCTTGTCCTGTAATAGTTTCTGTGCATATCACTACCAAGTGGTTAGTACGTCATGAGACAAGCATACACCATTGCATGCATGCTTCACCGTGTGTCCCTGCTTGCCTACATGCAGCACGTCGTTGCTGCCGAGAGCACCCTACCTCTTTTGGACATGCCATCATGCATCCATCATGCTTCTGTGCCAGTTCCAAGAGACACTTCAGTCAAATTGTTCAATGCTATGGCTTCCCATTTTTCTTGGAGTTTGCAGCAAGGTAGCCGAAGGTTTGCGATCCTATGATACCTACAATCAAAGTACCCCTCAAGTTCAAGAAATACACCGAATTTTATGTATTAATTTCTGCATTATAAATAAGTTTGAGACAATAGTAACACAAATGAATCAATTGTTACAAAGCTGTAGCACATGTCCAACCCTAGCAATGAAACATTACAAAATTAAATATACAAAAGACAAACAACAAACTAAAAGAATACAAAGCAACTGAAAATCTTCCGATTGCCGATTGAGTAATCCTCCTTTCAGAACTTTTTCATTAAAGTCCACATTCGCCTAAACCATCATATGGGGAAAGATAAACAACTTCATCTGATGCTTGAAGCTCTAACCACTAAATCATCAAGAGATTATCTCTGGATGCCTGCTACTATTAAAATATTAGCGGAGGCCATTGTTTTACTAGCTGTGCTGTTTGCTCAATTTGCCTGTCACTAGGACAAGTAGATGCTTTAGAGGTGGTTGAGTATGAGCAGATGCTTGTCAAATATGATACTAACAGGGATTCTAGGATGGATATATATAGCTGAGTACGTACATGTCTTTCAACACTTATCAGTTTCTTAAAGGACACATGCTTATCAGTTTGGCACATGTACAATGGTTATGAAAAATTAAACTTCGAAGTGTCCTTAACCTTTGTCCAAACAATGGAACAAAAAACTATTTTCTTTAGCAAATTGGTAAAAAGATGTTTACATAGGACATATTTAGTCTAAAATTGGTATAAAGACTCTACTTGTTTCATATTAGGCATTGGATCCAAAAATTTACTGTCTTCACACACTCTAGTAGACAAGAGTACTCAAAACTAGCTCAAAACATAAGTGAGTGTTGTACTCACAGATGTTAATCCGAATTTCTTGGTAGTATGGTGCACTGAACAATCCGGATAATCCGTAAAATCTTATCTATTACCTACAAAATGGTCTGCCAGAACATTCTCTTCACCGAGCAAAGCTCTTACCAACCTTTGGTCGAGCAGTGGCCTGGGGATGTATGAGGAAATTTGCATGGGTAGAAACTTTTAATTCTCTCGCATGACATGGCCATTGGCAGTTGGCATGTTCTTCATGATCTTTCTTTGTGCTGCTAACCACGCTTGTCATGCTATAATTCGGATGCCAGTCTTATTGTAATAATAGAATGTAAACATACTCATTATATTCTGTATTGTTTTATATTTTTGCACCTCAATTATAACATATAAGCAAGATACTGAGATGTCTTTCTTGGAGATAATTATTCCTTCATTATTTTTATTTTAATCAATTTAAAAATTAATTCAACAATGTGGGGTTTTCAAAAAAGGAAACAAACTTCGATCTCAAGAAAAAACAAGTGTTTTCAACATTGAGCTGTGATTACCAGCAATAAGAGCGAACATAGCAAAATTAGACAGGCTATAATATCACAGCAGGGCTATGTCTCGTATATATGCAAGTTCAGGTTGCGTAGTCATTGGTAAGAATTCATTTAGCCATTGGACAATCTTATTCATGCATTCAGCCACCCATGATTTGTGTTACAACGTCAACACAGCAGACCACATATGCAGAATATGACTTGTGATACAAATGACATGAGACTGGTTGCTGTCATTTTTTACCTATTCATACTTTGCTTCTTAATGTCCATCAAGCCCCTATTATCCGTATGGCCCAGAAAGGACCCACGCATAGAGATAATCAATACATTGGCAGTAGCAACACGATCGTCATCCTGGTCAGTCTCTGTGCCACATGGTCATTGTGCCTTTGCCATGCATCGTTTTCTGGTTTTTCCACCATAGTGTGGTCACTCTCCTCGGCTTAGAGCCTCTGTCACAGACGCTACACCTTTCCTCACGTGTACAGGGAACGATTCGAAAGACCCGGTGTTGGAGTTCGTGCCAGCATGACAAGCTTGCAGCATGATAAACTTCCTGAACCATCTCAATCTTAAAATTCAGTACCCAGTTCCCAATATAGACATATTTCATTCCCTGTAGACAAAACTTCACTTCTAAATATATTTTTTTCTAACCTGCAGTCTATGGCTATATATAATGGCAAAATATTTTTCGCCCTTCCATCTCATACGCGACTCAGCAGGCTCTCGTTCAGTATATATATGATAGAAATGACTTTACCCACTGCTCTTATTTATATGCTTGCGTCATATATATGGTTCATGTAAAGGACAAGTTCATTTTGTAGACACCAATTGGCATTTATAGCTTAACTTGAGGACACACAAAGGTGGTGACCCTAAAGTCTTAAATGAGACCATGCTATATATCTATTTCTGCAATGTTGGCTTGTTTATTCATCAACATAATATGCAAGTGACCACAGGCCAATCCTATCCATGATGTAGTCTGTGCCATGATTTAAGACCAAGAGAGATTATTTATCACATCATCGTCTACACTATGGAAATAAAATGCACTGCCCCATATTTCAGGAGATGACAGGTTACGAGGTTAGCATCACATTGGGTAGATGGTGTGTTTTTAACAGTTATGATTAGAATAGATCAGATCAGTACATTGGGGCTGTAGATTACTTTGATGTATCCAAAATCTGGGTTTTCAGAAGTAGGGACTTGGTTGCTGTTTCATTCTTCAGAACATCATAGCACCAATAGTCTTTTTTTTCAGTATCCGTAAAGACTTAGTGTTTCTGTCCGTTCTGTTAGCTTTGATCTGAGTCAATTCCACTGAATTCAGTTTATTTTCACAGTAGTTTGCAAGCTTGTCTACTCTTGTGTGCCCCAAACTGTTTTCCAGAACCAGTAGTATCATCAGCAAGGCTGTGAGGATGAACTTTGGAAACCATACTGGACTAGTATTACCATTTTACATAATATATATTTACGGATATTGATCCACAAATGTACAAAATAAGAAAGTTTAAGTAGGCAAGCAACGTCTCAAAGCGTTGTCATTTGATAATGAATTTATCGCATTGCTAAATTTACTATTCTTGCATATGAACTGAACTCCCTCAGGAGATGACAGGTTACGTAGTGCCACAGGGTTAGCATCAGATTCGGTAGATATGGTGGGTTTGTAACAGTTATGATTAGAATAGACCAGATCAGGTTACATTGGTGCTGTCGATTACTTTGATATATCTAAAATCTGTGTTTCCAGCAGGGACTTGGTTGCTGTTTCATTCTTCAGAACATCATTTTCTGATCAGTCGCGAACACTACTACAAAAATTAACCGTGGCGGTTTTTTGAAAAACCACCATGGTGATAAATACCACTATTAACCGTGGCGGTTTTCTTTTTATTCTGATGGCGGTTTAGAAAGCCATCACAATAAATAGATTAACCGTGACGGTTTTTATTAAAAATAAAAAACCGCCATGGTAAATGAAAGCCTAGATTCTTGGCCCAAAGAAGCAAACCCTAGCCGGAGAGCCCTTTAGAGCCCGACTACGACCTCATGGTATATAAGACCGCACTCCACTCCCTCACCTACCCAGCTGCCCCACTCCCTCTCCTCTCCTTTCCCCACACTCGACTCTCCCGCACCCCAAGGCCGGTGCCGCCGGCCGCAACCTAGCCTGGCGCCACGCCCTCCACTCCCCTCCCTCTCTCGCTTCTTCCTCCATCCATCACACGGTGGCTCGATCCATCCCCGACCAGGCAACGGCGGCTCCAACCCCGGCGTGGTTTGGGGCGGCACGGAGGCGGATCTCGCGCGCCCCGCGGCGGCGGCGGATCTCAGCGCGGCGCAGAGCGGGCCCGCGCATGGCGGCCATGAACCCTAACCCCGACCCCCACAGGCGCACTCCTCCTAGGAGCAACTCCCTCTCTAGCGGCGTGGAGATCGCCCGGCGGCTCCCTCCCGACCAGCTTCCTCTCCGGCGGGCGTGGAAACCCTAGCCACGGTTCCGGCGGCGGCGGCCCAGCTCGGGCCCGTTTGGGCCAGGATCTGGTCGGTTTTTACCATCAATGGTGGCGGTTTTCTAGGGTTTTAAAAACCGTCATGGTTAATTCAACGATTAACCATGACCGTAGCTCGGTGGCGGTTTTTAAACCGCCACGGAAAAATTACAGGCTGTAGTAGTGCAACGGTCTTTTCTGCGCACACACACGAGTCCCGAGTCTGCTTTCGGTGTCGGTAAGGACTTAGTGTTTGTGTCCGTTCTCATAGCTTTGGTCTCAGTCAATTCCACTGAACTTTCATTTTTTTTCAGTAGTTTGCATTCTTGTGCGCTCTTGTGTGCCCCCAAACTGTTTTGCTGAACTACTAGTATCATCAGTAAGGCTATGAAGATGAATTTCCACTACCCCAGTTTTCTATATCATTGTCGGCTCAAAAACCCCCTTCACTGTCGGATTTTGAACTGATATCGGGAAAGTGGCAGTGATGTCCCCTATAGTGATAGCCTTTAAAAAAACAAAAAAATGAGCACGTCGCACCGCAGCCGCCCCGCCATGCTCGCTCACGTTCATGCATTATTGTACATCATAGACAAAGGAGGATTCAACACATCACAACTTGACTCAACAACAAATCAATTCATATATACATCACAAAGGAGAATAGTTCAACACATTACAAATTAGAAGGATCTGAGGATTTGTACATTAGAACATCACAGATTAAGTTGATTCAGCAACGGAGGAAATAAATGGAGAAAACAAATTTAGCAACACGAGAAGCACTGTGAGGGAGGCCGTGCGAAGCCACCACGAGAAAACGTCGCGCCACCACACTTGCTTCGTCGCCGCACATCCTTGCTAGTGCCCGTGCGTACAGCGGTAGTACCACTGCAATGTTTTCACGATTCACATCAGCCTTGCCCTTGTTTGTTTTGTTGGGAAAACAAGAAGAGAACAAGTTCGTTCGTCATGAAAACGACATATGAAAATAAAAATCACTCTCACCTCAAGCCCCTTCTCCATGTTCCATCACCATGCATGGAAGCCGGTGCTCGCTGGATCCGTCATCGTGGAAACCGGTGGTCGGCGGATCCAACTCCTCCGTGGGGCTGAGTTCCAGGCCGCCTTCCGGTGCTGAGGTATCCTGCCGCACCACGCTGAGGTCCTGCTGCCGTGCTGTGCCGGGCGTCCTGCCGTGTCGTGCTGTGCCCGGGCCTCCTGCCGCGTGTCGTCTTTGGGATCCAGGCGACTGTCGGCGCCAGCGGCGGCCTCCTGCCACGTCAAATTGGGTCCAGGCTGCCTGCCAACGCCCCGGTGAGCTCATTTTGCTTACACCTCCCACAGTTCCATGGCCACAACTTCCAGCCCATGGCAAGTTTTAGACAGCCCTTTCAGCCCAAGGCTGCCTGGCCACAACTGGCTGTGGTAAGCTAGACAGGCCGGCCCGAACTGTAGGTAGTCAATTGGTGGTGGCATTTCAACCAGATCCAGCAGGAGCATGCAAACATGTTGTGTAGGACCTTTTAAAATTATAGAAAAAACAAACTGTTACATTTGTTATAATAAATCTTTTGGAATCCAAAAGTATTAGCCTTTATGAATAGAAGGACTAACATGCAGTTAAGGCAGCTCAACATCTGTATTAGAACCTCTAGAACTTGAGCTCAATCCAAACTACGGAGAACACCATCAACTGCTTTGAAGAACATGAAGGGCAAGGACCACCAGCTCGCTGAGAAAGTGTCTGACCTGGAATGTGTGACATGGTGCTGTCTGGCCACCATTTGTTTAATTTCCCTTTCTGGTGTCTCGGCCACTTTATTCTCTGAGTAACGACAAACACAATTTCCTGATGCATCGTAGTCCCACTTCCACTTTCATTAAGAACTTGTGACCTTCATGTTTGCTGCCGGTTTCTGGAGAATTACTCAAGTGTGCAAGAAGAAGGCCTGGCCTCGCTGCTATTCTTCTTTGGCAAATCCAAAGTAAACAGCCGGCATCAAACTGGAAGGAAGCTATCTATTCCCATGACCAGGCTCTAGCATATGAACGTCCTAAGGCATCTCAATCGTACACATTCAGTGGCCGGTACTACATATTGAAATTGCTACTGCATAATCTTTTTGGAACATCTACATGTAATCAGGATCTCTCTCCCTCCCTCCCTCTATCTCTGTATTTATCTCTCTCTCCTGCTATCTCCTCTCTCACACACAACTCAGCCAGCTTTGGTTTGGCATAGTATGGGAACGCCTCTACCCTCTGTTCTTATATATACGCTGGTTAGTCTGACATGTCTATCAATTGTGGAAAACAGTATCCTTCACAGCTTAGGTTGAAGGCAAACAGAAGATGGGTGACCCTATTGTCATAAATGAGTTCGAGCTATATAGCTTGTATCCGATATTGGCTTCTTTATCTTGCCCCGTATAATATCTAGGTGGTTTGTACATTTGAGTTAATTAAGGTGCTAAAATATAAATACGTGAGCTTTGTATGTGTCTGACGGCTATACCATGGATCCGATCAACTAATTAAGAAGCTTTTTATGATGTTGCTAAAGTAGGGTACCTTGTGTGGTTCTGCAATATTTAATTGGAAATGGATTTCAAATGAATTCTGGTAGCTTTTGTAAATTTGCTTATGCTTTCTAGGGATTCATTGAAGGCAATTTTTAAAAGGAAGGATACCACTGCTTTTGCAATATAAAAGAAAATGCTCAACACTGCTTTGCCTATTGGGCACAAAACATCTATACTCCCAGTACTACTTCTACCACTCAGAAGATCATCAGACAACCAAAACTGCCTTGGTTAAGACGAACATGATTATCCAACAGCTCTTATCCTGATTGTTCTGTGGTCTGTCTGAAAGCTAGGAAATTAAATTTTCTTTCACGGTGTTAGGTGGACATGGTTGAAATCTGTATTGCTGCCGACGGAAATGATGTTGATCAGGAGGAGATAGATGGCGCTGTTCAAGTAAGATGTTGGACTACAAGCAGGGGACTTTTCTTTGGAGGAAAAACAAGCAGAGGCGTTTGCAAATTGCAAGTCATTCTATGTGCTATGAGCTTGGTTAATAATAAGAGTCCCAGTGCCGCCTAATCCCACAGATTCTTCTATGGAGGAAGTTGTTCTCCCAAAGCTACAGGCTAGCTGTATACATAGCGAACATGTTCTCTCTCTCAAAAAAAAAAAAAAAAACATATAGTTTCTTCACATGCAAACCAAGGGGTGTCCTCAGCTTGTATAAGTAGGCTTTAGTTATCGTGTGCATGATTGTATTTGAGCATCAGTTCCTGTGTACTGCAACAGAGCAGCCTTGTTCACGTGATTTTCAATAACTTTTTTTTTTGAAAGCTAATTCGGGGTGGTGGTGGTGGAAAGGACTCTCCAACGATGCCTCCAGCGAGGTGGATGACGGAGATGCTGGTGGCCGCCTCACCACGCGGAGCCGCGCTCGAACTTGCCCGCGGCGGTGGGAGGCGCGCCCGGCAAGCGTCCCACGCTTGGACGGAGGGAGTAGGGTGCCGGCCGCCGCCACACCACGCGGAGCCGCGCTCGGACTTCGCCAGCGGCGGTGGGAGGCGCGCACCAGCAAGCATCCACGCCTGGGCGGAGGAAGGTGTTGGCCTGCCACCTCACCATGCGGAGCCGCTCCCGGACTCGCCCGCATAGGTAGGAAGCGCGGCGCCGGCAAGTGTCCGCATCTGGGGGCGCGAGAAGACATGTAGGGGCAAAACCGCCGACCATCATCACTTGGGGACGGGACCGACAACGGCGCGTGGCCGAGCTGAAAAACGGCGAGGAGCTGCTTTGGGGTAGGCAAGGTGGTCATATGTCAACGCCTCCGGGGAGGAAAGCGGCGCCCAAGGTCGTCGCCGGTGACCGTGATCGGTACAAAACCGAGCAAGGATTTCTCCTGACCAGAGCCTACACCGAACGATGGATGGAATCACCACGAACAACGCCTCAAGGAGGAAGAACGGCACCCGAGGGTGTCGCCGTTGACGGCACGAGCACAAAGCCGACTAGGATTTCTCCCGATGGTATTCGAACCATCGACCACAGCGCAATCATCTGCTCCAGCAAGATGGAGGAAGAGGAAGAAAGGACGCCTCCAACGAGGGAGCGGTGTCCGAGGACATCGCCGTCCAGGTTTTCACCATACCTCAACCAAGCGTCGTCCGGCCTCCGGTGGAAATCGTCGCGGCGTCGCTTCCCCGCTCTCCTCTCCCTGCCGCTGGACGCCGTATGCGCCTGTACAAGACAGAGCCGCCCGCGCATGAACAAGCACGTGACACGACGGGGCTGCTGCCGCTGTACACAACAGGGGCGGTTCGTCGTCGATGGCCCGGGGAGGCAGCGCGGGGATGGCGTTGTTGCCACCGGCCCGCGGGAGCCGCGGTACCGTCCAGCGCGGAGCCCATCGGGCGGCGTCGCGGAGCCCCGCCCCCGCCGTCAGCCCCCGGAGCGTCGGATCCAGGCCGGATGGCGCGGATCTGGGCTGGGGATTGTGGAAGGTGTGCCGATCGCCGGCCGCCCGACGCGGGGAGAACGGCAACAGTGGGACCCACCACCTGCCCCGACGAGACCGACGACGAGGGGGCGAGGCGCCGGATCCATGCTGAAGGGCCCAGGATCCGTCGATCACAGCTCGCTGGCGGACCACCAAAGACGCGAAATTCGGAGCTCGGAGGAGGTGGAAGAATGGAGAGGACGGGGCATGGGAAGATGGAGGCGCTTCTTTTTTTCGAGCTGGCGCGGGCCGCCCGCCGCGTGAGGGACTGTAGGCAGCGGCGGCCGGGGAGGAGGCGTTGGTGTGTGTGTGTGGGGGGGGCGACCGCCTGCGGGCGGGCCCCCCGTGTCGCCTCGCTCGGGAGACGACGCTGGGTCGCGAGTCCATGCATCAGATCTAATTTAAAAGTGTTCTATATACAACCACCTTGAGCTGGCACTCAACGAGGCACCATTTTACCAGATATGAACATAAACAACTGTCCCTGCAACAAAAAGGCTAAGCTAGTTCATAGTGTCGTTCTGGAAAAATTGTAGGACGGCTTAACAGAAGTCGACAGTTTTAGGACGATAATATGATCTCTACCATTGTTGCAGCTGTCAATGGAACATATTATTCCATGGGCGCAATCATCAACAGTTGGTAGTGCTTTGTCTGACAGGCCTCTAGAATATTCTGTGTTGTGTCGTGCCTGTTCTCATGGGTCCAATATATTTGCCCAAGACAATAGTACGTACTATATACCATGCCGGGCCATCGTTGTATCAATGTGCAGCTATCTAGCACGCAGAATCTTGCGTGGATGGAGATATGTGCAGAGGTCCCCACATGTGCAATAGGGCCGGCCGGGGTGTATATATAGTGAAAATAGACGCAATCATTGGTTAAACATTTTAAGAGGTACATTTGCACAGCCAAACTTCGGTACAGCTTCATCCCTGGAGAAACTACCTTCTTCATGACCGAGTCTTGGTGCCTCATTGGACATCTGTATGAGAACTCGAGAACCATTGGAACACGAGATCATGATCGCTACACCTTGTGATCAATAACTAATTAAGCACACTGAAGCCCCCATTTCTCCCACTTGCCTCTGCAGCTCTACTACTACAGTGTTTCAGTGGACAGAAATCCAATTTCTTGATGCATCATAATCCTAATGTGGACTCCGGGCTGTCAAGAACTTGTGATCCCCAGAAAATGGAATGTTCAACAAACACAATAATATGTAGAAATCCCAGTTGGTGGTGTGGTATTTATAGTCTCCATCTATATCTTTGTCTGTTTAGGCAACAGGATTAAAGTTTAGTTTACTCACAATGGATGATATAAACGACATAAGTACTAGTACACCATCCCTCACATCTAGCTACTTATATATATATATGCAGGAGGTATTTGCTAGCTACTTATGCATGCATCAGACCTAATAAGTGTCATTTGATAAAGGATAACCAATGTGGTAAAAAAAAATACAAGCCAAACCAAGGACCATATATAACTTCTGTTGCATCGAAACACTTGGACTGGTAGCACAACTCAAGGGTGCCAAGAGGGACCATATATACCATCCCGCTGAATAAAATGAAAGCCACAAAATGGTAGCACAATCATGCATCGAAACATTTGTTTGTTTTTCTACTTGTTCTTATGACTGCCTGGAAAGAAACTGACATCACCCACTCCTAGTTCAGCTGTTACTTCACCCAGTCCAGCTCAGGTGTTAGCGTGTGTGGACTACAGCCTTAATTGCGATTTCAATTTTTGTCAGAGCACGGGGAACTTGTTGTCTTTGGTGCATTATGAATAATCTGTTGTGTTCCATAATCCATGTAAACTATAAATTATGTTTTTGTCGTTTGGAAACAATGGTTGTGAGCAATGTCAAGACGTTAAACAAATATGTGGGCTCAGGCTAAGTGTTGCTGGTATATGGAAAGATTCTAGAAAGATCGGTTGTATACTAGATTCACAACTAGAAATGTTGGAAACCAAATTCACAACTAGAAAGATTCTAATGGGCTAAAATTCTAGAAATCCGAAATACCAAAATAGGCATGAGTCTCGCTATTATTAGAAATCTTGAAAACCAAATTCCTATTGGTGAACCCACATTTTCTGGGGCATTTTTTACAATAAACATTTATGGAAACTTATAGAACTAGCTTAGTGTAATATTGAAGGATTAACATGGAATTAACGTAGCTAGCTTAACTTGTGGGGTCAGGATTACAAGGATCATGTAAACGAGAGACCATAATGTAAGAGATGTTACTACTGAAGATTGCTTCTGCGCAGGCAGCATCTTATCTTTGGCTCGGATGTGACCAGCTGGAGGCAGATTGAACAGCAGCTTCGGTCACAAACATTGTGACCCACTGCAGCTTCATTTTTTTTTTTCGTGAGCCGGACATTCACTCGTATTTCATTAAGAGGAAATTTAACAAATACAAACCTGAAGCAATCTCAATGACGAGGAGACATCAAGTACTCAGAGTCAAGCCTCCTGTCTACTGGATGCGTGATAAATGGATTACAAGATGTCTGAATTTCGCGACCACAGCGGAGCCACCATAGCCAGCGATCGAAATTTTCTTTTGGGGGCTTTGTCATTTTACACAGAGAAACGGGTTGGTCTTTGCCATTTGGGGGCTTCTTCATCACACTGAACCAGACTGGACTAAACTCAGAGGGTTCAGCCAACTGGCAGCCTTCACCCAAAAGAAACAATAAACCTGCTATAACCTTTGGCCTACACGGGAGCACTAGAGGCGAAACATAACCAAAAATATTTTTTTCCTAATTCACTCCCAGTATGGCAGTTGTGTCACGCAGGCCTAAATTTCAAATATCAGAGATCCGTTTTCCTCCCAAACCGACTCTGTCATATGAACACCAGCATTGTCTTTGACTGGCATCTCCTCCTTTTGTTGGAATTGAACGGCCAAATACTTCAGTGATTCTGCATGCCACTCCAGCTATAGGAATTACATTCGCCAGCATGATAAAATTCATGATGTACCTCAATCCTAGATATTCTGATCGCTGTGCATCACATGGAGCATTTTCACTTCTAAAGCTATAGGCTCGCTTTAACAAACAACCGGTGCATGATCAGGACGGAATGACCTCTGCACTGTATTGGAAATGTGGGAAATATGCTCTGAACATCTCCCTCCCCTTCTTCTCCTCACACACAACTCTATCAGCTCTCGCTAGTGGCCTTTCCAAACTTTACTTATATGCTAGCCTGAAACAAGGTCAGTGCAGGACAAGCCAGTGTTTTATTTAGCAGTACCGAAAAATAATTGCATATTTATTAGTTCAGCTGTCTTGGTACATATCAAATCGGATCAAAGCATTCACGGGCTCTGTCACTACAAACAAAGGGTCATTTTTAAGGTAATTTAATGGCACACAGAAGGTGCTCGCCTCTGCTGTCTTAGCTCAGGGAGAGCTAGATGTAGTGTTGGCTTGTTTATCAAGCCACACGTAACAGGGTGAGCTATAAATTCAACAACCATATGATACGTTAGTGGGATTTGTGTAGCTCGAAGATATTGTCTCAGCATAATAAGGGACTAGATTTCATTTTCACCTAGTGAGATGATTGAACAGAATACGGTTCTTCCAGCACAAAAAGAGACAATTTAACACTTACTAGCTGCAAGCGTCCATTTCAGACAGCAGCATAAATGGCCATTAGCTGTAAGCACATGGTACGAACCACTTCTTAGTTAATCACCAGGTAACAAGGCCTCAAATATATTTGTAGAAATGGCTGAAAATATGGACCAACCAGCCCTTAAAAGACAACAAACACCTAGCTAGTCGCCCACTGTGCTTGCTCGGAGCCACTGCCACGCAGCCTACGACACGTCTGCCTGGGGCCATACCTCTATAAACAACAATCACTTCTTATTAGTGGGATGTTTCTCAAGATATCAGAGGCACGTGAGTTTGAATGGAAGAGATAAGTTAACACACACGGTGGAAAACTTTGATGTGCTCTGGGATACTTCTAAGTAGTTAATTGCACACCCCATTTAAGTTGTTAATTGCACACGGTAGAAATCTATTTTTATATGCAGTTTGTAAGCTGGTGTCAGTTCGTCTATTTTTACTGAACAGCAACCATGTGCTTTCGAAAAATGAAATGGAGGCGTCTCTTAAATTGTTTTTGTAATAGTGCATTGTGCTACATGCCTAAATAAGTTATCTACTCGTCAAAGTTATTGTACTAAAGTTCATTTAAGTCATTTATTTTCCCTCAAAAAAAAAATTAAGTCATTTATAGTCTTTTTTCTATCATCATTTTTGATTTAGAGACCATGAGATATTGTTAATTGTGTAATTGTTTAAGTGCAAGAAATGGACCAAACACACTGGTGGGACAGTTTCAGAAAATGCATTCCTCACATTTTAGGATGATTGATTACACATAGGGCTGTTTGTGTTCACACTATGCCAATGGTGTATTTGTTACATTTACTAAATTCTCTTTTCCTAAATTGTAGATTAGCTTCATAATGATCAAGACACGAAGTTATCCCATATGCAAAAGGATCAGCATGCATCCAATCTCATTATATGTAACAAATAGGTTAAAGTGTTCTTAGAATCTCCTGTATTTTGAGTATTTTGAGTACTACAGAGCAAAACCTATCACTGTCTACGCCATTAGTGTTGTTTGCCAAACTGGCAGTGATGATGTGTCACTACTAATTCATTTCAAATTGAACCGACTGACATGGTTATATATACTACAAGATTAACGGGAATTTACAAGCTGATGCTAACGAATACGGAAATATTGTGGCCGTCGGTCCTGGTTTCGGAAGCACTACTGGAGTTCAACAGAATGTCCTTGGACAGAATGTCTGAAAGCTTGGTCCACTAGGGAGTGAGCTGTAGCAATTAGATTTTTTGCAATCTTGAGAACCTGAATTTGTTTACTGGACACCACATTAAGGAACCTTTGAGTGAACGGCATGATTTCCCAGAGTGGGGGATTGTCCAGGTTACCCCCACTGAAGAAGTTCACTAGAGCTTAATTGTCCGTTAGGATGGAGACCTGATTCATATTCAGTATAACCTGATGATCGTCTGCCTTAGTCATGAGCACAGAAGCACAGAAGTATCAAATTCAAATTTTTAGTGAATCAATGCAATTCACAAACTCCCCTGCATTGGGTAGCCACTCCAGATAATGAGTCATACGTGCCAGCTAACTACATATGTTGTGCTGAAGGCATGGTCAGCGAGATCACAGCCATACCATGCTCACCTTAACGCATGCTGTCTTTATTTGCCTCGCAAAACCAGTCAATGCGTGGTGCATGCACAACTCATAAAGTGATCTTAAGAATACTAAAATGCAATTTCCATGTTGATGGACCTCTGTTACACCCTAATAAAGTTGAAGCGCCAACAATGTTTTACTACTTTCAATTTAATAATTTGTGCCATCGGTGATGCAATACTGTCATGTTGATAGATTGAGACATACGAACTTCCTGTCAGGGTGCTGATATGATGTTCGAGAGGAAAACCAACATATCATGCTGATATCTTCTGCGTAGCTGAACAGAGAAGTATATGTGTCTAATCTACGCAGGCCTAATTATTCTAAGTTTTAACAGTGTGAACTTAGACTTTCAGTTAATGCAGTTGGCATATCCAAGTCACAACAATGATCAAACCTATTGCTCCTGTGTTTTCTTCGACAACTTGAACAGTAGTTTTGGCTCAGCAGGTGGAGCTAATAAGTCATTGTCAGTGTGTTCATGCTACAGATCAAAATGGACTGCCTGCTATGCCTTCCATCATCTCGATCAGGGCTTTGTGCGGAGCTACCTCACGGGGAACAGTCTACCCTAGACGACCCGGTCGGGCCGTGATACGATCAATCCCGATGCTTCAAAACCCTATGATGGACTTTGGGTAGTGACATATTATTTTGATAAAATATGGACTTTGATAAAATATTTGGAAGCCATAATGACGGCCGCGACCAAGGCTCGGCGGCTCACGCTGGCCCTCACCGGAGGGTTGGCTTTCTCACCGGAATCCAGGGAAGGGGATGAGATACCTAGCACCCCGACAGGGCAGAGACCCTCTACGTTCCTTCAGGCTATCAGGGAAGCCGAGGAGGCTTCATCGGTCCCCGATGGATCTAGGAGCAATGGTGAGACGGGGAGATCGTGGTGGTGGCGACCATCGAGCGATCTCGCCGGAGACACCAAGACGGAGGGAGGCTTCGAGTCCGGTTCGGGGGCGGGGAACTCCTCCTCGTCGACAGTTCAAAAGCAGAGTCAAAGCAAAACCCGAGGGGCGATTCGACTTTTCCACATCGGTGAAGAGACGAGTTGGAGGGAGACAAATTGTCGAGCACCAAACGGGGCAAACGGTGGATCAGGCGCGAGGTAACGAAGACATCCGATACCCAAGATCCAAACGCAGAAGGAGATTGGGAGGAGTTTTGGGGTCAGCTCTGGTTCTTCCCCAAATCTTCAACCAGAAACAAACCAAGAACTAGGGTTAGAGGATCCAAGAATGGAGCACTGGTCCGGATAGAGAAGAAGGTGTGGGAAGAGAAGAAGATTCGAGGGGAAGACTGCTTTCCAATCGGATCTCGGGACATCGGAGATCAAGAACCCAAGGTACTCAAGTTTGCTGAGATTCATTGGGGCCAATCTGATCGGAAGAGTTTCAAGGAAGCGGCTAGCGACACCGATGGCGAATCGTGCAAGAGATCGTGGACCAAGGCCCGGATCGATCTTTGAGTGGGGGGAGTGGGGAGGGGGATGGAATCAGTTCACACCCCATCCCTATCCACCAAATCAGATACAAGGACCACCACCGCCCTACTTCGGTCACCCACCGCCGCCACCTTTTGGATACTATCCAAATCAAGGTATGGCACAACCGCCCTTCCAACAGCAGTTCAACAGGCCTCGGGGAGGGAGAGGTTTGGGTGGCAGGGGGAGAGGAATAGGAGGAAGAGGGCAGCAGACAACCAGGACTACTCAGGGCCCAGAGCCAAGAACAACTAACTCAATTCAAAGCTTCTCAAGACACCCGTAAATCACCAATGGAGGTAGAACACAAGGATGAAGGAGAGTCAAGCCAGAAGGACAAATTCCTGGATGTTGTATGCTTCAAGTGTGGGAAGTTAGGCCACTTCAGTACAGCCTGCAGCAAAGCAAAATGTTGCTTCATTTGCAGATCAGAGGAACACATTGAAGAAGAGTGCCCTGAATGGAAGTCAGACAACTCTATGGCTCAATTCTGTGGCAGTGCAAAGAAAGGACTGGGTTTCTACCACATCAATGTGGAACCAAGACCTAACAGGTTCAAGCATTGGCATGGATTGGACAATTTTGGCATCCTCACAATTGAGCAGAGTGACATCAGTAAGGAAGGTCTGATAGAACATCTGAGACTGTTGTTTGATCCTAACTGGGATTGGCAGTTAAGAGCTGAAGATCAATACACCTACATAACAAGATTCCCTTCAAACAAGAGAGTAGAAAATCTTGTGATTGGGAAAGCTTCACTGTTTGGGTTAGAGGGAACTGATGTAGTTGTTTCTCTGAAACCATGGAATGGAGATGTTGAGCCAGTCAACACTCTAGAAGAAGTGTGGGTGGAGGTGAAAGGAATCCCACCCAAATGGGCAGACTGGTGGACTATAAAAAGATGTGGCATCAAGTATAGGTTGGCTAAAAGCTGTGGACTGGACAGTTCTCTTCTCTAGCTTCTTTGCTACTGCCAGAATCAAGATCAAGTGCAAGAACCCTGCTAAGGTTCCTTTTGAGAGGATTTATGAGTTTGGGGGAGAATGTTATCTAGTTGCCTTCAAGGTGGAAGGAGTAGAGCAAATTGGAGATGATTCAGATCCAGAAGACAAGGGTGGCAATGATGATACTGATGGAGGTAATGATGGAAAGGGAGATGACTCTGATGAAGACCTACTCAAAGATGATCTAGCTGAGATAGAAAAGAAGAAGAATGCGCAGAAAGGACAAGATACAAGCAACAAGAATAAGGAACAAGGCAAAGATAACCAAGCAAGTGGAAGTGGATCCAAATCCACTCAAAAAACTACTCAAAGAGCTATACTTTTCCCAGGGGATGATGGTACTAGTATGACCGGTATAGAACAGGGAATGGAGTTGCTTAGAGCTATGGAACTAATGGACTCAGACAATGAAGAGGATAAAGAGCAAGACAGTACAGACAACTGGATGCTGGAAGATAATGAGGGACATAACCTGCCAAATGAATGGGTTGAGATGCTGTCCATACAAGATCAAGCAAGTCTGGGTATCACTAACATTCAAGACAATAGTGAAGAGCTAGGCTATCTGAAAATAGATGGACCAGAAAATGATGGCTGTCAATGCACTCAACCATCTACTGAGGATCTGGACAAGATAAACAAACAAGACAACAAAGATAAAGGTGTGACAAACAAGAAGACAAAAGTGTGGGGTCCAATTCTAGCACAGAAGAAAAGCAAGAGGATCCTAGATGATGGAAGAACAGTCTTGGAAAAGGCTCAGGGAAATAAGAAGAAGCAGAATCTAGAGATACCAGGTAACTCCAGCAAAACTATCTCCTGCACTAATTCCTTTCACTTGTTAAATATTGCTGATGATATTGGTATTAGCCCTGGGGATGGTAATCCCATTTCTCAGGACATTCTGGATAGAATGTTAGATTTAGATAAAGACAGAAAGAAAAATTTTGACAAGTTACAGAAAGAAATTAGCAGGAAAAAAGAGCATGAGAAAACCTTTATTGCTCGAAAAGTCGATAGTAAACACAATACGAGAGGAGTTTGTCAAACAAACTCAAGAGGTAGGATCGGATGAGAGTGGCAACTCTATATCTGAGCAGGTAGATTTAACACAGGGATCTTTGCTCAGTTTAGAAGATGGCAACACAAAAGACCCAACCCATAATAGTATTGTTCATCTAAGTAGCTCTTTAGATGTTAATGGCCCAAGTACATTAGATCTCAAATGTGGCTCATTTACATGCACAATAAAGTAGGAGATTTGAATATAGTAAGTAGTAGTAGAAAAAATACAAAAGATAAAAAATGAAAGGCATGTTTTGGAATATTAGAGGTATGGGCCAAATTGGAAGAGTTCCAGCTCTGGCAAATAAGATTAGAGAAAACCATGTGGATTTTGTAGGGGTGATAGAAACTAAGAAGAGAGAGTACTCTAGGAGTACACTAAGAGCTCTCTCGAGGCAACACTAGTTTTAACGGTGTTCTCTCAAATCTAAAGGGTCAGCAGGAGGCATTCTAGTAGGAGCCAATGCGTATATGTTTAATTTGGTAGCTGGTGATATACTAGATTACTCTATCGTGTTTTCCTGACAGTTAAAGCTACTTGGTTTTTTCTTTTAAGTTGATAGTGATATATGGATCTCCTTATGAGGAAACCAAGCAAATTTGTTTAGATGAAATGCATGCTATTATGGATTCTTGGAAAGGTCCTTTAATAATTGGAGGGGATTTTAATCTTGTTAGGAGCTTAGCTGATAAAAGTAATGGAGCTGTAAATTTTAAATGGATGGATGCTTTTAATGATTGGGTCAATAAGTGGAGCCTGATAGAGTTAGATTTAAGGAATAGGAAGTACACCGGACAAACAATCGGGAAAATTTGATTATGTCCAGGATTGATAGAGTCTTTATATCTACGAATTGGAAGTAGCCTTCCCATTAGCTAGGATAAAAGCCTTGGATAGGAACCCAAGTGACCACAACCCTTTATTGGTAGAACTAGGTGACAACCTTTTCTTTGGCAAGAAAAGGTTTAGATTAGAAAACTGGTGGTTACAGGATGATTCCTTTAAAGAGATAGTTAGGAAAGTCTGGGAAACTCCCCGCAAAGAAACCAAGGCAATAGATGTTTGGCGCTTTAGAGTTAGGTTATTTAGGAAATTAGTAAGAGGGTGGGCTGCAAACAAAATTGCCCTCTAAAATAAAACAAAGGAGACTCTGTCTAAGGATTATGAGATCTTAGAGCAAGTCTCAGAGCAAAGGCTGTTAGATGCAGCAGAGTGGGCAAAGATGAAAGAGCTAGAAGAGGAATTAGAGAAGATATGGAGAATAGAAGAAATTAAAATAAGACAGAGAGCTAGGGATAGAGATATAAAAGAGGGAGATAGAAACACTGCATATTTTTATGCAGTAGCAAACTATAGAAGTAGGCAGAAAAAGATAGATTTCCTAGAAAGCCCAACTGGTCATGTCACTGACCAATGTGGTATGATGAGGGTAGCTCTAGAATATTATAAGACTTTATTTGCCAAGGAGGAGAGAGGAAATATTAATCTTCACCCTAGTTTTCTGGTCCGAGTCACAAAAAGTGACACAAGAGGAAAATGATTTTTTAGTAGCCCCTTTTTCTCAAGAAGAGATAAAGAATGCTATTTTTAGTCAAGTTACTCGATGGGTCACCAGGACCAGATGGTTTGTCTTTCAGGTTTTACCAAACCTTCTGGGATATTATAAAACATGATGTGTTGGCACTTTTTAAGGTTACAATGGGAATCTAGATATTTTTAGACTAAATTTTGCTTTAGTTACTTTAATACCCAAAGTTCCGGATGCTTGCAATATGAAGCAATTTAGGCCTATTAGTCTTCTAAATTGCAGCTTCAAAATGATTTCGAAGCTTCTTACTAGCAGACTAGGATTAGTAGCACAAAGGCTAGTGGCCACCAACCAGAGTGCTTTTATAAAAGGGAGATATATTTTGGAGAGTGTAGTAGTAGCCCATGAACTAGTGCATAGCATGAATAAGAGTAAAGAAAAAGTATAATTCTAAAATTAGACTACGAGAAGGCATATGATAGGGTAAGTTGGGACTTCTTATTTGAGATCTTAGAAACTAGAGGTTTTAGTAGTAAGTGGACTAACTGGATCAGACAATTAGTGACAGGGGGATCTTTGAGTATTTTAGTTAATGGAGAAGAGAGTGCCACTTTTAAACCAGGAAAGGGATTGAGGCAAGGAGACCCTCTGTCTCCTTTGTTTGCTCAACTTAGTAGGTGATGCTTTCTCAAACATGTTAGACAAAAGCATTAGTAGCGACCTGATTAAAGGTACTGAAAGTGAGTTTAAACACGGAGGTATAGTATCTCTGCAGTATGCTGATGATACTATACTCTTTTCTAGTTGTCAACCACAACACATGTGGAATTTGAAACACACTCTGATGTGGTTTGAACAGTTGTCAGGGATGAGAATTAATTTCCATAAAAGTGAGCTTCTAACAATGAACTTAGATGAAGAAGAAAGCAAGATGGCATCTGAGATTTTTAATTGTCCAATAGGTTCCTTTCCACTTAAGTACCTAGGTATACCCCTACATTATGAGAAACTTTCTAGAGAAGACTTACAACCTTTAGTAGATAAGCTTCTAAGTAGAATATCTGGTTGGCAAGGCAAATTGCTATCCTTAGCTGCTAGGGTACAGTTAATAAAGACTTGCTTAGCAAGTATCCCTGTTTATCTTCTTTCTTTCATCAAATTTCCAAAGTGGGCCATTAAGTTGCTTAATTCCCATATGAGTAACTTCCTTTGGAATGACAGTGAAAATGCTCACAAATACCATTTAGCCAATTGGGAATTGGTTTCCATGTGTAAAGAATTTGGTGAGATGGGAATCCCAAGTATTAGAGATCTAAACATAAGTCTGTTAGGATCATGGCTTAGAAGATATGAACAAGACAAGGACAAGCTGTGGACAGAATTGATCAATTTTAAGTACAGAACCAGAGAACCCAATATCTTTCAATCAAAGACTGATGGGGTGTCTCAGTTTTTTAAAGGTTTTATGTGGTCTATACAAGCAGCTAGAATGGGGTATAAATGGAAAATTGGGAATGGGGAGAAAGTAAGGTTCTGGGAAGATAATTGGCTAGGAAATACTAGCTTAGCAACCCAGTATTGGAAGTTGTACAGGTGGGTTAGAGAGAAAAATAAAACAGTAGCTAGTCTGTGGGATGGAGAACAACTTAAATGTACCTTTAGTAGAATGGGAGACCAAGCTATGCTAGTTTTATGGGAGGAAGTCTGCCTTCTAGCCTCCACTATTACCCTCACTACTGAGGAAGATACTTTGATTTGGCAGTTCTCTACTTCGGGTATATACAACTCACAATCCCTTTACAAAGTCATCAATTTTAGAGGAATCAAAGAAGTAGTTGTCCCTGCAGTTTGGGATCTCAAAATCCCCCCAAGAGTACAATGTTTTCTGTGGTTGTTAGGTAAAAATAAGATACTTACCAGAGATAATTTAGAAAAAAAGAAGAAAAGTAGAAGACCCCACTTGTCTATTCTGCTGTGAAAAAGAGACAGTACAGCATCTTTTCTTTGACTGTGTGGTAGCTAAACAGCTCTGGAAACATATTTCTGACATCTTTGGATTGGAACTGGGTTGCACTTTTGATAATGTAGCTAAGTTTTGGTTAAGTAACAAAAAGAATGGGGTCTTAAATATCTTTTCTTCAGCTTGCTTTTGGTCTCTCTGGAAACTAAGGAACAGTATCTGTTTTCAGACTCATCAGTGGAGATGCATGGCCATGCTTCTCTACCAGGTTGCTATGACAGTACAACGCTGGAGTTTACTGTGCCCGGAGGAGAAAAAAGGTATCTTGAAGCAAAAGGTGGAAATGATCAAGATGAAGGCAACACAAGTACTGTGGCTCCAATGATGAGGGAGATGTCATACATAACAAGAAGATCTCTGAAGCTTCTGTCACAAACAAGAGTGGGGAGCTGTTAAACCTGATAGGAGTCACCCAAGCCAGTGAAGCATAGACTCAAGAAGCGAGGAGATTCTTCAGGAAGACTGAAAATCTATCTGTTTTGTTGCTTTCATATTGTATAGAACTTTAAAGTAGCTTAACCACTAATGCGGTGCCATTAGTTGGTCTGGGATGTTTGAGTGCATAGTTTTGCGGCTCCAACTCTGAACTGTAAACTGAATTTGGTCTATTGCTATGGTAATGGACGGGGGTTTAGGCCCTTTTACTCAAAAATGTCTGCCTCAGATCTTGGGTGATTCCTGTGCTATGGGAAACCTTTCGATTGGAACCAGGGGAGACATGTGGTACCTTTGGACTTTGTAGGATTCTTATGAGGATGATTGTGCGTATGACAACTTTATATAAAGGGCTACGGGAATTAGTGGTTGGAGTGGTTGATGCAGGGATAAAATGGATATTTAAATGTTAGACCTAACTTATTGTTTGGTCCACGAAGCTAGGGAGATATAACAGGGGGAGTTGTAGACACTGAATCCTTATTCCCTGAGGTGTATTGTTTTGGGTGGGAAATTATAGTTCCAATCATGAATCATGATCGATTCCAAAGACCTATTTAACTTTCACTAAAAACACAACTCAGACACCTTCCCATATATTTGAGTAGCAGGGGTTGTCCCTTTGAACATCTATTCTCAATGCCACGAAAACTCCCACTCCTACGAAACTTGGAACTGCAACACAACATTTCTAAACTCTCCTACCCTCAAAATCCCATTCCCTGCTTTCAATTACCCGGAACCAGAGAGGATGGTCTACCAAATGGTGTACTCATCTAAGATATTTGGGACTGTATGTACTAGTTACCAGTTCAGCATGTATTTTCTCATATTCTAATATATACTTATGAATCATTAGACTGTTGATTATCTTCTATATCCCCTGCCTACCAGTTGAACATGCGTAGCAGTGTGGCCCATTAGTATGGCTGTACATAATGTATTTGTATTTAAATTTTTCCATCTGAAGATTTCATTTTCATGTATATCAAAACAAAAAAAATTAAGATAAAAGGCCTATGCTCCAGGACTCACTGTATCAAATATATTTCGACCTTAACTACTAAATCATAATCGTAACCTCTTCAAGTGTTGAGTATGCTTCGGGGTCCACAACAAGCGTTTTCAGAGTGCATGAGCACGCTTGATGGCTTGATAGCCCTTAGAAGGGCGTCCAACCAAAGTTGTCATCATGCATGGACATGACCCTGAAGGCCATGATTGGCTCGTGGGGTTCTAACAAAATTGTAACATGGAGTATACCCATCAGGTATGCGTGCGTGCGCCCTTTAGATGGAGTGAGGGCGAGCCTAAGTGGTCGAGGCTGAGGGGCTCAGCTACAGCTCCAGGCTGCCAAGGGACAGTAGCTTGAGACTAGCCTCTGCCCAACGCACACTCGGGCTAGCGTCCAAGCGCCAATCCGCTGGATAGAAAAAATCACAAAGTTTCATAGACAATTGAGATATCCACTAAATAAGATTGGATAGAGAAAGATCACAAAGTTTGATTATTAGTAGTATGACACTATTGTAGACATTATGCTGTAGGCAACAAAAATAAAGCCAGAACGGTAGCAAACCACCGCTATATTCACTTGTCTCTTTTTGAAGAAGATCAAAATCAAAAGTAACATTCTGAAGTTCTTCCACCTGTTTCGCAGCACATAATTCAGTCCATACACTCCCAATGACAATCGGCGTTAACAGCACCCTCTTCACCCAAAAAAAGCAGCAGCAAAGTGGTTTTTATATTTTGTATCTTTTGGAACAGTAACAAAGATAGTTACAAATAAACACTTCCCAAGCATCTATACTGAAGAAGATACAACTTTTTCAATCAAACCAAGGTCAAATGTTGCTATATAATATTTTTAAAACAACCAACCAAGTGACAGACATGCTCTGTTTATTAGCAGCAGTAATACACTATTTGAAAAAAATCATATTTTCCAATTCATTCAACCAAAATTAGAGTTTAAGTACTTGATAGAAAGATCATAGAAAGCAATGTAAAAACTTCCATAGCATACTGAACCAATTCTTGTTGAAGAAACTCCTAAATTAACACCAAGATCGAACTGATGGTCGAACTAAATGTGTACTCCAACAGAAACTAACAGTGATATTCAGAAAGCCATATCTCACATAATACTTAACAAAAAAAATGCATTTAAATACTCATTTGAAAGATATTGAAAACTTCTACAACTTTAGTCACTATGGGAATTTCACTGGAAGTCCTCAAAGTGGACTTGGATCTACTACTGCTCAGGCTCAAACTCTGCGCACCATGCACAAGGAACAAGTCTAAATGAAGAGCACGGATGACATAAGCCATGGCTCCAAACATTAACAGCTACTAAACATAGGAGATAAAAACAATTTTATGCATTAATTACACACGAGATCTTCTCTTGGTCACTTGTTCCTGGACAACCATGTTCTGTAGTCAACAATAAGGCAGCAGAAACGATGAGATCAGCAGCGGAATTCTTGCAGTCTTGCGCCCCATAAGGAGAAGACGCCCAGCCCAAGTGACCGGAGAAGAGAATGTACTCTGGAAAGCAGCCTATGCCCCCTTGCAAAGCGGAGAGAATGATTATCGGAGGTTTTGGACTATAACCAGGCCTTTCTTTCCTCTACTGTAGGCCCATTGAGCCAAAGCGATAGTAATAAGTTTTTTGTTTACATAAAGGAACAAAGTTCCAGCCTCTACCATTCGACAGTAATAAGTTAAATACTTGTTTCCTAGATGTCACACTTCCTCCATCTCAGGGCTTGGTGTGGATTTTTCTTGTAGTGGAATAGTCACATACCCTGAGCCAGAGCGTCTTCCACGGTGATACAAACACTCCTGGTGCTTCCCAATCCCACGACAGTGGTAGTGACAAATAATACAATAATCCCACGACAGGCGATTTCTAAATGGCTCGGGAGGTTTTGATTGGAACCAAGGCATACTCCCTCTGTCCCTATATACTAGACATTTTAGGCTTGAAATAGCTGCATTAAATGTTGACAGAACATGGTGTTGGCGGGATGCTTGCACTCCTATGTGAATCTAGAAGATTCCATCCCATCTCAAAACAACAAGCATTGTGGGATAGAAGGAGTATGTGTATAAGAGTGAGGCTAGTGATTCCATCCCATCTCAAAACAAGCCTTAGTGTATGTATGAGATTGAAAAAATCTCAAGATTCATTCGAATTATGTAGAGATACAATGGCCGATCGGGCGGACTTTTGATTTGATCATGCTATATACCAACACCTTTGTGTCACTCCCACATCATCGAGGATCCACCATGAGGGAATGAGTTGCGCCTGGATTTGGATGCGGAACCATCTCGTCGAACGGGTCGTGGTACCGAGGTCAATGTTGAGGCCATCTCCCGCCTCTCGTTGGACCATCGTCCCCATCTCCTGCTCATGTCCAAAACTCCAAATACGTAAAAGTGAAGGAGGTCCCAGCTCATACGCCATCCAAATCACGACCAGAAAGGAGGTGATGAAGGGGAAGGGTTTGTGCCACCAACTGAAAATATGGAATGGGCCGAGACCCGAACTCGTCTCCGGCCTGTGGAACTGTAGTCACTATACCACAACCCAATTGGACGTCTAACCAATGGTCGGTAAAAATATCGGAATAGCGTTGGACAGTCGGTCGGTATATCTCAGACGGTCGGTCGCCATATCTTACTATTGCGGCTGAAGGTTGGTCGCTATTTTTATTCTGGTTTAGCGTTGGACGGTTAGTCGGTATAACTCATTTACTGAGTCTGACGATTGGTCGGTATACTGAATTGGGCCTCCTGCCCGTGATTTAGCCCATTCTCGCCTAAAATTGCAGCATTGGGTTTGAACTCCCTGAAGCCCATATAATTCATGGGACGATCTGAACCGTCCATTTAGATTGAATGGCGCATGGAGCTCCTCTAGCAAGCAAAATAGTCACGGTTGGCTGCAGCCTCCAACCCTAACTCACTTCTCCTAGTTTCAAAAAAAAAAAAAAAAAAAAAAAAAAAAAAAAACTCACTTCTCCTTCAGCACACCATACATCCGCCGCCACTCAGGTTCCTCCTCCATGCCGTGCCCCCTTCCGAGATTTCCACCAACGGCGAGCACGCACACTCATCTCCCTCTCCTGGGGCGAGCCCATCTCCCCATCGGATGGTCGCTGGCCTCTCCCTAGCCGCACCACCCCCTTCCCTTCCATGGGCGAGATCCGGTCCTCCTCACCGGATTCATCGATGGTGTGACGGAATCTGTTGAGCACGACCTAAATTCGTGCATCCACGATGGTGATGGCGGCGCGGGCAGGCCGCAGCCCCTCCGCGAGCAGCCGAGCAGGGAGGCCGAAGGCGCCACGGGGATGCTACAGCAGCACCACCTCGCCACGCCGTCGGCGACGACGGGCGCACGGAGATGCATAGCCGAGCTCCAAGGAACAGTCATCTGCGCTGACAGAGCCTTCGCGTTATACTCCTCCCTACCCCGACCTACATCTGCCCTCTTCATCTTCCAGGTCACCTCCATCTCCTCTATTTTCCCTTGCTATTCCAACTACATCCACAAGATGGATTTACCATGATGTCTATAGTTCTGTTACCACTTGCCATATAAACAGTTTGCCGCACATCTTCTAAATATGTTTTTCAGAAATATGCCATAGGCAGTAGCATTCAGTGATTTATGTTCACTCGTAGATGGATGACAAAGGGCTAAATGAAAGTGCAGTCCGCACTAGATGTCACATGTTGTCATTTTTGCATTCGGATCTGATCCAATCACTGTTGCATATATATGTTGTCAGTTATATATGTTGTTCTGCATTTCAATGTCTTGCAGTTGGACAGAGCTGCCTTCACTCGTTTGGCTGGTTCAGTGAGTTGCAAAGTGCTGCAAATTCATCCTGGCACCCTTACTAAGGTAATTTATGGTTCCACTCGTTTCAAAAATTTGCAACAGGAGTTATCCTTATATGAGCTTCTATAAGCTCTTTAGTTTTCTTGCCCAAACCTGTAAAGGTCGTGTGATCTATATTGCAACAGGAGTTATGCTTATATGAGCTTCTATAAGCTCTGTAAAGGAAGAGTGTATGCATAATGTATTTTATCATATTTTGCCTAGAAAAAGTCTAAGTGAGATCGTATATATATATTAAAAAATATGCAATCAAAAATGGACAGAAAGAAAATTCCTAGACACATGCCATTTTCATGTAAAGGCCACTGCGTGTAGCGTCTGCACTGAGTCAATCAATGAAGACAATGGTATCATACGCCTTAGCTCCTGATGATCTGATAGTGAGTACTGTCATGAAGTGGGGCAAGATTGGGAAGCAAGCTAGAAACTGCATGCATGCTCGTCCCTTTACGTGCAATGGGTGATTAGTTCCTGATGATATGATGCATGAGCAGATATTCCCCAGATAGCAGTGCGTAATACAGTCATAAGAACTCAATAATAAAGAAACATATAGGGCTAGTTGATGGAACTGGCCAGACCGTGTACTGAGAGGAAACGCCCAGTGTGACTGCTTTGATCACACCATGACGGGTGCTGCAACAGCAGCTAGTGGCAACCATCCTCCATCAGCATTGGCGCATACCCGATTAAGGGAAGAATATGTATACTATATCAAAGGTTAGCATAATAGATGTGTCTGCTCATGACATCGAACAACTAGGCGAAGAATGTATATCTGTTTGGAAAAGCCTCAGTTAGTGTGCAAGAACGACTGGCCCCGCTACTATTCTGCTATCACAAATCCAAAGTAAACAGCTTGCACTATCTGTTCCCAAGCTTTGCATGGCGAGTCTCCACTCTCCAGCATATGAACATCCTAATGCATCTCAATCCTATACGTTCGGTAGTCGGTACTACATATTGAAATTGCTGATGCATGATCTTGTTGGAACATGCTACATATAATCGGGATCTCTCTTTCTCTCCCTCTACCACACTCTCCTGCTATCCCTTCTCTCACACACAATTCAGTCAGCTCTGGTTTAGCATAGTATGGGAATACCTTTACCATCTGTTCCTATATATACACTGGTGTCAAATATGGTTAGTCTAGGACATATCCATTAATTTTGTACAAAATAGTGTCCTTTACAGCTACAGCTTAGATTGAATGCAAACAGAAGGTGGG
Source organism: Hyparrhenia diplandra (assembly GCA_015847255.1). Taxonomy (NCBI): domain Eukaryota; kingdom Viridiplantae; phylum Streptophyta; class Magnoliopsida; order Poales; family Poaceae; genus Hyparrhenia; species Hyparrhenia diplandra. Next base: position 145,119 of record JADLZK010009435.1, on the reverse strand, counting down.
TGACCCTACAGTCATAAATGAGTTCCAGCTATGTCGACATATATCCCATGTTGGCTTCGTTACCCAGACGCATGTTGAGCTTACAACAATCGTATGTTGAGTTTCTGACCATATTCTTTATGAAACACTCAGAGTATGCCCACCCGTAAAATTGGATTTTAGAGGCGGTCCACTTAAGCGCGTCACTTCTACAGGTTACCTGTTTTGTTGATGATGGACTTTATTCCATCACCACTGGCAGTGATAATCTTTATTATCACATCAGACTATGACAAATTTTACTGGTGAAGCATGAAACCGATGCTGATTGTTTATGAACTGGCATTGATAATGTATCCATAATGCAAATATATATGCATTTGAGGGTGGTTTATTGTACATTTGAGTAATGGTGCTTAATACGTGAACTTTGTATGTATCTGAAGGGTTATACTATGGATCCGATCATCTAATTAAGCAGACGTTTATAATGTTGCTACAGTACAATACTCTGTGTGGTTCTGCAATGTTTAAGTGGCGTTGGATTCTCTAATGAATTGTTGGTATCTTTTGTAAATTTTTCTTGTGTTTTCTAGGGATTCATCGAAGGCAATTTTTGAAGGAAGGATACCACTGCTTTTGCATTAGAAAAGAAAAAAAAATGCTCAACAGTGCTTTGCGTATTGGGCACAAACCATCTATACTCTCAATAATACTTTTAACACTCAGAAGCTCATCAGGCGCAACCAAAATTGCCTTGATTAAGACCAAACACAGATCATCCAATAGCTCGTACCCAGATGATGTTCTTCTCCCGTCCTCCATCCTCCACAGACGTGTAACTGTCCTAGTACAGACCAAATAGCTAGAACGAGGATACTTGATAAATCGAAACTCCGGCCACCGCCGAAGCGCTCACCGCCGGCCACCAAGGCACGGTTCAAGGTTTCTGATCGAGTTCAATTTCATCTTCGTGAGCAAGAAAGAAATACAAATACAGAGGAGCTGCTGCCCCTTCGTCCGTTACATGGGCCTAGAGAACGGAAAAGCAAAATGGTAGAATGGGCTTCTAAGTCTTCTCAACCAATCCAGCCCAAAGACACAACGGTCAGGCTCAAGGAGTCGTTTCTCCTTGCCACATCCGCTTCTCGCTTTCACAGCATCAACTGCAGTGTCTTCTTCAACATTTTGAGCTCAGCTTTGTTAGAGTCATGACCCTTGTTGATGACATAACAGCAGGTATGTGACGTTCAGGTGGTGAACTCTCCCTGATTCAATGAATGTTCTGTAGTTTGTCTGGAAGCTAAGAAATGAAATTTTCTTCCTGGGTTGGTGGACGTGGATGAAAACCATATTGCTGTGGAAGAAGATGCTGCCGAGGCAAAGATGGATGGCGCTGTTCAAGCGGAATGTTGGAGCACAAGCAGAGGAGTTTGCAAGTGATGCTATGTGCTATGATGTTGGTTAATAATAAGAGTCCCAGTGCCGCCCAATCCTATAGATTCTTCCATTGAGGAAGTTGTTCTCTCAAAGCTACAGGCGAGCTGTATATACATAGCAAACATGTTCTCTCTCTAAAACAAACCTATAGTTCTTCACATGCAACGAAGGGTTGCCCTCAGCTTGTATAAGTAGGCTTTTGTTTTCGTGGGGTTAACTGTATTTGAGCAAACATGTTCTCTCTCTAAAACAAACCTATAGTTCATGTGATCAATAACTGCATCATATTTAATATAAAACTGTACTATATACAACCAAAAAGGCTAAGCTAGCTAGTTTCTTTTTGTCACTGTGCAGGACAATTGTAGGACAGCTTAATAGAAGTCGTTGACAGATTTAGGGACGATGATATGATCTCTACCAATATTGCAAATACTTATACTAGAAAGTAAATACGTATACCATTCCGGCCCGTACACATACTATTGTCGTCGTTGCATCAAAGTGCAGATAGCTAGCATGCAGTATGATTAGCCTTAAGAATTAAAATGCGCCTATAACTCGCATGTAGTAATTGCGGTCTATCGTGTTGTATGATTAGCAGGGACGTCCATTCAATTTTCTTATTTATTTTCTTCTATCCTCATTCAAAAATAGTATCCACATACAAAATAGCACACGTGGATATACGCGTAGTCTCTTGAACACAAAATGTTTTCCCATAGCATATATAAATATATATGTATGCAAACTAGTGAAATTTTGTACAAAATCACATCAAACATATAAAGAGACAATTTCCTGATGCATTTAGGTAGAGCTCTGCAGGTAGAGACAAGAGAGCACCCAATATCTTCTTGAAGATCTGCAGGAGTCTCTCAGCCACAGCAAGCCCAATTTCCTGGTGCATCCCAATCTTACTTTGGTCAACACCTTACCCTCAGAAAACAGTATCTTTGACAAGCTCAACGGTAAAGAAATTCCAGCACTGAGGGGCACTGCAAAGGCTGCTCCTCCCCTCATGACTACTAGCTTGTTGTCTGCAACAATATATATGTGGAACAATGCCGCTACCTGTGTATAAGTTATGGCATATATCCAGAGAGACTGAAACACACAATATATAGAGAGAGATACAGACAGAAGGTCACTTATATTCCACATCACCCCACAACAGCTTAATTGATAACTTACTAGTTTCATCTGTCAGCTCAACTAAAAAGATAACCACAGAACTGACTCATTAAAAGTCCACGGTTAACAACATAACATTGTACAGTAAGGCATATATATATACATGCCGTCACAGGTATTATCAAGTTAGGGTAGAGAATTGCATAAACAGTTCTCTCTTTCCGGTGTTCTGGTCGACAGAAAATGATATATATTTTTATGAAAACTTATTTTCTATAAGTAGACGGGTGTTGTTTATGAAAAAAAGAAATATTGCACATTACTGGAGAAAGGCAACAAATGAGCTCTTTTTTTTTTTTTTTTTGAGACCACACCAAAGCATGTTTTTCAAAGCTCTTCTTATTTTGGGCATAAATGTTTTGACATGTCTTATTGAATGATGATATGAAGAAGCTCTTATATCTAAAGCTATCTTAGTGGATTGAAGGATTAACAAGAAATTAAAGTCAGGATGAAAAGGAATAGCTAAAATAGAGAACATATTGTAACAATATTACTACCGAATGCATCAACAACATAGATGAATATTGCATTGAGCGCTTGTCTACAGCCTCCTGCATGCAGCCGAGGAACCTTGCAACGGTCTTCATCAACATAATATGCAGGTGACCTCAGGCGAATCCTATCCGTGATGTAGTCTGTGGCATGGTTTACATTACCATCTTTTGTTTCAGGACCAAGAGAAATTATTAATCACATTATCGTCTATATATACACTTGAAAAAACAATTGCACAGCCTCATATTTCCGGAAATGACAGGTTATCCAGGGCCACAGGTTAGTATCGTTCCTGTTTTCAATTATGATTAGATTAGATCAGATCTGGTTACGTTGGGGCTGCAGATTACTTTGATGTATCTGAAATCTGGGTTTTCAGACGCAGGCACTTGGTTGCTGTTTCATTCTTCAGAACATCATTTTCTGATCAGCGCCAACCGTTTTTCCTGCAGGCACACACGAGTCCTGAGTGTGTTTTCAGTGTCCGTAAATACTTAGTGCTTCTGTCCGTTCTGTTAGCTTTGGTCTGAGTCAATTCCACTGAACTTTCAGTTTATTTATTTTACAGTATTTTTCATGCTTGTCTACTCTTGTGTGCCCCCAAACTGTTTTGCAGGTCTAGTAGTATCATCAGCAAGGCTGTGAAAAAATGAATTTCCACTACCCCAGTTTTTCTAAATCATTGTCGGTTCAAAAACCCCCTTCACTGCCGGATTTTGAACTGACAGTGAGAAGGTGGCAGTGATGTCCCCAGCAGTGATAGCCTTTAAAAAAAAAAAAAAAAAAAAAAAAAAAAAAAAAAATCAGCATGCAGGCGCTGCAGCCACCTGCCATGCTCGCTCAAGTTCATCCACTATTGTACATCATAGATAAAGGAGGATTGAACACACTAGTACTGATTTGATTTTGCGAGCACTGGCACAATCTTTTCCGTGGCGGGCACTTTTTTTACCCGTCACGGAAAATACTCCGCCACATCCTGTTTTTTTTTTGCGTGGCGGGCAATTTTGCCCCTTACGTAAAATCGATTTACTGTGGCGGGCGTTTATAAGGCTCCCGTCACGCAAAATAGAGGCATTTTCCGTGGCGGGCACTTTAAAACTGCCCGTCACGCAAAAGTAACCTAAGGCCCACGATGAAGTCCAAACCATACTTTCGCTATCGGGCGTATATATTGGAGCACACTAGGGTTTTCCTCCTAGGCAGTCACCGGACTCACGATCTCTCTCCCTCCCTCCCCACCTTGAGCCCCCCTACGCGCAGCTCCTCCGTGCCTCCCTCCCTCTCCTCTCCCTCCTTCCCCACCGCGCCTCCCTCCTCACCCAGCACACCGGAGTTTCATGGCGGCGGCGCGGGCGCTGACGGTCGCGCCACCGCCACGGGCGGTGCCGTCGTCCCACGGCGGCGGGCGGCGCGGCGGCTAATCCCGGCGGTGGTGGCGGATCCGGTGGGGCGCAGCGGATCTCGGCGGCCTCGGCTTCCACGAGTGGATCGGCGGAGTACGTCTTCCTCGGCGGATCCCGGCGGTGGACAGCTTCCTTGAGCGGATCCCGCGGAGGCCGACGGGGCGGCGAGGTGGCGGAGTACATCTTCGCCGGCGGATCCCAGCGGAGGACAGCTTCCTCGGCGGATCCCGCGGAGGCCGACGCGGGCGGCGGGCGGATCCAACGGCGAGGTGGCGGATCCCGGCGGCGGAGGGGGGATCCGGCGACGGCGGTCCGCAGCGAGGTGGCGGATCCAATGATGACGGCGATCGCGCGAAGATCCGGCCGGCATTGGGCTTGGGTCTTTTTTATATTTTTTTATTTCGATTAAGCGTGGCAGGCACAAACGCCCGCCATGGTTCCTCCTCATTAACCGTGTGACCTTGGCTGGGTGACGGGCGCTTGTGCCCGCCACCCAAAATCATTTATGCCCGCCACAAAAAGTTGGGAAAACCTTGGCATGGTTCCTCCTCATTAACCTTTGTGATGCATGTATGAATTGATTTGTTGTTGAGTCAAGTTTCGAGGTTTCACGAATCACATCAGCTTTGCTCTTGTTTGTTTTGTTGGGAAAAAAGAAGAGAACAAGTTCGTTGATCGGGAAAAGGAAATACGAAAAATAAAAATCACTCTCATCTCAAGCCTCTTCTCCATGTTCCGTCGCCATGGAAGCCGGTGCTCGCCAGATCCGTCGTCTTGGAAGCTGGTGGTCGGCGGATCCAACTCCTCCATGGTGCTGAGGTCCAGGCCGCCTACCGGCGCTGAGGTCTCCTGCCACGCCGCGCTGAGGTCCTCTAGACGTGCTGTGCCTGGGCCTCCTGCCACGCTGTGCTGGGTCCAGGCGGCCTGTCGGCATCCGCGGCGGCCTCCTATCGCGTTGCATTGGGGTCCAGGCCGCCTGCCTGCGCCAGCGGCGCCTCTTGCTGCACCGTGCTTGGTCCAGGCTGCCTGCCAACACCCCCGGTGAGCTCATTTTGATTCTCTGCATGCAGTTTTTTTCATCCATGGCCACAACTTCCAGCCGATGGCAAGCTTTACAGAGCCCTTTCAACCCAAGGCTGCCCGGCCACAACTGGCTGTGGTGAGCTAGACAGGCCGGCTGGAACTGTAGGCATTCAATTGGTGGTGGCCTTTCAACCAGATCCAGGAGGAGCATGCAACATGTTGTGTAGTGTACGACCTTTTAAAATTATAAAAAAAACAAAGTGTACATTTGTTATAATAAATCTTTTTTGGAATCTAAAAGTACTAGCCTTTATGGATAGAAGGACTAACATGCAGTTAAGGCAGCTCAACATCTGTATTAGAACCTCTAGAACTTGAGCTCAATCCAAACCACGGACAACACCATCAACTGCTTTCAAGAACATGAAGGGCAAGGACCACCAGCTCGCTGAGAAAGTGTCTGACCTGGAATGTGCGACATGGTGCTGTCTAGCCACCATTTGTTTAATTTCCCTTTCTGGTGTCTCGGCCACTTCATTCTCTGAGTACACATTCCATGAAGGGCAAGGACCACGGACAACACCATCAAACTGGAAGGAATCTATCTATTCCCATGGCCAGGCTCTAGCATATGAACGTCTCAATCGTACACATTCTGTGGCCGGTACTACATATTGAAATTGCTACTGCGTAACCTTTTCGGAACATCTACATGTAATCAGGATCTCTCTCCCTCCCTCCCTCTATCTCTGTATTTATCTCTTTCTCCTGCTATCTCCTCTCTCACACACAACTCAGCCAGCTTTGGTTTGGCATAGTATGCGAATGCCTCTACCCTCTGTTCTTATATATACGCTGGTTAGTCTGACATGTCTATCAATTGTGGAAAACAGTATCCTTCACAGCTTAGGTTGAAGGCAAACAGAAGATGGGTGACCCTATTGTCATAAATGAGTTCGAGCTATATAGCTTGTATCCAATATTGGCTTCTTTATCTTGCAACGTATAATATCTAGGTGGTTTGTACATTTGAGTTAAGGTGCTAAAATATAAATACGTGAACTTTGTATCTGACTGTTATACCATGGATCCGATCAACTAATTAAGCAGCTTTTTATGATGTTGCTAAAGTAGAGTACTTTGTGTGGTTCTGCAATATTTAAGTGGAAATGGATTTCAAATGAATTCTGGTAGCCTTTGTAAATTTGCTTATGCTTTCTAGGGATTCATTGAAGGCAATTTTTAAAAAGGAAGGATACCACAGCTTTTGCAATACAAAAGAAAATGCTCAACACTGATTTGCCTATTGGGCACAAAACATCTATACTCCCAGTACTACTTCTACCACTTAGAAGCTCATCAGACAACCGAAACTGCCTTGGTAAAGACCGAACACGATCATCCAACAGCTCTTATCCTGATGTTGTATTTATCCCGTCCCTCTCCTCCACAGTACTTCAGGTCGTGAGCTCTCCCTGATTCAAAGATTGTTCTGTGGTCTGTCTGAAAGCTAAGAAATTAAATTTTCTTTCAGGGTGTTAGGTGGACGTGGATGAAATCCGTATTGCTGCAGACGGAAATGATGTTGATCAGGATGAGATAGATGGTGCTGTTCAAGTAAGATGTTGGACTACAAGCAGGGGAGTTTTTTTGGAGGAAAAACAAGCAGAGGCGTTTGCAAGTGATTCTATGTGCTATGATCTTAATTAATAGAGTCCCAGTGCCGCCTAATCCTACACATTCTTCCATGGAAGAAGTTGTTCTCCCAAAGCCACAGGCTAGCTGTATACATAGCAAACATGTTCTCTCTCTCCAAAAAAAAAACCTATAGTTTCTTCAGTTGCAAACCAAGGGGTGTCCTCAGCTTGTATAACTAGGCTTCAGTTATCGCGGGGTTGATTGTATTTGACCATCAGTTCCTTTGACTGGAACAGAGCAGCCTTGTTCATGTGATTTTCAATAACGGCATCGGATCTACTTTAAAAGTGTCCTATATACAACCACCTTGAGCTGGCACTCAACCAGGCAACATTTTACCACATACGAACATAAACAACTGTCCCTGCAACAAAAAGGCTAAGCTCGTTCATACCACCACTCAAGGCTAGCTAGTTGTTTGTTATAGTGTCGTTCCGGAAAATTGTAGGACAGATTAACAGAAGTCGACAGTTTTAAGGCGATGATATGATCTCTACCATCATCAATAGTTGGTAGTGCTTTGTGTAACAGGCCTAGAGAATATTCTGTGCTGTGTCTCGCCTGTTCTCCATGGGTCCCATCTACTATGCTAGAAAGCTACCGGGCCATTGTCGTATCAATGTGCAGCTAGCTAGCACGCAGTGGCTTCATGAAGCTCTGCAGGAGTCTCTGCATCAGCAAGCCCAATTTCCTGATGCATCACAATCTTACTGTGGTCAAGACCTTGTGACCCTCGGAAAACAGTATCTTTGACAAGCCCAACATGTAAACAAATTCATGTTGGTGGTGGTATTTATATTCCCCCCATCTGTATTAGTTTTCATTTTGCAACAAGCTTAATATTCCAGCATTGGCGTGTTCAATAATGGAGCACCGCTAAGGCTGCTCCTTCCTTCATGACTATTAGCGTGTTGTCAATAGATATGGAACAATGCCGCAACCTGTCCACAAGAGTTGTAAGGTCCAGAGCGATAGAAACAAACAATATATATAGAGAGAGATATAGAGAGAACGTCACTTATTTTCCACATCACCCCACAATAACTTATTGTCAACTAACTAGTTTCATCTGTCAGCTAATCTAAAAGGATAACCACAGAACTGAGTCATTAAATAATCCACAGTTAACCTTAACACAATAACGTCACATATATTATCTATACTATAATGGCACAGTTCTTTCTATTTTTGGCTCAAGCAACACCGTCCGACGGATCTCACGGGCAAGGGCTGAGATCGAAAGTTTGTCACACAGGTCTTACACCCGGCGCCCGACGCCGCGAGGTACCGGCTTCTCACCTCGCGAACAGCATTCGAATCACCAGGTCATCACCGGAAACAAAACAAAAAATAAATAAGAAACATCACCGCTCATCGCCGATCGCCAACGACGCCTACCTCGCGATCGCCAACGACGGGATCGACCGGGCGACGTCTTCCTCATCTGCACGGGAGACCTGGATTGACAGGATCGCGGCAGCCCGGGCGGCGGTTGGCTATCGCGGGCGGCAGACTGGATTCGCGGCGGACCGGGGTTTGGGTGCGATCTCGGCGCCGCTGACGTTATCGCGCTGGCGACGGAGGAACGGCGATGCCAATCATAGGGCAGCGGACGTGACAACGGCGGCCCGGCGATTTTTCCGCGTGACCATCGACGCCGCCCGTCGATGTGCTCACCTTCGGCATCGACCTTCTCCTCGTGGGCGGTGTCAAGGCTCGCCCCTCCTCTCCCCTCGGACCGTAGGTACGTGTATGTCTGTGTTATGCTCGTGATCCGGCTCTGGCACCCATCTGCAGTCTCAAAAATTTCATTGGGCAGCAGATCGAAGTCAGACCGTCGCATCACATCTCAACCAGCGGTTGCCAAGATCCACATCCCGCAGGCGAGGCACAAGTGGAGGGGGGATGTTGGCTGCACAACCAGCCCAGCGCGCCGATGCCCAAGTCCTCCGGCCAACAACCGCGTGCTACGACCCACGTCGGGGCGTTCTCGTCCATCTAGGTCTGCACGGCTCGACCTCCTCCCACCAGCGGCGACCGAGGTACACACTCCTTCAGATACGGTCCTCACCTAAAACCTTTGTCTCAGTTGAATACCAAGGAACGGTCGTACAGCCCAGGTGTTTGATGGAATTCGAGAAGTGGCGTGAGCAGGTGCTGGTAGGTAAGTATCCATGTTTATTTGCCCATAATTACTAGAAGTAGTCCAGTATTCTCATGCAGATATAGTGATGTCTTGGTTGATGTTTCAGTATTATAAATCCTACCGTATCTGATTCATTTAAGATGTTAGGAAGTACAGTCATCAACATTGGTGATCAAGATGCTCTTTTCCTTTTGTCTCGATCAATGAGAGAATTTTTAAGGGTTTTTTATTTTTATTATGGATCAGTGTGCAAAGGAAGTGCTTCAAATCCAACTGCACCACTTAGTGTGTTTCTTGACAACCCTAAATTGGTTCACTTAGTGATTTACTTATTTGTTAAACCTTTTTTCTAGAACTGTAGAGATTTGCAACTGTAGTTTCTTTTTTTTTTCCATTTGGTTCTTTATTGTCATGATTCATTTACACCACTAGCTCTGTCCTAATGAATTTGTTTTCTTAGTTTTAGTTACAGTTATTCACACTATTCTTGCCTAAAAAGCAGCTCCTGTATATACTGATGATGACTCCGATTCTGCAGATTAAACTCATCTTTCTAGAGGTATGATTTTACATATGGAACTTTCACTAGGAGCTCACATTCTCTCTTATTCCATGTGAAATTTTTTTCTGATTCTGAGACATCGTTTGCTCCTATGCGACATACAGCTTATGGAAATAATAGTATCTTTGCTCATTGGAATACAAATGTTTTGACATGCTGAAGTCAGACGTTAGTTCATACTACCTCTTCTGTTTGAACGAAGACTGACACTTGCTTTTCATGGGTTCCTCTGCTGAACATAGGTTCGAAATATAGCACATGCAAGTTGGTTCGTTAGGATTACTGAGCAGAAGGAGAACTGATCCCAAATAGCAGTAGTAGTTCATCAGTATAGTTCAACCACTACCTGAAACCTCAGGTTCTCCCTCTATGGCTCTATCCACTCATCATCAATTAATTTTGCGAGTGGTGGATTTTGACAGGTTTGCTGCCTGTTTTGTATTTTTTTTCTATTCTTTGATCTAGCAACAAGACATTTCCCATCTTAATGCAAGGCACATTATTCTTGATTCTGATTCCTAATATAATGTTTGGCCAAATAATAAACTAGAATGCTTCTGGTGCTAGCTGTGTTGATGAGTTAGTTCTTGATGCCATGTGTTGTGGACTGCACAGGTACCTTTTTCTTGCAACTCACTGCATATCAATTGGTATGTTTCACTGTCCATATGTTTGGAATAATTTGCCTCCAATCAATATACATTAATAGTGTATTTTGGGTGCCCTGTGATTTTTTAAATGGCTTCTGTTGTGGGAAAATTGGTTTCAAGAGACCAAGCATGAGGTGAAAATTGATGAAAATTCAGGCAACATTGGGGAAACTAAAATCACTTATGCTATTTGTGCATTGATTATCATAGCCTATGTACGTGCCATTTGTTAATTATTTATTCTGAATTTGAGTCTCAGGACAAAGAACATGTCGAAGAAGTTGACCATAAGTCAAACTGCAACCGTGTCGAGATTATTACACATGATATTTTTAGTTATTGTTTGCTAAGTATAACTGTGAACATTGAAACTGTTGTAAAAAAAAATGTGAAAATTCAAACCATTTTGCTACTTTCCTGGTAGCTTGAAGAAAAGGCTAAATTACCTTCTTTTTCCATGATGACTCTATTTATAACTTTTCTTATCACCAAAACAATTGTAAGTATTTTTTTTCCGTAGCGTTAGCACGGGCGATATACTAGTCAAGCTAAGGTAGACAATTGCATCTCTCTTTCCCGTGTTTTGTTCGACAGAGAAGGATATATATTTTTTGAAGACTTATTTTTTTATAAGTAGACGGGTGGGCATATTTTAATTGTTTATGAAAAACGAAATATTTTAAAGTATTAAGTTTTGTTAATGTTTAAAAGTAAATATTACACATTATTGCAGAAAGGCAACAAATGAGCTCTTCTTATTTTGGTCAATTGTTAAATGTTTTGACATCTCTTTTGAACAATGATATGCGGAAGTTCATATATATAAAACTATCTTAATTAGGGATTGAAGATTAACATGAAATTAAAGTCAGGATAAAAAATAACAGCTAAAAGAGAAAAACATATTGTAACAATATTACTACCGAATGCATCAACAACGCAGATGCATATTGTATTGAGCGCTTGTCTACAGCCTGCACTTTTTCCAGATGTGAACTGGAGATAGATATGTTGGCAAGTTGTGGTGCAAGTTACCAATGCGACACACCACCACCACATTATTTTCTCTTTTTTTTCTGTTTATTAGCACGTTGTGGTGCAAGTTACCAATGCTTGGGTGACGCCAAGCAGTTGATGGAGATATGTGCACTGGTCCCCACTTGCCAAGGATGACCTCCTGGTTACCACGTGCTTGCATGGAGACATGTGCAATAGGGCCGGCCGGGGTGTATATATAGTGAAAATAGACACAATCATTGGTTAAACATTTTAACAGGTATATTTGCACAGCCAAACTTCGGTACAGCTTCATCCCTGGAGAAACTACCTTCTTCATGACCGAGTCTTGGTGCCTCATTGGACATCTGTACGAGAACTCGAGAACCATTGGAACACGAGATCATGATCGCTACACCTTGAGATCAATAACTAAAGCACAATGAAGGATTGTGTCGTGGGCATGTTTGGCCCCCCATTTCTCCCGCTTCCCTCTGCCTCTCTGCTACTGCAGTGTTTCAATGAACAGAAATCCAATCTCTTGATGCATCCCAATCCTACCCTGGACTCCGGGCTGTCAAGAACTTGTGATCCCCAGAAAATGTAATGTTCAACAAACACAATAATATGTAGAAATTCCAGTTGGTGGTGTGGTATTTATAGTCGCCGTCTCTATATTTATTAGTTTACTCACAATGGATGATATAAATGAAATACGTCCTAGTGCACCATCCCTCACATCTAGCTCCTTATATTAATGCAGGAGGTATTTGCTAGCTACCTATATATGCATCAGACATAATAAGTGTCATTGATAAAGGATAACCAATATGGTAAAAAAAATACAAGCCAAACCAAGGACCATATATAACTTCTGTTGCATCAAAACACTTGGATGCGACCAGCTAGAGGCAGATTGAACAGCAGCTTTGGTAACAAACAATGTGACCCACTATAGCTTCATTTTTTTTTCGTGAGCGGGACATTCACCTATATTTCATTAAGAGGAAATCATACAAATACAAACATGAAGCAACCTTGATGGCGACGAGACATCAAGTACTCACAGTCAAGGCTCCTAACAACTGGATCCGTGATAAATCGAAATCCTGCCTAAATCCAGTGTTCTGCCTCCTCAGTTACCTTGCGGAGCAGCTGTGGTATGCTTGCTGCTCACCTTCATTCACCAGACCACAACCTGTGATGAAGAAGCCCCCAAATGGCAAGACGAACCCGTTTCTCTAGGTTACATGCTGCTGTATCGTCCCTGCAGCAGCAATTCTTCATTCTTAATTACGCAGAGGGAACCACTATCATCAAGTCCAAGCTAACTTACAAGTCTTGTCGCCTCAAGGACATCGATTTAAGAACATCCAGAACCCTAGCACACTCATCCAGGCCAACGAGCACACCATCAACACCTTCATCTGGAATTTGGATGGAAAGGATTTCAAGCATGTTGAGGAAGGGTCTAAGCTAGGGGACAAGATGCGTGGCGTGGTGCTGTTTAGCCTCCAATGCTTCCCCATTCATTGTATGGGAAGCCAAATTTCATGATGCATCCCAGTCCCGCTTGTGACTTTCATTGGGAACATGTGACACTCAGAGTGTGAAATGTTAGACACACAGAGTATCATAAAGAATTTTGTTTTGGGGTTATGGACTTCTAGTCTATATAGCCCTGATATTGCAACATGCTGTTTTTTTAAACCACAAGAATATAAAGGTATGCATCTGGTACAACCATGATGGCCAGTCTGGCATCTTTTTTTTCCTTTTATCGGATTCTACCAATGTGGCCGGTCAGATGCTCATGTGCGAGTCTAAATGAGGCTTTATATTTTCAAAGTAACCCTCAATTATGTCCAGAAAGACGTTTATTTTGGAGACTGCAAATTATATTTTATATATTGCTCTTTCAAAAGCATTATACATACAACTCTCATTTTTTAAAATGCTTTAGACATATACAACTCTTATTCTTTTTTATCATGGTTACGTTTTTAGATATTTCAGTATTTTCAGCTCCAGACAATGTGTTGCAAAAATGCAATAGATGACAATCGTGTTGCAGAGGTATAGCAAACGTCTGATTCCTAATAACAATAACACATGTCAGCAAGAACCGTCGTTAAACTTGTTCCAAAGGACGGGTGTTGTTTCCATCCACTGAATGGGAATAGAGGCATTTCTACATACTATTCCATCATGCTCCTGTAAATTGAGTTGTCAGCGTACATGTGCGTGTAAGCTGATGGGAGCAAATGACTCACATGTTGGAGCTTTCTCTTTTTGCAGGGGTATTCACATTCTTGATGTCATATTGGGAGTCATTTCTTTTGAGTTATAAAAGCGGCAACACATTTTTTTTTGCAAAATCATAGTATGTTAGCCGACACGCTTGTAGGACCTGTATATATACACTTGCTTACTGGTAGTAGAATAATGTTTGTTTTCCAATAAAGGCAGTTAAAATATTTATGATGCGGGTGCCAGATGTGGGATCCACACGGGCCATTAGTAATTTTCAGACACGTGATTTCATTAGGATTGATATAAGAGCATCTTCAGGACTTCTCAATGCTTAAGCGTGAAAAAAATACACGGACTCGCAAGGGTATAGAAAAAATACTTTACTGGACCTTCTGCTCCTTCCGGCTGTGGCCAGCCACAACCGTTTAGCTGTGGTTGGCCATCTAGGGCTTGTAGTGTGATTGCGGCATTGGAGAACGGAGGCCGTCACACAGATGTCGTGGCACAGACGATGCCAAACATTTTTATATTCTAGTAATAGTTTTTGATTTTTTGTGAAGAAACCTATGTTTATCTGTGGTGTAAAGTATCATTGGAAAGGTCGGAATTTAACCCTCAAGGTATTGTTGAGTCCAATAAAATATATATACTTGATACCACTTTTGAAAATGAATATCCATGAATTTTCAAGTTTACCCATTATAACTAAACACAATGTCACAACTGACCACAAACAAAAAGAGTTTGTGTTACTTACATACACATGCTTGAGAATAAATCAAAGCTGGAATGAATTTACATATAGATAGATATCTGTTCTGTGAAAGTTAAATCGAAGGTATCCGTAATGAAAAAACATCTAAAATCTTTTCATTTCACAATGAATTAAAGCTATCGCTGGATTGTTTTTTCATATGAACTCACATGACTGCTCAAAGCCCCAAACAGTCTTACAGATCTAGCTGCATACATTTACTCCTCCAGATACCAGGATTACTGTCCATGATGTTGAAAAATGTGGATGATATTTTTGGGGGGAACTAAAGGGCCGGGGCGCAGCCCATACAGAAATTTATTAAAAGAGGAAGCACAAAGTATGATCGCTGCCAGCCCATTAAACCAGCTTTAATTGGCAACAGAGCAGGCTACCATCGTCCAAACGATGTATTCCCTCAAGGTCTGCAGGAGTCTCTCAGCCACAGCAAGCCCAACTTACTTTTTTTTTGAAATGATCAGCAGGGGAGTCCTCTACCTTTTTTTGTATTTTCAATTAAATAAAAGAATGTACAAAGATAAAAGTTACAAAGCCTTTAGGCTCAAAAGAAAGAACAAAAAAAAAGTTATATAATTGACTCTCTCCAGGCACTAATGGCAGCACTCTTCAAAGGCTTGGCTTTGATGCACACCAATCCAATCACAATTTTGAAGGTTCTTTACCAATCGGCAAGACTATTTCTTCCATTGACAAAGATGATAGAGTTTCCGATTTACCACATAGACCAGCAAGCTGAGATTAAAATTTCTCGGAATATGTTGCTGTTGATCATGTCTAATGGGGGCAGGTTTCCTCAATTCCAGCAACAACTACTGAAGGAACAGTCAAAAATAGATGAAAACAGGATTCCTCAATTCCTTGGTTGCAAAGAACACGTTGGTCCTTGTTAATGCAATGGTCGGTGCCCTCTTGTTTAGACAGCTTGTTTTAGCTGAAATAGAACGAGGATGTTCGTATTGGGGCACCGGAGAATATTGATACTAACATATCATACCAGCTGAGAGATAGTCGATGTCCAGATGCATCTCAATCCTACGGTTTACCATAACTGGTATATGATTAGGCAATTTTTCTCAGTGTCGTATGAAAGAGACAAGCGTTATTATAACAATATTAGCCGGGCATGCCTGTAAGACCTGTATATATCATCACTTGGTCACTTGCAGTAGAATATTCTAGATTCTTTTCAATTATAATGAGAGTGACAAAATATTTTGTGATGCCGGTGTTGGATGTGGGGCCTGTGGGACAGTTCATTAGTAATTTTGTGTACATGATTAGATTAGGATTGATGGTTAGGGGCATCTCCCAGAGTTCGCAAAACACTCCACCATCCAGGTTGTTTTTGGTAAGATTGAAGAATACGCATCTCCAACAACTCCCAGCCCCAACTCCTAATCTTTTGGCACTTACAAAACCAATCCTGCAGCATGTAAAATACGAGCACTCACAGGGGCATGGAAAAGAATAGTTTACTAGGCCTTCTGCTCCTTCACACTATAGCCATGGCCGTCGTCGGCTATGTCTGGCCAGCCATAACCTGCTGCTAGCCCTGGTACGATTCCATACGCTGGCCAGCTGCCGGCCAGTGGGCAAGGATGTCGGCCGGCTTGGGGCACAACAGTTGGCTGGTTACGGTGGGCCGTCTAGTGCTTTGGGTGACTGTGGCACTGGAGAAGGACGGCTGTGACATAGATGCCATGCCACACGCAACCTCACACATTTTTTTATATTTTTAGGAGTGGTGTTTTTGAAATTGTTGGAGAAACGTTCTTTGGTTCTCCCATGACTTTGTGCCTACATGGAAAACTGAATGGTTTTGGGTACGAATTTTTTGAACTCTTGAAGTTGGTCTAAAATACTATTGGAAAAGCTACAATTCCTAAAATAAAAGGTAAAGGTCGAATTCAGCCCTCGAGTTTTTGTTGAGTCAGATAAAATATGTCTACTCAAAGTCTCAAACCACTTTTGAAAACAACTATTTATTATTTTTCAGGTTTATCTATTGGCTTCTGCTCCGGTAGTCCTTTTAAAAAAATTTGCACGAATCCTAAAGCACCCTATTTGGGTCCCGCCTCCGCCTGGGCTCTACCCCCGTCCATCACCCGATCCCAGCCCAGCCCTCATCGAGTTGCAAGTAACGATGTCTGAGACTCCGCTCGTCTCCGTGACTCCGCCAGTACCGGACTCCGTCCGCTGCCACTGCGTAGTGCCTCGTCCACTAGCTCCCCGGCGGCGCCGACGAGGAAGTTGTGCTTCACGAGGGCCCTCTTGGCGCACCGCTTTCCCAGGCCCAGCTTGAGCTTCACGAAAGGGTAGCTGGACCACAGCTTCATCGGCGTCGACGCGTTCCTCTCCTCTGCCGCCTCCGACAGTCCGACACTGTTGACGCGTTCCTCTTCGCCGGCTTCGCATGCATGAGCGAGGATCCGCCGACGGTGATCGGTTCCTTTTAGCAACGGATCAATAAACTAAAACTAAACTATTTTTGGATTGGATGGATTTTCTGTACAACAGGCCGGCCGGGTGAGAGAGCGGGAGAGGTGGGGAGGAGTAGGGCGTTTCCCCGCGGCCGACCATTCACGGCAGGTTTCCAAACATAGGCATGCATGCATGCGATGGTTCGTGCAGCCTACGACTACGAGCCATCGCCGATTCCCGGCAGCAGCGGCCATGGCACCGGTACTCCCATCGCGCCTCCTTTCCTCCCCTCCGGCCTCCGCGAAGGCACGACGAGCTCTCAAGGAGATTTTTTTCCCTAACCGAAAACATACTCCCAGTCACGGATGCTACGGCGTGGAGAGGGACGGCAACGGAGACGCCTGGAATGATGAGCTGGGTTCGGGTTCATAATGTATGGGCTGAGGCCCGGGACCAGGTAGCCTGCTTTAATATTTGTGTAATTTTTTAAAAAGGGTCCACCGAAGGAGATGCCTTATCTATTATGACTACTAAACACAATGTCACGACTGAAAAAAAAAACAGTGTGCTGCCATTGTCCACGTGTCGTGTACCAGAAGCTCTGCTGGAGACTGCCACAGCAAGCCCAATTTTCCAGACGCATCTCAATCTTACTTTGCTCAAGACCCAGATGCATCAATGACCAGATTTCCTGACGCATCCCAATCTTGAAGCATTAACTAGCAATTAAAGTCAGTATGAAAAAGAACATGAACATGGATTATTAACTAGCAGATTATTACCTAAGTCAGTGTGCAGCCAGCACTTTCACCTGATGCGAATTGGAGGTAGGCATGTTACCAAGAGCTCATCCGTTCTTGGGTGATACTAGGCAGCTGAGGAACGGGATGGAGATGTGACCGCTTTCCAAGAGGTAGGGGTGCTTATAACCTTGCGGTTTCATAGAGACAGGTGCCCCAGGGGCGCAGATACAATAAAAATTAGACACAGACACAGTTACTGTTGTACATTTTTAAGAGATGCATTTCCTGTACCTAATAACATGAATATATGTCTTTCTACATTAGTACAAGAACCTTTGGAATCAGAGCTCACTACTCTAACACACGGAACACAACATCTTCTGGTTCATCGGGAACTTTGATTGAGTTCAATATCTCAGGCACACCGATGGTGTGTTAGTGGACGGCAAGCTATCTGTGAGATGGGCGTGTTTGGCGGCTTTGGCCCACATTTCCTCCAATCCTCCAGTGTTCTGCTACTGTAGTCTCTCAGCAACCACAAATCCAATTTCAAGATGCATCCTAATCCTACTTTCGACTTCTCTCCAGAACTTCTGACCCTCAGAATATGCAATAGCGAACAAACACAATAACAAAAAGAAATTCCAATTGGTGGTGTGGTATATATTGTCTCCATCTATACCTTTGTCTGTTGTACAGCTGACTTAATGTTTCTTTACTCTCAATGCTATAAGGGATATATGAGCAAGTGCACCTTCCTTGACATCTAGGCCACCATTGCACATTTCCAATTCAACCCACAAACTACAGTGCATGTCTCTCCATACTGATCAGTTGCATGGATATACGTGCAGGATGCATTTGTTTAACGACTTACATATGAGTCATGAGACCTAATAAACGTCATTTTTTGAGCTATATCGTGGGGTATAACGGCGTCATTTGTATTAAAAAATAGGGGATCCAAAGGATCCACCAAGTATCAAGGCTAACGAACAGTTAACCAAGAAAGATGAAAAGATACAGACTATCTAGCCACAGCTTAGTAACATGGTGAAGAGCTGTCATTGATAAAAGGAAAAAAAAAATGGCAAAAAAAATATACGCTAAAGCAGGGACCATATATAGCTTCACCCTAATTTCTGTAGCATGCAAATCCTTGGACTTGTATGTGTGGAAACCTTGAAGCGTCTGATCATATCCTTTCTCAAAGCCTTCTTGGTATGTTTCTGGTCTTATATGCGTGAATGTTTGGGTTTGACTTCATCAGCAGCGCCTCTTTGTTCAGATATATCGTTGAGAGCTGTAGAGGTAAGAAGCGTAATGACAATATTCCTATTTGCAGGTGCTCTGTGGACTATTTGGAAGATCCAAAATGATGCGCAGTGATTAACAAGAAAATTCTTTCCTCCCTGATGACGATAATTATCTTCATGAGAGTGATGCTGATAAAGACTTGGAGCCTGCTGTTGAAGCTGAAGACGAAACCTATGGCAGAAGAAATGATCCAGCTGCTATCTTCCAATTCTTCGATCTGTCATGTTGGTTACTGTCTATATGTAAACAAGACTTCTTATGCTGCCGTCCCTTTTTTTGCCTTCACAACGGTCCCCATCACCTTCTACTGGGGACGCAGGGTGGAATCACGTTGGTCATTTGCCTAAACTTCACTTCCCATTATTCGTTGGAAGGCAACCCAAACTTACGGTCAGACATAGCTAGGATTATTTCGAGCTCAACAGTGTCCTCCATGTGTTTCTTAGCTGCTATGGTTCGCTCTAGTTGCAGTATATTTAAAACAAGCTAAGGTCTCACTTAGCCTGATTGTTCCCACCTAATACTCACCTGTCTGGCTGGTGATTAGTATGGCTGCATGTGTAGTTGTTTCGTTAGTTATTTTACAATAGACAAACTACTAGAGTGCTGATTAGGATGAGTGTTTCACGGATGGTCTAGTTGATCAATTATTAGCAGTTTATGCAAGACGTACAGATCCAACTTATTTGACTCAACTCTTTGTTGGTGCTGTTTGAGCTGATATTAAAGCTTCCCGCATTGTTCAACATCCCCATTATCTCGATGTGCCTGTGTTCTTGTTCAGTTATAGGAAGAGGTGATCAAGCCAGCGCCAAAAAAAAGGAATATAAGAACAGTGAATACCAATCTTGGGAGAGAATCCGCATACTTTTTTTATGACTGAACGGGATGGGCCGAGGTCGCTACAGGAATTTATTAATGAAAGAAATAAAACTAAAGTGTTTACAAATATCAGAAAGCGACCCGAAGAGAATCCTAATAATAATATGCTACCTTGCTTCTAATGCAAGCTGCATATACCATCGATCTCTGCTATCCTGCTATCAAGCTCCGTTCTTCTAGAAATGCGGTGTGGCTTCCATTCAGGCCTCACCAAAGTATTTCCGAATAGCAAAACCAAATTTCTAGATGCATCCCAATCCTACTTTCTTCAAGAACTTGTGACTGTTGGAAAATGGAATCCTTGAAAAACAGGTAGCAGGTAGAGAAGTTCCAGTGTAGGTGGTGGTACTTATAGTCCCCATACATATTTAGGTCTATATTTGTAGCAAGCTTATTTCTTTTGTCACACCAACATGAATGTCTCTGTCCAGTCCTGATTCAATAATGGGCTCCAACTTCCTTCATTACTGGTCTACAACCTTGTGGGACAATTAAAGCACTACATAAACACAATAGTTGACTGTTTAAAAAAATAAGCACATGGGCTGTAATTTGGACATCATCTCACAAGTCACAGCTCTTCAACAGAGAATAGTTGCTGCACAAGTTCTGCAAGTGGATGCCAATCATGACTATGATGCTGACAGTGAGCGTGCAAACGAAACCCTTTATTCAATTATCTGGTGATGGAATCCAAATATTTGGTGTGTTTGTGGCTAGTAATGAGAAGCAAGTGAGAAAAACTCGGTTATGTTTATACGCATGAACCCAAGTTCACTTAATTGGAAATATATGTTCATTTTGATTTACCCTATGCTAATTGTGTTTGACTTTGACGATTATCAATATATAAATTACCGCTTGGCAACAACAAGGTTGAACTTATATTTTGATTATGAAAAGTAATTTGGTAATGTACGTTTATTTTATTTTTTTGCATAATGCTTGCTATGTGTACTGCTACTCTAAAGTGTGGGAAGAGCGGTGGTATGCAGGGTCAAGAATTCTGCCATAACAGTAGCGCTGTTGCCACCACAAGATCTGTAGCGCCTCAGCCATAACAGTAGCGCCGTTGCCTAATCCGCGACTCCCCAGGACATAAACATGCATCTCCATGCAGTCTCTGCCATATGCCTCAATAGAGACATGTGGCAATATGATCTGCTGATTGTTGGGACCAAGGCTCGGGCGACAGCGCGACACCGCAGGAGGTGACCGCGCACACAAAAACCCTAAGCGGCGGCGTGAGGGAGAAGAGAGCGATAAACAACGAGAAAACATAATGTTTTCAGCTGCTAATTGCGCAGCCTTGACTGATGCGTTGCTTGATGTATTTAACTGGCCTTGATCCGGTATCCCCGCCACGATCAAGCTGCTGTGCGGTGTGCCGTTCTTTGCGGTCACCCGTGCGACATGCACGGCATACTCAGTCGTGGCGGAGTAGGCCATAGGACGCGGTCCTGCCGTGCCCTCGTGCATGACTCCATGGCACCCAAGATTCTACATGGTTACAAACATGCTTACAACTCAATTAAGCACCAAATACATGCATCTACTGACACCACTAGAACATGACTCTGACAACGATTACAAAGCTGAACACTCAACACTGCTGCCCCAGACAGAAATATGCGGGGACACCTGATGCATCTACATGTCATTTGGCCACCCAAAGCTACCTGCCCCAGCATGATTAACGTGCGGCTTGATAAACATCCTGATGCATCTCAATCATACATATTCAGTAGCATGGAACCACTCCGCTTCTAAAGCTGCAGACTCCCTATGAGGAACAGCTGGTGAATTCTTGTGTTTGATCTGCAGTATATTAGGATATATAATGGTGAAATATGAATGCACTTTTCTCCCAGACAAATTTCTGTCAGCTCTCATTGTTAATCATGGCATGGAAGAAATGCCTTTACCCACTGTTCATTTATTCTAGCGTGTGAAATATGGGTTAATGAGGGACAAGTCAATGTTCTAGCAATATTGAAAAATAATAATTATAATTGTATCTACACTATAAAGGAGCAAAGGAATTTGTGGACATGTGTCACGATCTCATCCGTCCGATCTGGCTAGATTTCACAGCCAACGCTTCTCAAGTAGGGACCAACCTTAGGTTACATGGTGTTTCGCTCAAATTAGCTTCTCCCATCTACGTAGCAGCACTCGGCAGGAATAGCACCACGGAAACGTCAGGAAGGACCCGATACGGCACTAGGCATCGCCAACCACGCGCGACTCCCCGCTGTTTTCCGTGATGGCACGGTTAGCTGAACGTCGCGCGCGGCCTCGACGCCTATAACCATCGTGGCCTTGATGTAATGGCGGTCGGAGACAAGGCTGGCATGACCGTTGCGGCGTGGCGTGAAGGAGGCGCGGCACTCGTTGGCTTCAGCGGCGCAGGCTGCGGAGAGGAACACCACACCAGGAACGGTCTTTATTTGACGAACGGGGGCAAGGCAGGCTCGGCAGTCGGCGTCGGATCGTTAAGGAGCTCACCAAACAGATGTTTCTTTCACCTCCCATCACATGCACGCCACCCCTTCCTTCTGTCCCCTCCCAAGCTACAACGCCCCTCGCTCCCCTCACTTTGCCGCCGCCTGGATCAAATTGAGCAGCATGGTGGCGACGGTGCAGACAAAACCGGGCATGGAGACAAAGCGGATGGTAAGAAGTGACCAGACAGAAGAACCCTTGGGTCCGGCACATGTGCGGTCCCCTTCCCGAGTTGTTGGGGAAACTTTTGGTTTTCCATTTGGTGTGTCGAACTGTTTGGATTGGGTGGGTTATTTCTTCTATAGATTTTGATTTGATTTGATTTGATTTGATTTGAGGGGTTTGTTGCATTTCTGCTGCTCCCTCACGTTCCATCTCTATCAATTCCTATATGCATAAGCAGACAGAGACAACTAGAGATGGAGATCTGCGATGACACAAGAGGAGGAAGACATCACCTTCCACAAGGAGATGAACAAGAAGAGAGGTGATTAATCCATCCTCTTTTATTTTTGGTTTTTTTATTGGTACTGAAAATCAATTTTTATGTGAAATATATACTGTATTATAGGCTTTTGTGATTTGCTTGGCAACATTGGTATAGTTGTAATTTTGTAAGATCAGTCTTCTTGGCCGCTTGCAATATGAGTTGATCTGAATTCTACGACGAGGTCATGGACAGACTTCTCGTATTCCTGTCTCAGCAATTTGGATTAACCTCTGTAGCAGAGAGATGAGATTTCAATCTATTTCGCATTTGCTTTATCCCTTGCAATTTTCATTAGACATCCATGCCTAATTTCCCAATAAAATTAGTCATTGCACTACTGCAGAACGAACCTTTATTCCCGACTCATAACCCCCTCTATTCCTGGTTATATAATCAGGAACACGGGTTGGGGAATAGAAGTAAATGAACCGGGAATAGAGGTAGGGGCTTTAGTCCTGGTTGGAGGTACCAACCGGGACTAAAGCTCCTGCCAGGCGCACGTGGCTATAGGAGGGCTTTACTCCTGATTGGTACCTCCAATCACGAGTAAAGGGTTGTTTTTTTCTTTTGATTTCAATTCCTGATTTCATTTTAATTCTTAATTTCATTTTAATTCCTAATTGGTTGGGGAATAGAGGTAATACATACATATATTAATGCACACATATATAATTCACATATATTACACATTAATAATGGGTCAAGAACAAATATAATAAGGTGTTCATACATGTCTCGATCTACATATTAAGATGTCATTACATGTCCCGATTACATAGGCTCGGGATCCTTTTCGAAGCCATGTGTCGTCGCGGTTGAAGTAGAACTTCGCCCGGGAAGGCTCTAGGATCTGGGTATTAATAAATCCACCTATACTCTCTTGCATGGCTTCAAGATGCTTTTCTTGTAAGGTTTTCTCCATTAACTTCTTTGTCTTCAATTCGAAGTTAAATAAAACGTATGAGTATATGTATAAGATATGATTAGTTATATAAATATTGACATCAATAACAACTGACTTTGATGTATATACGTACCCTTTCATTCTCGGTGTAATTTGTACCATTTATCCTGATGTTCTCGCAACAATATAATCCACATTGTTTGCTCCCCTATGGCTGTTGTAGACCCCACTTTAAGAAAAAAAACAAAGAGATATTCATCATATATATGAAGAAAATATAGGGAATTGAATTAATGTAACCATATATATAGTACTTACTGAGAATACTATTACACTCGGTTGTGGTTTGCGATCGGTCATATTATGTTCTTGAACCATTTCTGCCCAACCCTACACAGTAGAACAAAAAACTTAGACTATTAATTATCGCATATCCAAAGAGAAGGGAATTTTGGATTATATATATAATTGTCGAGGTTTATGCAATTACCCCTGAATTATATCGATCATATCTTCGTATGTTGATCGGGGCCATCTAAACGAGTCAAAGACGTGTGAGATGACCTCTTTGTTGCTCGATGTAAAACAGTATGTAGTCCCAACTGCATGTATAAACGGTTGAGCCAGGAAAGAAAGGTAATTACGAAGAGCATGATCGTCGGTGCTATGAACACTCACTTGAATCCATAGAGGAACAATACTACCCTCTTGTTGCGGTGTATCTCGAGGAACATCTTGACATTTTTCTCGTGTATGCGCTTTCAAACCATATGTTGTTTGTGGGTTTTGTGCACGATATGAGGATCAATGAATCCAAAATGAGTACGCCCCTTGATTCGAAAATGTTGAATCCAAAATCTACATATATGGTGAGAGAGAGTATGATATTAGACACATCTACCACACCTATATAGGGAACCCCCACATAGCAATTCTCTGGGCTGTGGTGAAGCCACGTCACCAGCGGGCCCCCCAACTCACTAAACATCAAGTCATGTTCAGGCGTGCAAAGGCAAAGCATGTCCGGTTCCATGCATACTTGCAGCCACTAATTATAGTTGCTCTGAACTCCACCAAGGAAGCATTCAATTTGATGCACTTTGAAGTCCACCATGGAAGCATTCAGTTTGATGCAAAGTGTGCTAATGGGGGCGTATGAAGGATCACCATGCACTACAATCTCCCATCATGATATCCATATATATATCGATGATCCTGGTGCTCTAACGCATTAGCATGTATGGTCTCCAAATCTAAACATACATCACACAAACCCACGGCGCCATCGTGCACTAATCAGCAGAGGCGCGATCTGCGCTCGAAGTGCACAACTGCAAAGAGCAGCCAAGAACATCACCATCACGCTGCAAAGAGTAACCAAGCACATCATGATCGTGCTGCAAAGAGTAGCAAGCACATCATGATCGTGCTGCAAAGAGCAACCAAGCACATCATCATTGGGTGCCTTTATGTTGTGGTTTCAAGGCTGCCGCCAAATAATGCGGAGTGGGTCACGGAAGGGAAGAGAAAGTCACGCAAAGAACTGGCAAGTTCAATGGTTCTTTTTTCTTTCGTTTAGTCTTTATTCCTCTTAGCACCACTAGAAGAATGCTGATACTGCAGGTGGTGATTCCCTGAAAGCAAACATCGTGCTCCTGTACTGTATGCAGGACAGCGATGCGCACATCTACTAGGCAAGTTCTTGGTCAATCTCCCCTCATCTATAATTTGTTCCCTTAAATTGTGTGCAGGATTTCAATCAGATTTCGTCATCTTGCTAAATTCAGTTAAAAAGTACTCATGTAAACCAATCATGGTGGGTTACTGTTTTGAAGTACCAATGATGTAAGAAATTATCTATTGGGCATATTCTAATCACTCAAGGAAGAAGATGCATCAACGATTTCTACAATTGACCTAATGTAGTTTGAATGTGTGGATGTAATGCCTAATATAATTTGAGTGTTTAGTTGTCTGTAATAGCTGATTTTGTATTATAGTTTAAAACATTAGCTACTTGCATGGCTACTCACTATTTCTTGTAACTATACAAACAACACTTTATCATCACTAACTTTAATGATCGTACAATGCTACTCCCGCATATATTTGCTTTTCTCATATAAAATTTCTCTGCATTCCTGCAGCAACATGCGGGGAATTCACCTAGTACATATATAATCAGGACACAGAGACGTATTAGTAAACAGAGGAAGAATCACTTACAGACAATAGCAGCTGAGGATGCTTTTGTCGAGGGAGGTCCGGTGGAAGACAATAGCAGCTGAGGATGGTTTTGTCGACGGAGGTCCAGTGGAATAGTTGGTGCAATTTAGAAAATTCAACCCACATCACATCATCGCCCGTTACCCATTGGTCTCTAATTCTGATGTTGCATCCTTTCTGTCCTCAATCACACGCCTCGAGGTACTTCATGTTTAGCTCATACATTTGAGAACCCAGGGCACCACATCTCTCAGGGTCCCATAGACTCCGGCCCCACTGATATTTCCATACTTGATCAGTCTCTACAATCCTAATACAATGAGCAGGATGTACCAGAGGACAACATCGCGCTGTTCTCTAGACAAAACTCTCTAGCAACTACATTCATCTGCATGATAAACATCCTGATGTATCTCAATCCTACACATTATTCAGACCCCGTCCATCAAATGGAACATTTTCATTACTACATGTACGAGCTGTCTCGCACATATATATACAGGCTTTGAGGAACACTTGGTGTCTCGGCACTGTGTTACTAATACTATAGAGAACTGGATTTGTAATATGGTCTGATCCCTATTTGCCTCTCCCTCTCACAGACATGGGAATCAACTCTCGTTAGGCATATATATAGCATGTAAATGCCTTTATGAACTTATGTGCTAGTGTGAAATATCCCTCATGTAGGACAAGCCAATTTCTAGTAATGGATAATTATGGCTTCGGCCTGCTCGATATAAAATCAGATCATAGCTAGCATTGATGTGCTCCATTGCTAGACTGTAACAATTGTCTTCTTATCTTAAGTTGAGAGCGCAGACAGATGGTGGTGACCAGTGTTATCATAGCTCATGGGAAATCCTAAACATATATGTGCAGTGTTGGCTTGTTTATCCAGCCACTTAAAAAAGTACTCCCTCCGTTCCAAATTGTAGTTCACTTTGGCTTTTCTACATACATTGATTTTGCTATGCACCTAGTTATACACTATGTCTAGATACATAGTAAATCAAATGAATCTAGAAAAGCTAAAGTGAACTACAATTTGGAACGGATGGAGTAGCAAACAAACACTGGCAGCAATTGCGTAAAAGTTTTCATCATTTCGACTGTATTTCTTCTTGGCAGCGGCGACCATGTATGCATCAGTTTTCAACTACCGTATAAGACAAGGCAAACTGCTATAGTAGGATGCGCATTTTGTACCTCTAATATATTGTGGAAACAGAATAAGGGGTTAGATTTCATTTGAACTTAGTGACTTGATTGATCTAGAAAATGGTTCTTCCAGCAAGAATGGAGACAATGTACGTAACTCTTACTAGCTGCAGACATTTGTATCGGAGAGAAGCATAAATGACCATTAGCTACGAGCATATGGTAATATATAATAATACAAATACAAATCAATTCTTAGCCATGGTTCACACAAGCCATCACTATGTGCTTCCTTGGAGCCAGCCCACCAGCCTGGGGACATTCCTCAAGGGCCCAGAGTTGCTTGCACTGCACGATCGTGGTATCACTAGTTGCACCAATAGCACGGCCACTGGAGAGGGAGGTTGCAGTAACACATCAAGGAGATAGAGGGAGCTTTCTGGAGATAATAAGTGAGATGCGTGGTTGATTGGGAAGTGGAATAGAAGAGATAAGTTACAATACATTGCGGTAAATTTTGATGTTCTGTGGCCATAATTGTAAGTTTTAAATTGTGCTGCTCATTGGTTTAGACTTATGGTGTTATCAACCTTCTCTACACTACCACACAGTCAGCCTCCACCGAGCGCCCGACCGTGTACCGAGCCCCAAAATAAAGCGCTCGGTACATATCACGATGTACCGAGAGCTTCGCTTGGTGGAATAAAACCCTCGGTGGTGACCCCTCCACCGAGGGCCCCCTCGCCCGGTGACAACAGGGCTCTCGGTAGAACGCAACGTCACCGAGAGCCATCCCTCCGCAAACATACGCCCTCGGTGCTATTAACGCCCCGACATCCGGCAGCATCATACGCAGCCCCTGCCGTCAAATCTACCGAGCGGGGTTGCTGGTGCTCGGTAGAATATGGTCACTCTACCGAGGGCCGGTTCCGTGGCGCTTCGGTACAATGACCTTATTTTTTTTTTTTTTTTTTGCTGATTTTCAATCTACCTAGACAAACACAATCTAAAAAGTGCATAATTTAAAACAAGTCACTGATACGAGTTCACTACAAGTTCATAATTTAAAACAAGTCACTTACATAATTTAAAGTGCATAATTTAAAGTACTACAACTTCATTACAAGTTCACTTCTTTGCCGGCCTTCTAGCCAAAATTGAGTGAAGTGTAGGTCACCGATATTTAATGCACAGATCTCCCAAATGTAGACCAACGCTCTCACTAATACATCCTCCTTTGCTTCACAACTACTGACGACATGGTCTCATCGAGGGACGGTTAACAAGGCTGGGCGTAAGATTGATCTCCAATCTTACGGGCAACCACCTTTGCCCGATATCCATCTGTAGTGCGGCGTTGGTATTGGAGTACCCCATGTCCAAACATAACCCAATCGAGACATTGTTTGGGTAAGAATGGATGCATAACTACAACCAGGCGTAGGTTAAGTCATACAGTTGAACCTGTAATTATTGGGAAAAAAAATATGAGAACATCTCTAAAGTACCACATCAATTCTAGGTATAAGCGTGGCAAATCAACATATCAAGCTTACCACATCATTTTGGTTCCTCCGAGCCTGGTTTGCAGCAAATCCGCAAACATCTTCAAGCATGTTCCTACTTTTAGCTTGTCATCAACAAAGCGGAGAATGTTGGCGAGAGTGTACCCATGTTCTTGAAGCTTCATCACACATCCCATGACAGCATGTTTTTGTGTAACCGCCGGCTGGCTCACATGCGACTTTGATCCAACCGCTGAGATGTTTATGGGATTTGCACCTCTCCTTCTAGGGGCGATGGAAAAGCTAATTTGACATTGAATTTGTTGTCCCAATTCACTATGAAGATGATGTGAGTGTTGGACGACAACTTCATGAACACCAAAGTACGAGAGAGTGTGTTTAAGCCAAGTGATTTGGTCAAATGGCTGCAATAGTTTTAAAATTCATATAAATGGGAAATATACATGTACAAAAATATTTGACAAATGAATTATACAAATACTTACTATTATTCGAACATTTTCCGTTATGGTGGGCAGAGATCTCCAATCATAGTCAAATCCCCGGGTCGTTAGATGGCCACGAGAAACCTCGACTTCGGAGGTGGAAGATTACGTCCGCCATCTACAAATATTTTTTGGAGACTTAATAAAAATATATAGTATAATATGTCCAAACAGATTTGTGCACCAAAAGAAGGCCAATCATTTCGAAATCCTCACAAACAAATATATGCAAGTAGATCCATAATAGAACATGTTTAAGCACCAAAAGAAGGCCAAACATTTTCACCTATGTTTCTTAGGGGTACATATGAAAATCAAACAAAAACAAAAAACATATAAATAAAATACTACCATCATCATGATGAACCCTCCAAAATATATAACAACTACAACAACATGTTACAAAAAATAACCTTATCTAATTATTATTGAGAAATCATAAAAATGTAACTTAAAAAAATTATAGCAATGTATACCTTAATGCAGATCGGGCGGAGGTGGCCGGCGCGGCGGGAGGGTGGCCGGCGTTAGTGAGGGGGCGGTGGTGGCGGTGGTTGGTGGGGGCCGCTTTGCGGGTGGCGGCGGGCGGTGGTGGCGTGGTTGGGGGAGTGGCGGCCGGGCGGGGGTGAGTGCGGCCGGGTGGCGCTGGTGGCGGCCGATCGCCGGGCGCCGGTGGCGGCCGACCGCCGGGCGCTGGTGGCGGCCGACCGCTGAAGGCCGTTGGCGGCGGGGTGGAAGAAGTGTCGAGAGAGAGGGAGGGATTGGGGAAGAAGGCGGATAGTCGAGGGTAGGGGCCTCTACCGGGGTTTAAATCGGGCCCTAGGTAAACCTTTGTTTAAAATTTTATCACCAAATTTCGAAATGAAATGCTAAAATTCAAAAATTTACAGGATTGTACCGAGGGCTTCACCGAGTGACCCTAGGTAGAGATATTTTCCCGAGGGCTCAACTTACGCTTTCGGTAAAATATTTTTTTTTTTTTAATTTGGAGTCCAATTTTTTTCTTTGTCTTTCATACATTGCCTATTAGTTCCTATCCAATTGTGACATTTTTTAAAAACAATTTACTATATATTTTGATTTTATTGCTTTTAATTTAATTTTTCTTTATAAGCCAAATTTAAACTCGTAAGACATTCGAATATAGGGGAACATGAAAGGAAAAATGGTATTCATATTCCCGAATGTAATGTGAGGCCTAATTCGGGGATTGACCCAAAACTTTGCACATCTCCTAAACGAGAACATGACCATTCACTCGTGGGTGAATAGTTTTAAATTATATAAAATGCAAACGAAGTTGAAAAATCATGAAACTTGTTGAGTTGTCGCGAAATCATATATGGAGGCTATAAAAAAAATTTGGGAATGTTTCGTAAAGGTTGGTTCATAGAATGGCCAAAACCCAAGACAACTCCACATAAGTTCTATTATCACATGTGTTATATGACCCGAGTTTCAACCATCGCCGACACCAACGTCAACGAAACCTTCCCAATTTTTTTTTCGTAGTCACGCACATATGATTTCATGACTAATCAACAAGTTTC
Organism: Hyparrhenia diplandra; assembly: GCA_015847255.1. Classification (NCBI taxonomy): domain Eukaryota; kingdom Viridiplantae; phylum Streptophyta; class Magnoliopsida; order Poales; family Poaceae; genus Hyparrhenia; species Hyparrhenia diplandra. The sequence goes on along the minus strand of JADLZK010009435.1, from coordinate 114,289 downwards.
ACGATTTTTCAACCTCGCTTTTGCAATTATTATCAATTTTAAAACCATTCATCGAAAGTGAATGGTCATGTTCCGCTAAGGAGATGTTCAAAGTTTTGGGGATACCTCTGCATGAGGCCTAACATTGCACTCACGAATATGAATATAATTTTTTTGTTCATGTCTCCACTCTATTCGAATGGTTTCTAGTTCAAATTTGGTTAATAAAATAAAAATCAATTAAAAGAAAGAAACTCAAAATATATAATAAATAGTTTTGAAAAAATATGAAATTTGAACATGACCTAGGAGACATTGTTTAAAACACACACAAATCGTGGATCGACGTCCATTCCCCGTGCAATGATGGAGTCGGGTTCGGTGCCTCCCTCATAGCCGGAATGGATCGAGTCACGGTTCCATGGCTACCATGAAATTGCTTTGGCAGCAAGGATGATCAATGTGCACCTATGACTGAGTCCCTTTATGCAATGGTGGCCTGTGATGCAAAGTTTTTGCCGCTGCTCAACAGAAAGAACATGCTGCTCCGCACTTTCTCCATGATCCTCGCTTGTTCATGTTCAGAGAGCATCAAGGGGAAGTGCGGAGTGGCATGTTCTTTTTAGCAGGCTATGATACAAACCTACTTGAAAAACTGAGGCTACCTCCTTTTCTTGCCACACCTATGGAAGCTTTGCTCTTATATATTTTCATTCTGTTGTTCTCCTATCTCATTTTGGGCTTATATATCGGTTCTGGAATGCAATGATGCCTTATTTTATGACTGTGATGTTAGTGCCATGAATCTGAGCTGCATTATCGTTATTACCTCATGGTGGTCATCAAACCGTGACTTGCATCCATACCCAAGCAATAATGGAGTCAGAGTTCCATGGCTCCTTGATAGCTGGGTATGGATGCATTCACGATTCCATGACTACCTTGAAATTTCTTTGGCAGCAAGGATGATCAGTGTGTACCTATGACTGAGTCCCTTTATGTAACTATGTTATTTTTAGTAGCCTATGATCTATTTTCATTCTCGTTGTTCTCCTATCTCGGTTTGGACTTGGCCTGTGATGCAAAGCTTATGCCGCGCTCAATGAGAAAGAACATCGAGCTACGAACTTTCTCCATGATCCTCACTTGTTCATGTTCGAGCATCAAGGGGAGGTTCGGGGCTCGATGCTCTTTTAGCGTAAAGGCTACACTATCTTATCTTTGAGGCCCCATCTATATTACCTCATATTTGTTATCAAACCGTGACTAACATTTGCTTCTACTTTTTAAAGGCTATGGCTTGGCCTGTGATGCAAAGCTTATGCCGCCGCTCAACCAAAGAACATAGAGCTTCTCACTTTCTCCATGATCCTCACTTGTTCATGTTCGAGAGCATCAAGGGGAGGTGAGAGGCTCTATGCTCTTTTAGCGTAAGGCTACACTATAATATCTTTGAGGCCCCATCTATATTACCTCATGTTTGTTATCAAACCGTGACTAACATTTGCTTCTACTTTTTTAAGGCTATGGCTTGGTATGTTGTATACCGTGGGGTCATTCCTGGAGTCTATGACAGCTGGGCAAAATGCAATGAGCGTGAGTGATTTTCCGTGTAATTGATCAAGAAGTTTCGACGAGAGCAAATTGCGGATGCTTCCTATGCCGAGTACATTGCTAATTTGGACCAGCCATTGCTGGTGCAAGCTCCACCAGCGCAGGTTAACCCATTAGGCTCTAGGTTTTGTTGTTGGTTTTGTTGAGTACATTCTTGTGACACCCGACCCAATTTGCATGTGGCCCATGAGTGGCCTATGAGTGCTGAGTACACATGTTAGTACCACCTTGCTAGTTGAGCAAGGGTGGAGCCAACTTATAAGCCTTTGCCTTCCAGCCATATCACCTTCGGGTTAACCCTTTTACACGAAGCGAGGACGAAAAGTGTAAGCAAGGTGCTATGTGTACGCCGCGTCGCGCCCCCGGAAGGGCCGTGCGGTGCGGCTTTGGAGGGCGGGGTGTTACAAGTGGTATCGTGAGCCGACCTTCGTGGGCCCGCGCCAGTGCGGGCCAGAGGCGCGACATGGAGGTTCATTGCGCGTGTAGGCTCTGCGGAGTCCACGGCATGGCACATGTGCCGGCCCCGGGGCGCACGGTCGTGTGTGCCAAGAGGGGAGGTCCCGTTAAGTTGGCGCCGACGAGGGACGCCGAGTCCTTTGAGGGGGGTGTATGTGACACCCGACCCAATTTGGATGTGGCCCATGAGTGGCCTATGAGTGCTGAGTACACATGTTAGTACCACCTTGCTAGTTGAGCAAGGGTGGAGCCAACTTATAAGCCTTTGCCTTCCAGCCCATATCACCTTCGGGTTAACCCTTTTACACGAAGCGAGGACGAAAAGTGTAAGCAAGGTGCTATGTGTACGCGGCGTGCGCCCTCGGAAGGGCTGTGCGGTGCGGCTTTGGAGGGCGGGGTGTTACAATTCTAACTTGATGACTATGAGTTGTATCAGTGTAACTAGACTTGTGCCGGATATTGGACTAATTAATCTATGTTTCGATCATGTATGATATATATGTGATGAATGAGTTGTATCAGTGCATGGATGTCAAATATATGTGATATGTGATCTGTATGCTTCATTTGTAAAGGTGGACAGAAAACAGGAATACAAAAACAAAAATATGGTCACAAAGACCGAGCGGGACACTTTCGGTACAGGCAGCTATACCGAGGGCGGTGCTCGGTGAATCTGGAAGATGGGGGCCGATAACCCCATGTTCCTAGGTACACCGATGGTAGCGCTCGGTGAAACCAGCTCGGTGTAATATGGTCGTTTCACCGGCGCTTCCACGCCCTCGGTGAAAGCGACCATATTACACCGGCGCATGGATGAACGGCCCTCGGTGCAACGGTGTCCGGGGTTTTATTAATTTTGAGTCTACCGAGCACCCCTTCCGACGGGGCCCTCGGTAGATAATGTTTTCAAGTTTTTAAAAAATAAATGCACCGAGAGGGTAGTTGAGGTGACCCTCGGTGTAGTTGATGTCGACGGTGGCAAACGCTGTCGACGTGACGACGCTTTTGCGAGGGGGCCGAGCCCCTCGGTGCAATGTGGCACGGGTTGCACCGAGGGGCCGTTTTTTAGCGCTCGGTACACTATTTTCCCCGTTTAAAATTTCAACGAGGGGCTGGTACCGAGCGCCCCTCGGTAGTGCCTCCACCGAGCGCCCCTCGGTAGTGCCTCCACCGAGTGCTATTAGGCCTTTACGGAGCGCTTCGCGCTCGGTAGAGCCTCAGCCTCCAAGTGCTAGAAGTGGCTTCAAAATTATATTGTGATAGAAATATGTTTTCGTAAGGTCACTTGTTTACCGGTGCCATTTCCTCTCGTTTACAAATGACTAGAAATAGCAACCACTTTTTTTTGGTACACGGTACAACACAGACGCATCTATGAAATCGTTACTCAAAAGTGCATTGCATTGCACACCTAAATAATTTATCCAGTCATACTAATATTCATAGTTCTGCTAACTGAAACATAAATACTGTAAATTTAATACATAGCAGAGAAGATTAACAAGCTCAAAGTTGGCAGCACTAGTACAAAAGCAATTCAAGGAGACCATCGCCTCTAGACACCACACTAGTATACAAGGTGTATATAGGTAGCAATTTTTGTTTCTACTGCCATTTTTCTCAGCCAGTACAAACTTCTCTAGTTATTGCCTTGGGGGCCATCAAAGCTTTATAAACATGTGGCTTGCCTCTACTTAGGACACACTGCAGTAGAGTTTGCACTTATTTCATAATTCTCAAAATCCAGAGTCATTACTGTGATTTTTTAGCATAAATAACAATCTGTGGAGGGGTGGCTGGAATTGTGAATTGTAGTTATTGTAAAATTTTGAATAAACTTCTGATTATCATTTTCAGTGTTCCATTGTTGTCAAGCCCTGTACCACATGTCCATTCGTAGGTCCATTTGGTTTGATGGATGTGATGAAATTTGCTTGTGAAACTAGAGTAGTGTGGAGACTACGTTTGCCTTGTGATGTTACTTTATTTCGATTTTATTTTCAAAAATGAATTTCACATGAGAATTGATTGAATTTTAGCATTCTGTATGAGATCCTACTATTTGTTTAAACTATGTTTTGTCAAATAAATAGAATTATTTATAGAGTATTTGAGGGGGAAAAAAAGAGACATACGGGAAATAGGGGCCTTGATTTTGAGGTTTTCCGCTAGAGTCGTGGTCAATAGAAACTGGGCATCAAAAGTAGGATGAGTGCTTATATATAAAAGTAACGATCCTGATTTGAGAGTTGCTGTTGTTGTTGATCTCGGCAGCTTTATATTGCTTTAATGCATACAATTATCTATAAATTCGGATGTAGCAGATTTGGGTACTTCATTCAGGTACCAATTTTTTTTAATGTATTTTAGTATCTCCTAGCATTTCCTGAAGGGCGGTAAAAAAGCATTCACCTAATTAGAGGCGGTAAAGGCAATATCATATTTTGAAGTCCCAAATTTAGCATCGTTTATGTTAATACATTGTATAGCAGCATTCGATGTTCTTCCTTTGCTTACAAAGGACACGCACAACTTGTGTGAAGCCCAATCAACTATCTGAGGAACCCAATGTGTAGGCCACAAGCGTATGATCTGAATCTTGGAGGGGGTGACGTAGGCAGCGCCTGTGGGAGCGACGTCGCTGTCGGTGGCGCCGCAGGGCGTCGTTGATGGCGGTTGAGATGACGTCGGAGGCGTGTACGTCGGACAGTAAGGCCGCGTGTTGCGGTGTTGCTGCTGTCATGGCCACTAGTTCGTCGTGGATGTGGACAACGGCGTTGTCGTTGTCAATGGAAGCTTGTCTGTACAACCCGCTATTTCTCCCTCGTGTCTTCACAACCTATTCGTAGTCGCCGAAGATGGTGTGGAGCTTCTCCATGAACACGATTGTCCATGCACCGGGGGTGGTGGTCGTCGGAAGCCATCGGTGGTGGGAATCGTCCCCTGGTCTCCGGATACCAGGTATCCGCCACATCGGTTGGATTCCAGCGATCGGTGGCACGTCGTCGGCGAGCCCGACGGCGGCGGCGGCAATCAGGGTTGCCGGGTGCTGCGAGCAGGCGACAATCGGGGTTGTCGGGGGTCTGGCGCAGGCGGCAATCAGGGTTGCCAGGGGATTCAAGCGTAGGCGGCAATAAGGGTTGCCGGGCGCGGGCGACGATCAGGTTTGCTGGGCTGTTAGGGAAGAGAGAAGAGGAGGAAGACGGTGGAGTCGGCGGCGGCGTTGGTGGCGGTGGCGTACATTGCGCAGGGGGAGAGAGAGAGCATAGGGCCTGAGAGTCAAGTTGGGTGTTACCCCTTTATTTTTCTCGATTGATCCAACTGATTACAAGTCCCTTGTATTTATAGTCATGGGAAGACTTCCATCTAAAGAAATCCCTGATTTGATTTCTTTTTTTTTATTCCTATTTTATTTTCTAAATATCTATTACTTAATTGCAAAGCAAATGACGATGACGTGTTGACGGCGGGCGGGCGGCGGCCAGCCACCAGGCGCTCGCATGCTTGGGCCTTGGGCCCTAGGCGGCGGCGGTTGGCCCCTTCAATTTGGCACGTGACAAGTAGTATGGAGACTACGTTTGCCTTGTGATGTTACTTTATTTCGATTTTTTTTTCAAAAATGAATTTCACATGAGAATTGATCTTTGAATTTTAGTATTCTGTATGAAGTCCTACTATTTGTTTAAACTATGTCGTGTCAAACAAATAGAATTATTTATAGAGTAATTGAGGGGGAAAAAAAGAGACATACGGGAAATAGGGGCCTTGATTTTGAGGTTTTCCGCTAGAGTCATGGTCAATAGAAACTGGGCATCAAAAGTAGGGTGAGTGCTTATATAAAAAGTAACGATCCTGATTCGAGAGTTGCTGTTGGAGTTGATCTCTACAGCTTTCTAGACATCTCTTTAACGCATACAGTTTTCTATAAGTTCAGATGTAGCAGATTTGAGTACTTCATTCAGGTATCAATTTTTTACGTATTTTTAGTATCTCCTAGCATTTCTTGAAGGGCGGTAACATTCACCTAATTAGAGGAGGTAAAGACAATATCAAATTTTGAAGTCCCCAAATTTAGCATCATTTATATATGTTAATAAATCGTATAGCAGCATTTGATGTTCTTCCCTTTGCTTAGAAAGGACACGCACAACTTGTGTTAAGCCTAATCAACTGTCTGAGGAACCCAATGTGTGTAGGCCACAAGCCTATGATCTGAATCTGTAATCATCATTACACCAAACAGCCATAGTGAACTGCCTGGGACAAATTGCATCCATTGATGCAGCAGTTCATAGGCACAGGCCACGAGTCTGTGCAACTATATGTAATTCGGCCACCTGACATGGAACAATTTGCCGCTACCGGACATGGAACAGTATGGATTGGTTCATCAACAAACTTAATGAATGTCCTGATGCATCTCAATCATAGACAAAGGTGGTGCCTGACATGGAACAATTGCTCCTTCTAATGCTGGAGTCATGCGTTGCATCCGCAGTATATAAATGGAAAGTATGCATACTCTCTCTCACTCTCTCCGCTGCCCTCCCTCTCTCACACACAATTATATCATCTGTCATTTAGCATAGCATGGAAATGTCTTTAGACTCTTTTACCCACTGTTCTTATATGAGCTCTCGTCGAACATATAACAATGACCTGTCTTACATAGTGTTAAATGTCTTTACCTACTGTTTTTCTTTTTTGAGCATCCTTTTAATTTCTTAGGGAGTAAAAACACATTATAAGGCGAAAAAAAGATCAGAGAATTTTTCTTGCTACAATAGATGTAACAACCAAAGTAAAGAACACATATTAATCAAGTCCTTATTTTTATAAAATATGAGAAATGTTGAGGGATATTAACTCCTAGCTTTGTCATGTTGATGCATGCATTCCGTGAGGATCGTTTTTCTTAGGGAGTGAAAATACATTATAACGCATCTTTTTTTTTTTCATTGTAAATGTTGTGTAGATGTGGTATCATTGTTACTATCAAAACTTTGGAAGTTTATTCCTTAGTTATCAAAGTAATTTCGATGAATTACCCAGAATTTTCTTGGAGTTAATTAGCTTGCAATGTATTTTGAATATATGGAATAAAATCAAACATTACTGCTAAAAATCTACTGCCTATTTAAGCTCAGTGTTATCAACCCATCCCTATATCCTGATTTCCCATGCCATACAGGATTGCACGTTAGTTAGGTAGCATGTTTTTTCCTTCCATTTTGCTATCATGCGCGCAAGGATCGACCTGTGATTGCTGCACGCATATTTGAGGCCATGCCTGCAGGAAAGCTTGCCCACGAGCAGAGGCATGGAGATGCACTCGCTAGAAACCCGCGATGTGCTAATCACGGTCTGGTGAACTCTGCTGTAATTTTTTTCAATAAAAGGGAACAATAGAAAAACCGAAAACGCTAAGCTTTCAGGCAACACCAAAACACTAAGTCCAAGTTATTTCGTGGAGTGCTTGCGCCTGTTCTTGTCTAGAAGTCCACTGCCAGCGTTCCGGCCATCCAGTGACTAACAGTATTAGTCTGACGTTGAGCAAATACAATCGCCAGCATGATGAGTGACCGGATGTATCTCAATCCTAATCATTAATCAGAATGCATGGTTACTTTGAACAACAAAAGGTGCATGATTGCGTGGGAACACTTCACGAGTACTATATATAATTGGGAATTTAGAAATATGCTCTGATCTCCCTTTCTCTCTCTGTCTCCTTCTACAAACTCTATCAGCTCTTGTTAAGCATATATATAGCATGGACCCTTCAGCTTATATGCTAGTGGTGAAATAGTGTCGATGCAGGACCAACCAATTCTGTAGAAATATTGTAAAAGCATAATTATTGATTCACTCGGTTTCATATGTGTATCAAATCTGATCCAAGCATTGTTGTCCTACTTTACTGGACACCATTGGCCTTTTTAGCTTACGTTTAGGGCACATGGAAGGTGTTGATCTCTGTAGTCTTAGCTTATAGAGACCATAACCATATATGCAGTTTTGGTTTATTTATCTGGCCACTTGAGTAGATGTGCTTATGTCGATCCAATGAACGATATGCAAGTTGAGTGGCTGATGAAAGTAGTTATTCAAGCTTAAAATATTATCACACAAACGCACTAAAACTGTGCATAAATTTTTATCACTTCACTTCCTGTTCTCTTCCTGGCTACGACCATGTTTGAATCATCAGTTGTCAACTATCTGAGGAACCCAATGTGTAGGCCACAAGCGTATGATCTGAATCTTGGAGGGGTGACGTAGGCAGCGCCGTGGGAGCGACGCCGCTGTCGGTGGCGCCCACGGCAGGGGCGTTGTTGATGGCGGTTGAGATGACGTCGGAGGCGTGTACGTCGGACAGTAAGGCCGCGTGTTGCAGTGTTGCTGCTGTCATGGCCACTAGTTCGTCGTGGATGTGGACAACGGCGTTGTCGTTGTCAATGGAAGCTTGCTGTACAACCTGCTATTTCTCCCAGCGTCTGTCACAACCTATTCGTAGTCGTCGAAGATGGTGTGGAGCTTCTCCATGAACACGATTGTCCATGCACTTTGGGTGGTGGTCGTCGGAAGCCATCGGTGGTGGGAATCGTCCCGGTCTCCGGATACCAGTATCCCGCCAGATCGGTTGGATTCCAGCGATCGGTGGCACGTCGGCCGGCGAGCCGACGGGCGGGCGCAATCAGGGGTTGCCGGGTGCTTCGAGCAAAGACAATCGGGGTTGTCGGGGTTCGCGCAGGCGGCAATCAGGGGGTGCCCGGGATTCAAGCGTAGGCGGCAATAAGGGTTGCCGGGCGCAGCGACGATCAGGTTTGCCGGGGCTGTTAGGGAAGAGAGAAGAGGAGGAAGACGGTGGAGTCGGGCGGGCGGCGCTGGTGGCGGCGGCGCATATTGCGCAGGGGAGAGAGAGAGCATAGGGCTGGAGAGCTGAAGCTGTTGGGTGTTACCCCTTTATTTTTCTGATTGATCCAACTGATTACAAGTCCCTTGTATTTATAGTCATGGGAAGACTTCCATCTAAAGAAATCCCTGATTTGATTTCTTTTTTTTTCCTATTTTATTTTCTAAATATCTATTACTTAATTGCAAAGCAAATGACGATGACGTGTTGACGGCGGGCGACGGCGGCGGCCAGCCACCAGGCGCTCGCATGCTTGGGCCTTGGGCCCTAGGCGGCGGCGGTTGGCCCCTTCAATTTGGCACGTGACAAGTAGTATGGAGACTACGTTTGCCTTGTGATGTTACTTTATTTCGATTTTTTTTTCAAAAATGAATTTCACATGAGAATTGATCTTTGAATTTTAGTATTCTGTATGAAGTCCTACTATTTGTTTAAACTATGTCGTGTCAAACAAATAGAATTATTTATAGAGTAATTGAGGGGGAAAAAAAAGAGACATACGGGAAATAGGGGCCTTGATTTTGAGGTTTTCCGCTAGAGTCATGGTCAATAGAAACTGGGCATCAAAAAGTAGGGTGAGTGCTTATATAAAAAGTAACGATCCTGATTCGAGAGTTGCTGTTGGAGTTGATCTCTACAGCTTTCTAGACATCTCTTTAACGCATACAGTTTTCTATAAGTTCAGATGTAGCAGATTTGAGTACTTCATTCAGGTATCAATTTTTACGTATTTTAGTATCTCCTAGCATTTCTTGAAGGGCGGTAACATTCACCTAATTAGAGGAGGTAAAGACAATATCAAATTTTGAAGTCCCCAAATTTAGCATCATTTATATATGTTAATAAATCGTATAGCAGCATTTGATGTTCTTCCCTTGCTTAGAAAGGACACGCACAACTTGTGTTAAGCCTAATCAACTGTCTGAGGAACCCAATGTGTGTAGGCCACAAGCCTATGATCTGAATCTGTAATCATCATTACACCAAAACAGCCATAGTGAACTGCCTGGGACAAATTGCATCCATTGATGCAGCAGTTCATAGGCACAGGCCACGAGTCTGTGCAACTATATGTAATTCGGCCACCTGACATGGAACAATTTGCCGCTACCGGACATGGAACAGTATGGATTGGTTCATCAACAAACTTAATGAATGTCCTGATGCATCTCAATCATAGACAAAGGTGGTGCCTGACATGGAACAATTGCTCCTTCTAATGCTGGAGTCATGCGTTGCATCCGCAGTATATAAATGGAAAGTATGCATACTCTCTCTCACTCTCTCCGCTGCCCTCCCTCTCTCACACACAATTATATCATCTGTCATTTAGCATAGCATGGAAATGTCTTTAGACTCTTTACCCACTGTTCTTATATGAGCTCTCGTCGAACATATAACAATGACCTGTCTTACATAGTGTTAAATGTCTTTACCTACTGTTTTTCTTTTTTGAGCATCCTTTTAATTTCTTAGGGAGTAAAAACACATTATAAGGCGAAAAAAGATCAGAGAATTTTTCTTGCTACAATAGATGTAACAACCAAAAGTAAAGAACACATATTAATCAAGTCCTTATTTTTATAAAATATGAGAAATGTTGAGGGATATTAACTCCTAGCTTTGTCATGTTGATGCATGCATTCCGTGAGGATCGTTTTTCTTAGGGAGTGAAAATACATTATAACGCATCTTTTTTTTCATTGTAAATGTTGTGTAGATGTGGTATCATTGTTACTATCAAAACTTTGGAAGTTTATTCCTTAGTTATCAAAGTAATTTCGATGAATTACCCAGAATTTTCTTGGAGTTAATTAGCTTGCAATGTATTTTGAATATATGGAATAAAATCAAACATTACTGCTAAAAATCTACTGCCTATTTAAGCTCAGTGTTATCAACCCATCCCTATATCCTGATTTCCCATGCCATACAGGATTGCACGTTAGTTAGGTAGCATGTTTTTTTCCTTCCATTTTGCTATCATGCGCGCAAGGATCGACCTGTGATTGCTGCACGCATATTTGAGGCCATGCCTGCAGGAAAGCTTGCCCACGAGCAGAGGCATGGAGATGCACTTCGCTAGAAACCCGCGATGTGCTAATCACGGTCTGGTGAACTCTGCTGTAATTTTTTCAATAAAAGGGAACAATAGAAAAACCGAAAACGCTAAGCTTTCAGGCAACACCAAAACACTAAGTCCAAGTTATTTCGTGGAGTGCTTGCGCCTGTTCTTGTCTAGAAGTCCACTGCCAGCGTTCCGGCCATCCAGTGACTAACAGTATTAGTCTGACGTTGAGCAAATACAATCGCCAGCATGATGAGTGACCGGATGTATCTCAATCCTAATCATTAATCAGAATGCATGGTTACTTTGAACAACAAAAGGTGCATGATTGCGTGGGAACACTTCACGAGTACTATATATAATTGGGAATTTAGAAATATGCTCTGATCTCCTTTCTCTCTCTGTCTCCTTCTACAAACTCTATCAGCTCTTGTTAAGCATATATATAGCATGGACCCTTCAGCTTATATGCTAGTGGTGAAATAGTGTCGATGCAGGACCAACCAATTCTGTAGAAATATTGTAAAAGCATAATTATTGATTCACTCGGTTTCATATGTGTATCAAATCTGATCCAAGCATTGTTGTCCTACTTTACTGGACACCATTGGCCTTTTTAGCTTACGTTTAGGGCACATGGAAGGTGTTGATCTCTGTAGTCTTAGCTTATAGAGACCATAACCATATATGCAGTTTTGGTTTATTTATCTGGCCACTTGAGTAGATGTGCTTATGTCGATCCAATGAACGATATGCAAGTTGAGTGGCTGATGAAAGTAGTTATTCAAGCTTAAAATATTATCACACAAACGCACTAAAAACTGTGCATAAATTTTTATCACTTCACTTCCTGTTCTCTTCCTGGCTACGACCATGTTTGAATCATCAGTTGTCAACTAGCATATAAGACAAGGCAAATTGCTAAACTTTCTCTAAGATACTTGCACAACACAATGGACCGTATTTCTAGAGATAATCTAACACTTACCAGCTGTGTTAGGTTTGGTCCTACATCGCTAATTGATGGTTGGGAGCACAACATATAAGGTGGGGCAGTCCTCACCTATGAAGCTAGGTTTTTTGGGTTGAGTTAGGCCTAAGGCCTGGATATGTTGTGGGCTCCAGTTGACCCAAGCCTAAGCTTATCTGGCGGGATTCTGCTGCACACTCTAACAAGTTGCAATGGTTCTTTTTGGACCATAGCACTGATACCCACCTAGTTAACCATGATCTACTTGATGAACCGAATCATACATGTCCACTAAACAATCTTGCATCAGATTGTGGGGCGAAGAGTTTAACCGCTTTCTAATGGTCAATAACAAAGGGCAAGTTATGTATCAGACAACCTTGGCGGCCCTGTGCCTATGCGAAATCAATGTCACTTTATTATTTAATTGCTGAATTGATGGGAGAGTAGGCCACCTCAAAAACCTTGATTTACACAAGTGTTTGCTTTAGTCAGTTGTCTTGAGTGCTTATGATACTATCTTTAGACTACCTCCAAACCGTGTGTCACTAGTAGTGAGGACAGGCAAATATCAATCTAGATGTATACTCATACATATTTTGTCGAAAACATGTACGTAATTTATTAGTGAAATGGAGTATGGTTTCATGTAGGGAACTGATGATTCATCATTACTACACACAAAAGTCAGTGCATCTCTCGCTGTTCAATACGATTGTTATATGTGTGGGAAGCTTTTGCTTACTTATATATATGGATTTTTAACTTCAAAATATAATTGGTGACACTAATATATATAACTGCTGAAGAAAAAGGTGTGGTAATAAAGAAAAAGAAGAGAAAATTAAAGCAATGGCTATAACATGATTGAGACATCGTTGTGGGGCATACAGGCACTGAAACTATATATAGGTATACAACCGGGCAGGTGCAAGGAGGTAGCTGGTGTCCCGACCCCCGAGCGATCAGAATAAAATGCAAGCAACAAAATGCTAGTGCTTCCCATTAATCTCTTATATATCATCATGATGCTTGCTGCTCATCAGGATTGGGAAGCACTGGGAAGTTTCGTAACTCACACTTCTGATTGCCGAGAAAGAAATAGATACCTGTTGCCTTGTGCCCATCACCACCCGCTGCGTTATAGATCAGAGCATGAGCTTATTACGAGGCATCCTGCAGACTGCCAAGTTATTTGTCATGAGTGAGAGGTGGATAAAGAAACTGAAGCGCAGGAGGGGATGATTCAATGAGGCAAGATGGCTGTGAGAAAACATCTGCTGGCCCTGGTAGCAAGGGGTTCAGTAGATACGGACTTGCGTGCTTTGTCATGTAGGAAACAACAGAATTCGTAACTACTTCCCTTCCTTCCTCGACACGCTCCTGTTCATCCTCTGCAGTCTCCATCTCCCTCCATTCTGTACCAAAAAACATTAAAATTGCTATCTCTAATGAGTAATATGTGGATGGAAGTTCCAGCTCAATACATTTGGTCTCAAATCCTCTTGACTTTTGCTAGAATTTTGCTTCACAAGTGGATCTGTCGTTCTGACGCTGAAGCGAATGCCACCAAAATATATCGGATGGAAATGGCTGCATCCATCGATTCATTGAGGATGATGGACGAGATGGACCCAATTAGCATGGTTTCTCGAGATGATGAAGACCACACTCGATAATCTTAGTGGCCTCGAGTCAGGTTGTTTGTCGGCTGAGTATTGTTTCACAGTGAACTGATGATTTACATTTGGCATGCAGATAGGAACCTAGCATACAAAATCAAATATTACATACTCATGACACTTGCTGCTCGGTGTGTTTGTTGTACATGTGGCAAGCATTTGTTTACTTATATATGTATTTGACCTTAAAAACATAACTGCTACGCTGTGGTGACCAAAAAGCTGTGGCGATAAAAAAAGCTTTAAAAAATTAAAGCAAGGACCACCACAGCTAATTAAAGCCATGACATGATTCGAGTGTCGTGAGCCGTCATAATAAAAAATTCAAGTGAGAACATTCTGGTGCTTTAGGACCAGTCGTCGTATACTATCTCCGATATATCATAATGTTGCTTGCTGCTCATCAGGATTGGGAATCATTGGGAAGTCTTTTAACCTGCACTTATGATTGCTGCTAAATATATAGATACTAGTTGCATCACACAAGTGCATCATAGATCACAGAGTGTGGTAAATACTTAACATCTATTAGTCGCCACTATTTTTAGAATATGCTGCATGTTGCTGCATCAACTTCAGCAAACTGTCTGACCATGGATAGTCCATTGTTCTGTACCGCTTGATTGCCATGGTCCCCAATGTGGACTTCATTTCAGGACATATTGCCATGCATGTCCACGTTATCCACTGTCAATTGGACCTGCCCGTCCATGATAGCACTGTTCAAATAAAGGTGATAAATGATATCAACATTATACATGCATGTAGCTTTAGTTCTTGCAACTTGAAACGGCATAAGATGCCAAAAAATTGAGTCATAAGCTGTGTCCAGGTGGCCTTCCCCCCATAATTTTGTTTTTGCTATTATTTTTGGGTTTTTGCATTTTTATTTTGCCGAAAGTGTAAAAGTTTGCCGAAGCGTTTTTGGCCACTCGGCAAAAGCTTTGCCGAGCTCCAGAAAAAGCACTAGGCAAAACCCTTTGTCGTCGAAACTTTTGCCGAGAGGCCATTGCCGAAGCGCGGCGCTCGGCAAAGCCTTCACCGAGTGGAATAAGGGCTTTGCTGAACTCCCGTGCCTCTCGGCAACGAGGCCGCCTCCGTAGTGAGTGAAAAATATATTATAAGGCGCAAAAATCAAACTTTTGAACTATATTCCTCGAGGATCCTTCTTCTTAGCGAGTGAAAATACATTATAACACATCTTTGTTTTCATTATATATGTTGTGTAGAAGTGGTATCATTGTTACTAGCCAAACTTTTGAACTATATTCCTTAGTTATCAAAGTAATTTTGGTGAATTATCTAGAATTTGTTTGGAGTTAATAATAATACAATGAATTTTGAATATATGGAATAAAATCAAATGTTAATGACATAAATCTATCGCCTATTTAAGCAATAATCTTATCAACCCATCTCTATATCCTGATTTTCCTTCCAATTTGCTATCATGTGCGCAAGGATCGACCTTTGATTGTTGCGCATTATATTTGAGGCAATGGCTGCATTAAATTTTGTTGTGCTGTGATCATATTTCTAAGTTTTAAATTATGCAGCTCATTGGTTTGGACTTATGGGTGTTGTCAACCTTCTCTAGAAATGGCTTCAAAATTATAGACGTGATACAAATATATTTTTCGTAGGAAATTTGTATACTGGTGCCATTTCCTCCACATTTACAGACCATTAGAAATGGCAACGGCTTTGTTTAAGTACACGGTACAACACAGACGCTCACGATAGGGAGAAAACAAATGGAGGCATCTATGAAATCGTTATTCAAATGTGCATTATATTGCACATCTAAATAATTAAGTTCTCCAGTCATACTATATTCATAGTTCTGCTAACTGAAAACATAAATACCGTAAATCTAACACATAGCAGAGAAGCTTAACAAGCTCAAAATTGGTAGCACTAGTACAAAACAATTCAGGAAAACAATCGCCTATAGAAAACCACACTAGTATATACAAGGTGTATATGGGTATCTATTTTTGTATTGGCATTTTTCTCAGCCGGTATAAATATCTCTAGTTATTGCCTTGGGGGCCATCAAAGCTTTATAAACATGTGGCTTGGCTCTACTCAGGATGTACACACTCGAGCAGCACTACACCACAACACCAACTTTAGGGATGGACAATCTGACGGTAAAAGCGCTTTATAGCGACAGATAATTTGACCCTAAAAATTTATAGCGACAGACTTTTGCAGCCGGTGTAAAGTCCTGCCACTAAAAAAATCTTTAGCATCAGACAACACTTTTGGCGACAGACAGTCTGATGCCCGGTATATAAATAGCGACAGATAGCCCGCTGCTATTGTTTAGCGACAGACAGCCCGCTGCTAGTCTTTGGCGACAGATAATTTGATGTTATAAATGCTTTTAGCGACAGATGGTTCAACGGAGTCGATTCAATGGCTTTTTTAAAAAAAAGATCATTTGGCTACAATTTAATACAAACATTTTAGACAACACATTTTCCCATACAGATTGATTCATTCAAAAGTCCAAATATTCATAGATCCATACATATTTGATCACATTAGCCATTACAAACATGAAACTTCGATTCATCGATGACAAGTCCATACTATGAGGTACCATCACACAACATTGTATCCAAAAAAGCTTTGAGTAGCACATCATCCACAAATTGCTACCTAACACCTTACCAGACCCTGAAACCAAAACCAACGAGCTAGAAGTTATACTGATGCAACTGTTCCTTAATGACATAAAACTCAACCAGCTAGAAGTATATGCATTGATCTGCATCATAAATTTGATCTTACAGTTATAGTATAAAAACCTTCAGTTCACAAAAGATGACCACATGTATTGTTGGTCTAGATCAGGTCCCAAAAAAGTAATCAGATCACAAATGATGAGCACAAGTATGTATTGTTGCTTTTTTTGATAAGAGGGCCTCATGCTTTTTGATCTGAGAAAAGGCGTGATGAGTTGGTGCTACAAGGTTGAAAGAAGAGCTGAACCAGTTGGTATGAGAGGCTTGTGATAAATAAGAAGGTATTGTTTGTTACCCAAAAGAATACAAGGTTGTGATGTCGTGTTATTTGCACTTCATAAATCACCACCACCAATACTATTTATTATGTCACGCAGTCTCTGTATAATGTTATTATTCTCAGTAGCTGAGACGGCAACCTGCAAACAGAAAATGGGTGTGCAATATACGTCCCAGTTGATAAAAAGCGCTAGAGATGGAGTGCACGTTAAATCTAATAAGATACTCCTGTGGTGGGTGGGCGACAATGTAGCATACTGAAGCAAATTCGCAATTCATAAATCCAATGGACAACAGTCCTTACTCATTTTCAACCTCCTGTCTGATTCTTCCGAGATTGCATCAGTTTCGTCTGTTGCCCCCTCTTGTTCTGATTTAAAATGTTGGATTGTAAATCATAGGATACCCAAAATGTCCAGGTGATCCAAATATTTGGCCATAAACAAATACCGAATGAAATTCTGGAGTCCCTCAGGATTTATGAACATGGAATTAACACTGCAGAAAATTAATTAGTGAAGTTTAAAACAAATAAAGTATGAAGTGAGTGCCCATCGTGTCCATGCCATGGAGTTCCTTCACGTCCATGAACATCTTGTCACACAGAATGTGACATTCACAGATCGGTGTGAGGGAATTCTTGGACCTTCACGGAAAGTGCATGCATGGCTGTCTGGGTGGGAAACGGACCATAACCATGGGAGATCTCAATTCCCAACTACCAAAACTCAATGAAGGTTCAAGGATCTTGGATTCTAGGAGGAACCCAGAAAATTCTAGCCTCTATTATGTTCTGTTCGCAGAGAAATAATTAATATTCAACCGAGTGATGTTTGATGGTGCTACAGACAATCTAACAAACATTCGTCAAAGTTTCTGCACATTTATGTGTTGTGTGTATGATGCACAGAAGACGTGATTTAGCTAATACCATGTCCTCTTGGCGTACCAGATGTTCATGTTTGTCTTGGCGATTCCAGTTGCCAGGATCAACTGATCAGGTTATCTGAGCTGCCCAGGAGGTAGTTGTGGGTGTTCTTAACTGGGAACTGCTACTTCCTTTGTAATGTCGATGAAAGGGAAAACTATAGTAGCAAGGGCTATATTCTTCATTTACAAACCATATATGCTGCTAGCGGCTAGGATATATAAGCATTGTTACATATCCTTTGTGGGCATATACTTTGTGGTTGTGGGCATGCAGCTAATAATAGAGTTGCAGTATACAACCAACTTTACTCTGCCATGTTTCAAACGAAAAGAAAAAAATATACTCCCAGAACAAGGGAAATGATGAGGCATGCTAATTGCTTAGAGAAGTGTATGGTTAGTTGGTTACTTATTCCATCCTCATACATAACTCTTCATATTGTTCCTTCATAATGTACAACACTGTTCGGACTGCTACACCTCCAAATAGTATGAGATGGGTATTCTTAACCTCGTAAGTTAACTGGAAATTGATATTTCCTTTGTAACGTCAATGAAAGGGAAATCTGAATTACCAATGGCTGTGGGAGCTTAAGAGATCTTCTCATCATTCTTGTGTATAGGAGCAGGATCAAAGCATGAAACCTTGTACAAGTTTCCCGGTACCTTCCAACCCTCCAATTGTAGTACGAAGGGCTATATTCTTAATTTGCAAAGCATATGAGCTGTGCATTGTTATATAGTGTATGTGAACAAACAAAAAAACTTTGTACAGTTACTGCTAATAACTGAGTTGCAGTGTACAGCCAACTTGACTCCACCATGTTTCAAAAAAAAAAAAAAAAAAACCACTGCCAAGACAAGGGAAATGGTGAGGCATGCTAATTCTTTAGAGGAGTAGATGGTTACTTATTCCATCGTCACACATAACTCTTCATATTGTTCCTTCCTAATATACAACACTGTTCACCCATTCCATGAGCCCCTGCATTGCCTCCGCACAGGCGAGACGGGCGGCGAAACCCTAGCAGCTGCCGGAGGAGTCCATTGGGAGGCCCGTCCGAGCTCCTAGGATGGTGGCGGTGAGGATCTCGGCTCGGCTCGGTGTGGAGGAGTGATGGGCCCGTCATGTGGTGCCTGGTCCTCGCCGCCTTACGATGGCTGCGGGCACGAGGGGACTTGGCAACTGTTCCAGGCTCTAGATGTGGCGCGGCCGGGGCCGGATCGAGCCTTTTCGGCCTGATTTGGTGTCCTCGCGGTTCCGGCGCGGGCGGCGGCTGCTGGGTCTTCGAGGCATTGATTTGGAAGCGATGCGGACGATGTGGCGGGCAGTGGAGTGCAGGGGGCTTTGGGCGGAGCAGCGAAGATTCGATCCCATTTTGGCGCGAGCGACCGCCCATATCCGGGCGCCGAGAACCCAATGCGGGCTGATCCGGGCGACCGGGACGACGGGCGCCGCAGTTCATCGACCGTGGTGGCGGTGTTCTCGGTGGAGGCGACGTTGAAGCAATCGGGTTGGCCGTGTCGGGGATGAACCCGGTGGCCGACAATGGTGGCTTCCACAAAGTTCGCCAAGGTGGAGGAGTCGTGGAAATGGAGGGCGAGGATGGCAGCGGACGCCGGCATTTGTTTTCCAGATTCTGTATTTCGCGATGGTGCACATCGCCGACCGGGCGATCGGTGTGGCCCAGGGGGACATGGCATTGGCCGCCACTACTACGATGGCGGTAACGCCCGAGGGCGCCACTTTCCTCGCCGGAGGCGCCGCCTTTTCAAGGGGATCTCTACGGTGAAAACCTACACCAGTTTGGTGGGCGGCGATGGCATCTTTGGATGGCATTTTCTCGTTGAAGACGCCGCTGGTGGAAGATCCCTTGGATGTCGGGCACCACCGGCATCAAGGTGGTGGCTCATCGCACACGCTTATGAGGCCTTATGCTGAAGCCGGGTTATATGATCCGAGTCTCCAATGGTGGATGAGTTTTAGTTGTTTTATTTTTATAAAGTGCACCAGTTGTAATTTTCTTGGCCTGATGCATCCTCGGATGACTGAAGCCAGAAATATAATTTCCATTATCTAAAAAATACAACACTGTTCAAACTGTTACACCTCCAAACAGTACGAACTGGATGTGGTGATGGCAGCCCAACCACTGACCTTTGTTAGCTGTAATATACTAAATTCTAGATCCATCGATCGTACCCTACATTGCAAATAGATGAAGATCCTATGCATACACTAGTATGGAAATGGTTTTCACCAATGTCTTAAGTGCGCTTTTATAAGCTTTCTTCTGGATTCATGTTATTCAACGCATCCAGATCCTGGTTTGCTTTTGTGAGCGCTTTCATACTGTACACGCAATGGTTTTGTATGCTTGATGATTCATGGAATTCAACGCAATTCCAATAGAGCCAAATCCTTTTTTGTTGATACATGCCACTTAATATTTTGATTTCCCCTTTGTTTCCTTCACTTGAAAAAGTTCATACCTACCATGCCCTGTTAGCTTCTACATCCACAAGCTAGCTTTTCTGTTAATTCCTTTCTCATGAGGACCAAATGTCCTGCTCCTGTTCAGGTGGCCAGCTCAATCATTGCATCCATCCCTTCTAGCTACCACGGCCACAATATTTGCTCCATTCCGCCACAATATTTGCTCCACAACCTAAAGAATGCCTCTGTAAATCGAACTTTTTAGAGGCAGACCGAGAACCAGAGTACTGTGTAAACAACCAGAGTAGTAGACTGTCTTTTGCTACCTTTAGTGCAACAATCTTCGCTGTTCTTGCCATTTTGCTCCACTACCTCTTAGTAATTGGCTTCTTCTTGCTATTTTTACCAAACCCTGTCTGATTCTTACTATATTGTATTAGTTATCTGGAACACCATACCCACATGTATATACATTCATCTTGAAGAAAAAGCTTGGCTCAATTTTCCTAGGCATCCCATGTCTAGAAATTTACACAATGGTAACAGAGCCTAGATGCTAAAATGAGCCTTTTTTTGGCAACACACAGTATGAGCCAGTTATGTTCCTATTTGTGTCATTATTTAATTAGCTGAGTCTCAAGAAATTCTTTTTCTGGACGAACTATGTAAAAGGCTGTTGTAATAGAGACCTCACACAAATGATACCTGATTGAAACAAATAACAAACTCATTGCACAAATGTTTCCTGTATGCCTATATTGTACCAAAAGTGCTTTCTAGTATCACTGTATCTCCCACCACCGTGTCTAAAACCAACAAAATGCTGACAGTTATCAACATCTAGCTGAACAGTGAAATCTTGTTGAGCGTAATATTGGAGGCACAGCTGTCTGTATGCAGCAGCGGGTGGTGGAGCTGGCTGAACTTAGCAACACTCTCGTGGTGCTTGGTGGCCTGCTGGATCCACTACTTCTAGCATGATGATGGGAGCTGAGCTCAACATTGGTATGGTTTATCGGTGGTAAATGTGTCAAGATAGCCAATTTCATGATGCATCCCAATCCAATGATCATCCATAGTCTCTATACAGTATAGCTCAGAGAACTTCTTCTCTCAAAGCTACACAGTTTCTTATAAACGGAACAAAGTGCACTGGCCTATATATAGGCATCCAAGGGCTTCTAGATCTCACACATATTATTAAATGATTACTTTGCTATATCCTGGAACGCCTTTAAATTAGTGTACTCTTGTTGCTCAGCAATATCATAAACTGGGTCTCGCAAAAAGGTGTTTCTATAACTATATACAACATAAAATGGGTCTCGCAAATAAAAGGTGTCCTTGTACTTGTTTGCTTCGATATCAGTGGCTTTCAATGCATCTGGATCCAGGATTGTTATTCTGAGGACAACAGATCTGCCACTTGCATATAATGCATTTCTTTCAAGCATTTTGCTTGTTGGTGTTTCGAAGCCAGCACCCTGTTTCCTCTTCATTTTAAATATGGTACGTGTTTCCGATCACCTCTAAAAATTCTCTCTGTTTTTAAGAGCCTGTTGATAACGCTAACCTCATTCTATCCTCCTTTTAAAAACAATCACATTTCTAGTGGTGGCTAGAAACACCATCTATATATAAAATTGAGCTCTAGAGGTTGCTGGCAATAGGAATAACCACTAAAAAGGGGTGTAGTTCAAAAAGATTCATAACTTTTTTTTTCCATCTCGGGTTGGGTGAAGATAATACTTATGTTATTTTTTTTGTAGTGCTCGAGGATATCAACGACTTTGTCGTCGATAAATTTCTTGTTTAAAATAATTTAGGGCCTATGTTATCTGAATGCAAAATTTGATTTGTTTCAATTTTTGAAACAACCATGGATGGGGAAATGCCATAGGAATAGTGCAATAGGAAGGCCACAAATGTGACCACTGACATGTCATTTGCATTTAGGAAAGAAGCAATAGCTGCTTGTTGTTTTTGCATTCAGGAAACAAGCCTGCAACTTCTAACGTACAAAAACTAAGCTCCTTAAAATAAGATATAAGAATCTAAATCAATCGGTTATGGTCTATCTGTACTGGAATAATTTTCCTTTGTCGCAGCTATCTAGAACATCCTGATAAGCAAGCCTCCACTCTCAGACAATTAACCAAAGTTGCCAATTATAATAGCAGGAACATGCCACACTACGATTAGTAACCAGATCATGTAAATTCAATCTGAAACCACTAGAAAAAAAAAAAACTACAGAGGACTGAACTTAACAATCCATCATCGGTTGACTCCACTTATCAACCAGAAACTACAGAGGACTGAACTTAACAAATCACATTGCATTGCATCCAGATCAACACATCATCAAGCACATTTTTACTGCAAGATATTTAGCACACACGACAAGGTCCGATTGAACGAGTGTCCCAAAATCACATTGTGGCTTCACATGCTTTCATTTAAAAGAGAATGTGACTTACATGTGGCTCACTTCTGAATAGATGGTTCTCCAGACTGCTTGCCCTTGCCATGTACTTGTACACTAGAAGGAGCTTCTTGTCCTTCTAGCAGTACCCTAGCACTTCAAGCAGGACACCTTATCTTACTCCTAGTTTCAACAGAACGACACCTCCCAGATCCACAGTAACATCCCACGGTTCCTACTACCTCCTGTAATTGAGAGGTGCCACTCCAAAGCATCACATTACCAGAAAGGGGATTCTCTGAATCTTAAGGTACAGAGATAAATAAAAAGAAACAAGAGAACAAGGTCTTACCGGTGGTCCGCTTGGGGCCTTGGGGGCGTTTGGATTTGGGGTCCTGCAGGGACGCCCAGCAGATGCCGACAGGCCTCGCCGGTGGGGCGCGTCGCGTGGGAGGGCCTGCGCCCGGGCAGCGGGCGTGGGGCCGACGGGGGTGGGGGCCGCCACCAGGGCGCCGGGGGAGCCTTGCCGACGGCGCCGGGAGCCTCGCCGAGGGCGCCGGGGCCCGGGAGCCACTGGGTTGAACCGGGCGCCGGGGACAGCAGGCGTGGCGCCCGATGGGGGTGGGGAGCCGCGACCCGATTTCTCAGCATGAGGCAGTTTTCAAAATCATGGAGTTGAAAAAAAACATTTTCTTGTGAAATATTACTGAACATTAGAAGGTAAACGGTACTATAATATTTACACTACAATTGAAGCAGAGGAATAGCTTAATCGGGAGAAGTGTCAATCTTGGGACAGTTATAAAATTTATACTACAATTGAGGCAAAGGAACAGATTAATCAGGTGGTGGCTTCTCTGTTATTGCTGCTGACAGCATGTTTTTTTGTGAGACTGAATACCATTGAGCAATAGATTTTAGCAAATTCTAGAGGCAATAGATTGTAGTGGGTTGAGTTGTCGTGGCAGCAAAGGCAGCAGGCTTTAGCTACAAAAGGCGGTTGAGTCTGATGTCTAGTGTGCGGGTGCACCATATATAAGGCGTTGTAACTAATTGAGAAGGCATCGATTGAACAGAACCCTCTGTTCTGTCTCCCAATCCAATTGTTGTTCCGCTTCCTACCCTGAACTCTGAAGCCTCCACAAATTCCCTTTGGCTATCTGACGATTGCTTCATGGATCGTCACACAATACAACACATAGAATGCTGACTGTTTGAAACTTATTGTAACCAGTTAAGCTTCAGTTTGTAAAATTGAATTTCAGGCATATTAAACTTGCTTGTGGCTTTGTGGGTTGTATGTGTATCCCTAATATATCAATGCAAAATAAGTCATGACACATTTCATCTCCCCATAGTGGTTTGTCTGAACAAGAAAATGCTTCTGAATCAGAAAGGGCGAGAATGTAGCACTTTTGTGGTTGTTGTTGTTGAAAATACGATGGTCTACAGAAACTTTCTATAATTAGAAGTGATTACAAAATGAGACATCAGAGGTACTGAGACGCTCTAGTTTACATAATCATGTTTTTTACTGAATTTACATAATCATGTTACGCAACAAATTTTAAAACAAAATAAAGGAGAGCCACCGATAAAAAGCTGATGTAGCATTGACCAAGTTCACGCCATTGATGAAACTCAAGGCCATACCATCTCTTACCTAACATTTCAGTCCATCCATAGGCTCTAGCAAATTGGAATGGCCACTACTATACGCTCATGAGTACCTCTCCGGTGCTAGCATGATAAACATGCAGCATTATGAACATCCTGATGCATCTCAATCCTACACGTTCAGTAAGCAGTACATGATATGGAAAAATTTTCACACCTAATGTTACAGCCTCGCTATGAAGAACACCTGGTGCATATCTATTATTGCAATATATGATTGGCAAATATGCTCTCTCCCTCTCTCTCTCTTGGCATATCTATTATTGCTATATATGATTGGCAAACTACAGAAAATTTATTACTGATGTTTAGAAGAAATAAATTATGAACTGAGTACCCATCATGTCCATGCCATGGTGTTCCTACACGTCCATGAAAATCTTGTCACACAGAATGTGCCATTCACAGATCGGTGAGAGGCAATGCATGGACCTTCACCTGAAGTGCGTGCGTGGCTGTGTGGGTGGGAAACGAACAGTAACCATGGAAGATCTAAGTTCCCAAGTACCAAAACTCATGGAAAATTCAAAGATCTGTGATTGTAGGAGCAACCCACAAAATTCTAGTGTCTATTATATTCTGTTGACAGAGAAATAATTATTATACAACCGAGTGATCTTTTGATGGTACAGTGCTATAGGCTACTATAGACAACCTGACGAACATTCATCAAAGTTTCTGCACATTTGTGTGTTGTGTGTACGATGTACAGAAGACATGCTTTAGCTAATACCATGTTAATCCTCATGGCGTAGCAGATGTTCATGTTTGTCTCAGCGCGAGTCCAGTTACCAGGGTCAACTGTGGTTATCTGAGCAGCCCAGGAGATGCTGGTGGAGTGCCAGGGTCAACTGAGATTATCTGAGCAGTCCAGCCCTGGAAACTGCTACTTCCTTTGTAATGTCGATGAAAGAGAAGTCTAAAATACCAATGGCATTGTGTACAGGAGAAGGCTCAGAGCATGAGATCATGGACAAGTTTCCCGGTGCCTTCCAAGCCACCAAATATAGTAGCAAGGGCTATAATCTTCATTTACAAACCATATATGCAGCTGGCGGCTA
Organism: Hyparrhenia diplandra; assembly: GCA_015847255.1. Classification (NCBI taxonomy): domain Eukaryota; kingdom Viridiplantae; phylum Streptophyta; class Magnoliopsida; order Poales; family Poaceae; genus Hyparrhenia; species Hyparrhenia diplandra. The sequence continues at coordinate 89,039 of JADLZK010009435.1, read as the reverse complement.
GGATGTTTGGGCATAGTTTATATAGTGTATGTGAAGAAACAAAATACTTTGTACAGTGCCTTCTGTCGTTTGTAAAAGTTACTGCTAAATTAGGTGTGGGCACTATGGGTGTAGCTATACCTGTTCATATGGCAGCTGGTGAGAGCTACGTCAGAGCTTGTGCCAATCGGAGAAGGAATCGTAGTGGGAGGCACAGTGGCTCATCACGTCAAGGTGCAGCAGGGATATCTGCTTTAGCGACTGTGACATTAGTATGGTTTAGCAGTGGTACAAGAGGCAAGATTGCTAAATTCTTGATGCAGCCCAATCCTATGGTCGCTCAACATCCATAGGCTGTATACTGCACCAAACTCTATCTCAGAGTCCAAGGAGCAGAGTACACCTATGTATATATAGGCATCCAAGGGTTTTTTTTTCATAATACATTCTGATGACGTACTTACCTGCTATGCCCATAAACCAGCTACTTTTGTAGCTCAAGTAACATTTTATTTCAAAAGGTGGGTTCTCATAATTATTCATAACATAAGTGCGATTTTGTACGCTTGCTTTGGTATTCATGGCATTCAATGCATCCAGATCCTGGTTTTGCTTTTGTGAGTGCTTTTATACTGTAAGTGTGTGATTTTATATGATTTAGGATTCACTAAATTCAATGCATTTCTAGACCAAATCCTTATATATAGGTGTCTGTATATATATGTATATGTATGTTATTATTATATAAAATATTTTTTACTAAAGTAGTGAAGGAATTAAAAAATGTATGTTACCTACAGCCATCTTACCCACCTTGGTTTTCCTTCCTTGAATTTGGATCTAACTCATCTGATTAACCGTTCGCTGCAGGCCGGGAAATTTCATTACTTCCTGACACAGGGCAGCCCAAACCCTGACCTTTGCTAGCTGTACACCAAATCGTTGCTCCATGGTAGCGTACATTTCGAATAGATCAAGAGCCTATGCATACACTACTATGAAAATGGTTTTTATCAATAATGTTTCGTTCACACTGCTGGGCCTGTTAACATCATTAGTGATACTATATGGCTCTAAGTAGTAATAAAACAGGTGGAGTATCATATCCAAAAAACATAAGCATCTTAAGGGATCGATGAGCATAGGTGTGGGAATTGGGAAGTGGGAAGTCTAGGGCTTGAAGCCTCAACGGCGTGAGGATGGCACCGTGCTAATTGGCAGTGGGGGTTTGGAGCGTGGCAACAACAGGTTATGGTGAACAGTGGGCCAAAGAGTGAGAGAGAGATTCAATCTCTGCCTTCTTCATTAACTTGTGCAGTGGATCATAATAATGAGGGAATTAGCAGTACTACTAAACTTAGGAAATAATAAACAACTCTGATCTGCATGGCTTAATCTTGACCTCTCTTGTCGCTCCAAATTCTGATGACTGTGAGATGCGTCCAAACCTGGTGACCGCGATGGCGTGCTGTGCACCCTCCTCCTTCTGTCGCAGTCAGCTGCTCCGGTTGTCACACCAGTACTCTTTACTGGTCATAACATGTAGACACTATACGCCTACTAGATGGAAAATACCGGAACTCTATGGCTACTTCTCATATCCAAACACAAGCATGTTGATGAGTAACAGTATTTGGATCATACTGTTAAACCAGCCTGCATATGCCGTAAGCATTTAGAGTGTGCAGAGATAATGTGCTATACATCATATTGCATACTACATACAGGGACTTGGTTACCAATAGTGACATATGCAATCAAAATGCTTTTTATACTATGGACTTGGTTACCAATACTGACATAAAAGAGCGGTATTATTCTTCAGCAACTAAAACATAACTGGTAGAAAGAACACAGTCAGGGTAGCATCTCTTGTTAGTTTATTTTCCTTCATCAAGGTTCCTTTCATTAGTACATCGTGAGCCGGTTGATGGGAAAGACTACACAATGCTTCCCATCTAGGAGAGGCTATAGTCATATATGTATATATTATTTGTTGCCAGGAAAAAGATACGGTTTAGCTATCGTACTTCGACTACCATCTAGGAAGGAAGAGCTCAATTAAATAGTAGCCCTTGATTTTAAATAAGTATAAGAATTAATTAATTAATTTTAAAAAGGAACTCCCTTATTATCAGGCATCCTTATCCATTGTGCCTCGAGCACATTACCAGCAGGTCAACAAAATCTTGTGCAGAGTCTAGTTGAAAAGAGAAACAAATACTCTCAGATTTACACATGTACCTTACTATTTTCATACATATTGCAAATATAGCATCACATGTAAAGAATAACAATATAACAAAATTGATTTGTTTTCTCTGTTCAACAAGCTAGACTGTGCACTAGTATTTCGTCGATGCTAGTTTTCAGTACCAGTTCGTTGAAAAATATACCTTCCTGAAATTGATAGTATCCACTGCTGAATCATGATATAACGCACCAGCAAAGTTATTAACTATGATGTTTGATACAAACCGACTGAAGCACCTGCTGAAAACTCTGCGTAATCCACCACTTCATGGCTGATGGGAGCTGGGCTCAGTGTGGGCACATCATTGGTGAGAGCTTGGTCGGAGCTTGTGCCAATGGGAGCTGGAATCGTGAGTGGGAAGCGCAGTGGATCTTCTCGTCAAAGTGCTAGTGAGCTTGGCTTTAGGAAGGTTGTGCAGCAGGGATGTCAGTTTTGGCAATGGTGACATTAATATGGTTTAGCAGTGGTGCAAGAGGCAAGATTGTCCAATTCGTGACAATTATTTTATTGACCTAGGCTCCTGGCAGGCTTTGCATCGACCCTGAAGTTGGGAGTTTGGTGACTAATGTATGGTTTATCGGTGGTACATGTTCTGAAAATTTCATGATGCCGCCCAATCCTACGGTCATCCAAAGTTGCACTATATACCTCAGCAATAAACTGTTGTCTGAAAGCTAGTGCCTGGGAGACCAAGGAACCGAGTGCACCTGCATATATATAGGATATATATATGTGCTTTGTAATGTCTCTCTAAAATTACGCTAATCAATTTCTAGCATTGAATGCCTATAAATTAGCATACATTTGTTGCTCGGGATATATTTTATTTCAGAAGTAGGCTTTTCATCCTAATAACTCTTTGACCAGGCTATACAAGGGAGGAAGTACCTAACAGCCTAATGGGCCCAAGGGTCAACGCACACTATAACACTGAAGGGAATTTCCACTTTGACTATGGGTGCGTTTGGCTCAACAAATCATTTTGTGCATGACACTGGTCGGCCTCAACAAGCAGGCCGTTGATCAGTAGTGGACTGAGGACCAAGGCACTGAGCAAGCAAAATCATGTGTGGTCCTTTTTTATATTGTTTAGAAAAAATATTGCATTCCATTGACACCTTTTAGTTATTTAAAAACAAAATATTTCATAATATTGGAGAAGGGCAACACATTATCTTGTTTTGGCCATTTGTTATAAAAAATGATTTGACAATTATTTTTCAATACGAATATGGGAATGCTATTATTGAATGCTTAGTTTCCATTGGTTCACGAGGAACTACGTAGCGAAACCAGTGGATGTTCTGGATGAGAACGAACGTGGAGAGGAGGGAACATCATCTAACAATATTGTTACTACCAAAAATTGCATCAGTGACCAACATATTACCATGCATGTCAGTATGCAGGCTAGCTTCACCTTGTCTTGGCTTGGATGCGGCCAGCTGGGGGCAGATTGGATTGCAAAGCTTCGAAAACAACATTTCTTGGGTCATTGTGCATGCTACACAGAGCTGTTCAATGCTACGGCGATCTTTGATCCAACGGTGATGGGAGGCAGTAGATGGACAAGATGGAGAGGCCCACACTTGCGAAGACTATCCATTGCCTTGGATCAACCACTACATCTTGGATCTTGCAAAGGGGACCATGATCTTCATGTGTGGCCCTACAAGCCTCAGTGCATCCTAAGATGTCAGTACGAGGATGTCCACAACTTGTGCCCGCTACTACAAGCCAAGTATGACACCAGCAACTGCTTCGTCATCAAGAACTTTGTGGGCAAGGATTGCAAGGATGTTGGGGAATTCTGTGAAGAAGAGGACAAAACTAGTGGATGTTATGTTTTCCCCTCTTAATCTCATTCTATGGCTACCTCAGTCATCAATCAACCGCAAACACAATTTCTTGATGCATCCCAATCCTACTAGTGACTTTCATGGAGAAATTGTGACCCCATAAAACAGAATGTTGAAGACAACGTGATATAAACAAGTTTGGTGGTGTGGTATTTATACGCCCCATCTATACAATTGGTCTCTTTGTGGTACAGGCATAATAAAGTCTCTTTAATCACAATGACATAAAGGCATCTATCTAGTAACCGTGCCTTCACAATTTTTGTTCCACCATATATTTGGAGCAATATGACCTAAGTAAACAAAGGCTGTATAGAGAGTAATTTTTTGCACATCATCTAAGAATAAGTTCACGTGTATAGTTTTTCTAAATGAGCTGCAAGTGGATACTACTACATGTACATGACTACTCACAACTCTTTGATGCTTTGGTGACGTGAGGCAGAAGATGGACAAGATGGAGAGGCTAACCATTGTCTGTAGAACACCACTGTAGTGTCTCTGTGTTCAGGATGGACCAATTTTTCTTGGACCATGCAGAGGTAATCGGCCACAATCTCCATCATTCACACTAGGAGTCTGGGCGCCTGCTAGGACGACGTAAATTTGGACATCCAAAACCTGATGTCGCCACTCCAAGCCACCTCGGAGCACACGCTTCAACTCTGACATTCAGAACTTCAAGGGAAAGTATCACAAGCATGTTTAGCATGTGAGTAAAGTGGAGGACAAGATGAACGACATGGGGGTCTTTGGCCCCCTTGTTCCCCATTTCCTCCATGACCGCTACTACAGCCTCTCAGCCAACACAAACCAATTTCTTGATGCATCCCAATCCTTGTGACTTTAATGGAGAATTTATTACCCTCAAAAAATTGAATGGTGGAAATCCTTGTTGGTGGTGTAAAGATATCGACATCTATTACCTGTTTTCACTACTTGTCTACAACAACATCTATTGTTGCCCCAGCGTAGCAAAATAGTTTTGTATCATTGTCATTTTTTTATTTCTAACGCCATTCACACACGCGTGATCTACAACATTTTTTTTATTGTCTGTTATCTACACACAAGCACTTTTTTTTCCTCAGATGATCAAGAGACATTTGGCTAAAAAATAGATGTAATGTACAAGTACCAAAGCACTGATATAGTCGCTAAAAATAGAAGCATTCTGAAGGAGTAAAGAGAAAGGTAAATTAAACCACAGAGTAATGTTGCCCCACATTTTTTTTGCATGCAGTACATAGACATGAATACAGGGTGCTATAATAGAGGATATCAAAGAAAAGAAACCATCCGAGACCCACCGAATAAGAATGAAGCAAACCAAGCTAGAAGCGATGCTGTATGCATGAATGGGCACTACTTTAGGTCTTACCTTTGCCTACAGAGTACATGTAGGATTGGGAAACATCTGAGGCCCTACAATGCATTGATTTCAGCTTTTGCTGAATCGAGTTTTGCCGGCACCTTGGTTGAGGAATGCACATGACTAACACTAGCTGTTTTGCCCTGTTGTATGTTTGGCTATGGTAGCCAGGTGGTAGTGATGGGGCTCACGTCAACCTCTGTGATATCTTCAAAACCCAAAGAACGCATGTGGTACTTCCCCAGTGGGCCTATGATAATTGGACAAACGTTTTCTTCAATTTCCTATAAAGGCTTTATGGTTTCTACAAAATCATTTTAATTGCAGGGTCTAGTGTCTAGAACATCTTGTTTATTGCAAGGTGTCTTACTTGTTATAAAATAATTAATGCACAAGAGAAGGTCACATGCCTGCAAAGAAGGGGCATAGCATGTAATGACGCACATGACAGAGCACATGAGCATGTAATCATGCAGCAGTTTCATTTGTACAATTACAATGTCCAGCATGTGTATATCTTGTGCATTAGGTGAAGATAAATAGCCCATCGTTTCTCTCAATTTAGGTGAAGATATTCTGCTCTATCTTGTGCTCTGTGTTATTGATAAAATAGTATTCCAACACATTATAATCATGAGTTCTACCTAGCCAAAAGGTAAATGGTGACAAATTAGATTATGTCCATCCATTTTTTTATTCAAAACGGAGGGGAGAGATTCCCCACCTGACTTGTATTAAACAAACCAAATCGGTCTCAATAGCTAGTCTTACAGAGGTGTTACAGGAGAGTAGATAGCCCTGCCAGTTCAGCAGACTGGTTACATGAATGGCTTTTAGCTGATTATGGCAAAGATACAAATCATCACAAACTATGGAAAGGACCGATTATGTCCATCTATTGTTCTTCTTATATTGTGGTGAACACAAAAACACTGTTTACAAGAGTAAGATTGAGCACATAACCTTTGGATGCTTTAAGTACACAGATGTGCCATATATAGGCAGCCATGAAGTGCTGTCCAGTTTCTATGTTCGTCCCCAACCAGAGGAATTCCAACATATGTCACCGGTATTTGGGCAACATGAAGTCCCCGCTGCTGAGCACTAGTGACAAATGAGATACCCAAAGCACTAAAACGATGACCTGATGTTGCTCACATGCACGGTCTAGAAGCATCATTGCAAAGCATGGAGGTTGAACCTCACATGCATGCCACACAAAATGACCCAAAGCTCGTGCCCACCAAAATGTCCGGACACTCCATAATAGCAACCACTATCTCCTTTGCTTCGAAACGACCAGCTGGAGACAAATTGGATGACAAAGTTCGCTCCACGACATAGTGATACGCTGGCACCAGCAAGAGGCTACTATGAGCTCTAACTACATGCTTCGGTGATGCGACCGAGTACCAAATAGAGTGGCCCTACTTGCCATCTCTGACCCTTGTCTACACTCTATAGATTAATGGCGACGTTTCATTGATCAAGACTGACCCGGCCCTACGTGGCCTAGAGCATCTTGGGATGTGAGTATCAGGACATCTGGAATCTGAGCTCACTACTCCATGACATCGGAGACCACATTAGAGTGGCAAGCATGTGAATGTGTGCGACCCGGGGGATGAGATGTGCAACGTGGTGGTTTTTGGGCCCCCATAGTCCCATTTTGCTTCGTATGTGGTACTAGAGTCTCTCAGTGAGTGCAAACGAAAATTCTTGATGCATCCCAATCACACCTTCTACTTTCATCCATAACTTGGTGACCCTCAGAAAATGGAATGTATGAGAAACAGAAAAATATATGGAAATTATTGTTGGTAGTGTAGTATTTATAGTGTCCATCTATATCTTGGTATGCGTTTGCAAGGCTTGGACTTTTTTTAACTAATGACTATATAAAGGTATCCATCTAGCACTGTTTCCATCACCTCGATTACAATATAGCTTCCAAGACCTATAATAGTTTCTGTGCATCAGTTCCGTCTGGACACTATACTATGTCACAGGATAAGCATGCACCATTGCGAGTAGGCTTCACTGTGTGTGTGTGTGTGTGTGTGTGAGAGAGAGAGAGAGAGAGAGAGAGAGAGAGAGAGAGAGAGAGAAAGCATATTTCCCTATCATATATATAGTAATACATACTGCAGATTCCAACACGATCATGCAATAGGTGCTCCTCAATGTCCTCGTAACGAGCAGGTAGCTTATTTACATGTGAAATTTTTATGTCATGGACTACCCGTGGAATGTTTAGGATTGGGATACATCAGGACGTTCATCATGCTGCACAGTTTCCATGCTGGCAGAAGCAAGCACTGCTGTAGTCAAATAATGCTTTTCAATGGCTCAATACAATATGTTGCCCGTTCACCACGGATGGCTTGGGAACACATAGGTGCCTTTCAGTTTCACCCATGTTGATCTGTTTGGGTTGGTGCCAGAAGAGAAGTCCCGTGACTTTCTTCTTTCATTAACTGAAGCTTTGTCGAACAAATATAGTACTAGACATTTTCTCATAATGTTTCGATGCCACGAGGCCAATAACTATTGCTGTGTAAGATGATTCTGTAAACTCAATAGTCTGCATCTCATGTTGCAACCACTTCTAGCTATTCTTCTTTATACGTGTTTAATGAGATTTGGCACAAATTTTGCTAGTTTGTAACACACACTCATAAATGCTACTAAAAACCATTTTTTGCTTGTAGTAAGTACATGTATATCCACATGCTATTATTTATGTACGAGGATAGAAGAAAATAAATAAGCAAACTGAATGGCCTTATACATCGTGACCAAGTGAAATGGAAGTGACACTGACGATTGATTTTATGGATAAATGAAGATGAATTGACGGTTTATTTTTGCCATCAAAAGCATTGTTGTTCATCAAGTTGTCACTGAGTGTGGGCTTACGGTGGTTCAGGCGGCTCAAGAAACACAAGACAATATACAGCAATGTATATATCAGAACCCTACGTCTAGCAGTAGCTGTTCCTTGTATTCAAGAGCACCCAAATCGCAAGGTTACAATGAAATATAAAGATATTGAGCAGGGAATGGCTTGGTGCTATTCTATGGCTCGGCGGTGAGGTTTCTTCTAGGGCAAGGAAGATGTCATGTGGAGCAACACTCGGTCATGAGGGTTTCTTCTATTACCTCCCCCTATAGGATCCAACCTCCCCCTATTATATACTGAGGAACATCGGGTAAAAGGTGGATCGGTATTATGGTCTATGTTTATGTGCACCGAAGTCCAGGAGGGCATTGCTGTGCCAAAGAGTAGTACAACAATGATTTCTCTTGGTGGTGCCAATTTTTTTCACTGGCGGATCATATCGGGCAGGGGTCAGTAGAAACAAGTATCTGGGCCCATAGATAAAAACCACTAGTGAAAATTTGTTTTTATAAGCAGATGACATAAATAACCATCAGTACAAATATATCTTTTTTTTTAGAGGCGGGTAAGATAATGTACTGCCAGTGAAAGTAACATTTTCTGTGGTGCAAAGTTATATCAGCTGATAGTAAAGCTAGTCCCAAAAAGGTAACTATGTTGAGACGTTGGTGGGACGTATTATAGGAAACCAAATATTTTGCTAGGCACCAGATGGCTAGAGGGTGGAAATTCAAGAAAGCAATGTCATGAACTCATCTTGATGTCAGAGGATGCAACATGTTTGAGCTTCTGTTTTGCGGGACGTTGAGAGTGGCCATTGTTACTTGTGTTTTTCTGTTTCGAGTGAGCAACTTTCGTCATCATAAGATTGCATATTTCTATGTTGTATCAGATGATTCAGAGAGCACTTAGCTGGTGTTGCTGCACAAAAGTTGATTATAGTTCTAATATTCAGGCTCCACTGTGGAGGTGATGTTGTGGGGCTAAAATTTTATAGTGGAGTACTCAATGCAATAAGGAAAGGGATTTTCTTGCTGGCACCATTTATTATATCATTTGAGATTTTCTCATTTCAATAAGAAAACTATAAAGTCTATATAATGGACCCAACAGTCCCATTCCTATTATATGTGCCCCTTCTAGTAACAACATTTTTGGTAGCAAAGAAATCAACCAATATATCAACGGGACATGCTAGTTTTACTATATTATATATATCACTACCATTGTCAGTTGTAGGTTTGGGAAGCATTTGGATTATTCATATCACATCAATGCTGTTCGATGCAGTATGTGACCAGTCATTACCTGGGAGAGAGTTAGTACTCGGAGATGCCGTGCTCTGGTAGTCTGGAGTCATAACAGTATGTGGCCATTAGGGTTCCTTAAGAGTTTGGATTTAAAAGCCAGAGTATCTGGTACTTAGATATACCTCGCCTACATTTAGCTTGTAAGATTTGATAGCTGTCATACTGTTGAAACATTGACTACAACGAAGCGAAGCTAGCTTGTTTTGATTTGTTTCCTTATGCTATATGTGTGTCTTTCGCTGGCCAATCAGAATCAATGCTAAGTTTATCTATCCATCTGCCAGCAAGACAGTAGTGCCAAATGGCAAGATAGTAGTATCTAATGCACCGTGGCCACCCTCAGTGAATTGGGTAGCCAGATACTAAACATATGCACTACACAAAAATCTCGAATTCTTCTGTGTGCGAAAACACTCAGAAAAATACGAATACCAACAGAAAATATTTTTGGGACCCAAAGAGTTTAATATTTGATGACCTAAATTGATCAGCAATGATTAAAATATGGGTAATGTTATGGTACAAACATTATATACTAGGAGGTAATTGCTCGAAACAATCTGAGCCAGTGATTTATTAGATAAAGAAACAACCAAAGAAAAGTTGGGTTCATCTTGGGATGACCTCCAAAATCTCAGGCGTCATCTGCTTCATCTATAACTAGAAGAACAGCAATTCAGAGCATACCGAGGAAGTGTGCAACCTCTGCTACTTTAGTCCCTCATTAATTGCAAAACCAATTTCTTCATGCATCCCATTCCTAGTTTCTACTTCCATCGTCAACTTGTGACCCAAAAGAAAATTTAAGGGTTGTTAAGCAAAAAAAAAAAAAACACACACACACGCAGAATAATACAAAGAAATATTCTGCTGGTTGAGTGGTATTTATACAGTGCTCGCGTACATTTGGTCCATTTTTGCCACGGGCTTAAAGTTTCTTTAATCACAGCAGTATAAAAGTAGCCATCTAGTACCACAACAAGTCTATGTTTAATATTACTGTACATGAGTTAAAAGTGGATACTAATATCTGACTGAAATTTAACAGCCTGAGAATGGAAATCAATTAATAATTCACTTTGGTGGTGATCATGCTACTACAATAAATTTAAAGGAGGTGAGCAAAAATGGAGGCCGACAAAAACATATACTGTGCCGGCTGCCTAGCCATAGATTAACAGAGGCGGGCAACCAACATGCCCGTCTTGGAGCCCCAAATCCAAATGTTGTGCAAAAGTTTTTGTGTAGTAGTGTCGGTCCAATTGCTTTATGTATTTGCACCAGAACACATGGCATTTCAGATGTAATCTTACTACTAAAAAAACCCAAATGTCATCGTCGCTTACCGCTAATCGCTTCACCCGGCGCTAATGACCCCGCTTCCCTCGCGATAACTCTGCCCGGCTAATAATAGCCTCGCTCACCTCAAGCGTGAGTCCACCCGTAACCTCCGCCCACGACGACCGCCCCTGCCTGCCCCACCAATCTCCTCGCCGAGGAACAATTATAATAGTTGTGATCTCTTGAACTATCCCTTGAAATTTCTAGGTATGGTGTGTTACCAGGCTTTAATAAGCAAGAAACTGCAGATCGGTTTGGCAAAGAACAAGTTCATGAGTGGCACCGCAGTTATGATATCCCTCCTTCAAATGGAGAAAGACTAGAGATGTGTGCTGAGAGATATGTTGCTTATTTCAAAGATCAGGTATGTGGGGATCACTCCTGCCCCCTTAGCCTTCGCTCCCGGAGGGGCGGGAAGGGGGCGAGGGCTTCCCACGGGATGGAACTAGGACGCGAGCGGAGAACGGAGCGGCCTCACGCAGCCCTCCCTCGCTGGCATTGCCGAGGGAGGGGGATCGGAGGGCGTTCGAGCCTTCGCGACACGGCGCGGGGTGGAGAGCGAACAAGCGTGACGCGGGTATGACAAAAACGAGTAAATGGCACTTAAACAGGCCAAAAAACCATCCCCTTCCTTGAGCCCGTACCCGGGTATTTATAGAAATACCAGGGGGCAGAGTGGCTGAGTTACAAATTGGTACATGGTAGGTGGGAGAACATACGCTTACAGATGGGCCCCTCGAGTGGCAGGCTAGTAACTTTTCATTCAAGGCTAGTACGGAAAATACACTTATACTTTCTCCCCGTCGCTGGGGCGTAGGGTTTTCCACCTACGGCCGCCGGCGCCGTGCCGTTGTGAGGGGAGGGCGGCCCGGAGGGGCCTCCTCCGCTAGGGCCTCCGCGCCCGCTTCGGACCGTCGCTGCATGGAGAGATCCCTCCGCCGGCGTTTCCCGGCGGCGGGGGTTGTCTTGCTTCCTGGACTTGATCCCAGGCCTCCGAGGTCGCTCTGTTGGAGGGTCGGGCGCCACCGCCCGTATCGGCGAAGGATCCTCTGCTACTTTATCCCTGCAAGACTTAAGTTTTCAAAAGAGATTAGTTCTTGGCCCCCCCGGGCGAGGCTGCGGGCCGCCGGGGGCGGGCGAGGGTCGCCCTCCCCAACAAGCCCCCTCGAAGGTCCGGTTCCCTCCGAGGGGCCGAGAGCAAGAAAATCGACCTCTCCTGAGGGTCCCGTGCGGGTGGCTCGTTGGGCGCCCCATGGGCCGCTGCCGCTGGCGTCCCCTGGCTGCTCGTGGGCCTCGCGGAGGTGGGCCTCGGCCCTTCTGCGCTTGCCGTGTGCTAGGGTTTCATTGTGCCTGGGGAGATGCCGCTGGTCGGTTTGGAGGTGACGCGGATTGGGGTGGTTGTGTTTGTTTGGGTTGTACGGATGCCGCTCATTTGCTCGCGCGGGGGCGGATCGGAGGGTTCGGCGTTGTTTTGGGATCCGGGCCGTGTCTTTCGGGGTTGGCGGTTGTTCCGGCGCGCCCCATTGCTGGCCTATATATATGTGGGGTAGGTGGGGTTAGGTTGTGGTCTCCATTCGCTTTCGGGCTCTCGCCGCTTCCCACGCCTTCGGCGCTCTCACCTCCACTGCTGCTTTGTTCTCGTGGGCGCCTTCCACCGCTGTAGTCTTGCCTTCAAAGGGTGTAGCGCCTTGTTTCGGAGTTAGGCTTCGATGGCTCGCATCAAGGCGAGACCGCGAAGCCCAAGCCCGTTGTGGAGTGCTTCGAGCTTCCTCCGAGCAAGTGTACTACCGAGTCGCTGAAGGAGTTCCGCAAGGAGCATCAGTTCTTCCACAAGAGGCGCTTTCGCGCTTCAGGAGGAGAGACGGTGCCCCTTCCGAAGCCCGGGGAGGTCGTCGTCTTCGAAGAGTTCTTCCACGCGGGGCTCCGTTCCACGCGGGCGGAGTTTGTCTTTGGACGTCTTTGCGGAGGTTTAACCTCCGCTTCCATCAGCTTAATACTGCGGCTGCTTCCCCACGTCTCATGACATGACGTGGGCGTGCCGCCTCGTTGGCTTGGAGCCAACGGTGGACGGCTTTATCGGAGCCGCACGCCGTGCACTTCGGTAGGTGCACGGTCAAGACAAGCGGAGGAGCGGTGTTCCGCGCGCCCGTACGGTGTGTGTAGCTTCATCCCTCCGCAGCGGGGTGGAGGCTCGCCCGCGAAGAAGAACAAGTGGGCGGCGGGCCGGCCGATCACCGGGTTCTTACCTACGGTGGATGGCGCGGAGGGGCTCTCGGCGAGCTGCGCCCCCCTCCCGGCTGCGAAGGTGAAGCCGGCGTGAGGACGGCGCCGCGTGAAGGAGCTGGACGCCCTCCGCGCCATGTCCCGCCACGTCTGCGCGGGATTTGGTGGAGGAGCTCGCGGCCGCGCTGGTACATGTGCCGGGCGGAGGTGCCCGCCCTGGACGCCGCGAGTCGGTAGAATATGCCGCCAAGGGTTGAAGGCCTTGCGGTTCGACTGGAAGCGCAGGTCCGGGCGGACTGCTAGGGACGCGGAGGGCGACAAGGCCGGTTCGCCCGGCTGCGCCGCTCCGAAAACCTCATCGGGAAGCCGGAGTCTTTGAGATCCGCGGATCCGCTACCGCCCTCGGCGACCGCCGACGGGTGAACCGTCCTTCGACCTCCTCGGAGTGGAGTACGAGGACTGGCCGCCCGAGGCCGGCGCCGACGCCATGGGCGCGGGAAGAAGCGGCCGGAGTCCGGAAGGCTAGTGCGCGCGCCTTCGCTAGCGCCGGGCGGAGCCCCCTCCCGGAGCGAGGCGCTCGACCGCTGCCGCCGCCGCCAGAGGGGCCGGCGCTGCTCATAGGGCCGGCCCGTCACGCCGGGCCGGCCGGCCGTCTCCTCAGCGGCGGCGGCTCGGACGGGGCTCGATTATTTCCTCTTCTCCGATGGGGGATGAGGGTGAGGGAGGACGAGGGGGTTGCCGCCGCGGACCCAGAGGCGACGACGAGGTGGGCAAGGAGGAGGGCTCCGAGGAGGGCTCGGGGACGAGGAGGCCGATGAGGGCCGCGATGGCGTGCCCTCCGGAAGGGACGTTGATGGTGGGGAGGATGTTGATGGGGGGTGACGAGGCGGCTGGGCGGGCTCACCGTGGGCCGCCGGATGAGCACGCCGTGCCCGCCCATACGGGCGGTGCCATGTGGGCGAGGGTGAGATCTGGAGGACCCGGCCGGGGAGGGGAAGGCCCTATGGGGGAGCGGGGGGCCCGCCTCGCCTATGTTGCGGAGACCATCGGCATTGATGATGTCGATGTGGGCTCCACACGGTGTTGACCTTCGCGACACCCCCTTCGCCAAACGAGGTGGAGCGGCGGCTGATCGGGCGCGTTCTTCGGCAAGGTCGCCGCCGGAGGCCGAGATGCAGGTGGCTAACCGCTCCCTCTCGATATTCACGAGGATATCAAAGGTGAAGACAGCGGAGCTGCTTGTGTTGGCACGGGGGCGGCCATCCGCGAAGTGGGACTGGCCGACCCGCACGCGGACGCCAGAGGAAGGCCTCGGGCGAGCTCGGCCGAAAGCCGGGCGGGAGGTCTGAGAAGCTCAAGGCGGCCGCCATGAGGCGGAGCGCGCCTTCGGTCGGAGGTGGCGGACTGAAGGAGGGCGCGAGGGTCCTCCGCCTCGGAGAACGAGCGGCCGGGCGGCGGAGCGCGGGAGGCCCGAGAGGCACGGAGGCGGGAAGCGGAGGCGGCGAAGAGGATTAATGATACGGAGCCGGCGTGGTAGCATGCGGAGGCGAGGGGGCTTCAAGGCGGCGCTTGACGCCGTTTCTCGAAAGGAGTCGGGGCTGCTCCCTCGACCGCCTGCCGGGCCCGGACTCAGCTCTCGTTGGTGCTGGATGCGGCCGGCGTACCGGGAGAGCTACCGGTGGTGGTGTCGGCGCTGCGATTTGGGCCAGCCACTCTTTGTCGCCTTTCGGCGGCCCTTCGCCATCCGGGGTGCCGCACGAGCCGCTGTCGAAGTCCCGCTGCTCACTTCCCGATCTTGATGAGGCGGGGCTTTTGGCGGAGGAGCGTGAGGTGAAGCGCTTTACCTCCGCCTTCATCAGCGCTTACGGTTCGGCGGGCGGGAGCTTGCTTTGGATTTCGCGAGGGGACCTCGCCCGAAGGTGGGATACTTCTTGCGGCCTTGTTCGCTTTTTTGTTTGGTTGAGTCGTATTGGCTTGATGACTTACGAAATCGGGGCGGTGTGTGTATTTGCCGCCGCCGCTCCGCCGCCCGGGGGTTCGGCGGCCGCTCGGAGGAGGTCCCTGACGCCGGACGGGTTGAGGTGTCGAGGCGTCTTTTGGGCGACTCGCACCTCCGCCGCTGCTGAAGGGTTGAACATGGCCGACGCCGCACCGCCGCCCGACCTTGCTGCCTTGTCTCCCCTGCGGCTCGCCGCCGTGACTTGCCTCCGATGTCCGCCGAGGACACGCCCGGCGCCTAGAGACCACGGGCTGACAACCCCTCCGGCCACCGACGCGTTGCCGCGGCCTCCGAGGAAGAGGTGGTTTAGGGCTCCCTAGGCTGTCCTTAGTAGTTTCTTCCTCTAAGTCGGTATCTAAGTTTGTGGCCTTCGGGCGGTCTAAACTTTCTGCCTTCGGGCGTTTTGAATTTTAATGAAGAGGCGGACGTTTCGCCGTTTCTTTCCCTCCGCTTAATCGTGTTTGTTTATCTTCTCGGTTTGTTTTGGTGGGTTCCAGAGTTAATAGCGACTATTGATTGTGTTGGCCGCGCAGGTACCGTGGGCCTGCGCGGAGGGTGCTCAATGTGGTTCCGCTGATGATGAATTGCCAAGACATGTTCATCTCGGGAGACACGGGTGCACGCTATGCAGCGATTCCCTGGACTACCCTTCGAGCGATTTTGGTGGGGAGGGTTCGAAATACGACCTGGCCAACCAAAGGCCGGAGGCTTTCTCGGCGGTCTCATGACTTGACAAGTCGTCAAGTGGGAGCGGATGCTTTTGGGGGCGAAAGCCAGCGGTCGTGGCAGAGGATGACATTGGGGATGACGGCCGTTGCCATAGCGCCGGGCCAAGCGTTTGTTGGGTCGGCCGCGGAGGTCGGGTTGTTGTGCCGGGCAAGAGGACTTTGGTTTCAATGGAGCGACTTTGGCGAAGGGTCTACCGCCGCCGGGTGTTAAGCGGTGACCTTCCGCTCGGGTGTCGGAGCCGCTATATCGGAGGTCGCTTCCTCGGTGATGAGCCGGTAGAGGTGGTTGACGTGGTGGCTTTCGTAGAGCGTGTTGCGAAGGTGCTTGTTAGGGCAGTCCTTCATGGTGTTGTAAGCTCTGTAGCGGAGGATGTATGTGCGGAGGCCCGTGCTGCTTTTGGGCCGTACGGGTCTTTTTGTAACTTGTCCGGTGTAAACGGTATAATTGCGGAGTTGCTTTGATGCTTGTGTATGTTGCGCGGTGATACTTTGTTTTGGTGTGTTGCTTTTGCGGAGGTAGCCGCGTAGAACGGCGGCGCCCCCTATTTTTCTTAGTGCGAGGACTCGCGCGTCTTTCGAAGGTAGCCGCGTGAAACAGCGGCGTCCCCTATTTTTCTTAGTGCGAGGACTCACGCGTCTTTCGAAGCTAGCCGCGTGAAACAGCGACGTCCCCTATTTTTCTTAGTGCGAGGACTCGCGCGCGATTTTCGGCTGGCCGCGTGATACGGCGGCGTCCCCCTATTTTTCTTAGTGCGAGGACTCGCGCGATTTTTTCGAAGGTAGCCGCGTGGATACAGCGGCGTCCCCTATTTTTCTTAGTGTGAGGACTCGCGCGATTTTCGGAGGTACCGCGTGAAACGGCGGCGTCCCCTATTTTTCTTAGGGGCGGGGCTCGCGCGGTTTATGCGAAGATAGCCGCGGGAAGCAAAATAAACTCGGCGATTTTATTGCCGATTTGGTTTTACAAAGGCAGTTTTCGGGACGCGGAGGGCCCTTGCCAAGGCACAGGGTTCTGCTGAAGCTTTTTGTAGATGTGGGGCACTCGTTGTGTCGCCGCGGGCCTCGCGACTCGCTGTTGTCCCGGGGCTGGGACGTGGGACGCCTTCGTCGTCGCGTTGGAGCTCTTGCGAAGGTGGCTCGTGGGTGGACGAAGCGCCGAGCTCGCTTAGCTTTGCTTGACGGTGGTGCTGGGCGGGTTGTCGCAGTTGCGCCACCTTTTCGCGTTCATGTTCGGGCTACGCCTCGTCCCCCCCGAACTTTGACTCCTTTGGGCGGAGTTGCCCACGTGAGGATGTTACATTCTCCATTGTGGTATCTCCTTCGGAGGGGTCTCGCCCGTTGGCTGGGTCCCGCGTGAGGTGTTCCCGGGCGGCCGGTGTTGGTGGTTGCGGGGGGGGCGAAATGCTCTAGTTTGTCTGCATTTGGCCTTTGTTGGGCTGCGGAGAGGTGGGGGTGTTTCGCTGCCTCGGGGGCACCTCAGCGCCGTTGTTCTTCATTGCACTTCGCGGGTCCGCCTTGGGGGTCGGGCTTTGTTTACATTTTCCATTGTGGTGCCTTCTTTGGGCGGGGGGTTCTAGGTTTCGGAGGTATCCCCGGCATTTGCTCGGTAGGGGATCGGGGCTTGGCTAAGGGAGGTGGCACGATGGCGTGTGTGACTGGTTTTTGCTCTCTTGTTGCTCGCGGGCTTGGGGGCTGGTTTTATAGTGGTCTCGGGGGTTTCGTGTTGGTTGTCATGAATGCTTGTGCGCTTATGGCTTGTAGGTCGGGTAGGTGTTGTCCTTTGGTGGGTGGAGTTAAGGATTGTACGGTGGAGATCCGGTCCTTGGCAGTGGGGGATAAGGTTTGTACGGGCGGGGGTCTTGTCCTTGGTAGGTGGAGTTAATGTTTGTACGGGCGGAGGTCCGGTCTTTGGGCGTGTGGGGATAAGGTTTGTACGGGCGGAGGTCTTGTCCTTGGTAGGTGGAGTTGATGTTTGTACGGCGGAGGTCTTGTCCTTGGTCGGTGTTGTTAATGCTTGTACGGCGGAGGTCTTGTCCTTGGTCGGTGTTGTTAATGCTTGTACGGGCGGAGGTCTTGTCCTCGCTTCCGTAGGTCGTACTCGAGAGCGTGGGGGCAATTTCAACGCGAGCCCCTGGCGGAGAGGTGCCTGGGTGCCCGGCTTTTGTGCGCCTCCGCGGATCTCGTACCCGGAGAGCGTGGGGGCGACTTCATTGCGAAGCCCCCGGCGGAGGTTCCAAGGCGCCGGCTTTCCGCGCCTCGCGGGTCTCGCACTGAGAGGCCCGGGGCGACTTCATTGCGAGCCCCCTGGCGGAGGTTCCAGAGCGCCTGGCTGTGATGCCTCCGCGGGTCTCATACTCCCGGAGCGCGGGGCGACTTCATTGTGAGCCCTCTGGCGGAGGTGCCAGGGCACCCGTGCGCCTCCGCGGGTCTCATATCGGAGAGCGCGGGCGACTTCATTGCGAAGCCCTCGCGGAGGTGCGGGAGGCACCCGGCTTTGCATAATCGGAGAGGTTTCTAAGATGGTTTGACCGCGGGGGGGTAGTCTTGCGCTGCCCCTCGGGCATGGTCAATCCTTAGTTACCTTCGCACTGATGAGGGTCGGGTAGCGCCATCCGCCCCTTTCAAAGCAAGTTTTGATGTGTGCTTCTTCGATGTTGGGGAACTAACCTGCATATATTGATTTTGGTACTGCCTCGTTAAAAACCTTGCGCCCCTTCGCAAGGAAAAAGAGTGCAGCCCGAATTGTTCATAGTCTTGACCCGAAAAGAAAAAAAAAAAGGGAAAACGATCGAGCCCCTACAACTTCGCGAGTGCCCGAACATTGCACCGCTAGGGGTAGTATTTGGCGGGGGTCATCGACGCTCCATGTGTGGGGAGGTCGTGGCCTTCGAGATCTTGGAGGTGGAAGGAGCCGGGTCTTGGCGGATTTTGTGACGAGGTAGGGGCCCGTCCATTTTGCCACCTAACTTGCCCGCCATCTTCGCGTTCGCTTCCCTCGATCAGACGAAGTCTCCGACGGAGATCGTGCGGAGGTGGAGTTTCTTGTTCCTCCATCTTGTTGTCTCCTCCCGGTGGGCGCGGAGGTTGAGGACGGCCGTGTTTCTTGTTTCTTCGAGAAGGTCTTTTGTCACCGCCTCTAGCTGCTTCCGGGGGCTTCATTTGGTGACCCTCGGTGATGCGTGCCAGTTCCTCCTCCCGGACGGCTTCTTCTCCGAATAGGAGCTTGAATGGCGTGAACTCGTCGCGCGACTTTCGGAGGTGTTGTGTGACCAAACCACCGGGTGAGCTCCTCCCGCCCATTTTCCTCTTGGCTTCGCGTACCTTCGCGTTGATGCCCTCGCAAAATTAAGCCGCTGGCTCTTTCGACAAGCCCGCTAGATCGAGGGTGCCTCACGGAGGCGGCGTATCCGGTCCCGATTTGGTGGCAAAACCGCTTGAAACCTTCGCCACAAACCGGGTACCATTGTCAACCGTAATGCTCCGCGGGGTTCCGAAGCGGCAAACAATCTGCTGCCGGAGAACTTTTGTACCGAAAGTGAGAGGTTATGCCGGGCGAGGGGGCGAAGCCGATCCACTTGGTGAAGTATTCGACGGCCACCACAAAGATAGCGGAGGTTCCCTGAGCCGTGGCATTGGACCGATGAGGTCAATTGCCCATCTCTCAAGAGGCCGTGGGGCGGATGAGGGTTGCCTGAGCCCCCGCCTCGTTGGAATGATGCGCCGTCACCGGCACCCTTCGCAGCGCTTGACCAACTCTCGCGCCGTTGAGTGCCGTTGGCCGCAGAACCCCTGCCTAAACACTTTTCCCACTAGGGCTCGGGGGGCCGTTGTGCGAGCCGCAGATGCCTTCGTGGATCTCCGCTAGGATGGCGCGGCCTTCGCCTGGATACGCATTTGAGCCATGGTGCGATCCGAGGCTTTATACGACTTGTTGTCCACCAGCGGTATCCTCGACTTTTGTTCAACCCTCTTCGTTCTTCCTCGGTCCGTGGTTTTGAAGAGGCCCTTAATGAATGCTATGATCGGAGCCCTCCGCCTTCACCGCGGGATGGCGCCGACGGATTCGAAGGTAGGTTGTTTTCTTCGGACGGAGGGGAATGCAACACCTCATAGAATACATCCTCTCCGAGGGGCTCGCCGGGCTGCCGCTTTCGCTAGCTCGGCCAGCTCTCCATTGTCCCTACCTGATATGGTTTTTGGTTGTGACCCTCGAGGAAGAACGCCACCGCCTTGGCGGAGCCGTGCCAAATATTTCTCAGAGTTCGGGGTGCCTCGCTCGATGTCTTTCTCTGCCGCGCCGAGACCACCTCCGAGTCGGTTTTGATGATGGCCCTTCGCGCCGACATCGCTGAGCTTGTTGAGGGCCGGAGTACCGCCCCGTATTCCGCCGTGTTGTTTGTGCATTGGAACTCGAGTCCGGCGGCGTATCTTAGCTTGATTCCGAGGGCGCGGGTGATGACGGGCGGCGATGCCGCTCTCACAGGCCCCCGTGCCCCGCCTCGTGTGTGCTGTCCATATCGGGTCCAGGTTGGCTGCTTGGTTGAAGGTGTCGGGTGTCCAATCTGCTAGGAAATCTGCGGGCCTGAGACTTGATGGCTGTTCGGGCGACAAACTTTATTGCGTGGTCTCCGATCTCGGTGCCCACTTCGCTATTCTGCCCACGGACTCGATTTCTGAATATGTTGTCGAGCGGAAAACTCGAGGGTACGGTGATCTCGCGGCGCTTGGAAGTAATGCTTGAGTTTCCTTGCTGCCATGACCGCTGCGTAGGCTACCTTTTCTAGTTCGGTGTAGTTCAGCTTTGGGCCCCTCGAGGATTTCCGAGACGTAGTAGACGGGCACCTGCTGGATTGGTGCCCCTCGCCGGTTTCCTTTTTTGACGAGCACCGCTGCCGGGCAAGGTGGGGCGAGGCGGCGACGTATAAAAGGAGCCCTTCGGCCGGGTTGTGGGGTAGCGAGAGTGGTAAGGTTCTCGAGGTAGCGCTTTGAGGTCTTCGGCGGCTTCTTGTTGCGGAGGGCCCCGCTTGAATAACTCGGAGCCCTTCGGTGTTTGGAAGAATGGTAGCGCCGCTGCTCGCCGATCTTGAGATGAATCGCTCAAAAGGCTGCGAGGCGCCCGCGAGCCTCTGGACCGACTTTCGTTTTTTCGGAGGTTCCATCGTGGTGATTGCCGTGATCTTGGAGGGGTTGGCTTCGATCCCTTAAAACTGACACAAGGCAACCGATCAACTTTCCTTTGCCGACTCAACACGCACTTGGTGGGGTTGAGTTTTAGTCCGGCCTCGCGGAGCTTGATGAAGGTTCTTTGTAGATCCGTTATGTGATCTTCTTTCGGCTTGCTTTTGACCACCAGGTCATCAACGTCTGTGAGACGGCATCGTCATCCCGGAACACCTCCGTCGTCATGCGCGCGAAGGAGGAGCCAGCGTTGCGAAGGCCATCGGCCATCCTCCGGAAGCAGTAGGTTCCGAAGGGTGTTGTGAAGCTGGTCTTCTCTTCACTGCGGGGCTCATCCAGATTTGGTGGTAACCCGAGAAGCAGTCCGAAGGGACAATCTCTCACACCCCCCGCCACAGCGTCGAGGGAGCTGATCCCGCGGGAGTGGGAAGTCATCCTTGGGGCACGCTTTGTTGAGGCCGGTGAAATCCACACACATTCTCCATCCGGGGGCTCCGCATCATCCTTGCCGAGGCCGGCCTTCTTTACCATGACGACGTTGGATAACCGGTGGTGTATTGGATCACGGATGACCTCCGCGTCAAGTAGGCGGTTGACCTTGCGCGCGCAAATCTCTCCTTTCGTCCGACATCTTGCGGAGCTTCTGTTTCACTAGGGTGGCATCGGGCCTTACGTTGAGTCGGTGCTCGATGAGGTCTCGACTGACTCCCTGTAAATCCTCCGCGGACCATGCGAATACGCCGGAGTTCTCTCGGAGGCACTGCAGTAATTCTGCCTCGGCGGACGGGTCGAGGAGTGCCGAGATTGTTACCTCTCTCGCTGGGATCGGCCGAAAAGTCGACCTTTTGTCTCTTCGGCCGGCAGGGCTCCGCTGCCGACTCAGCGTAGCCTTCGTTGGCCCCCTTGGCCCTCTGGTTGTTGCTCGAGGTTGTGGACGCTGCGCTGCCCTCGAGCCACGGCCCCCTCCGCATTTCTTGCGGCGTTCTGGTCTCCGAAGACGGCGATGATACCGGGCGGAGGGTACTTTCATGCGCAGAGGTAGCTTGGGTGGAGGACCGCATCGAAAGCGTTGGTGACCCCGCGACCGAATATGGCATTGTAGTTGTAGTAAATGTCCACTACATCGGCGGTTACATTTTCTCGATCTGCGGATAGGGTCCTTTCCGGCGAGACCGGTAAGGTGATCTTCCCGATGGTTGTCACTTGCTGTCCACCAAAACCGAAGAGCGGGTTTCCGGCGGGCCGCAAAGAATTTTCTGTCGAGGCCCATTTTGTTGAAGGTTGAGGCGAATAGGATGTCATGCGGAGAGCTGCCGGTGTCGACCAGTATCCTGGTGACCGGCCCATCCTCCGATGTTGGTGTCGATGACCATCGCGACGGGTGTGGGGGGTAGTCTTTGAGCTTCATGTCGCCGGGCGCTGAAGGTGATTGGGATGTGCGACCACCGGCCGTTACGGTGAGGCCCCTTCGTGCCTACATGATGGATCCTCCGGTAATGCTCTTTACGCCGGCGTTTGTTGCCGTGGTCTTCGTTGGAGCCCCCGTGATTGCAGGATGACTCCGCATGACGAATCCGGGTTTGTTGACAATTGTCTCAGTATTTCTTGTTTGACGGTGTGTGCGTGGATTGGTTGGAGCGGAGGTAGCGGCGCGATGGCGGCAGAGCGGGTTGGGGTAGCTGGGTTCGCGGAGGCTCCGGGAATGTGAGACCGTAGTCCCGGTGGTAGTAGCGCTACCTTGCTGGTTGGGGTTGCTTGTGTGGAAGGCGGGATAGTGGAAGCCCGGGTGTCTTTGGGCCCGTAATCGAAGGGAGTGAAAGTGTAGTGGGAGGAGCGGGTGTTCGCCGGCTTTCTCGTGTGGTTGATCTGCCTTTGGGAGCTCTTGAAGCCAACTCCCCGTCCATCGCTTCCTTCCCTTGGCGAAGTAGGGGCATTGTTTGGTGTAGTGGCCTTTGCCCTCTCCGCAGTAGTGGCGATCGCTGTTTTTTGCGAGGCCCGGTGCTGCTATCGGGGTTGGGTCCGGGGTTCTTGGCGGGTTGTATGGTCTCGGGGCGGTTGGCTGGGTTTTTGGGCTGTCGGAGGGTTATTGTCGATGGCCCCGACTCTTATGGCCTCCGGCCTTGAGTAGGTGTCTCCGCTGGGGACGCGACGTCTGGTGTTGATTCTCCGGGGCCGAAAAGATTCCACCTTCGCCTTGTGGCTGTTGTCGGCCCGACAAGAGTATTTGTCCATTATCTCGTAGCTCCGCTAATGTTCTTGGCTGTTTTTGCTCTATCTTGAATGACAGGGCCCGGGCGTATACAGCGACCGCCGCCATGATGACGCCTTTCGGAGACCCCCTTTGGTTCTCGCCTTGGTCTGAGGAACCTTCGCCACCAATCTTGTAGCGGCTCATTCGCTTCATCACCACGCTCAAGAGCTCCGTGTCTGTTAATGAGCTCGAGTCCACCCCTTTGAAGTTTGCTCGAGGGCGTCCCCCCTCGAGGTCCGACCAGCTTTCCGATCGAAGTTTGGGGTAGACCGCAGCATCACAATCGCGCCTTTGCTCTTGCAATGATGACGAAGGACTTGGCCATTGTGGAGTGATCTCCTCCCGCCGCCTCCACAAGCCAGAACTCATGATGAATTGCTTGGGGTCGAGGCCCCATTATATCTGGGCAAGTGTTGGTGGTCAGAGATGATGGAGGCCACTCCGCTAATTGAAGCGCCAGGAGGAGAGCGGACTTGGGGGTCGTATTGTCGGTTTTATGGAGGCCGTGAAGGGGCAAGACGCTGTCTCAAGGCTGGCCAAAGTGGCCGCCGGGTACAAAGGTGACTTATCCGGAGGGTTGAGGACGGTGGGTTTTGGGATGCCGGGCCGGTTATGCGGCGGAGGCGGTGGTGTAGATGGGGGCGAGCTTGTCCCGGGGTGGGAGGTGGCGGTGATCGCGGGGCTGTGGCTGCCCTTCGGCCGTGACTTCCTGCACCCGCCCGAGCCGCTTGGTTTATCCATGCCGCCTCGGTCCTGGCGGCCGGCTTGTTCCTCGAGTCTTGCAGCGCCGGCCCCGGGTCCGGGGCCTGCAACGCCCCTACGCACCCGAGCCTCGGAGGGCCCCCGCAGCTTGCTCTCCTTGTTCGCTTTCCTCCTCTTCGTCCCTCGCTGGCGCTTTCAAGGAGCCCCCCGAGCGGATCTCGCGGGGCGCCGCGGGGCGGAGACCCCCTGCGCGACCGGTCGCCGGACCACGCCCCCTCCCCGGGGGACATCACCTTTGCCAGCGGCGGACGAGCTGGGGTCCGGCGATCGGGACTCCCCCCCGCAGCCCCAGCGCCGGAGCCGCCTGGTTGGGCGACGCCGAGGCCGGCCGCGCTGACGGCCCTCGGGCCCCGCCAGTGTTCCCCCGGTGGCAGTCGCCCACGCGGGCGCCGGCCTTGGTTCGGCGGTTACTGTGCATGGCTTTGGGCTTTTTGTTTCGATCCCCACGTGGCGCCAACTGTGGGGATCACTCCTGCCCCTTAGCCTTCGCCCCTGAGGGGGCGGGAAGGGGGGCGAGGGCTTCCCACGGATGGAACCGACGCGAAGCGGAGAACGGAGCGCGGCGCAGCCCTCCCTCCGGCCGGGCGTTGCGGGGAGGGGATCGGGGCGCTCGAGCCTTCGCACACGGCGGGGTGGAGAGCGAACAAGCGTGACGCGGGTATGACAAAACGAGTAAATGGCACTTAAACGGGCCAAAAACCATCCCCTTCCTTGAGCCCGTGCCGGGTATTTATAGAAATACCCGGGGCGGAGGGCTGAGTTACAAATTGGTACATGGTAGGTGGGAGAACATACGCTACAGATGGGCCCCTCGGGCAGGCTAGTAACTTTTCATTCAAGGCTGATAAAGGAAATACGGTTATACTTTCTCCGTGCTTTCTGGGGCGTAGGGTTTTTCCACCCTCGGCCGCCGGGCGCCCGTGCCGTTTGCGGAGGGGACGGCCCCTCGAGGGGAGCCTCCGCTAGGCCTTAGCGCCGGACCGGACCGTCGCTGCTTGGAGAGATCCCTCCGCCGGGCGTTTCCCCGGCGGCGTGGGGGGGTTGTCTTGCTTCCCGGACTTGATCCCGTGCCTCCTGAGGTCGCTCCTGTTGGAGGGTCGGGGCGCCACCGCCCCGTATCGGCGAAGGATCCTCTGCTACTTTATCCCCGCAAGACTTAAGTTTTCAAAAGAGATTAGTTCTTGCCCCCCTGGCGGCGAGGCCTGCTTGGGCTGCGGGGCTGGCGAGGGTCGCCCTCCCCAATAAGGTATAGTCCGCAAGGCCATTTTACACTCATTCGAAGATACACTATTTACTTGGATTATTGGTCTCGCTGCTACTAACTATTGTAGTATTATTTGTGTGGCTGTGCTAAAGACTGTTGAATTGAAATTTCTATCCTATATACAATGACTGAATTAGACTGTATCTTTGATAGATTTTGTCCAGTCTATATGCATGCATGCGTGATGTTTAGAAATTAGAACTATATTGGTTCTTTCACTTCTGTCAGTACCATCTTAAGAGTTAGAGTTCTATATATGAGGGTTCTTGTATCATAGAAAAAATGACAGCATGTCCTTACCATTTATTTAAAGAAATGAACATGGCACGTCTGCATTTTCTGTTAGTACCATTTTTCAGTTCCTTTTTCCTTTCCTTTTCAGTAGTAGTTATCGGTTATATGCAACCCAAATTGGTTCATTTGGGCTTGCACTCTTTATCTGAATATATAGTACAATTGGTAACACTTTTTTACCTTTGATTAGGCCTTGACTGAAGAGCATGTTAACTACAACCTACTTGCAAAATGCTAGATATATGAATGAAGCAGCTTTCCATTCCAAGGCAACCTGACGAAGCTCTTTGACTGTTGAGTTTTTTTTTTTTTTTCTTAGCAAACTTTAGGTACAGATGCAGTGAGGATGGCATGACTACAATTTGTAACCTTCAACCTTGTCATAGATTTGATTTGGATAGCTTATACAGTTTGTAACCTTCTTCAACATATATTAGTCAAAATATAGTGACCCTTTTGTCTATTTTTAGTAAAAATAGTGTTGTCAGTGTTGTACCATATATGATAAGCTCCATGTTCTATTCACATTATTGGTTACTGTAAGTCAACTCTTCAAAAATGCTATGAACTATATTCATGTTTCTTACATGGGAGGTTGTGTAACTTGATGATATCCCTATTTCCATGGGTTAGTTGTACATAACATTTATCTAGGACTAAAAGGAACTAATGTTCTGGATATAAGATTCCTCTTATTCCAATTATAACAGTTTTAGCTAGGTAGAGCCAAAAATAGCAAAGAAAATCTTCAATTTATTGAAATTTTGTAAAAAATAAAAATAAAAAAAAATCCACCGCCTCTAAATGTAGCACACTGTTTCCTTTTTCATTTTGCTCAAAACTAAAACGATGACTAGATAAAAGAATTTGAAAGCTGCACTTAGTCCTTTGTCTACCCGAAGTGAGTACATGGTATGACATGCTTGACAAGATATATTCGTTGAATGTTCCGAAGTCAAGGAATTGGAGAAAATCTGTGGAGAGGACTACACCCGTTGCAACGCACGGGCATTTACGTAGTTTGTTTAAATGCTAGTAGTAGTGTTGCTATCTTTACCATCACTGTTATAACAAATTGAAATGAAAAATCAGCTTAATTATACACATGTAAATATTTCCATTCACCAAAATTATATATCCACGGTTGCATGTAGGACTCTAGGATGCACCATGTAGTGGGATGAAAACTCCGCTTATACTCAATGTCGTATGCGCTGGCTCTAAGTGCCTGTTGGTGTATCTGTGTTACGAATGGCTAGAGCTGTGGGGTTGTGCCCATAACAAGAACAGCAGCAGTAAATATATATGCTGCCTCCAAAAGTGTGCATAGGTTTTCCGCAAAAAAAAAAAAGTGTGCATAGGTGACAAGTCTTGTGTACTTGAATTGTAGATAGAGGAGGACTTTTGAAAAATTAGACAGAATTCTAACCTGCACAGACTTTGAATCAAATTACCCTAATACTACTGTTTATCCCCTATCTAGAGAGATCTCGGACCATACGCCACTACTACTATCTACCAATAGTGTGTCCACAACTTACCAGCCTCAGTTCAAATTTGAATTAGGATGGTTGTTGAGGGATGGTTTTTGTGAGATGGTGTCTCAAGTATGGCAGAATACGGTAGTTACAGGATCACCTATTGAGCGTTGGCAAGCAAAAATTAGAAAACTACGCCAATATTTAAGAGGCTGGGCAAAACATATTAGTGGGATATACAAAAAAGAGAAAGCAAACCTACTAAATAAATTAGATGAACTAGATAAAAAAGCGGAACTGGTTATGCTAACTGAAACTGAGAGAGATTTAAAACATGTTTTAAGTGAAAGGCTGGCTGAACTTCTTAGAGAAGAG
Source organism: Hyparrhenia diplandra (assembly GCA_015847255.1). Lineage (NCBI taxonomy): Eukaryota > Viridiplantae > Streptophyta > Magnoliopsida > Poales > Poaceae > Hyparrhenia > Hyparrhenia diplandra. The sequence goes on along the minus strand of JADLZK010009435.1, from coordinate 61,470 downwards.
GAACTAAAGTGGTACCAAAGGGCTAAGGTGAAACACCTATTAGAAGGTGACGCAAATACTAAGTATTATCATCTTTTAGCTAATGGTAGGCATAGGAAAACTCGCATCTTTCAACTCGAGGATGGGAATAATATCATAACCGGTGATGCTCAACTTAAGGAGCATATTACTAGTTATTATAAAAATCTTTTTGGCCCTCCCTAATCGTCATTTTCCTTAGACGAATCTCGGGCGGCCGATATTCCTCAAGTGTCGGATGCGAAAAAGCGATGCCTTAACCGAGCCTTTCACTCAAGAGGAAGTTAGAGCGGCAATTTTTCGGATGGAGCATAATAAAGCACCTGACCAGATGGTTTCCCCGTAGTTTTATCAAGTTTTTGGGATCTAATTAAGGAGGATTTGATGGCAATGTTCGATGATTTTCATCATGGAAATTTACATCTTAATCGCCTTTAATTTTGGTAATATAATCCTGTTACCCAAGAAAAAAGATGCAAGAGTTGTTCAACAATATAGACCTATCTGTTTGTTGAATGTATCTTTTAAAATCTTTACTAAAGTGGCAACAAATCGATTATCTTCCATTGCTCAAAAACTGATTAGACCAACACGCACCGCCTTTCTACCGGTAGAAACATCATGGAGGGGGTCTGTAATATTACATGAGACAATTCATGAATTGCATACCAAGAAATTGGATGGAGTTATCTTTAAGATTGATTTTGAGAAAGCCTATGATAAAGTTAATTGGAATTTCTTACAACAAACACTAAGAATGAAGGGCTTCTCTCAAAGGTGGTGTGACCGGATTAAAAAGTTCACTTTCGGGGGTAATGTTAATATTAAGATTAATGACCAACTTGGCCATTATTTCCAAACTAAAAAGGCCTTAGGCAAGGTGATCCCATGTCTCCAATACTATTTAATATAGTAGTTGACATGTTTGGTACTGTACTAATTGCAAGGGCAAAGGGAGGCGGGACAGTAGAAGGGGTTATTCCGCATTTGATTCAGGATGGACTATCCATTCTTCAAGATGCGGATGATACAGTGATTTTTATGAGCCATGATGTTGAAAAAAGGCAGTTAACATGAAGTTGCTATTAAGCACTTTTGAACAACTATCGCTTAAAAATAAATTTCCACAAGAGTGAGATCTTTTGCTTTGGACAGGCCAAAAACTTTGAGAATTTTTATTCGGATTTATTTGGGTGTGCCATTGGCAATTACCCTTTTAGATACTTAGGTCTACCTATGCATTTTAAGAAGTTGTCTAATAAGGATTGGAAAAAAGAAAGAATCGAGAAGAGACTTAGTAGTTGGAAAGGTAAATTACTAACTGTAGGGGAAGGTTAGTTCTCATAAATTCGGTGCTTTCTAGTTTACCGATGTTTATGATGTCCTTTTTTGAAGTACCAAAAGGGGTTTTAGACAAAATTGAATGCTTCAGTCTCGTTTTTTCTGGCAAAATGACCAATACAAGAGAAAATACAGACTGGTTAAATGGGATATTATACGACAACCTAAAAGAACAGGGTGGACTAGGTATTCGAACCTAGAAATCCAAAACAGATGCTTGCTTAGCAAGTGGCTTTTAAATTGTTAAATGAAGACGGGCTATGGCAAGAGTTACCGAGGAATAAGTATATTAAAAACAAAACATTAGGGAGTCGTGAGAAGAAACCAACAGACTCACGCACTTTTGAAAAGTTTAATGAACGTTAAAGATAGCTTCTTTAAGTTGGGTCATTTTAAGGTTAAAGATGGGTCACAAACACGTTTTTGGTTTGATACTTGGCTAGGTAATAAACCACTTAAAGACAAGTTCCCGGGTTTGTTTAATATTGTAAGGGAGAAAACAAGATACAATAGCTCACATTTTAAGTTCTCCTGTACTAAATATTTCTTTTTAGAAGGAATTTAGTTGGGATAAACTTATCAAACGGCATCGCATTGTATCATCATTACAACAAATTAACTTAACACAAGAACGTGATGTCTTTGTTTGGGATTTAAAGACCTCAGGTTTATTTACATCAAGTCTATGTATGATGCTTTAATTAACAATGGGGTTAGAGTGTCACAGGATATTTGGAAGACAAAATTACCAATGAAAATAAAAGTTTTTATGTGGTATATCAAAAAGGGGTTGTTCTAACCAAGGATAATCTGGCTAGGAGAAATTGGAATGGAGATAAACATTGCTCTTTATGCCATTTTCCCGAGACGATTCAACACCTATTTTTTGATTGCTTTTATGCCAAATTCATGTGGCGCTCTGTACATTTACTTTTTTGGAATTCCTCCCCTCTAAATATAAGAGATTTATTCATTGTTTGGTCTAAAAAAGGGGAAAAAAAGTACAATACATTGTTATTAACAGCAGCATCGGCACTGTTGTGGGCAATTTGGTTAACAAGGAATGAGGTAGTTTTTGACAAATGCAAACCAAAATCTCTTTTGCAGGTACTATTCGAGAGGAACCCATTGGCTGCGCATAAAGGCAAGTTTTCTGTGGAATGATGATCTTCAAGATCAACTACTATCTGCAACACGGCACCTAGAAGTGTCAGCTTTAGAGTTCTTCGGATCACGGGTTGGCTTTCACAGAGACATGTTGGATTTGTTTAGTCAAAAACTTTTTATTTCATTGGTTTCCTGGCCCCGAGGGCGGATTATTTTGTTTCAAACTCTGTAATAATTGGTCTCGATTCTATCTACGGATAGATAAAGCCGGATTCATTTCCTTTATCTAAAAAAAAAAAGGGTGTTCCTTAGTTTGTAACTATAAATTAAGATGATTTAATATCTTATCGTGTTCCCTAGGATGGTCTTGCCATAATAGGCGCAAAGTCATGCATTTCAACTGTTAATAGAAAAATTCTTGTTAAATTATAATTAGGAATTATGCAACTACCTTATAGACACTGCTACTAATAGTAATTGTAGATGCAGCAGGTAACCTTCCACTTTTTAGATCGACCATTTGGTGATCATGCAGCTGGCTGTACAGATTGGACTACTACAGGGGCAAATAGGAACATAAACCAGACATCTCTAGAAATCGAGTTTGTAGATGCAGCTCAAAATATAAAGAGTCATGCAGCTGGCTCTAGAAACCGTTCACTTAGAAATTATTATTGTAGACGGACAAAGAGGTTTGGGAGAATCACCCATTGTTGGGGTGCCTTCATATATATAGAGTCATGTACAAGTGTAGTGTGCACGCTAGCTAGAAATAGGCAATACTACACTAGCTGTACAATAATCCTAATACCCACCCGTGGTCCTAGCGTGAGGATCACGAACGCACATACTGGTCCAAAAATCCCAAAACAACTGTATAGGGAGACCATTGGTCATGATATCGGCGAACCGGTGTGCCGAAGGGACACGGAGAACACGAACTTTTCCCAATACACTACCTGTACAATAATCCTAATATAATCACTCAGAGAGACCCTACAAGGTTGCCACACAAGATTTTTGGCAGGAGTGTAGGCCCAGGTGCTTGAAGCAGTGACCTAGAGGCCCGAATCTACCTCCTCTAACAACACCATCCATAAGTCGCCTGTGTGCTTATGAGATGCATTCTCCTCTTTGGGGTCAGCCAGTGCATTTTACTCTGTAAAAATTATTTGCAAGAAAATATGTTCTACTTGAAGCATATATATGCACAGACTTGGAACAAAAGATTGAACCAGTGTAATTAGACGATGAAAATCTATATACATACAAGCATCATAGTATTAAATAAACCGGACCCTGGAGTATTTGTCACTATATATGCATTCTTGCAATCTCATTCCGTAGTATGTTTTTTTTCCCATAATTGTTTTCCTTTTGTTCCCAGATAGAATGGAACGGACCAACAAAACTAGCTGGCCATAATATTATATTAATTGATCTTGGAAGGAATCCTGGAGCTAACAGAATACAATAGTGCACTGAAATATGGAGATATGATGTATACCGCCACACCAAAATGAACATATGTGAATTGGTGAAATATGGATATATATATGCGATGTATACCGCACACCAAAATGAACCGGAAACATATATGTTATGGATTTCTCCAACAACTGGCCGTTAGTTAATAAACTTTTCCCTTGCTGCTCATAAAATGACTAAAGTTCTAATATTTAAGGAAATGGGGAACAATTTTGTATAGAGACTTGTGACATATATTAGTGTTGGTAAAAAAATGTTTATTGAGTCATGCACATACACATACAACTGAATACTAACTGATGACTTGCAAATTACTTGATAACTATACAAGAACTAAAACATTCCTTTGACTCTTTTCTCACTAACATGGATGCATGTCAGCCGAATAAATAGAATTTGTTAAATAACAGGAAACATATATTCCAATGAATCAAGAAGGACAAAATGAAGGTCCACAGCTTGACACACTTTTGAGAGAGAATTGAACTGATTTCAGATCAATCAATTGCACTAATAGAACATATGGAGCCCATGGAATAAAGAACAAGCCTCGAAGTGGCAGTGCATCAGACATTCGGCAGACCCTTGATACCACTGTTCATACCATTATTTTGATGGTTAGTGTAATCTCAACCCCGAAATTACTTAACTATTTCTATAGCTGCCACATCAATAAGAAACTACCTCTAGAAACTAGCCTGTGCAATGAACAAAATACAACTTTGGTGCTCAAACCAAGATTAACTTTCGCTATATTCTATTTTTAAACAGCGTACCAAGTGACAGACATTATCTGTTTATTAGCAGCAGCAACACGTACTATTTAAAAAAACATATTTAAAATGCTAGAGATCAAATACTTGCTGGAAAGATCATACAAAGCACTGTATTGCCTCCATAGCATACTGAACCAATTTGTGTGGGACGAACTCCTAAATTGACACCCAAAACTAATGGTCGAACTGAATCTATACTTTGACAGAAACTGTCATTAATATTCAGAAACCGGTGTCGCCCTTAATTACATACGAGATCTTTCCATGGTCGCTCCTCCCTGGACAACCACGCACCGCCTCGACTAACTGCCACGTTCTGTTGCCAACAATAAGGCAATAGAAACGATGAGAGCAGCAGCAGAACACACTGCAAAGACTAACCATTGCCTTGGATCAACCACTGCATCCTGGATAATGCAAAGAGAACCACGATCTCCATGTCTGGCCCTACAAGCCTCAGTTCCCCCTAAGATGTTAGTATGAGGTCTTCCGGAACTTGTGCCCGCTACTACAAGTCGAAGATAACACCATCAACTGCTTTGTTATCAAGAAGATCGAGAGCAAGGATTTGCACACCATCAACTGCTTTGTTATCAAGAAGATCCAGAGCAAGGATTTGCAACCATCTTGGGGAATTCTGTGCACAATAGGGCAAAATGAATTGATGTTGTGTTTGTCCCCTCTTACTCCCTGGGTCACAAGATATCGCTACTGCAGTTTCTCAGCATTTGCAAACACAAATTCTTGATGCATCCCAATCCTACTAGTGACTTTCGTGGAGAACTTGTGACCCCATAAAACAGAATGTTGAAGACAAAGTGATATAAACAAGTTTGGTGGTGTGGTATTTATACTCCCCAACTATACAATTGGTCTCTTTGTGCTACAGGGCTAGCATAATAAAGTTTCTTTTTTCACAATGACACAACGTTTATCCATCTAGTACCTGTTCCTCCACAATTATTGTTTAACCATATATATGTATGGAGCAATATGCCCTAACTAAACAAAGGTTTGTAAGTTGCAAACTGACAAGTATAGAGAAAGATTTTTTGCACATCATCTAAGAATAAGTTGAGGTGTGTATAGTTTTTATACATGAGCTACAAGTGGATATTACTACATGTACATGACTACATAGAACTCTTTTTCATGCTTGGGTGCCGTGGGGCAGTAGATGGAGAAGACGGAGAGGCTAACAATTGTCCGTAGGACACCACTGTTTTCAGCATGGACCAATTTTTCTTGGACCATGCAGAGATAGCCAGCCACAAACCTTCATCAATCACACTATCAGTCTGGGTGCCTCCTATGACGTTAGTTTCTGGACATCCAGAACCTGATCTCGCCACCTCACGCCTGGGAGCAGACGTTCAATTCTGACCTTCAGAACTTCAAGGGAAAGGATCACAAGCATGTTGAGCATGTGAGTTCAGTGGAGGACAGGATGAGTGACGCGGGGGCGTTTGGCCCCCTTTGTTCGTCCTTCCCTCCATCACTGCTACTAGAGCCTCTCAGCCAACACAAAACCAATTTCTTGATGCATCCCAGTCCTACTTGTGACTTTCGTGGAGAATTTATGACCCTCAACAAATTGAATGTTGGACAAAAATAAAACAAAAAGAAAAATTTTACAATATTTATAAATAGATGAAATTGATTTATTTATGAATTTTGTGAGCATTCCAATTTAGGTAAATAATAAACTTTGGGAAATAAAATGAAATATAAGGCCTAGCTACATGTTTGTTGCATTCATGCCGATGCATTATTTCATTGAGTGATAAATGAATTTATCTTGTGTCGAGTCAATTTTGCTTTGCTTTTAAATTAAAGAAAATAGAAATAAATAAATAATTTTTAATGCATTGAGAAATCAAGTCTGAAAGTTCATTTCTAAGTCTTAGAAATAGTTCTATTTATTGGTCATCTTTTGCTAATTTAAATCAGTTTTGAAATTGGAAATTTATTAGAATTTGTAAATGATGCTAAAGAAAATAAAAGAGAAAACCTTTCCTCCCTCTCCCTCCTTGGCTTCCTCGCCCAACCGGCCTCTCTTCTTGCAGTTGGCCCGACCCTCCTCCTCTTCTCCTCTTGGGCCGGCCCACCTGTGCAGCAGCCCAGCAGCCAGCAGGCCAGCCCGCCCGCGAGCCGCAGCCACCGACCGGCGGGGGCCCGCCCGTCGTGGGGCCCACCGCTACATGGTCATCCCCAACCTCCCGACGATGCGGGCCGAAGCCACCGGTCAGCTCGATCCGCTCCACACGCGCCCCCGCGACCCCGACCTCTTGCCCCAACGCCCGCGCATCGAGCGCTGACGGAGTCTCCCCCATCCCCGTGCCTCGTGCCTCGTCCACCGCATCCCGCGGGCCGGATGTGCGCTCCCTTCGATCGTCCGCCATGGCGGCCTTCCACCCGCCCTTCCCTCTCTCGTCCTACTTGAGGGCGGGAACCATTGTCACGTAGACACCGGCCGCCACCTCGCCTTCCCTTCCTATCCCCTCGAACGCGCAAAATCGCCGACGCCGCCATAGCCGCCCCCGAGGAAGCGGCCGCGCAGCCGATCTCCTCCGCCGATGTGCCTCCGTCATCCGCAATCACCGCCACGAGCTCCGCCCGAGGTGAGGGACACCTTGGTACCGTTCCCCCCCTCTCCCACTCGCGAACGGCGCACGCCTGGCGCCATGGCGCGCCGCCTGGCGTCCGACGCCGAGAGCGCCCGCGTCAGTCCCATACCCGGCCCTCGCGACCGTAAATGTGGTGCGCACGCGCCCGCTCCACATGCGCTTACGCCGCTCGTGCACTTTCGCGATGCCCCGCCCAGCCCCGGCCCACGTCCACGCGCGCGCCGGCGAGCCGCCGCCCGACAAGGGCGGCAATCCGCGTTCTGGCCCACGATAGTCGTCCCCATCGCCACAATCGCATTCGCGAGGTCCCCCGCTCCCTTCCCATGCTTCCCGCTCCCGCGACCAACCGTAGCGCCCGGGACGCCTCTCGCCGGCGAGGTCCCTGGGCCGAGTCGGTGATGCGCCACCCGTGCACCGCGCGCTCCGGCCGCCCCAACCCCCGCCCTTTGTTCGCCGGCCATCGATCCCGAGCCAACGATCCGGATCGGATCCTAGTGTACCCACAAAACCGCCTCCTTGCCTTGCGTGGCAGCCACGTCAATGACACGCGGAGCGCCACGCGTCTGCGACATGCCACGCGGGCGCCACGTCGGCGAAGACCGATCAACCGAACCATCGCCTTAGCCGATTTTACGGTAAGCCCCCCCGTACTTTTCCTAAATCACGTAATAGTGCACCGCACTTCAAAAGTATTTAGAGTTAGGTCCCTCGCCGCGCCGCTTTTGCGAAGTTAGACCCCATTGACTATGGTTAATTGCGATCTAGCCCCGGCTGAGTTTAAACCGAATTTGATTTATCGTAAATAGGGTTGGTATAATTACAGAAATGCCATTGAATTCAAATGCCTATAACTTCCTCATTTTAACTCCAAACTGACCGTTCAACTTGCGTTAGATTCGTTATTTGATCCTCTACGTGTTAGTATAATTGTTCAGTAGGTTTGAAAATTTTAATTTTCGTAGTTGGAATTAATTGATTAACTAATTATCCAACTATAGGAAATCTTGTAAAATCCATAACTTCGTCGTTTCAACTCCGATTTTCGTGATCTTTACGTCTATGTGATCGTAGCAACGTGTAGATCGGTTTTATAAACCTTTTTATCTTGTTTTATCACTGCTGGTGTACTGTTCTGATATAGTCTTGTTTGCTTCGTGCATGATTGTCTATGTCCGTGCATGCATTTGTTGCTTTATTTATCGAGTTTAGACGGTGAGCAATACCTTGAAGATCGGGAGCCATACTTTGAGGATCAGCAAAGCGATTAGCTTTGCTTTGGAAATCAAGGCAAGTATAATTTTGGAATGTGTTAGCTTTAAACCATGATCATATGACTTGATTAATGTTTATGCACTTGAATGATAAATGTGAATTGTTTAGCAACATGTGGACTTGTCTGTACTTTAGAGTCTTCGGATTTACAAGATAACCGTGAGGGCCACATGGCTTTGGTTTTAGCTCGATTACCGGGACCTTTTCTAGCGAGTTTGGAGGAAGTGCTGAATTGGGTATAGTATAGCCCCCTGTCCATATATATGTGTATAGGCTGCGATTATGTGCCATATAGGAAGGGTGGGTCCTATATCTGACGACATAGCGCCCCAGCTTGTTAGACGAACCTGTCGAAAGGCTTCATAGTGAACCCTACTGACCGTCCTAGGAAGAGGGTCAAGAGGTCGACGGGCCTCACACGTAGGGCAATTCACGGCTCACGCGTGAAAGTGTACACCTCTCAGAGAGTTTATTAAACTGGTATATCAGCCTTGCTCAAGGACACGAGCGGCCTTGGAACCCTTTGCATTAAAGATGATGACCTTTGTTTGTTTAACATCTCATAATTTATCGTTTATGCTTTACATTATTATGTTATAATGATCATGGTATTCGGATAAGATATTGCCTTGCTATATTTGCTGAGTTCGACATGGACTCACTCTTGCTATTCCCACCACACCAGTCTCGGTCGAGGATGGAAATGAAGATTACCCCGGGACTACTAGACTTGTGGAACCCCCCCATCGGCGTAACCCGTTCTTGGAGCTTCCGCTAGAGAGTTGGAATGTTTTCCTTTATTTTGTAAGCTTTTGTATGTTTTAAGCATTGTGATGATACATTCCAACAATTTGTCAACTTATGTGTGTTTTTCCGTTATGGGCACACTTAAGGTATTATGTACCCAATTTTGTTCTTAAAATTTGGGTATGACAGATTGGTATCAAAGCAATGTCGATTGTAGGGACGCAAGCCTAGTAGAAACTAGCCGTTTTAGGTGTTAGAAGTTGTCCAAAAAATCCTTGTTCTAGGAAAATTGATAACTTCTTCTATATCCCATCTTACCCTTGTTGTTCATCTCCATCTTGATCCTTGTTCTAAATCTTGATCTCACCTTGCCATAATAAGCCTTTAGAAAGTCCTCTCCTAGCACTTTCTCGCTAATTAGAAGACTACCTTTAGGATCTTTGCCCTTCATATGAAGAGAACGATAGTAACAAAAGTCTAAGTCAATGTTTGAAGTTTGAATTTTCATTGTTATGTTGATTTGTCATTGTACATATGCTTGTTTTGGATCTTTGTATTGAGTGCAATGATCTTGTGGGTATTTCCACAATTTCATTTAGTTTATAGGCCTAAGGTTTAAGGATTAGTGATATATATATAGTCGGGTTTTGGTTTCTCCTCTATTCCAAATCCTATCTTTTGAAGCTTTGAAGTATCATATTCTCTCTATTTGTGGTTAACCAAAAATCATAAAACAAAGTCAGGCCCCACTAGACCCCCAACATCTTTCTCTAACCACAAGAATTACCCCGATGGCTATTTCAGATTGAGAAGATAGAGCATCCTTGGTGCCTAAAACCTCAAAACAGTTTTGGTCCCGCACCCTATTTCTTAGCCCACGAGGAATTTCGAAACTCTTTCTTGCCTATGCACACGAGTTCTTTTTGGATGCCACAATTCTACCTTGCTTCACAAAAAATAAATAAACACATGGTACCCCTTCTCGTTGCCCTAGTAGACCTTTTCTTAAGGGGTAGCCAAGATTAAAATAATAATAATAATAATAATAACTTGTTAATCCCAATATATTTTCAAGTTGTGAGATTGTCTTTTGGATTTCCCCATGTTCAATAGTCATCCAACCTTACTCTTGCGACCCTTTCTGAGCACCAGATGGTGGGAACTAGACGTGGTGGTGAAGAGTGGCACCCCAACACTGAGGAGCCCTATATGCCAATTCCTACTGACACATGGGAGAAGGATAATATTTCTACGAGTGAGAGATGTTATCAATATGATGAAGTTGGGCACTATCACAACAACATTCCTGAAGAGCAAGTCCCCTTTAATCTAACTCAAAATCCACCAAGGCGAAAGAGAAAACGGAAGAGTAGTAAGAAGCGTGCTCAAGGAAGTAAGGTGCAACATAACTTTATCAACGGAAGATTAAATAATATAAAAGTAATAACATTCATGGAGCTATGAAAGTGGTTGGTGGTTATATTCAAGTTAGCTCCTTACTAGTTCACGCTCTCTTTGACCCCAGTGCGTCACACTCATTCATCTCCGCCAAGTTGGTAAAAGAGAATAAGATGATGACGTGTCCGACAAGGAGACCGCTGATGGTTTCATTCCCCATGGGAGAAATACAAAAGCCGGATCAAGTATGCCCGAAAAGTCCGTCTTGTCATAAACAAGGAAGAATTCACCACAACATCCATTGTTTTAGAGTCATTGGATATCCATGTGGTTCTTGGTAATGGATGGTTATGTGCACACAAAGCAGTCGTTCAGGGTAACCAACGCACAGTACTTCTAACATCACCATCAGGAGAAAGAATAGAGTACCATGGTGGCCCACTTCAAGTTGATGATTTGTTCACAAGTGAGCACATTAAGGGTGCGAATGCGAACGATATCAACTAACAACATAGGAGGACAAACATCTTTGGTGGAAGTCAATACAACAAATGACCATACATATGTAGCTCATCCAATGGAGATCTTAGCATTTGACCGAAAGATATTTAAAGGAAAGATGCGTAACTTGTGCAAGGTGCAATGGAGTAACCAAACAAAGGAAGAAGTGGTGTGGGAAGACCAGGAGTATATGCAGAACGAGTTTCCTTTTCTCTTTGAGATATAAGATAATAGAGCTAGCAATAAAGATAGACATGTATCTTTTCGGTGGAAACCTCGTTAAAAAGTTGAGACCATGAAACATAATAAGTTGCTTGATAAATTTGGTATACAAGTTATGAAGTTGAGAAGTGTCATCAAGATTTTTTATCCTGTTTCTCTTCCATGGTTCGAGTCTCTTCCGAATCTCGGGGCGAGATTCATCTTAAGGGGTAGAATTGTAACACCCCAAATTTTACAATTTTATAAATAGATTAAATTGATTTATTTATGAATTTTGTGAGCATTCCAATTTAGGTAAATAATAAACTTTGGGAAATAAAATGAAATATAAGGCCTAGCTACATGTTTGTTGCATTCATGCCGATGCATTATTTTATTGAGTGATAAATGAATTTATCTTGTGTCGAGTCAATTTTGCTTTGCTTTTAAATTAAAGAAAATAGAAATAAATAAAAAATTTTTAATGCATTGAGAAATCAAGTCTGAAAGTTCATTTCTAAGTCTTAGAAATAGTTCTATTTATTGGTCATCTTTTGCTAATTTAAATCAGTTTTGAAATTGGAAATTTATTAGAATTTGTAAATGATGCTAAAGAAAATAAAAGAGAAAACCTTTCCTCCCTCTCCCTCCTTGGCTTCCGGCCCAACCGGCCTCTCTTCTTGCAGTTGGCCCGGCCTCCTCCTCTTCTCCTCTTGGGCGTCCCCACGTGCAGCAGCCCGGCAGCCCCAAAGAGCCGGCCCCGGCCAGAGCGCAGCGGCCGGCCGGCGGGGCCGCTGTCGTGGGGCCCACCGCTGGTCATCCCCAACCTCCCGACGATGCGGTCGAAGCCACGGTCAGCTCGATCCGCCCACGGCCCCCGCGACCCGGCACCTCTTTGCCCCCGCCCCTGCGCGCATCGAGCCGGGCCGAGTCTCCCCCCATCCTCGTGCCTCAACCCCCGCCCAGCGTCCCACCGCATCCCGCGAGGGCCGGATGTGCGCTCCCTCTCGATCGTCGCCATGGCCGGCCTTCCACCCCCTTCCCTCTACACGGCCCTACTTGGCGGGAACCATTATCACGCAGACACCGCCGCCACCTCGTCTTCCCTCCCTCGCCCCCGCGCGCCAAAATCGCCGACGCCGCCATAGCCGCCGCCCCGAGGAGGCGGCCGCGGTCGATCTCTTCCGCGGTGCCTCCGTCGTCGCAATCACCGGCCACGAGCTCCGCCGAGGTGAGACACTGTACCGTACCGTTCCGCCCCTCTCCCACTCGCTAACCGGCGCACCGCCCGCCGCCGCGGCCCGGGGCCCGGTGGTCGCGCGTAATCCCATACCCCCTCGCGACCATAATCGTAGTGCGCGCGCCCGCGCCGGCCCTCCATGCGCTTCGCGCTCGTGCACTTCAGCGTTGCCACCTTTAGCCCCGAGGCTGCGTCATACAGACGCCCGGCGAGCCCGCCGCCACAAGGGCGGCAATCCCGTTCGGCCCACGATAGCCATCCCCGCGCCACATCGCATTCGGCGAGCTCCCTGCTCCCTTCCCATGCTTCGTCTCCGCCGACCAGGTCCCGTACGCCCGGGCGCTTGTCTCCGGCGAGGTCCCCAGAATCCGGTGATGCGCCGCCGTGCAACTGCGCGCCCGGCCGCTCGGCCCCCAACCACGCCCTTTGTTCACCGACCATCGATCCCGAGCCAACGATCGGATCGAGATCCTAGTGTCACCGGTCAACCCGGTCAAACCGGCCCCTCCTTGCGGCGTGGCGGCCATCGTCAATGCCACGCGGCGCCCGCGTCGTCGCCACGATTAGCCACGCGGCGCCACGTCGGCGAACCCGATCAACGAACCATCGGCCTTAGCGGTTTCTGATAAGGCCCTGTACTTTTCCTAAATCACGTAATAGTCCACCGCACTTCAAAAGTATTTAGAGTTAGGTCCCTGCTGCGTCAGTTTTGCGAGTTAGACCCCATTGACTATGGTTAATTGCGATCTAGCCCCTGGCTAAGTTTAAACCGAATTTGATTTATCAGAAATAGGGTTGGTATAATTACAGAAATGCCATTGAATTCAAATGCCTATAACTTCCTCATTTTAACTCCAAATTGATCCGTTCAACTTGCGTTAGATTCGTTATTTGATCCTCTACGCGTTAGTATAATTGTTCAGTAGGTTTGCAAATTTTAATTTTCGTAGTTGGAATTAATTGATTAACTAAGTATCCAACTATAGGAAATCTTGTAAAATCCATAACTTCGTCGTTTCAACTCCGATTTTCGTGATCTTTACGTCTATGTGATCGTAGCAACGTGTAGATCAGTTTTATAAACCTTTTATCTTGTTTTATCACTGCTGGTGTACTGTTCTGATATAGTCTTGTTTGCTTCGTGCATGATTGTCTATGGATGTGTGTCTGTTGTTGCTTTATTTATCGAAGTTTAGATCGTGAGCAATACCTTGAAGATCAGGAGCCATACTTTGAGGATCAGCAAAGGCCAGTGAGAACTTTGGAAATCAAGGCAAGTATAATTTTGGAATATGTTAGCTTTAAACCATGATCATATGACTTGATTAATGTTTATGCACCGAATGATAAATGTGAATTGTTTAGCAACATGTGGACTTATGCGTACTAGAGTCTTGAGGGATTTACAAAATACATTTGTGAGGGCCACATGGCTTTGGTTTTAGCTCGATACCGTGACCTTTTCTAGCGAGTTTGGAGGAAGTCTTTGAATTGGGCTGACCGTCCATATATATGTGTGTATAGGCTGCGGTTATGTGCCATATAGGAAGGGTGGGTCCTATATCGGCGACATAGCGCCCCGACTTGTTAGGCGAACCTCGTCGAAGGCTTCATAGTGAACCCTACTGACCATCCTAGGAAGAGGGTCAAGAGGTCGAAACGGGCCTCACACGTAGGGCAATTCACGACTCCGCGGTGAAAGTGTACACCTCTCAGCAGAAGTTTATTAAACCGGTATATCGGCCTTGCTCAAGGACACGAGCGGCCTTGGAACCCTTTGCATTAAAGATGATGACCTATGTTTGTTTAACATCTCATAATTTATCGTTTATGCTTTACATTATTATGTTATAATGATCATGGTATTCGGATAAGATATTGCCTTGCTATATTTACTGAGTACGACATGGACTCACTCTTGCTATTCCCACCACACCAGTCTCAGATCAAGGATGGAAATGAAGATTACTGCCAGGACTACTAGACTTGTGGAACCCCCAAATCGGCGTATTCGTTCTTGGAGCTTCCGCTAGAGAGTTGGAATGTTTTCCTTTATTTTGTAAGCTTTTGTATGTTTTAAGCATTGTGATGATACATTCCAACAATTTGTCAACTTATGTGTGTTTCCGTTATGGGCACACTTAAGGTATTATGTACCCAATTTTGTTCTTAAAATTTGGGTATGACACACCGATATGGTCATTAATTTTAAATAAAAACAACTAACCGCACATAGTTGCTAAAAAATAGAAGAAGCATTCTGAAGGAGTGAAGAGAAGGCTAAATTAAAACACGGAGTATTGTTGGCCCCTCATTTTTCGCATGCAGTCATTTTGTACATAGACTATGATAGAGGATATCGAAGAAAAGAAACCATCCAAGTCCCACTGAATAAGAATGAAGCAACCAAGATAGAAGTGATGTTGTATAGGCACTACCTTAGGTCTTACCTTTGCCATGCTGCAGAGTACACTTGTTTTTTGCATGATGGATTGGGAAACATCTGGATACCTTACAACGATTTGATACCATGTTCTACCGAATCGAGTTTTGCCGGCACCTAGGTTGAGGAATGCACATGAGTAAAACTATCAGTTTTGCTCTGTTGTGAGTTTGGCCATGGTGGCCAGGCGGTAGTGCTGGGGCTTACGTCAACCTGTATGATAGGTTCAAAACCTGAAGAAAGTATTAGCTACTTTCCCCAGTGGGCCTATAATAACTGGACAAACATTTGGCTCAAATTCTTATAAAGACTTTATAGTTTCTTGAAAAGCCTTTTAATTGGTGTCTAAAAAATCTACACTATTGCAGGATGTCTTACTTGTTATCAAATAATTAATGTGGGAAAATCAATATTAAGAGAAGGTCACATGCTTGCAAAGAACGGGCATAACACGTAATGATGCATGACAGTGCGCGTAATTATAATGCAGCAGTTGCCTTCGTACAATTACAATGTGCAGCGCACGTGCATGCACAATTAGAACAAAATTGCACGATGTACTCTCTAGTGACAATTAGAACAAAATTGCCCTTCGTTTCTCTCTATTTAGGTGTTGATCTTCTGCACTATCTTGTGCTCTGTTTATTGATAAAGCAGTATTCCAAAACTTTATCATCACGAGTTGTATCTAGCCGATAGGTATAAGGTGACAAATTGTACCCTGTCCATCTATTGTTCTTCTAATACTGAGGCGAACACTATTTACATAACTCAGATTGAGCACATATATAATAACCGGTGGATGCTTTAAGCTCACAGGTGTGGCAGAGGCAGCCTTGAAGTGCTGCCCCCTTTCTATGTTCATCCCCAAGCAGCTGAGTGCTTGAGACAAATGATGTACCCAAAGCACTGAAACGATGACAAATGCAACGTTTCTCACATGCTTGGTCCAGAAGGTCATTGCAAAGCGTGGAAGTTGAACCTCACCTGCGTACCACACAAAATGACCCCTTGCTGGTGACGACCAAAATGTCCGCACGCCTGGTAATACCAAGAACGTACATCTCCTTCGCTTCAACTCGACCAGCAACAGGCAGATTGGATGGCAAAGTTTGATCCACAACATAGTGATACACTGACACCAGCTAGAGGCTACCATGAGTTTAATTACATTTTGGGTGATGTGAGGCAATACATGATAAAGTGGGCCCCATTTGCCAATTCTAACCCTTGTCTCTAGTTACTAGCAGCATCTCACTGCTTGACTGACCCTACGCGGTCTAGAGCATACTGGGACGTGTGTATTAGGACATCTGGAGTCTGAGGTCATTACTCGAAGACATCAGACACACCGCATTAGAGAGGCAAGCATGAAGAGGACGTGTGCGGCCAAGGGGGTGAGATGTGCGACACATGTGTTCTTGGGCCCCCATACTCGCGTTTTGGTGCATATGTGGTACTAGAGTCTCTCAGTAAGTGCAAACCCTTTTTCTTGATGCATCCCAATCACACTTTCGACTTTCATGCAGAACTTGGTGACCCACAGAAAATGGAATGTTGGAGAAACAGAAAAATATATGGAAATTAGTGTTTTTGGTGTGGTATTTATAGTTCCCATGTATATCTTGGTCTTCTTTTTTAAAACGCATGAACGTTTTTTTTTAATAATGTCTATATAAAGGTATCCATCTAGCACCCTTTCCATCACCTCGATCACAATAACTCTAGTCCTGTAATAGTTTTTGTGCATATCACTTCCAAGTGGCTAGTACTATGTCATGGGACAAGCATACACCATTGCATGCATGCTTGACCGTGTGTCCATGCTTGGTAGGATCGCAAACCTTCGGCTACCATGCTGCAAACTACAAGAAAAATGGGAAGCCATAGCATTGAACAATTTGACTGAAGTGTCTCTTGGAACTGGCACAGAAGCTAGAGGTTGCCCATTCCCAGATGTATGTGATGGATGCATGATGGCATGTCCAAAAGAGGTAGGGTGCTCTCGGCAGCAACAACGTGCTGCATGTTGGAGATGATACGTACAATCAAAGTACCCCTCAAGTTATAGAAAGACACCGAATTTTATGTATTAATTTATGCGTTATAAATAATGTTGAGACAATAGTAACACAAGTGAATCAATTGTTACAAAGATGTAGCACATGTCCAACCCTAGCAATGAAACATGTGTTTCAAGCCAGAACATTACAAAATTAAATATACAAAAGACAAACAACAAACTAAAAGAATACGAAGCAATTGAAAATCTTCCGATTGCCGATTGAGTAATCCTCCTTTCAGAACTTTTTCATTAAAGTCCACATTTGCCTAAACCATCATATGGGGAAAGATAAACAACTCCATCTGATGCTTGAAGCTCTAACCACTAAATCATCAAGAGATTATCTCAGGATGCCTGCTACCATTAAAGTATTAGTGGAGGCCACTGTTTTACTGGCTGTGCTGTTTGCTCAATTTGCCTGCCACTAGGACAAGTATATGATTTAGAGGTGGTTGAGTATGAGCAGATGCTTGTCAAGTATGATACTAACAGGGATTCTAGGATGGACATAGCTGAGTACGTAAATGTCTATTTCTTAAAAGACACATGCTTATCAGTTTGGCACATGTACAATGGTTATGAAAAATTAAACTTCGAAGTGTCCTTAACCTTTGTCCAAACAATGGAACAAAAACTATTTTCTTGAGCAAATTGGTAAAAAGATGTTTACGTAGGACATATTTAATCTAAAATTGGTATAAAGACTCTACTTGTTTCATATTAGGCATTGGATCCTAAAATTTACTGTATTCACGCACTCTAGTAGACAAAAGTACTCAAAACTAGCTCAAAACGTAAGTGAATGTTGTACTCACATATGTTGATTTGCAAAAGCACTTGAACTCCAATGCATGACTATATATATCAGGCTAGCTGATTCCCTTGTAATCCGAATTTCTTGGTAGTATGGTGCACCGAACAATCCGGATAATCCGTAAAATCTTATCTATTACCTACAAAATGGTCTGCCAGAACATTGTCTTCACCGAGCAAAGCTCTTACCAACCTTTGGTCGAGCAGTGGCCTGGGGATGTATGAGGAAATTTGCATGGGTACAAACTTTTAATTCCCTTGCATAACATGACCATTGGCAGTTGGCATGTTCTTCATGATCTTTCTTTGTGCTGCTAATCACGCTTGTCATGCTATGATTCGGATGCCAGTCTTATTGTAGTAATAGAATGTAAACATACTCATTATATTCTGTATTGTTTTATATTTTTCACCTCAATTATAACATATAAGCAAGATACTGAGATGTCTTTCTTGGGAATAATTATTCCTTCATTATTATTATTTTAATAAATTTTAAAATTAATTCATCAATGTGGGATTTTCAAAAAGGAAACAAACTTTGATCTCAAGAAAAAACAAGTGTTTGCAATAAGAGCAAAGATAACAAAATTAGACAGGCTACAATATCACAGCAGGGCTATGTGTCTCGTATATATATGCAAGTTCAGGTTACGTAGTCATTGATAAGAATTCATTTAGCCATTGGACAACCTTATTCATGCATTCAACCACCCATGATTTGTGTTACAACGTCAACAGAGCAGACCACATATGCAGAATATGACTTGTGATACAAATGACATGAGACTGGTTGCTGTCATTTTTACCTATTCATACTTTGCTTCTTAATGTCCATCAAGCCCCTATTATCCGTATGGCCCAGAAAGGACCCACGCATAGAGATAATCAATACATTGGCAGTAGCAACACGATCGTCATCCTGGTCAGTCTCTGTGCCACATGGTCATTGTGCCTTTGCCATGCATCGTGTTCTGGTTTTTCCACCATAGTGTGGTCACTCTCCTCGGCTTAGAGCCTCTGTCACAGACGCTACACCTTTCCTCACGTGTACAGGGAACGATTCCAAAGACCCGGTGTTGGAGTTCGTGCCAGCATGACAAGCTTGCAGCATGATAAACTTCCTGAACCATCTCAATCCTAAAATTCAGTACACAGTACCCAATATAGACATATTTCATTTCTAATGCTACAGGCTCGCTAGGAGACAATATATAGCATGCATGATATAGACAAATTTCGATTCCAAATATATTTTGTTCTAACCTGCAGTCTATGACTATATATTATGGCAAAATATTTTTCGCCCTTTCCATCTCACACGCAACTCAGCAGGATCTCGTTTAGCATATATAGGATGGAAATGACATTATCCACTGCTCTTATATATGTTGCGTCATATATGGTTCATGTAAAGGACAGGTTCATTTTGTAGACAACAATGGCATTTATAGCTTTAGTTGAGGACACACAAAGATGCTGACCCTATAGTCTTAAATGAGACCATGCTATAGGTATATAACTATGTCTGCAATGTTGGCTTGTTTATTCACCAACATAACATGGAGGTGACCCCAGGCCAATCCTATCTGTGATGTAGTCAGTGCCATTGCGTATACTAGTGCGGCAAGGCGGATCCCGGCGGGGTGGCCCTCCGGCAGAGGATCCAGGTGGGGCAAGGTGGATCCTAGCGTGGCAAGGCGGATCCCAGCGGGGCGGTCCTCCAGCGGCGGATCCATGCGGGGCGACCCTTCTGGCGGCAGATCCAGGTGTGGCAAGGCGGATCCAATAGGGGCAAGGCAGATCCCGGCGGGGCGGTCCTCTGGTGGCAGATGCACGGCAGGAGCAGTACAAGGAGATGGTGGCGGTGTGGATCCACCACTCGGGCGGCGCTAGGAGGTGGCTGCGGCACGGGTCCAGCCAGCGGCAGCGAGGTGGAGCTTCGCAAGCAGCCCATATCCAGGCAAACACAGGATGCATCTGCGTTAATTAATTTTTGTGTGACCTGGTCGATCTCACCCTGTTCTCTGCTTGGCTGCACCAAATTAAAGTATGCATCACTTGTCAATTGAAGTGTGTTAACACAACAGAATAAGAGATTACATTTCATTTTCACCCAGTGACTTGTGTCTAAAAAAACTGGTTCGGTCTGCCAGCATGGAGATAATGCAACACTTAAGTGTACACATGACGATTGATCGATGATGATCAGCCTGAACACCACAATGATTGCAGTGGGTGCTGCGGTGAAGAGTTTAAGCACTTCCTGATGGATAATAATGCTGGGAGAACTATGCATGTGTGGGCCAACTTGGGCACTGGCCCACATGCCTGTGCAAAACCTTCACTAGTAGTTACATGTAATCCACTTACATGCAACACTAGGAAATGAAGTATTTTTACTACGACAGAACCGGTGGTGAATGAGAAATTAACTATGTAGTAGCCAATGGGCTATACTTTTCATCTTCAACCTCAAGCAAATGAATGAGTGCCAGGTTGTTTTACGTTGAATCTCACTTCCACTGCCTGAAACCACCAGCTGCTGCCATCCTCACTCACATATATGCAGAACAACTTGTTTTACACATCAGAATGCGACCACAATATGTATTAGCACATTACAATGCATGTTCCATTGCCTATCCTTCTTTTGATGACTTCATGAACTCCAGAGGAAGTGCAGAACCGAGTCCAAAGAAATCACTTGAATCACTAATGCTAGAATCATTAATAGTTCATCAACAACCAGTAAGTGGTTCTAGACGAAGAATACTTCCATGGAAGGAAGACTTCTCTCAAATTCCATCTCCACTTGCTAACTTTAAACAGAGGCAGTGATGAACCAGGTCTAAACAAATTCCTTGATTCCTCCCAAGCCTATGACACTACAGGAACAAGGCAACTGCTAATACTAGCATAAAGTTTCTATACTACATTTCTGAGGTGAAAATATTATGGACTGGTTGTGTTGCTTTATATATATGTATAGCCTAGCACCTCTACTGTTCACCCTGCATTGATCTTATAGTACTACCTCCCTTTGGCACAAGGTATTGGTTATTGACTCTGTTTAGCAATGTTGGGCAGGCAAACAAGGTACGCCTTGTAATGACCATTTGTACCATCAATCCGAACTCCAGCAAGGCATAGAATCATGTAGTACATGAGTATGAAGTATTTTGTTGATAAAGTGAGCAAATACAAGAAATAAATATTGCTGATCTTCTCAGTACAACAAATAAAACATATCATTGTCTGCACCATTAGTGTTGTTTGCTTAACTGGCAGCGATGATGTGTCACTACTAAGTCATTTCAAATTGAAACGACTGCCATGGTTATATAGTCACAAGTTTATTTGTAGCTGAGATTGCAATAACCTACAAACTTTCTTTTATGTTTCTTCATGTATTTACTGGACCAAGTGTGAGCCTAGCACAATAATGTTATTAAAAGTTGAATATGGATCGTGGCCTCTCATCTCTGTCCCCATGATCCTCACGTTTTGTATAAAAGGTTTGTGGCTTCAACCAACAGTAATAGTACAACCAACCGTGGCAGTGTACATATCACTCTTTGTGGATCTGAATCCAGTGTTGATACTGGTTTTAGACCCGACAATGATGCCTAACCTAGGCTAGTGTTCGACTCCTGCTGGCCTATTTGGTTTATCTAGTATCAAATACAAATTTTGAGGGAATCAATGTTGTTCCCAAATTTCACGCTCGTAGTGGAACAGTCTACCCTACAAGGGCAGCTTGTCATACAATCAATCCTGATGGTTCGCAATCCTAGCTATGACAGACTTCAGGTAGTGACATATTATTATGATACAATAATACTAGCATGTCTGCCGCATATCTTGGCTGATTTCTGTGCTACGTGAAACCATTTTATTGAACCAGGGGACAAATGTGGTACCTATGCACTTTGTAGGTTTCTTACGAGCATGAGGGTGCCTATGGCAACTTTATATAAAGGGCGGCTATGTGAATTAGTGGTGGCAGTTGGTGCCAGCAATTAAGATGGAATTTTGAATTATACTTCTATTATGTTGTTTTAGGTTCGTGTGGGATATAGGTGGAGTTGATGCAACTATATATAAAATTCTAGATCAATTAACAAAAGCAGAAAGGGTGCCTCGTACTATAACACTCCACCCCATTAGAAGCCTATAGTAGTTGTATTGTTGACCCATGTGGCTCCTGAGACACATGAGGAGTTGTAGTTGGTATATTTAGTATCACCTTAGAGTTTGGGATGATAAGCACCATGTTACAGCATATCCAGATTAACCCTTTTAAATCGAGTGTCCTTGTTCCAAACATATACCACACCTCTGGATCAAGCAATTTAAACCAAGCGATGATAAATGTCTAAGAGAGCTGCTACGCGAATGCCGGCAAGGCGTGGAGCTGAGCCTTATAGTTAGTTTTTGGACACGTGGTGTTACACCTCAAAATAAATATTTGAGATGCTCAAGACTTCGTCAAGCTCATTAGTTTCTGATTAGCATGAAGGTTGTGTTTGGTAGGGCTCGCACAACTCCTATAGTAGCCGTTTAAGCTACTGCATCCGTCCAGTGTGTCGAAAAGCCTTCAGCTACGTACGCGATATTAGAACCAAATCATTTAAGGGTGGAAGGAGCAAAGAATTCTGGCTTCATCCTACTTAGCCATCAGAATTGTGGGCCCAAGCGCCGTTGCTGCTACTACAAAAAATGTTAACGGAGGTAGGCAAAATAGCTTTCAGAGGCAGGCACAGGTCACCCGCCTCGTACGCAACATCACACTAATTGAAACCGTTGTGAGGCGGTTGCCTTCCTGCCTTGGTTAACCGAATAAAAAAGTAAAAAAAAAAAATCTGAACCCGTGGACAGGCCCGCCGAGCCCATCCAGACGGCAGCCCACGGGCATGTCCTGAGGGTGGATCCATGAGCCCCATGACCGACCGCTAGATCTGGAGTGGTTGAGACGATGCATGACGGCGTGGGGGACAATGTTGGTGCTCCATCCACACACCATCAATACGTGCACCGGCCTTCCGCTGGAGCCCATGCCCAGTAGCTATGAGTGGTTCATCCCCTTCTGCTCCAAACTGCAGCCATGCTGCAAACACCAGCCCAAGAGTGAGATGGCCTCCCAAAGCCGCTTTCTTGGGGTGGATAATATGTGGTGGAGAAGGAAGATAGTGCGTGCTTGCGTGCACTTGATTCCGTGGTGAAAAGAAAAGATGGAGGGAGAAGAGGAGAAAAAGTAAAATAACTAAGGAAAAAATATACAAAAAAAGTGAAAAAGAATTGAAGGCTATTATAGGCAATTTCTTTATTTAAACAAAATATTATGTCACAAAATATTTTTCTCTCAAATAGCTTTAGCTTTGCCGGTGGACATACTCCATTAGAGAAAGGCAGAAACACCGCCAAGGCCCTGAACAATTTGTGCTTCCCAAGCCATCGACAACCTCCAGCATCCAGGTTATGGCATATATATAACATCGTGATAATAGCATGTCTGCCTCATATCTCGGCTGATTTATTAGTTAGCTACAAAGTATTTACTGGCACTGGGATAAATGTCTACGATAGAGTCTTCTGGTCTAAGTTCCAAAGTCTCATGACTGAAGAAGAACAACATCACAAAGTTTTGCCGCACACAATTCAGTACATACCCACCCAAGGTCACTAACAAATGGAATACGAGGCTCCTACATTCAGACCAACACCTAAACTGCCCCACTTCACCCGGAAACGCAGCAGCAGATAATAGCAAATAAATGCTTCCCCAGCATATATACTGGGCAAATGTTGCAATATTCTATTTTCAAAAAAGCCTACCAAGGGACAGATCTTTTTATTAGCAGCATTAATACAGTTTTCAAAAGAAAATCATATTTCCCAATCCATCCAACCAAAATCAGAGTTCAAATACTTGATAGAAAGATCATATAAAACACTGTAAAAATTTCTGTAGCATACTGAACCAATTCGTGTTGAACCAACTCCCAAATTAACACCCAAAATTGATGTTCAAACTGAATGTGCACTCCGACAGAATCTAATAGTAATCACTACCGGAGCTGCCTTCGTTTCTTTTTATGGAATTTAAAAATGATTCGCCCCGTAGGTGAGTCAACATGTTTCACGCATAAGATGCATGAATTGTGGGGCATGGCCATGGATGAGGCCTCAAGTTACACTCACAAGCATGAATGTCATTTTTCAAATCATTTATATCCATTATTTGAATGACTTGCAATTCAAATTTTAGTTTTGAAAAATAAACTCAAATAAAAGATGAAAATTCATAAAATATAGTAAAAAGTATGCAAAAATTTCAATCTTTAACATGGAGCTCTCAGTACTATAGCTAAGCTACAGAAAAAATTGTGAAGCCAAAATAAAAACAAAACATTTGCCAAGGGTTAGAATGGGCTCTCGACAAAGAGGACCTTTGCCGAGAGCCACCTCGGTGGGTTCTAGGCAAAGGTACAGGTTCGCCGACTGTTCTTGGCAAAGCTCCGGCTCTCGGCAATGAGTAGGACACGTGGCGGGTCACGAGACAATGTTGTTTTCATTACAAAAATAACACTTTGCAGAGAGCTCATTGTAGCGGCTCTGGGCAATGAATAGGACACGTGGCGCTCCATAAGGTGGCATTATTCTGCAGAACAAAAAAAAAAAACTTTGCCGAGAGTTCTCCGGTGAACACTCTCGGCAAAGCATACAATCTTTGCCGAGAGGCACACGTACGTCTCTTGGCAAAGGTAACGTGATGGACGGCGTCAGGTTACCAGGACCTCTACCGAGGGACACTTCCTCACCGAGGGCTGGTTCTCGGCAAAGAAGCGCTTTGTCGAGGGTCTTGCTCTCGGCGAAGCCTCCTGTGCAGAGGGGACGGTTTTGGTGAGAACTGTCGTCGGCAAAGAGGCGCTTTGCCAAGAGCCATATTCTGGCCTCTCGGCAAAACGTTGTACTTTTGGCAAAGACGGAGTCTCCCGTAGTGAGAACTATGTGTGGGCTAACTTGGGCACTGGCCCCCATGCCTGTGCAAACTCTTCACTAGTAGTTACTTGTAATCCAGTTACATGCAACACTAAGAAATGATGTATTTTTACTACGACAGAACCTGTGGGGTGAATGTTGAATTAGCTCTGAAGTAGCCAATGGGCTATACATTCCATATCAATCCTCAAGCAAATGAATGTGGAACCACCAGCTGCAGCAGTGCTTTGCAATTTCATCTCACCTTGTGGTCAGTGTTGACATTCTCACTCACACATTCAGAACAACTTGTTTTTACATCAGCATGACGACCACAATATTTATTCGCACCTTACGTGTTACATTGCCTATATTTCATTGGATGCACACTAGCAACTCTCAAGAACTTGCTACTTCTGTCAAAATGATATACCATGTAGTCGACTAAGGTCATCTACTTGTCTGGGTTCAGAACATGAGAACCTTGCGATGACCTTTTATTTCTAACTGCTATATTTACAGAACCATTTTGTTTTCTTGTTGCACATCTAATTGTGTAATTACCAAAGAAAAACATAGAAATTAGTCCCCTCGAGCATTTAATGTCCACTACACGATTTGGCAATAATAGAGAGACTAACTGATCATGGATTGAGTTTCAGGGCTTGCATTGGTGCTCTCCAATGTGAGTAGACATTTGTTCGCTGGTGTGCTGGTTTTGATGACTTCATCAAATCTGGTGGAATTGTTGAACCCAGTCCAAAGAAATTCCTTGAATCACTAATGCTAGAATCGTTAACAGTTCATGGACCAGCAAGTGGTTCTAGAGGAAGAATGCTGCCATGGAATCAAGGCTTCTCTCAAATTGCATCCACACTTGCTCAATTTAATCAGAGGAACTGTTCACCCGAGTACAGAGAAATTTCTTGTTTCATCCCAAGCTTATGACTCTACACAAACAAGGCAACTGCTAGTTCTAGCATGAAGTTTTTATGCTACATTTCTGAGATGAAAATATTGTGGATAGTTTATATACATGTATATATAGCCTAGCACCTCTATTGTTCGTCCTCCATTGATCTTGTAGTAGTACCTCACTTTGGCAAGGTATTGGTTTTATTGACTCTGTTTAACCATGTTGGTCAGGAAAACAAGGTACGCCTCTTAATGACTCATTTCCACCATGGTTCCTGGTCATGTATACAAATTACAAACCCATCAATCTGAATTCTGAACACATCGTATTTTGGCACAAGGTATTGAAACGACTCCCATGATTATATGCACAACAATATTAACGAGTATTTGTTTCCAGATGCCGTCATTATATATCCTATCTCTGTAGCTCAACAGGTGTATTACAGAACACATCGTATTATTAATCCTAGTGCGCCCCCACTTCCACGCCCCACCACTTCCTGAAGGTGCCCATCTGAAGCGCCATGGCGTCATCCGTACGGCGTTGCTCAGGCCGGCCCTGAGATGGTGGCATCGCCTTCGCACTTGGGGGCCTGACCCTGGGTTCTTGGTCGCTGCCACCGGCCTTGGGCAAGGGTATGCAGCCCAGCCGTCTCTGCCATCGAGGCATCGATGCGAATTTCAGGTCAGGCCATACTCCTGTCCAGAACACCTCTGACGCTCGAAGGCACCACGCTGTTGCAAGCTGTGGGAGTGGCCGCCGTCCCAAGGGGATCCACTTCCACGTGAAGATAAACAAAAGGACTGTCGCAGAAAGATCCGTTGAACCAGATGAGTAATTTATCCATCATTGTATCCCCATTGTATGTTTGGTTTCTGTAGGTACTGAAAATTCATTTTTTCATGGGAAATCTGAAGTCTCTAGGTATATGCGTCTGTAATTTGCTCCGCACCCTATGTGTAAGTATGATTCTGTAAGATTAGTCGTGCTTGGCTGCTTGCAATATGAATCCATCTGAATAAATAGCCTTTTCTGTAAGATCTTCCGATGACCTGTCTTCAGAAAATATATCTGTTTTAAAAAAATTATTAAAGTAATTCTTGTACATTTTTTGGACAAAACGACAAGATATATTATTAGCAGCATAACACTGGAACTGGGGTATAGAAGTTTAACGATACGGATTGCAGGGCATCTGACAGAAGGCACCTGTTTGCATGATTAACATTTGTACAAAATTCCTAGTCCTTGAATAGAATGTATGAAAGCTTGGCCCGCTAAGGAGTAAGCCGTGGCATTTAGATTTCTTGCAATCTTGAGAACCTGAATTTGTTTCATTAAGGATGCTTGGAATGAAAGGCATGATTTTCCAGTGTCACTCTTGCGTTCCCTTGGGCAACTCAAACAGTAGTTTTGGCTCAGCTGGTGGAGCCAATAAGTCACTGCCAGATCAAAATGGACTGCCTGCTATGCCCTGTATCATCTCGATCAGGGCTTTGTGTGTGGACCCACCTCGTAGTGGAACAGTCTACCCTAGACGACTGAGTTGGCCTGCCTGTGATACAATCAATCCTGATGCTTCCCAATCCTATGATGGACTTCGGATAGTGACATATTATTATGATACAATAATACTGGCATGTCTGCCTCAGATCTTGGGTGATTTCTGTGCTGCAGGAAACCTTTTATTGGAACCAGGGGACATGTGTTACATATGGACTTTGTAGGTTTCTTATGAGCATGAGCTAGGGTGTGTATGCCAACTTTATAAAAAGGGCTATGGAATTAGTGGTTGGAGTGGTTGATGCGGAGAATTAAGAAGATGAATATTTAAATTTTAGATCTCATTTATTGTTTGGTCCATGAAGCTAGGGAGATATAAGAGGGGGAGTTCAAGACTGAATCCATATTCCCTGAGGTGTAGTGTTTTGAGTGGGCAATTATAGTTCAAATCATGATGGATTCCAATGAACTATTTACCTTTCACTAAAAACACAACTGCGACACCTTCCCATAGATTTGAGTAGCAGGGGTTGTCCATTTGTACATCTATTCTCATTGCTGCCAAAACTCCCGTTCCTATGAAACCTGCAACTGCAACAAAAAAATTTCTGAAAACCTTCAAATTCCCATTCCCTGCTTTCAATTACCCCGAACCAGAAAGGTTGGTCTACCAAATGGTGTACTAATCTAAGGTATTTAGGAATATATGTACTAGTTAGCAGTTCAGCATGTATTTTCTCATATTCTAATATATAGTTACGAATCGTTACACTGTCGATTATCTTCTATATCCCCTGCCTACCAGTTGCACATGTGTAGTAGTGTGGCCGATGAATATGGCTGTAGACAATGCATTTCTATGTAAAATTTTTCCATCTGAAGATTTTATTTTCATGTTCCAAATGGATACTCTAGATCAACAGACATGTATACCGAAACAAAAAGTAAGGTAAAAGGCCTATCATTCAGGACTCACATGATCGAATATATTTCATCCTTAACTACTAAAACATATTTCTGATGGAAAACTCATCAAGCATTGCATATGTTTGGGTATCCACGACAAGCATTTTCAGCATGATTCTCTCTTTTTTTTTTTTGAGAAAATTCAGTATGATTTTCTACAATTGGAATATACAGATGTTTCTGATTATATAAAGACACCATAACTCTAGACCTAGCATCGTCCGCCTGAGAAGGCATGAGGAACGCTTGATGGTTCGACCGCCGTTAGACTTAATGCACATTTAGCAAAAATTAGTCACAATCCTTCATCGCTGTTATGAACATGGGATGGGCTGAGGGGATTTTGACTTGGCCCCTAAGCAAGCCACTAATTAACTCTAATGAGCTAAGGTCCAATAGACTCTTGACTCCTCTA
Organism: Hyparrhenia diplandra; assembly: GCA_015847255.1. Classification (NCBI taxonomy): domain Eukaryota; kingdom Viridiplantae; phylum Streptophyta; class Magnoliopsida; order Poales; family Poaceae; genus Hyparrhenia; species Hyparrhenia diplandra. The sequence goes on along the minus strand of JADLZK010009435.1, from coordinate 32,646 downwards.
ACACTACTCCCCACCTGGACATGTAGCTTGTCCTCAAGCTGCAACCTAACGACGACACTAACGATGCCTTCACTTTCGACACAAACTTGGCACTTAAAAATAAGCCTTTAACATCTCGGCTTATTTTATTATTCTCAACCTGAAATGAACTAGGACTCTTTATTTTTGACTCCTGAATATAAGGTGGACACCATCCGCACACTTGTCCTCAACGTGTACAACCACCGGATCCCACGGAGACCATCCGGAGGAAAGGGGTGATTGTGTGTGGCCTCCAGAAGTGGTCGGAACAGCGGTCTGCGAAGGCGCCTCGTGGCGGCGGTGGCGGAACACTGTGGCCCTAGGCAGCGCACTCCCCACCGGTGACACCATGCCTTCTCCTTGCCGGACAGCTGCTGGTTCGCACCACACCAAGAAGAGCGGGGGTGGCATCCAACTACCAACACCGCAGATTTTGAGTTCGCCACCCGTGGGGAAAACTGCATGCTCAAGATCCCTGGCCGCAACGGGACGGGATCAAAGTCCATGCAGCGAAGAGCAACCTAGACAGACTGCCAAGGGCGCAGCGTGGAATCAGCCGTGAGATCGCACATCTCTTGTACCCGACGACGCGCAAGGAGGCCACGAGCAGCAGCCTGCAGCTGCACTACAGCCAACACTTGGTGAATAAGCATCGGTTGTGCTATACTGTCCTTTGGCTGCTTGATCTGTTCTGCATTGTTCGCCTTCGCACAGCGAAGCACAGCGTGGAGGAACTGCGACGGGGTGCGGGGCTGAATCAGCTGTAGATCGCACAGCGTTTGCACCCGCCGGCGCGCTAGGAGGCCGCGCACAGCAGCCTGCAGCCGCACCGCTGCTGACACCCGAATCTGCTGGATGCCAGTGCCCCTATAGAAGATCCCATCGGTGAAAGGGTGTTGGAGGGTTGGCCCACCAGGCAGGACAACAACGTCGGTGGTGGGAGTTGGAGTGATCACTGTCGTGGCCGCTGGGGCACTTACCCTCGTGGACACCGGCCCTATCGCCGATGGCATAGCATAAGACGGGATTGACAAAGGAGAGGGCATCATCCATGGTTGCGGTGGCAGCAGCGGTGGAGCAGATGGTTGCACGCCCTGGAACGTCGGCACCATTGGCTACATGTCGAGGAACGGCAGCAGCGTCGCGTCGTAACCTGGCCACCCACAGGGGAAGGGCCACGGCCGGGGCTCTGCCCACGGCCGGCAAGAGAGAAGGGATTTCCTTCTTAATCTCTTGCTTAATTCTAGATTGATACATCTCCTCTCATTATATAGAGAGGTTTGACTTGGCCCCTAAGCAAGCCACTAATTAACCCTAATGAGCTAAGGCCCAATAGACAATCGCCATCTTGGACTTTCACCACGGACCATGAAGGGCTTGAGGGCTTCTAACGAGATTATATAACATGGGGGTATAGCCATGAGGTACACGCGCGTGCACCCTTTAGATGGAGTGAGGACGAGCCTATGTGCTCAAGGCTCAGGGCTCAGCACAACCACAGCAAGCATAGTAAAAACTTCCATAACCATAGCATTCCTCACCAATTCGTGTTAAACCACCTCCTAAATTAACACCAAAAACTGTTGGTCGAACTGAATGTGTACTCTGACAGAATCTGACAGTAATATTCAGAAAGTGATATCTCCCATAATACTCAATGCAAAAATGCGTTTAAATAATCAATTGATAGTTAATGAAAAGTCCTACAACTTTAGTTACTACTGTTGTTTCAATTCTACATCGATCTACTACTGCTCTGCCTCAAACTCTGCCATTCAGAAGGAACAAGACTAAACGAAGACTACAGATGGGATAAGCCATGGCATCAAACATCAGCTGATGCTAAGTGTAGGTGATAGAAATAATTTACGTGATGTTCCCTTGGTCACTGCTCCCTGGACAACCACGCACCGTCCCGACATACTGCCGCTTTCTGTCGACCAACTGCCGTTCTGTTTCCAACAATATAGCAGCAAAAACAATGAGAGTAGCAGCAGAATTCTAGTCTTTCGTCCATAAGGAGAAGGAAATGCAGCTGGACTCAGAAGTGCAGCCTATGCCCCTTTGCAATGCGGAGAGATCGATCAACGAACAGGGAAATGCAGAGTTAAAGTTTCCACCTCTCCCTATCTCGTGCTTCAGGCCTTCCTTTAATTTCCTCTACTTTAGGCCCACTGAGCCAAAAAAAGACAGTAAGTTAACTATTTTTTTTGCTTGATGTCACATTTCCTCTGTCTCAGGGCTTGGTGTGGATATTTTTTTGTAGTGGAATGGGCACACACACCCTGTGCCACCGTCATCCCCGTTGATAGAAAGAATCCTGATGCTTCCCAATCATACGACTGATTCCAGGTGGTGACAAATACTACAATAGACAGGCATGTCTGAATCAAATCTTGGGTGATTTTTTATGCTACAGGAAATGTTTTTATTGGAACAAGGACAGATGTATAAGACTGAGGCTTGTGGTACCTATAGACTTTGTAGGTTTCTTATATACGAGGATGTGGGTGTGTAAAGCAACTACATATGAAGGGCTATAGGAATTAGTGGTGGGAATGGGTGCAAGTAACCGAGGCGGAATTTTGCATTTGGGTTCTATTCTATCGATTGGTTAGTGGGGATATAAGATGAGTTGATACAACTATATATGAGCATGTAAACCAATGAGCTAGTCCATAATCCTATATGCATGTACACTGGGTTTACATGTGTGGGCAGTAAATTATAGGCCCGTCCGTACCACCTAAAATGGAAACCAAGTAATAATGGTTCACTTACTATATCACTGTAGCCCATCAGAAACTTGCAGTAGTTGTATTGTTTGTCTGTGTGACTGCTGTGGAGCATGAGGAGCTGAGGTTCATGTGTCTAGGACCATCTTGGAGTTTAGGAGGGTGAGTGCGAGCTTAAAATTCTTATTCTTATTGTTGTAAACGTATATATGTTGCACCTCTTGACATGATGCGAGGATGAAAGTGTAACAGAGCTGCTACGTCTAGAACATTTTGCACGTGCACTTGAACCCTATGTTTTTCAGTTCGATGTCTGCTCGCCGTTCCAACCATTTTGCGCAACCGTTCACCTTTCACTGCACCAGATGTGGATGCGAGTAGGCTATGGAGGAGGCTGCCTCGGCCGAGAAGGACGCACCATGAGCACCAACACCGGTCCCTGTTGGAGGAGATCCACCGCTGCTCAGAGAAGCTGAGGGAGCTGTTGGTGGAGCACCACCACCACCACCACCACCACCTCTGCCGCTATTCTTGGCTGAGGTGATGGCTCGGCAGATGAAGTTGCTGCAGATCTTGGCGAAGAACGCCATGAATCGCCACAGAGTTCAACAAAATGACTTTCAGAGGAAGCTGGAGGGCTTTCTCAAGCTGAGGCCACCCACCTTCGATGGGACTGACATTGACCCTCTCGCAGCCGATGATTGGCTGCATGAGATCGAGAAAAAGCTCGAATTGACTACCAACAACGATGAAATGGACTCACTGCCAGTGCCAGTGTGTTCATGCTACAGATTGAAATGGACTGCCTATGGCATGCATCATCTCGATCAGGGCTTGGTGTGGAGCTACCTCATGGGGGAACAGTCTACCCTACGCTAGCCTCATCTTGATCCGTGATACCATCAATCCTGATGCTTCCTAATTGTATGACAGACTTTGGGTAGTGATAAATTTTTGATACGGGAAACCTTTTTATAGGAACCAGGGGTGACATTATCTAAAAAAAAAAAGGAACCATGGGAGACATGTGCTACCTGTGGACATTGTATGTTTCTAATGAGGATGATGGTGTGCGTGGAAACTTTATATAATGGGCTATGGGAATTAGTGGTTGGAGTAGATGCAGATAATAAATAAAATTGATATTGAAAATTTAGGTCTAATTTATTGTTTGATCCATGAAGCTAGGGAGATATAAGAGGGGGAGTTGAGAACTGAATCCACATTCTCTAAGGTGTAGTGTTTTGAGTTGGAAATTATAGTTCTAATCATTATGCACTCCAAAGACCTATTTAACTTTCACTAAAAAACACTACTCCGACACCTTCCCATAGATTTGAGTAGCAGGAGTTGTCCTTTCAACATCCATCCTCATTGCCACCATAATTCCCACTCCTACGAAACCAGCAACTGCAACAAAAATATTTCTAAACTCCTACCTCCAAAATCCCATTCCCTGCTTTCAGTTACACAGAACCAGAAAGAATGCTCTACGAAATGGTGTACTAATTTAAGATATTAAGGAATATATCTACTAGTTACCAGTTCAGCATTTATTTTTTCATCTTCTAATATATACTTATTTATCATTACACTGTCGATTATCTTCTGTATCCCCTGCCTACCAGTTGCACATGTGCAGAAGTGCGGCCCATTAATATGGCAGTACATAATTCATTTGTGGTATCTAAATACTGCACTTTCAGAATACTGCAACATCCAAACAGGGCCTGTGGCTTGTGGTACCCATAGACTTTGTATGTCGAATGCTTATGGTATTATTATATGATTGTCAAATTAATAGCCTCGACATCAACATTTGTTATTTTTTGTTTTTGCAACATACTGAATGTTTGTTAATCACATAAATATGAAAGTGTCCACCGAGCAACTGACGTTTTCAATAACTTGGCATTGCAAGGGCTGTTGAAAGCGGCGAGAGAGATAGAGGCTAGTTTTATTGTCCACATCACCCACAGCATCTGCATCGACATGTAACTATATCTTGTGACCGAACATGCATGAAAATGAATATTGATTCTGGCGATCAGATCTTGTGAATGTCTTTCTGGCAGAAACATGTCATCCTTGGGTGTGCCACTGCGGTAGGAACTAGCTGAGATATATCTCAACTTGCAGTCAGCAAATTACATCATTTAATAGTCGGAGATATAACTTTTCACATAAAAGTAAAGTTCCAATTATGCACCCTATATACATGCTTGGTAAATTTTTGCGCTCACTATCATTGCTTGGTGCCTTATTTACACCTTTGCACAGTTCCTTGGTTGCATGTGTTTTGTGCATGCCACTGGTCGGCCTCAACAAGCAGGCGGTTGATCCGTAGTGAACTGAGGACCAAGGCACTGAGGAGCAAGCAAAATCATGTGTGGACCTTTTTTATATTGTTTAGAAAAAATATTGCATTCCATTGACACGTTTTAGTTATTGAAAGACAAAATATTTCACAATATCGGAGAGAGGCAACACATTATCTTGTTTTGGCCATTTGTTATAAAAAATGATTTGACAATTATTTTTTGGGTACGAATATGGAAATGCTATTATTGAACGCTTAATTTCCATTGGTTCACGAGGAACTACGTAAAGCGAAACCAGTGGATGTTCTGGATTAGAAAGAACGTGGAGAGGAGGGAACATCATCTAACAATATTGTTACTACCAAAAATTGCATCAGTGACCTACATATTACCATGAATGTCAGTATGCAGGCTAGCTTCACCTTGTTAAAACGTTTCTTGGGTCATTCTGCATGCTACACAGAGCTGTTCAATGCTACGGTGATCTTCAATCCTACGGTGATGGGAGGCAGTAGATGGACAAGATGGAGAGGCCCACACTTGCGAAGACTATCCATTGCCTTGGATCAACCACTACATCTTGGATCTTGCAAAGGGAACCACGATCTTCATGTGTGGCCCTACAAGCCTCTGTGCATCCGGAATCTGGATGAGTAGAGTGTTTGTTTGGTTGTCTGCATCACTATGCATCATATTAAATTTAAAAAGGAAAACAAAGTATTAAAATAATATTTTTCTGTGTGTTTTTGTATTTTTCTGTGCGTTATTCTAAAAAACACTCAGAAAAATTACAATTTTTCTGTGTGTATTGAAAAACGCACAGAAAAAATTAAACACGCCAGAACTAATCGATTTTCAGTAGTGTCGTATTAATTGTATACTAGTTAATTTTATCATGTTAAGCCCTAATCTACTTTAAAATGTGCTAATGCATACTAATACCATGTTTGCTCACTAATATGTTGCATCTGTGTCCTGGCTCTGGTGTCACTTGTGACCTTTTTTTTTTTTTTGGGAAGTCACTTGTGACCTTCGCCTCCTTTCTTTGCTCACTAATAATTTGTCTCCCAGACATCTGCTGAAAGTTGAATTTGTCAACTACACGCTGCACCAACAAAATAATACATTTGTAGCCGCAAGGAGAAAGAGATTGTACAAACTGTCAATTGTGACCTTCGCCTCCTTTCTTTTTCTACCCTGATCGCGCCTGCTATTTATTGCTCTGCTCCTGCTAGCGCTCCATAACCGATCGTGCGGCAAGCGTGGACACATTCATCAGCCCCTAATGTCGACGAACATTAGGTGCGCTTGTTTAGGGGCGGTTGCAAAAACCGCCCTTAATGTCCATCTGAAACCGCCCCTAATGTTCGTTTTTGTAGTAGTGGCAGTGTCTACCAAGTACACGAGCAGGACATGGTGCGACTACGAGCATGACATGGCAATCGTTCGCGGTGTGTCCTCCGCACAAAACTCTTGAGCAGCTACAATCATCAGCAATCTAAACATCCTGATGTATCTCAATCCTACACATTCAGACCCCATGCATCACACGGACATTTTCACTTCTAAATCTATTGATCCGCTCGCACATAAATAAACAGCCTTTGAGGAACACCGGGTGCGCCTCTGCAGTGTATTACTATATATAATTCTGTAATACGCTGGTCCGTCTCCACCTCTCCCCCTCTTAACAGACACGACCGTAAGCTCTCATTAGGCACATATATATAGCATAGAAATGACCTTACAAACTTAAATGCTAGCATGCATGTACGTTGTGTATGTCTATTTTGGCCTAACTCTCCTTCTCTTCATTCAATGATTTGCAGTGCCATATTTATATTCAAGAAAAAAAACTTATATGCTAATGTGATATAGTGCTAATGTAGGACAAGTGTACTTTATAGCTACTAATGTAGGACAAGTGTACTTTATAGCTACTGAAAACAGTAGCATAATTATTGCTTCAGCCCACTCGGATGTTATCAAATCGGATCCTAACATTGATATGCAACTTTACTAGACAGTACCAATGGTGATATGCAACTTTACTAGACAGTACCAATGGCGGTTTTAACATAAGTTGAGGGCACACTTGTGGCGATGACCTCAGTTCTCTAGCTCGTGGGCAAGCATAAATGTATATATAAAGTGTTGGCTTGTTTATGAGCACATAGGTCTCTGTTTTCTGCCCAAAGAAGCTCCAAGTCAAGATTTCCATGCTGGATGCAAATACATGTCTAAGTATGGCAATTGCAGCACGCAGGCCGAGATTTCAAAAACGGCGACATCCATTTTTCTGCCCAATGTGAATACAAGTCATATGACAACCATCCTGTTGTCTTCGACTGGCATCTCCCCTTTTGGTGGAAATAGAAAGCCGCCACCGCCTTCACTGATTCTGTTTCCTACTCCAGTTGGGTATTCAGCAATTACATTTGCCAGCATGATAAAGCTGGTGGTTTATCTGAATACTAGACATTCAAATCCCTGTGCATTACATGGAACATTCTCACTTCTAAAGCTATATGCTCGCTTGTTTCAAAAGAGCTAGTAAAAGGAAGGGCCATATAGCTTGATTCAGACATCGTTCTGGGGCAAAGAAGCACTTGGACTATATAGTTAGTACAACCTGATGGGCGTTCTATCGTAAAAAAAAATGATGGGTGCAAGGAGATGTGGACCTGCGCTCTGAGAATAAAATGCAAGCAAAATGCCAGTGGTTTGTATGACCTATATATTGTCATGTTGCTTGCTGCCCATCAGGACTGGGAAATATTTTCGAAGTATTGTAACTTGCATTTATAACTACCGCGAATGAAAAAGATACTAATTGCCTTGCGCAGATCACCACCCACTGCCTCACAGATCGCAACGCGTGGGGTTAATAACTAGCATCCAGCAGACTGCCAGGATATTTGTCATGAGACGGAGGTGGATGAAAAACTGAAGCACTGGAGCTCGTGATTTGACGAGGAAAGATGGCTTGGAGCCCAAGTCCGATGGCCCAAGTGCCAACGGGCCAGTAGATGTGGGCCTATGGGCTTTGTCAGGCAGGTATATAATGTTGAGTACTAGTTGCAAAGAGGATTAGGAAACAACAGAATTTATAACTACTCCCCTTGTCCTTCCCCCGAACACTCATGTTCCAATTGCCCTGTCTGTTCCTAGAAACTTGAAGCTCCTATCACTTGCGAGTAATCTGTGAGTGGAAGATGGATCCAGCTCCATAACATTTAGTATCAAATCCACTTGACTTTGGGTGGAATTTTTTTGTGTGTGTGGATTAGTCGTTCGTTCACCAAACGGAAGCCACCAAAATATGAGTTGGAAATGGTTGCTTCAATTGATTCTTTGAATATGACAATGGACGAGATGAAGAGTCAATTCACGTGGTTCTAGGAGATGATGAAAATCCAATTTGGCATACTACTGTACGTACATGTTAACATTATCATGGGCGTTGCTAACAATGTTACTGATTCATTCTTCAAAAGAATCTCTTGGAATAACTGTGTACATGTAAGTCACCATTACTATCGACAACGTCAGCGCATGACTGTCACTGCTCACTCTGTTTGATGTATCAGCAGGAAGGATTTGTCTACATATACATGCATTTGACCCTGAAAACATAATTGGTGGCCCTGATAAATATAACTGGTGACCAAAAAGGAGTTTTGTGATAAAGAAAAGAAGAGCTAATTAATGCAAGGACCACTAGAGCTAACTAAATCAGGACATCTTTCGTGGGCACAGAAGCACTTGGGGACTCTATATGTTGTAGAACATGACGGGTGCATGGAACTAGCATCCTGAGTTCTCAGAATAAAATGCAAGTCTGGAAATGCCAGAGCTGCAAGACCACTCTCGTATCCCATCTCCTATATATCTATTGTTGCTATTCTTGCTCATCAGGATTGGGAAACATTAGGAAGTTTATTAACTCTACTTGATGATCTTCAGGAATGAAATAGATACTAGTTGCCTCGTGCAGATCACCATTTATAGTGCTGCATAGATCACAGGCCGTGGTGTTTGGTTCTGGACTAGCATAGCATTCATGGACTGCCATGATATTGCATATGAGTAGTTGTCCATTTTGGACTATGCGGTGTGTCGTTACATCTGCTTCAGCAAACTGTCCCATGTTCAAAGACACATTTCCAACATTGCATCCAGGAAAGTCCATTTCATATATGTATAACACTCAGTCTGATTGCGAGGGTTCCCAATGTCGGCCCCATTGGAAGACATATTGACTTGCACTGTGAATGATACCTACAGGTACATGTTAGCACAGTGAGTTCCTTCTAGAAAAGGACGCACATAAGTTGAGTTATCAGCATGAACTTGTTACGGCGGCGGCGGCGGATCCACGCGGAAGCCGGGCGGGTGGCGCATGGCGGATCCCACATCCCGGCGACCTAGCGGTGTCACATCACGGCATTGGCGGGCTCGGTGGGCTATGGCAGCGGATCCCGCATCCCGACGGCGGATCCCGCATCCCGACGGCGGATCCCGCATCCCGGCGGCGGATCCGGTGACCTGGCGGTGGCGGTGTGCTCGGTGGGCTACAACGGCGGATCCAGGCGGGTTAGGTCTTCCAGTGGTGGCGGCGGCGGCGCTAGGCCCATACCTAGGCCCAGATCTGGGCCCGTTTGTGTTTTTTTTTTGTTTTTTTCGATTAACGCGACGGGACAGAATGCCCACCATGTTTGTTCCTCCATTTACCGTGACCTTTAAAGTGGGAGGCGGGCGCTCATGCCCTCCACCCAAAATCGAGTTAAGCCCATCACCTAAAAAGATTTGGTTACTAGTGAGTTTTACACTTCTAGATTAAATATGATATAATAACAATAGAACTGAAGAGGTAAACAAATGCTTGATACGAGTCCTCGACCCAATGGTGTTGCCTCTGACCTTCTAATATACATAACACATAGTAGCAGCACTAGCAGATCCTGCAGTAACCCATGGAGGCACCGTGACCCACATTGGGGGCACTAGCAGCAACAGGCATATGCAGCTAGCCACTGTGTGGGAGGGGGCGCGACGTGCATCTAGAGCAGAGAGAGGAGAGGGTAGCGTGCATAGAGAGAGAGAGAGAGAGAAGGGGGTGGGGGCAGGGGGGGGGGGGAGGAGCTTTCGCTGTATTTATAGTTCTCCTTCCGATTCTCCTTCCTATTTTTACAAACTCAATTTCTTGTCTTTAACAAACTCTTTCTTAAACCCACTAGGACTGGATAAGGCTACTAAATATGACAACAATGGGCCCAGCAGGAGGCGGTGGCGGTGGCTGCATGCACCCACCTCTCCACGCGCGTGGCAAGGGCACGCCGTGGATCCGATCCAGTGTGGTAGTATCCATGGCAGCGCTCCCCTCCTCTGGCCCTCGTCGGACAATGTGCTGCATACAAATTCCAACATTTAGCATGTCTACGAGCTAATACAACAAACAAGCAGAATGTGCTCTGCACAAGAGCATCAGTCTGCGGTGTCCTGGAGACAAAAGTCCCTAGCAGCTACATTCATGAGAATGATTAGTATCTTGACGTATCTCAATTCTAAACATTCAGACACTCATGCATCACAAACATTTTCACTTCTAAAGCTACAGATCAGCTAGCACATATATATACAGGCTTTGTGGAAAACTCGGTGCCTCTGCAGTTTATTACTATATATAATTGGGATTTGTAATGCTCCGGTCCCTCTCTGCCACTCTCCCTCTCACAGACACAACCATCACTCTCCGTAGTCACATTATATATAACATTGAAATGCCTTTGAGAAATTATGTGCTACCATGAAGTAGCGCTAATGTATGACGACAGATGTTGAAAGTAATAGCATAATTGTAGTTTCAGCCGGCTCACTATCAATTCACGGCTCACTATCATTTCAGATCCTAGCATTGATGGCCCCTTTAGCATCAAAAGCACACAGATGTCAGTGACCCCTCTTTTATCTTACCTCATGGGAAAGCAAAAATATATATGTGTAGTGTTGCCTTGTTTATCCTTACTTATAAAATTTAAGCAAACAAACACAGGCTGCAACTGAATACAACTTTTTTATCAATTGTACTGTGTATTTCTTCCTGTCTGCGGTGTCCACGTAAGCATCAGTTGTCAACTAGAGTATCAGATAAGGCAAACCGCAAGCTAGAGTAGATTACGGACAACAGAATGATTGATTGGATTTCATTTTCACCTAGTGACTTGACTGAACAAGAAAACGGTTCTTCCAACATGAAGGGAGACAATGTAAAACTTAGTAGGTACAAATAATGTTCATTCTGGACTGAAGCATAAATCACCTTTAGCTATGAGAATATGGTAGGAATCACTTCATAGGTAGTCGTCATCTTTCTCATATGAACTGAATTTAGTTAATTATAAGCAACGATGAAATTACAGAAGTTTAGAAAACTGATCACGTAAAATATTGGCACGCTAACACTGAACCAGAATGGAGTGAACTGAGAGGGTTCAGCCAGATGGCAGACTGTACCCAAAAAAAACGAAATACCTGCTATAACCTTTGGCCTGCACGGCAGCACTACAAGCGAAACATAACCAAAAATATTGTCTCGCTAATTCATTCTCAGTGTGGCAGCTGCGCCACTCAGGCCGAAGTTTCAAATACCAGATATCCATTTTCCTCCCAAGCCGACTACGTCATATGAACACCAGCATTTTCTTTGACTGGCATCTCCCCCTTTTTATGGAAATAGACTGCCAATCCCTTCAGTGATTTTGCATCCTACTCCAGTTGGGTATTTAGCAATTACATTCACCAGCATGATAAATGTCATGATGTACCTCAGTCCTGGACATTCGGATCCCTGTGCATCACATGGAACATTTCAATTCGTTCCAAAGCTACAGGCTCAACTGATGCATTATCAGGATGGAATGACCTCTGCACTGTATTGGAATGACCTCTCCACTGTGAACAACACCCTCCCCCTCTCCTCCTCACGCACAGCTCTATCAGCTCTCGTTAAGTGTTTATTGCACGGCCTTTACAAACTTTACTTATATCCTAGCACCGGGTGTTCCTCAAAAAAGCCTGTATATTTATGTTCGAGCTGATTAAAAGCATCCCCCCACCACCCCCACCCCCTTTTCTCGCAGCCCTTTCCTCTATCACAAACACAAGTCTGTCACCTCTCATTATTAAACACTAACCTGTTAGAAGCTTGTAGTTATAGTAGTTGTATTGTAGGTCTGTGTGGCTGCTGTGGCACATGAGGAGTTGAAGTTGAAGTATGGATTGTCTTGAAGTTTAGGAGGGTGAGTGCAAGCTTATAATTCCTATTGTTCCAAACGTAGCCTGTGGCCCTTTGCAAGCCGCATGCATTCGTTTCCCTAATTCGAACATTTGTGCAAAAAGAAAATCTTCACTAATGCAGAACATTTGTACAAAACCCACTAATTCAAATCCATTCCTCCTCCTTCTCAACCACCATGAGCTGTTCTAGGGTGCAATCAATGCAACCTCCACAAATCTTCACGAGCTAGCTGGAGCTGGTGCTGATGCATGCTTGGTAACAATAAACCATGTCCTTCTGGACTGTGGCAGGTAACGATATGGTCTCTCTGGAAGGAGTGTGGGCCTAGGGCATACTCATGTACAACTTGACTTTGAAATGCAATTTGTGAGTTCATGGATCCGTGTGGGATACCCATATATAAGGTTGAAAAACGGAACAGAAAATTCGAGTTCGACCGCACCGTTTTCTTCTTTTGACCCGATCGATTTCGTATTTTTTCGGACAAATTCGAATTCGGTTCGAAATTCGAACAAAAATTCGAACACGGAACGAATTCGGTTTGGGGGCTTGTTCGACCGATTTCTACATTTCTATATTATATTCGGTGTTCCGTATACTAAATTCGGTCGAACACAATCAAAGGCCATTGGCCATTGTACAGCTCAGCCCAAGGAGCCGCCTGTACACCTCCCCACGCATGCGGCATGCGTGGCGCCTGAAGTTCCCCGACACCTTGACTCCTGTCCTTGATTTCTCGCGTCTCCTCCTCGCCTTCCTCTTCTCCCACACCTATTTCCTTTTCGCATGTTTTGTCAAGCTCACAAACATGGCACATGCAGATACGGTAGCTTAGCATGTTATCTGGAATCTTACGCATATCTGCTTTGTTTGACATGTTAATCTATTTATAGTATAATTTTTGCCACATGTTAATCTATTTATAGTAGGATTTAGAATGACCACCGTCGATAGCTTAGCATGTTAATCTATTTATATAGTATATAGTATGATTTTGCCACAGGTCTTTGTTCAGTTCCCGGGAGTTCATGTCTTGTTAAATGCTTGTTTTAGATTTATATTTGCTCATTAACTATCATATGCACTTAAACTAAATCATGCACTTGTTTAAAGTATTGAACTATGGGAAGGTATTCCGTATTAAATTTCGTATATCGACTGTGTTCGACATAAGTTCGCCGAATTGGTCCGTCTTCGACATTCCGTAAGTTCGTGTTCGTGTTAGTGTTCGGCTTTACCGTATTCGTTTTTCGTTTTTAGTATTCAAATATAGAAGTAGAAAACGGTTGAGATGTTTTTCGACCGAGTTCGACCGTTTTCATCCTTACCCATATATATTATTGTTCAAGGATGTGGCGGTTGCCATTACAAAACCGCCATGGTTAATCGGCCGATTAATCATGGCCTTTGCTTCTTGACGGTTACAGAAACTGCCACAGAATAAATAAAAACCGCCGCGGATGTTATTTTCTGTAGTAGCGGACCACTCGTGAATTTAACTTAAATTGATTAGTAGACATGGTCAGGTTATGTGGCTTTCATATGAAACTGCATCAGTTATTACAAACGAAAGCAAAGATAAGAAAAAGTTGGTTTGTCCTGCATGTTCATCTTCATGGTGATTTGTCCTGCTTGTTTAATGGTGCCGTCGTCATTCCTCTTCACAGCTGATTCCAGCTGATACCTGGTCGCTCACGGATACTTGCTCTCTTCTGCGCAGCTGCTACCTGGTTCCTGGCACTCTACAGGGGATACCTGGTCATTGGTGGATTCTATCATCTTTTACTTTGCAGTGATTACCACATTGTTTCCGAAACACCAGTGGATGCTTTGCATCGCGGCTTGTCTCACCCTTTGTTGGGTCCACCCCTCGTGTATTCTTGTTGTTTGTTTTTTTTATTTTTCTGTCTTTTGGATTCTGCCAATAATCCTAGGACTACATGAGAAGAAGAAAAATAGAAAAGAAAAAGGAAATTTTTATTTTCTTTTTTAAAAACAATAGAGATATTTCAGGAACTTTCAAAATGGTTTTTCAAGGCAGGGCAACTAGACCGGCCGCTAAAACATATATGGATATAAGCCTACTAGATGAAATGGATACAAGAACAATACACTTATTCTAATGAGAACAAAGAAGAGGTAATAAAATGAAGGACCATAGCCGGACCACTCTTTTCCATAGCATTGAAGCACTTGGACTATATATACAACTTGACTTGGTGCCGGTTGCATCCCCATCCCTTATAGTTAAGCCTCAAATTGGAGTGCGTGTATTTAGTCCAGTAATAGCATAGGTCGTACCATCATTTGCTGGTTAGGATTGGGATACATTGGGATGTTTTGCAACTGTATCGCGCCACTTCCGTGTAAGGAAAGAGAACTTCATGACTCATCCGAGGCCACACAACATGCAGAAGTGCAAATTGCGACGGATTAACCCGCACCTATGCTATCGTTACCCACACTCCGTTGTTGAGTGGCACTTGGCTGTTCCAGGAATGCAAAGCAGATCAGCAGACCAGGAGACGTTGGCAATATAATTTAGTTTTTTTTTTTTTTCTATCCATTTACAAATCCTCTCAAGTAACGTTAAAAGAACCCACCAAATTACCGATGATAGTTTACATCGAAATGGACATGATATTGTTAAATATTATGATCTACCTGTACTCTTCGAGCTAAAGGCAAATTTTAAGAAAACTGGGACATGATATTCAATGCTTGAGGATTTATGTTACAAGGAAAAAAACTCTGCGGTTAAGTAAGCTGTATGTGTTTTCAATATTTTGAGCGGGGAATTGCATTTAGGAAAAAAACACTGCTTTTAAAGCTGGGACATGATTTATTTTACTAGATAAGCAAGGCAGTCTACAATATTACAGCTGGGTCATTTCTTGTATACACCGAAGTTCCTGGTGAGTCATGTGTGAGAAGTCATATAACCTGTGCATTGCTACGAAATTTATATTATTAATGGACATCCAGTCCATATTTTCCATGTGTGGCCCAAGAACTCTATGGAAAGATGAACAATGCCTTGCCAGCGACAACACTTCTTCTCCCATGCTTCTTGTTTGGTTTGTCCCAGCGACAACACTCATGGCCACGTTGAGCCACAATCAGAAGTTGGGGAATTCCAATAACTCCAGTATGCGCTAGACCAGAATGTTCAATCACACTAACACAACTAGGCTTTCTTGAGCTTTCTTGAGCAATGGCATGACCAGGGTAAACCCCATGAACAAAATCCAATCTCCCCTACAGGGGATGATAAGCCCATGGCTTCTCAGGATATAGCTACGCATAATACTTTGAAATCTTCTGATCTTAGATTTGGAGCTTTATCTTGTAATGTGAAGTATATTCCAAATAAGAAGAAATTTACTATGTCCAGCTTGTCTTCAAATATAATTTTTTGATGGTGCAACTTTGACGAAAATGGAAAATACGAAGGCAACACAGTCGTCAAATATATCTGTACAGGGAAAGTTGGATATACTCTTGCAATGTCAAGAAGAATTTTCGTTGAAAATAATTTGGACAAGAAATGTTGGAAGGCAAAAGGGCCTCAAATGTATCTGTGCAGATTGCCTCTATGTGTGCGGGGCTTACTTAATTTGCAATGTGGCCAGATATTTTTTAGTCTATATTTATTGACTCCATCCTAAAAGATGTTTCGTGATTTTTTTAATCTATAAAGAATTCTTAACTTTTTCATATGACCTCATGTGGACAGACTTCATATTATTTTGTGTTCATGGATTTTGAAATGTAAAATTTAAATTTTTGAACAAGCAAGGATGTTCACATTGTCTATACTACTTTCATAGTTTTCAATGATCTTGAAATTTATGGTTATTTTTTTATCTGTACATAGAGATAGAATCCTATACGTAATTTAAAGTAAGTCAGTAGTGTAGTAGCTGGTAAGGTGTGTAAGTGTGTTCAGTTTTTTCTGTGGTTGTGTTTTTTTGGGAACCATGAATTTTAGCGCAATCATATCTTTTGGTGGACGCCTCCAGTAATCAATTTTTAGCAGCGGGTAGTATAACCACCTCAGTGAATTGTGAACAGTGACTTTTGGTTAAAAGCAAAAATATATGCAATAATTGGTGAATGAATAAGAAACATATTTCATTGGAAAAATAAGAGATGACTGAAGGAACATGGACACAACCCACTTCACTATAAATATAACATGACTTGATCATATGTATCCCTCAGGATAGAAGTCAGGCCTCACAATGGTAGTGCATCAGACATTAAGATCACTCATAACACAGCTCATACCATGGTGTCCTTTGTTCGGATTGGGAAGCACACAGAAGTTTTGCAAACCCATGTTACAAGTGTGTTCTAAGAAATTTGCACAAGTTGCCTGATGCGAGATCACCAATTGCTGTCACTACTCAAAATCAACTTTTCCTCTACGGATTCAAGTACAAGTGTCGGCTGAGGAACATTCTGTCTATGTCAAGAATATAAGGCGGAGAAGGAAGATAAATATAATGCTTGCTTAAGCGTCGGTCGATTGAAGAGAAAAGATGGAGGGAGAAGAGGAGAAATAGTAAAATAAATAAGGAAAAGAAAGAAAAAAAAGAATTGAAGGCTATTGTAGGCAATTTGTTGATTTCAACAATCCCAAGATTATTGCACAAAATATTTTTTTGTAAAAATAGCTTTAGCTTTGCCGGTGGAGATACACCGGTAGAGGAAGGCAAAAAAACCCAGTCCACCAAGGCCCTGATATTGTCTAACGAATTCAGGCTGATATGTAAGCAGCTATGGCCCTATGCAAACAGCATGCATGTGTGTGTATCATTGTATAAGAATCGTTTCATCTAGAAAAAATCATTGTATAAGAATCAAAAGAAAAGCTCCACTAACGAATCAGTCAATGCAAGCACCATTGAGAGCTTGATGTCAATACTCTGCGAAGTGGAATAGTCACATACTCTACCAAGGTCACTTACAAATGGTATACGAGGCTCCTACATTCAGACCAACAACCGGCGTAAACAGATAAACACTTCCCCAGCATATATATTGAGCAAGATACAACATCAGCGTTCAAACCAAGGTCCAATGTTACAATATTCTATTTTTAAAACAGCCAACCATGTGACAGACACACTCTGTTTACTAGCACCTTTAAGACAGTTTTCCAAAAGAAAATTATATTTCCCAATCCATCCAACAAAAATCAGTGTTGATGATACTTGATAGAAAGTCATAGAAAGCACTGTAAAATCAGTGTCCATTGCATACTGAACCAATTAATTCCTCATGTTGGACCAACTCCAAAATTAACACCAAAAACTGTGGTCGAACTGAATGTGTGTTCCGACAAAATCTAATATTAATATTTAGAAAGTGATATCTCCCATAATACTTAACGAACAAATACGTTTAAATACTCATTTGAAAGGTATTGAAAATTTCTACAACATTAGTCACTACGGTTGTTTCTAATTCCAAACCGAAAATCCTCAAAACGGACTTGGATCTACTACTGCTCCGCCTCCAACTCAGCCATGAAGAAGGAACAAGGCTAAACGAAGATCACAGATGGGAGACATGGCACCAAACATTGGCAGCAGCTAATCGTAGGAGATAAACACAATATAGTTACGCACTAGATCTTCCCTTGGCCACTCCTCTCTGGAAAGCCACACACCGTCTCGATGAACTGCCATTTTCTGTAGCCCATATGGAGAAGCCCATGCACCTGGACGGGAAAGGAGGACTCTTGAGAGCTACCTCTGGCTCCTTGCAAAGCGGAGAGAGGTTGATTAACCAACACAGGGATGGAGAGTTAGGTAAGTCTCTACCTCTCCCATTCTGCTTCTTGAGGTTGGACAACAATCAGGCCTGATGCTTCCCAATCCTACGACAGACTCCAGATAGTGACATTCAAAATATATTTGGTGACCTTAATAAATGTAACTGGTGACAAAACAGGTGTGGTAATAAAGAAAAAAAGAAGTTTATTAACATAAGGGCCATAACTTGGCTCAGACATCATTCTGGTGCATTGATGCACTTGGACTATATATAAAAAGTAGAACCTGATGGGCATAAGGAGCTAGCGTCCCATGTCCTCGCAATAAAATGCATACCAGAAAATGCTAGTGCTTCCAATCTCCTATATAGCATCATGTTGCTTGCTGCTCTATCAGGATTGGGAAACATTGGGAAGTTTTGTAACTTGCACTTATGACTCTGACGAATGAAATAGATACCAGTTGCCTTGCCCAAATCACCACTCACTGCCTCTGAGATCTGAGCATGTGGTTAATACCTAGCATCATATGCAGACTCCGATGGTATTTGTCATGAGGTTGAGGCAGATATGGGAATTGAAGCACAGGAGCTGGTGACTCAAAGAGATAACATGGCTGCCTCCAAAGCTATCATGGTGCAAGTGCCATCGGGCCAGTAGATAAGGGCATCGTGCTCGGTCCGGTGGGTATATGACGTTGTTTATGCGCTAGGGAGAGGATGAGAGAATAAAAGAATCTGGTACTACTTATCCCTTTATCCTTATTCCAAATGTAACGCTCTTGTTCTTCCTCTGCTCCCTCCGTCTTCCTCGTTTTTTGTAGTACCCAAAACTTGAAATTTCTCTCTAGTGAGAAAATTGAGAAATCTTTGTGTGGAAGATCCAGAACTGGGATCAGATTCTCTTCATTTTTGGCTGAATTTTTGTATCGCGTAGATTCGCCGTTCGGGTGCCAAAGCAAAGCCATATAAATCAATTCATTGAAGATGATGACGGATGAGGTGATGAGCCAATTCGTATGGTTCAGGAGATGATGACCGCTCTCGATATGCTTAGTGGCTTCGACTTGTGGAGTTCGTCCGCTGAGTATGGTTTCGTAGTGAACTAATGATTCATATCTGGCTTGAGAACTAGATATTGATCATGGTATTCATCTTGTTATGTATGTGTTAACATTATTTTGGGGAGATGCTAACAACATTCTTGATTCTTCAAAACAAAAAATCTCTCCAAATAACTGTACATTTAGTTCACCATTACTATCCACAACGTCCATTCATGCAACTGTGTTTGATGTAGGTGTGGAAAGCATTTATTCACTTATATATATGTCTTATATTTGACCTTAAAAATAACATTTAAATATAGCTGGTGACCAAAAAAGTAGGGCAATAAAAAAGAAGAGCTAATTATTAAAGCAAGTACAACTTTCAGGGGCATACAAGCAGTTGGTCTCAATATATAAGTAGTAGAACCAGCTGCATGGAGCTAGCATCCTGAGCACTAAGAATCAAATACAAGCTGGAAAATGCTATGCTGCTCATCAGGATTGAGATACATTGGGAAGCATTGCACCCCGCACTGATGATTGCCATGAAAGAAACCGATACTAGTTGCCTCACGTGGACATTAGACCCAAATCGTTGCTGTGGAGGTGGCTTGTTTGCTTTGGTTTTGTGCAGCTAGATAAGCTCGTTGACCATGAGAAGAGGATGGAAGGACATGATCGTCAGATCCATGCAGGGTCTTCCTTGACATGTAGAACGAGACGATGCAGATCTTCGCTCAGAATCATGATCGAGGTGGTGTCAGGCTTCAGCAGTGGCAAAGACTTCGGCCGATCCATGTTGATCTTTCTTGAATTTATTTTAGGATATATCTTCATTCATTTTGGTTAATGTATTTGTCGATATTGCTTTCCAAAGGTCGGAAACAAGACAAGTGGAGTAGTCCTATATGGTCTTAATGTGTTGTGATTGTAGGATTTAATGGAGGTGTTGAATTTAAGAAAAAAAATTATTTGAAATGCTTCTCATTCACTGATTTCACCATATTACTGAATTTAGTATTTTGTAGATTAACTCGACTTTGCTGCTCAAATTAGTTTAGTGGATTCAAAGATTTACAGGCAATTAACATAGCTGAACTAGGAATATTCAGGATGAGATGGAAAAGGGAGAACGGAGAACATGATCCAACAATAATTTTACTACCAAAAAAAAATGCATCAGTGACCAACATATTGCGATGCACCCAGTGGACAGGGTGCACCTTGACCTGGCTCGAATGCAACCAGCTGGATGCAGATTCGATAGCAAATCTTCGGCGACTACATTTCTTCATTGCTTCGGTAAAGTGAGGCATTAGATGGAGATCGAACCACGATCAGTTTGTAGGCAACTACATTTCTGAATGCAACCAGTTGAAGAGGCCACGACTTCCAAAGGCTAAAGGCTGCTTGTAGGCCACCATCAGCGTTGTCTTGCTCAGCATCCACCACTTCATCCTGGAGAATGCAGATGGAACCACGATCTTCATGACAGATACTTCGATTCTGGTATCCTTATAGTACATCAATTTTGGGACATCTAGAACTGAGCTTGCTACTCTATGCCCGGGAGCAGCCCATCCACTGCTTCATCAAGAAGTGTGAAGGAATGGATTGCAAGCTTGCTAAAGAATCCAGGATCCTGGACGAAAAGAAGATGAACGTGGGCGGTATTTGGCCTCCCTTGCTCTCCCTTTCCTCTGCCTCTGCTAGTGGCGTCCCTCGGCAACCCCAAACCCTATTTCTCGATGCATCCCAATCCTACTAGTGATTTTTATCGAGAACTTGTAACGTTCAGAAATGGAACGACAGACAAAAAGAAAAAAAATATAAGGAAATCATTGATGGTGGAGTTTTATTTATAGTCTAGGACACTGGGCTCCATCTATATTTTGATCTTTATTAATCACAATGTATGATTTAATAGAAATCAATGCACATCTAGTACATATTGCTTCACTACATGTGCTCCACGATATATATGTAGTAGCAGCACCAGCAGACCCTGCAGTAACCCACGGCGGCAGAGTGACCCACAGCGGGGCACTAGCAGCAACAGGCAGGTGCAGCCAGCCCATGTCTGCATACCATTGGGGCCATTGCAACATGTGCTCCACGATAGGTAATTTTGGAACATTCAAATAAAAAACATGCAACATACAACTAAAACGGATGAAATACACGAAATATGCGCTTGAAACATTTATGTATAGCCATAGAAACATATGCATGATCCGGTCTACTTTTGCAACATTAGGATGAAACTTGCGCAACATACGTATGAAGCAGATGGAACACTTGAAACACATCTGTTTATATCCATTGCTATATATGCAACACCAAGAGTTACTTTTTAAACAACAAGACGCAACATTTGCAACCACATCTGAAAACACATGAAACATAGGCTTGTGGCATGTGCTCGATCTCCTTTTCAAGGTCTGTCTCGGCTGGGCACCCTGCCTTGATGATTGCGAGGCGGTTTTTGGCTTCGGATATCCATACTGCGTGGGTGTCGACCATGGCAAATACATCGTCAGAGAAGGCTATGAAGAGTTCCTAGATTTCCATGGCATCACCCATTGCGCGCAACGGCTCTGGGATCGAGCCGGTCTCCAAATACCAGGCGTTAGGAGGTTGGTCGGGGGCGGGCTGGCGGCGAGGTGAGGGGCAGTGGCTAGAGCACGCAAGCAGTGTGGGCGGCTGCGTCCGTGGGAGATGGAGCGTTAGCGTGCGGCTAGGGTAAGGATAGGAGAGGGTGGAGCACATCGATTGAGATAGGGAAAAGAGCTTTCACTCTTTTATTATTTGATTTGATCCACTACATCTCCACACCTATTATTTATATTTCTTTTGGGACTTGAGTCCTAAGCAAAGTAGTAGATCATTATCGGACTCGGATTCTCCTTCCTCATAACAAACTCAACTTCCTATCTTTCATCAACACTTTGTTAAACCAATTAGGACTCAATAAGGTAACTAAAGATGACGACAGTGGGACAATTGGCAGGGGCAGCGTCCGCGGCCGTGGGTGCCCTCCTCTCCATGCGTGCGTCTATGGCACGCCATGGAGCCCACCCGGTGCAGCAGTATCCGAGGTGGGGCCCCATCCTCGGGCCCTTGTTGTCCCATTTGCTCGGCCAGGGAAAATGTCTGGTGTTAGACGTGTGACAGACAATGTGCTGCATACAAATTCGAACCATTAGCAGTGTCAACGAGCAAATACAACGAACGAGCAGGATGCGCTATGCGCAACAGCACCAGTTTGCGGTGTCCTCTAGACAAAAGTCCCTGGCAGCTACATTCATCGGAATGATAAGTATCTTGACGCATCTGAACTCTACACATTCAGACCCCCATGCACGTCACACAAACATTTTCACCTCTAAAGCTAAAGATCAGTTCGCACATATATATACAGGCTTTGTGAAAACTTGGTGCCGCTGCAGTTTATTACTACATATAATTGGGATTTCTTATGCTCTGGTCCCTCTCTGCCTCTCACACACACAACCATCACTCTCCTTTAGTTACATATATAACATGGAAATACATTTGAGAAATTATATATTACCATGAAATAGCTCTAATTTAGGACAAGTCAAATTTCTAGCCGTTGAAAAACAATAGAATAATTATTGCTTCAGTCCGCTCACTATGAATTCAGATCCTAGCATTGATGGCCCCTATAGCTTAAGTTGAGGGCACACAGATGGCGGTGACCACTTTTATCTTAGTCATGGGAAAGCATATAAATATATATGTGCAGTGTTGGCTTGTTATTCTTAGTCCACTTTTATCGTAAGCAAACAAACACAGGCAGCAACTGCATATGCAACTTGTTTATCAGTTGTAATGTGTGTTTCGTCTTGTCTGCGGCGTCCATGTAAGCATCAGTTGTCAACTAGAGTATAAGGCAAACCGCTATGGTAAGTTCAGAACTCACGCTAACACTGAACCAGACTGGACTGAACTCAGAGGGTTCCAGAAGCTTGCAGAGTCTACCCAAAAAAACGAGGAACCTGTTATAACCTTTGGCAAGCACGGCAGCATTAATTAGAAGAGAAATGTAACCAAAAATATTGTCTCGCTATTTCATTCTTAATATGGCAGTTGCGTCACGCAGGACGAAATTTCAAATACCAGAGATCTGTTTTCCTTCGAAATCGACTCTGTCATATGAACACCAGCGTTGTCTTTGACTGGCATCACCGCCTTTTGGTGGAAATGGACTGCCAATTCCTTCAGTTATTCTGCATCCTACTCCAGTGGGGTATTTAGCAATTACATTTGCCAGCATGATAAAGGTCATGATGTAGCTCAATCCTAGACATTCTGATCCCTGTGCATCACATGGAGCATTTTCACTTCTAAATCTACAGGCTCGCTTTTAAGGAACAACTGGTGCATGATCAGGATGGAATGACCTCTGCACTATAGTGGAATATGGGAAATGTGCTCTGAACATCTCCCTCCCCTTCTCCTTACACACAACTCTGTCAGCTCTTGTTAAGTGTATGCTAGCCTGAAATAAAGTCACTAGAGGACAACTCTATCAACTCTAGATTTTTATTAGCACTACCGGAAAATAATAGCAAATTTATTTGTTCTACAGTCTCTACATATAAATGGGATCAAAGCATTCATGGGCTCCTTTACTAGAAAGTAATGGCCTTTTCTAAGGTAATCTGATGACACACAGACGGTGCTGGCCTCTGTTGTCTTAGCTCATGGAGAGCATAAATGTATATGCAGTGTCGGCTTGTTTATCAAGCCACAGGTCACTGGGTGAGCTATACATTCAGTGAATGATATGGCACCGGGTTTTGTGTAGCTCTAACCTCTAAGATATAGACCCGGCATAACAAGTGCTTAGATTTCATTTTGACCTCATTGACTTGACTGAACTAGAAAACGGTTCTTCCAGCATCACTACCGGATCCTGCCTCGCTGCCGAGCACCAGGACATTTGCCGAGCGCCAAAACACGGGCGCTCGGCAGCCCTACTCTTTTGACGGCCACGAGCTGGATTCTCGGCAAAGACTGACACTCGCCAAAGGCAACTCTTTGCCAAGAGTCAGCGCTCGGTAAATCCGTTACTTTTTTGAGAGCCAGCGCTCGGCAAACAAGTACTCTCGGCAAAGGACAAAAGAGGGTAACGACCATCCCTGTCGTTGTCATTGCCGAGAGTACAGCCGTCCGCCGCTCGGCAAAACTTTTCACTTCGCCGAGTGCTCCTTCAGGATGCTCGCCAAAGAACCCCTTGGCCGAGTGTCATGTCTAACACTCAGCAAACAATATTTTTTGTGGTCTTGCTACAGTAGTTTTCCCTCGGCGCTCAGCAAAGGACGAGCATTTTACCGAGCGTCCATCACTGGCTCTCGGCAAAGTTTTGTAAAAAAAAATAGGAAACTATGCGAGTATTGTCGACTGTGCCTGGCTGTGAGGGGGCAACTTTTCTTTGCCGAGAGTAGCCTGTGAAGCTCGGCAAAGACTTTGCCGAGCACTGGCATAGGATGCACTCGGCAAAGACTATGCCGTGAGAAATTTCCCCGAGATGGATTTGCTGAGGGCGGCGCTTGGCGAGGCCTTTGCCAAGTGGTAAAAGCGCAAAGACCCAATCTCCCGTAGGGAATTTTAAGTGAAACGTTATAACACTTACTAGCTGCATGAGCTCATTTCAGACAGCAGCATAAATGACCATTAGCTGTAAACATATGGTTGGAATCACTTCTTAGTTTAGTCCGCAGGCAATAACACCCTCAAATATATTTGTAGAAGTGACTGGAAATATGGACCACTTCTAACATCCCTTAAAAGACAACAAACAACTAGCTGGACGCCAACTGTAATGGTTATCTGAGCCGCCACCACCCAGCCCGAGACACGCCTGCCACGGGCCATACCTTTATAAACAACAATCACTTCTTAGTGGGACTTTTCTGAAGAAATCAGTGAGACACGTGAGTTGATTTGGAAGTGGAGTGGAAGAGATATGTTAGGACACACAGTAGAAAAGTTTGATGTGCTCTGGCGATATTTCCATGTTGTTAACTGCACACCTCATTTATTTGGGTTGCTGGTGTTAGCAGACATGTCTAGAAATGGTTCCCTACTTACAGGGGCGGTACACTACCAGATTTAGCTCGTTTGCTGAGTGTTAACGGGGCAAACGTCTAAAGTCTGGCGGCTTAGGTAACGGACGGTGCACATTTGCCAAGTGTTTTGTTATAGGCACTCATCAAAACCTATTATTTGCCGAGTGTTTTTGTTCATGGCACTCGGCAAATTTATGAATTGCCGAGTGTTATTCTGGCAGCTCTCAGCATAGAGCTGGTTTGCCTTGTGCGACAGATTGCACTCGGCAAACAGCCAAACAATCGGCATATAACAACTTTCCGGTAGCGGTAGATATCTATTTTTACATGCAGTAGTTTGTATGATGGTGTCATTTCGTCTATTTTTACTTTGACGGCTAGAAATAGCAACCCTGGCGTGGTTTTGACAAATGAAATGGAGGTGTCTAAATAAGTTTTTTTTTTTTTTTTTTTTTGCAATAGTGAATTGTGCTACACGCCTATATAAGTTACTAGTAATTTGCGCGCGCCCATTATTTGCCGAGGTTTTATGTGGAAATTGAATAACAATGATAAAGGATGAATATGATAGGCTGATACAAATTGAATATATCAGTAGTTATCTGTTCCCATTATCCAGCTTAAAGCTAGGCCAACAACATGGCGCCACACGCAGGGAATAGAAAGCAGAATTTCCAAAACTGCAAGATGTTTAAACACTTCATATATATTACAAGAGACATGATGTCCAAAAATTACTTACATCAACACCAGGATGTTAGACGTCCAAACTGTACATAATTTTACAATAAACAGTCTTGGGATAGAGCACCAAGGAGGCAGGCTTTGAGATGACATAATACAACAGGCTACACATAGAAATAGTCACGGTAGCACATGATCATATATAGGTCTCAAACAAAGTGGCATCAGCTTCTGCGATTCATCTGATCTTTACACCGCTAATAAAGTTTCTAGCTTTGATCTGATTGAAAGCTGGAGGCTGGGAGCAATCTATTTAGATCACCAAAATAAAGGTCACCAACTATTATATCAGTGCAAGCATGGTCTATGAACTAATGTAGTTGCAGTTGGTGCTTGCTGATCATCCAAGGGATTTGCAAGATGGAGACCTCACTATTACTGATCATCCAGAAAGAGAGGAATAAATGGCAAAAGAAAAGTATGTCATTGATTCTTTTTTTCTCAAATTTCTCACAATAGAAAGCTAATGTGGAAGCACAGAAAAAAAAAAGCAGTTCACAGCAACAAGGGTCAATGCACATTTGTGTAACCCTCACTAATGCTCTGCACAAGACTAAAAACAACTTTTTTCTCTCTGAAAACAACTTTTGGATGGTCTCTGAATCACAGCGCAGAACTAAAAAAGCTCATGCTTCTGTAATTACAGTCACTTGTAAATTTTTTCCTTATGGTCCGTGCCTTCAATTCAATGGAGAGGAAGAAAATCCATCTAGCTATTACCTCCTAATTTGCAAAATTAAAACCAATATTACTTTTCTCTGGTGTACCTAAACTTGATTGAAAGACCATAGGTAAATGAGAGACATTATAGTAACATACATAAAACTGAAATAAACATCTTTACGATATATAGAGCAGGCCCAATTGTCTCATTAGGTAATTCACTAATTTGTCATGACCTATTGTGAAGGAATAGCAAGGAACAACAATATAGAATATTAAAGAGGTCAAACAGGATGGCTGAGATGCTGAAGTGAACAGGGAGCCGTCTAACGCCCTTGGCTAGGCAATATGACAAACACATGGTGCGTGCTAGGGGAGCAGGGCCTCTCACTGCAGCACACACATCAATTATAGTGTTATATAATATAGACTAATCTAGTAATTTTATTGGCAGGTAGGTAATATTTCTAAAATAAACTTCATATATGCCTCTATGAACGAATCAGACATTGAATTTCCTTTCTTCACACAGGAAGAACACTAAAGCTAATCCTTGTATTTTCTTTGTTCCAACAACTCTGCCTCTATTTTCTATCCTTGCATGGCTATGGGAGCTGATAACCAAGCAACAAACACCAAAGCTAACAATGTGCAACCTTAAATCGGAGAGGTCATCATTTTTTTACAAAAATGTTACCATTAGGACAGGAGGCCCAAAACACAGTTGAATAAATCTCCACAAAGCCACAGGGTAACACATACCACAATTCCGTGAATCAAACTCAAAGATATTGGAATAGCTGAAATTTGCAGCTATTTTAATAGGAACTATCAAAGAATCAACCAATACATGTATCAGATGATATTTCTCTCATCACTTCTACCTCCATCTCACGATCAGAAACTACTAAAGTAGCTGAATTCAGTAAACAAATGTATCATCCAAATGATTTTCCCCTACAACCAATTTCACTGAATAACACTCTAAAGCTACAAAAATCATCATGGTCATAGATCTGAAGAAGCAGCCACATACCTCAAAAATGAATCGCCAATCAAAATATCAGTGAAGCAAGAAAGCACATCTGTCTGTGCATATAACCCTACGATCCTACTTCAACTGCTCACTTGCCGATGCACACAACCAGCGCCTCACTATGTAAAAAGGCTTCTACAGTCGCGCGTTGAGGGCATCTACAGTCGCTACAAGCGCTGCCGCCCATTAGGTCTCTAAATGTCGACTTCTGAGACATATGTGCATGCGGCGTCTGCAATGAGCTTTAATATAGACGGGATTTCGTGCGTCGTAAACTTCTCGTCTGTAGTGACCCCTTGTTACACACGCGCCGTGGAACGCCTCGGTCCCGGGGTTTTTCGACTGAGGTGTACAGTATCTCTGAGACATACCTGTCTAAGATGCGGCGTACCTCGGGAAACCTCACGGACCCGCGGCATCGATTCTCGATCGCATCCGCGTCAAAAGTAGTGACGCCCGGTAGCAGCATACAATCGTAGAAGCTTCAACTGCACAGACCCATTTTACAAAAGTGCGTCTGTAACAATGACGCACATGTCAGACGCGTGCGCGTGCCTTTTTATGCTAATCGTAAATCGCACGTATGCGCCCGGCGGTGAAACGTCTGTAAAGCGATAGTAATATCTGAGAACCATCGCGGACGATCACCGACTGTAATACGGGCAAAGATTACGATACACACGCCAAACCGGGTATGTGGTTTCTGCTTCATTTACGAGCGGCGTGTGTAGATTACATGTCTCAGAGTTCCTCAACTTTTTAGAGCGTTCGTTACGTCGCGCCCGTCTGTAGCTTTAAACTTAGTTTGAGATAGCGGTTTTTCCTTTTCGATCAGTAACTGGTCGCATTTTTCGAGGGCGCTTGCGGCGGATGCTCGGCCGTAACTACCTGGAAAATTACATGCGTGTGTCCCTTTCGCGTGTAATCTGCGTCGAGGTTTCTATTTCGACGCGTTTACGGTGCTCGGCGAAAACTAATGCCGAGACTACAGACGGTGGTTCCGCGGGCGCGCCGGAAACACCTGTCCTTAATTATTTAGATATTACGGGCGGTTCACGCGTCGAAACTATTCCAAAACCCACAGACGGCTCGTTAGCCGCGGTGGTGCTGTACTTATTCGGTTATTACAGACATGGTTAAGATGGGTCTGCATCTTGTGCGAGACTAGAGACACCTCTAGAAAACTGAGGCGTCACAGATAAATACATATACACATGTATTGGTACTATTAATACGTATATAATACATATCCACAGTCCGATCACAAACAAATGGCGGACGCTGCAGCATGGAAAATTCATGTGTATTTCTTAAAATTCATGTGTATCTCACGAAAATTCATGTGTATCTCGAGAATGTTCTTCACACGGACATACCCGGTTGTTCGGGGCACGCCACACAGATTGTTCACAACACAAATAACACAGCTCAAATGCATGTATCCACCTGATCGTCGTGCAGCAAGGGAAACAGAAGGAACTCACGGTTCACGAAACGAATACTCGCCTTCAGGGCTGATGATCTCTTCCATAACAAACTTGGCGATCTCCTCTCTAATATCCTCCAAATTAATCGAAATTCCAGACAAATCGAAATCCTAATACAAAGAAAGGTAGGCATAAGTGTTTGTTGTACACATGGTCTTTATTGCCAAACAAAGGTAGGCACATGATGGAGCTGCGCCTTCGAGTTACCTCGTGGCGGTCGAATGAACTTGTTTCATCGCGGCCGAGGGAAGTGGTGGGCCGTGTACCCACATGTCTTTTCATCGGTTTGCGGCCGCACGCAAACATATGAAACACAGTGGTTATTCACTGAATGGAAACACGTACGAGTGCAGAACTCCAAGTGAAGCACTACTTACTGTACATTCTTGTTTGGACCTCCATGCTTCTTGCCTGAAACATGCTTGTTTGGACCTTGCCGTCCTGCTGTTGAGCCACGCTTCAGATTCTCAGCAGCTGCACTCTGAGAGGCACTCTGGACATTCTTGTCATGCGAGCCACTCCCCGCATTCTCAGCCCCTGCAGCCTGCGAGGCACTCTGGTCATCCTTGCCTTGCGAGCCAGTTTCCACATCGTTAGCCGATGCACTCTGCAAGGCACTCTGACCGTCATTGGCATGCGAGCGAGTCGCCGCATTCCCATCCATTGCAGCCTGAGAGGGGCTCTGATCATTGCTGTCATTCCCATTTAAGCTGCGTGTCATACAGTCCTTTAGATTGACTTTCATTGAGGCGGCAGAAGTAGGCACAGGAGGTTTTGGGGCGGTAAAAGAAGAGAGCTTTAGGAATGCTACAGTAAGACGGGCTCTGCTCCACTGGATCCTCTTACACATAGCCTGTCCAAGAGCCTTAATCTCGCCTGACGGCGGATCCAGTAGTGTAGCCTCAAAACCAGGAGTTACATGATCAATAAAAACAATAGAATGTCCTTCCAGTATTGGTTGACCTTTAAGATGTAGTTGATTCGGGTATACCATTCCCCTTGCTACCTCAACCAGATAACCTCGAGTCTTCACTGCAAGGGTACATGGTGCTGGCGTGGAAAGTATCTCAACTGCAGCATCCGCCGAATCGGCTTCTCGCACGCAGCTGCTCTTCACACCACCTACACGGCTAGGGGTGTTGGCAGGCAGTGAACCATGTCCTCCTGATTCCAACGCCGCCACCTTAGCTGTGAGCTCATCTAGTTGAGGTCCAAACTCTTCTCTATATGCTTTGGCCAACGCACCTAGAGACATCCTCTTTCTGTACATGTCGGCGCAAGCCGGCCAAAACTTCCAACCAGCCATACTAGACATACCACGCACATGCCCCGCGCTCACAGGGGTGCCCAGGGACCTCTGTGAGCATATCTCTTTCCCTTACACCAGTGCCCTCAGAAGAAGCATGGGCGGTCTTCTCTAAAACCTTCTCAGATAAAGACCGAGACTCTTCACGACCAAACAATTGCAGCCTTATTACGACACGACCCGAGGCGCACCGTGCACGCAAAAAATGACGAGCGCGGTTCCTTTGAAAAATTCATGCCAAGGATTCTTGATGCTATTGTGGAGTAAGTAAGTGTCCTCCTCCTTCCACACTTCGAACTTTGCCTCGTAACCTCCTGTCCCCAGGCAGTGGTCATGCTTGTTCTTCTCCCTAAGCCGCTTGTATCTCTCACTTGTTGCCAGTGCCTCTTTCTTTGCTCTTCGCTTCAACAAAGCTGCCCAATCGTCCTTGGTGATGTATGGGTGCTTCACCGTGGCATCCAACCCCTTCATGACATAATTCCACACTAGATTGCTTTTGAAGGTCCTAAAACTTTTGCCTCTTGACTGCCACGGCTTCTTACATGCTATGGGCCTTAAGTTGCCTACAAACTCCAATGAATTACGGACACGATCCTCAAATAACAATTCCTTTGTTGCGGCGCTTAAGGAAGAGGCTCGAATATGTGAGCAAGGGGACCTTTTGTCTAGCAATCAGACACGCAAGTCTCTTCATTCTTAGCATGGCCACCTTCTCGGTGGGAAACCCGTTCGGCTTGGCGCCGTGACAACTATCTTTCCTTCGGCCACCTTGTGTGTGTCTCGACCCTCGCTTTCGCCGGAAAGCCGGATGGCTGCCCTCTCCGAGAAAAATCCCGAACGCCCCCCGTGGTACCATCATCTCTCTCTTGCCCCCTGTGGTACCATCATCTATCTCTTGCTCTGTCTCTTCATATGTAGCTCTCCAGCCATCCTATAGAGAATAAGTTGTTTCGTTGCCAGATGATGTTGTAAATGTGCCAACAGACACCTACATCAAACAGATTTAGGTTACACAGAGAAGTCAATAGCTAGCACTAAGCAAAAAGCTAACAATAAGTAGGGTTTGTATATCACATAGCTGTAGACTTACCATTTTCGGCGTCGTCAACATCCGGCACACACGACAAAGCTTCACCGGCAGTTCTAGGGGCGAGGAAAAGGTGCAGTCATTGTTCTATCTTGAGCACGTATATTCATCTCTATAAATAAAATAACCAGCAGTAGTTGCAGTTTCCTATGACAAAACCACACAGATAACAACATTATAGTAACACTCAGGTGTCAAGTTCAGTATCTACAACTGAAAATATCCATGTGAGGATAAAATTATACAGTTCAATTCTGTAATAGGCTTTCTAATGAGGACTAAACAAACCACAGAGGCAGAGAACAAATAAAATGATAGAAAAACTGGAAAGGAAGCCAGAAATGTGTTGGTTGTAATATGAATGAGACCATCCAACACCTTTTCCTAGATTGTCCGTATTCGAAAACGGTATGGAGGATCATCTTTTATGCTACTTGCCTAAACCCAACCTAGATCTACATAAGCCATATGTTTGGTACATGGCCTACTAATCGAATAAAAGGATTAGAAACTTGATTTGGGTTGGCGTCACAGCTATATCTTTGGGCCATTTTAGCGCGCGGTCGAGACGATATTATCTTTAACAAAATGAAAGTTTTCTCATTGTCGAAGGTAATTTTCGATGAGCCTATTGGCTGCGGTCGAGCCCATTTGCGGCGTGATGAACAAGACAAGAACACACTCTCGCTAATTAGCGAGAAAACTAGAAGTGTTTACTTTGGAGTTGCCCTATAGAGGGTGGAAGCACATTTATCATTTGCTTTAGTTCTCTTTATCCGTTTTTAGATACTTGTTTTGCTCTACCTTTTTATCGGTATTTGTAATAATGGCCGTGTACATCCTCGGATGTAGAGGCCGGTTGTTTTTCTCATCAATTATCTAAAAAAAAAAGCTTTGTCGCGTGAGCAGTTTGAAAATTTCAGTCACTGGAAATTAGCAAGGCCTAATATTATACGGTTCAATTACGTAATAGGCGTCATCTGAGGACTACACAATCCTGAGACCTGACTCACAAAAA